>OX589610.1:4800000-6000000 GCA_951329385.1 Polia nebulosa | reverse complement strand
CCTATGACTTCTCCCGCTCTGGGTGCAGCGGGAGCCCGTGTCAGACTTACTGACTAAAACCCACTCCTGTTCCTTCCCTGCCCTGAGTGCCCAGGGGCGCGGTAACTCTGTTTCGAATGTATTCACGACGCCTGGGCAGGCATCGGCCATGACGGGCCCCGTAATGCATTGCTGACAACTCTTTGAGGCCACCGTGGCCCTGGCACATGCGATTGACGGAACACGGGTAGGATTGAGTCAATTTTTTTTATTAGGAGTCACACCCGCTCCCAACCCGCTCCTCATCAAATAACTTCTCCCAAAGCGGGATAAGTTATTTGGTGATTACCTACTCCAAAAAAAAAAGCTGTCATGAATACAGTCTGAAAGTTACACAAGTGATGATATTGTGAGATTTATCTCTTTCACTAATACAATGTGTAAACTTAATCATCTAGCTCCAAGCCCAAATAAATTCTCAACACATTGAAAGTCTTTAACAACCAACGATTAATTTTCTAAGACGCGAGTTTAGACATAAAAAGTTCCCGGATTAATACAAGTTTCATGGCTAGTCCCACACAGCTGCTAGCTGCATCTCTGTTCCGCCCGCTCCAACTTACTTT
The DNA here is from genome assembly GCA_951329385.1 of Polia nebulosa. NCBI lineage: Eukaryota > Metazoa > Arthropoda > Insecta > Lepidoptera > Noctuidae > Polia > Polia nebulosa. Next base: position 5,999,395 of record OX589610.1, on the reverse strand, counting down.
GAACTATATTTTAGTGCACACTCGGGCGAATTGCTCCCGGAAAGTTGACGCACAACTTGAGCCCCCACCCCCAGCCACTCTAGTTTAGAACCGTTCTCATAACACAACGTATATCAAACAGTATGCATGTGTGCACATAAAACACAAGTTCGCGTTAACTCGCGTTCCGAAGTCGGGTGTATTATGTAATCTTCCGCGCTTTCCCAAACTCTCTAAGTTGGACCATCGAGTCGCTCACATTGTCGCGTGCGGTAATAACAGAAACTCCTTTAATGTCACTTGGAGTTGTCGCTAATGCCGCTCTAATTTGCGTTACACCCTCGGCTTTTGTGTGTTTCCATATTTCGCTCCGAGCTTTTTGTTTGCTAGTCCCCCACATTAGCACGGCGAGTCGTTCACCTTGTGCGCCGGAGGTGCCACGTGTCGCTCCTTCAGTAAATTTTATCTCAGCGTAGATCGCGCTTGTTCGGATCTAGAGCCGTTTTTGCAGGGCAATCATTATTATGTAGTTGTTTGTACAGGACGCTCGGCTCGCATTATTATTAGTAACCGTAGGTATTATTGCTAAGAGGAAAATATCTCGAAATAGCGCAATTGTGCGACTCTCGACTAGCTCGCCGACGTTCGCCATTATTCACTTTTTGCAGCGAGTGCTAGCGTTCGACAGACGGCTCGTTCTGTTGACGTTGACGTTTTTGTGCCTCTCTCGGTTTGATACAGCCAGACGCTTTGTCATTTTTGAGCGACCACTACGATTTCCGTGCTAGTTACAGCCCGTTGCCCAAACTATAAAAAATCGAGCCAATCAAATTGGAACGGTCCTGTTTGCGCGTCTATTACGTAAATAGCAGCGTTATTTTTCCCTTAGAAAGTCAAATAGCTAATTTCCCAGTCTGTTTGGAGCTCTAAACGTATATTGTGTCGTAAAGGCGCCGCGCTGTTCCTCGCTAGGTGAGATACACCGTACACGTCGCGACTCTCAATCACGTTGTTTCCTCACGTTACAGTTTAATGGTTTGCCTATTCATGTTGCGTACGAGATGACAGCCGCTCTCGGCGTCCTCAGACGAGAGCCAATTTAGACAAGTCGTTCAATTTTCGCTTCTATAACGAGAACTACTGAGAAGTTTCCGGTCGTTGAGTTTGTAAATCGTTTGTTGCTGTTTTCTTGCGTAAGCCGAGTCATGAGTCATTTGCTTTTGGTCAATTATGTTGAAGTGGTGTGATTATCTTGTCGTTTAATTGTTTATGTTTTACTTCTATGCGTGGGTTGGCAAAACAAGTGACAATAGCGGTAATTGGACCTGGGGCGTTCCCCAATTAGGGCGATTAGAAATGGCGCGGTCGACGCTAAATTGGATTATGTGCCCGTGAAACGCTATGTTCCCTCGACATGCGAGCTCATGTTAGCTCCGTTAAGGTATAACGGACACGAGGTTAGGGCTTAGGCGTTCGGCTTTATCACTTAACAATTTTGTTGCGCAATTCGCCCCATTAATAACTACACGTGTTATCTCGGTGTTCGAGAATGTTCGTGTGTCCGCGTGGCATTGCGCCCGCGCTTGATAGTACTAGCGACTGGCGGATTGAGCCCGACACGTTTCGTATGTTGGCGGTCGAGAGACGAGACTCACAGCGGCGTGCACCGATCGTAAATTGCGTTTTCGCCGGCGTGAAAGGCGACCGCTGTTGCCAGCCGGCCGGTGCATTCACCGCTCACCGTATCGAATTTATCGCGAGATCGATACGCGTGCATACCCGCCAACGCGCTCTGTATACACTTACCTGCGCCTAGCCGACGACGTCACCACACGTGGCGCGGCGGGGACGCGCGCCTGTGTGTGTGCGCCACACGATTATATGGAATTCAGCGATTACGCCACCTACCTACGTACAGCGCGCCGAGCGCGAGTGCGTCCGCTCAGCGGTAATAATAATAATTAGCCGCCTCATTATTGTTATTGGAGGCGACGGCGCTCGCTGTCACCGACAGATAACCGCTGCGCGCGACCAGACGCCGCGTTCGATTCTCGCGCCGCGCCATTGTTGCCATTGTCGCCGGACAAGGAGAAGTAGTTTCCCTTTGTGTTGTTCTGTGTACCTACTGCCGCGACTACCTGGCTACCGGATTGTAGTCGCTGGATTGTTTGACTCGACACCACCGGACCGTTCTATTAGGTACGTTTCCAGTGTAAACTTCGCTTGTATCGTAAACAATGGACATGATTTTTGTTAAGCGTGTACACAAAGCTGCGCGGAGTGGCCGTCTCCAGAGGGTTTGTAGGACGAAGCGTTCGTTCAGTGACCTTGTGACAGCGTTACACGCTGCTTGATGTTTGTGTGTTACATTTGGCTTTGGCCGCTCAGTAGGAGGTTACTGGAAGTAAATGGAACACCAATAGCTTTGTTACTAGCCAATCTTGTTCCGAAAACATGTTGTTGAGTGACATAGGAGCGTGGCAGGTTCAATTGAAAATTTAATTTTGGCGTGAGTGGCAAATTGGTGTTTGTGTTTATGACATATTAACCTCGAAAAGTTTTTGATGTAGGTCGGCTTAATTTGGGACTGAACTGGACAACTTGAAGATAATTAGCGTCTTTGGAAATTATTTTGCCTAGTTTGAAACTCGGTCCTTTTTCTCAAAGAACTTGTGTGTTGAGAATAATCTTTCCTGCGTCAATAGCACGTTGTGTTTACCTCCTGTGTGACCCAGTTTGGTTCATCAGTTTCATTAGAAATATGCTGATTTTCTAACTTCGAAATCAACACAGCACTTATCAACAATTATTTACCTACAAATTATAGCCTTTGCTTACGTTAGTCAGATAAGTTTTGACACAACAAAGCCATTTATCAGCTGAATAAAATATTTTGGTGGCGTTATCTAATCGGCCGCCATTTTCTATTCACGTTAACATTAATTCCGGATTGTTTCGTTGGTTTGTACAAGCATTTTGTACTGTACCCGCTCTAATTAGTGGGCTGAGACAGATTTGAGATTATACACGCAGACATGGATGACAAACATAGATTGTTATCAGATGGAGAGAAGGAAAGGGTAACAACTAACAAACAACTGTTACTATGTGAAAGGTTGCCAACCTCTGTATAGGAACGGCGGTATTATTCAACATGTTCATGTCTAAGACTGGTTTGAGAATATCTTTTTGTCTCCTTAGCTTTTGTGATAGTACCTTGACGCATTGTTTTACCAAAAGTTGGCTAGGTCATCATTGAACCCAGGGATGTGGCCTTGCAGGCTTTGTATAGAGGGGGAGCCCTTCCATGTGCTGCCGATAATCACCGGGGTGCTTTTAGTGAGGGTAAGGCGCAGTTATACGACTTTTAATGGTTTTTAATTGAACATCACGTCTAAACGACAGGTCGTATTTCTTTGAAAAAAATATATGTTACTCTAGACTATTTCCGTCGTAATTTGATCTCAGAATATTTCAAATTATATTTTTATAACATAGTGTAATTAATTTGTAAAGTTATGTCTGACGCGGATAAAAAATTGAGAATCACGCAAAAACTGTAAAGCGTATTTTTTGAAACTTTCACCATTTTAAAGATCATTTAATTATTTATAATTTAGTCTCAGTGTTTTACTTTAATACTTGTTGTTCTATGTGTAATAAATTAATAATGCGTTTAATATCGGACAGCGCTCCTTGATGGGCGAGTCCTATTACTGGGTGGACATACGACGTGTTACGTGAGCTCAGCGCAGAACACGCAAGCTAACCACTCAAGGTCGTTGGCAGCTAATAGCGCCTTAAATCTCACATCTCTGGTCTTTTCTTCAAAAGTTCCGGCTTTGCGCCTGGGGTTTTAGAGACAAGACCAGCATGTATTCGCTAACTCAGTTGACATCAATTTGCCTATCAAATTGATGTCAACGGAGTTAACGAATACACCTGCAGGTCATCATTGAAGATTTTTAAGATATTACTTTTATAATCATCAACAGCCTACAGCAGTCCATTGCTGGACATAACCCTCTCCAATCGTACGTCATTCATCTCTATTCCAGGCAACTCTCATCCAAAATCAAAATCAAAAGTCATTTATTCAAACTAGGCTGAGAACCAGCACTTTTTGAACGTCAAAGTTCTACATAAAGACAGTCCCCCAAAAAACGCCCGCCCGTCACCACTTCCTAGTGTTTTAGCTGTGAAGAAGAAGTGGCCAACAAACTCCCCAGCAACACATCTGTCTGTTAAGTTTTAAGAACTTGAATCTATATAATTCTAAGCAACAATCTCAACATTATGTAAAACAGAAAAATAAATATATGTCGTCTAAAATATAATCATAAAATTAAATAATCCGCCACTTGCCAGCTAGCACACTCAATCATGCCATTAAAAACCAACTCAAGCATAAACACTAAACCAAATTAAAGAAGCCTCCATACATAACTGGTGTGCCTGCTTACAAGAACAAAGATTGAAACTATCAAAGGGCTGTGATTCGAAGCCACAAGTGATGAACTAGGGCCATCACACTAAATTTGGTAGACAATTATTATATGAACTCATATAATTTGTTATAACCATAAGCTAAATATGGAGAAAGAACATCAAGTGTAACATTGTCTTGCGTTCAACACAGCGACCAACTATTATTATCTTCTAAGTAGTCGTTGATGGAATAGTATGCTTTCGAACAGAGACTAGATTTAACTTTAGTTTTAAATGAATTAAAAGGCAAGTCAAGAAAAGAACGGGGTAGCTTATTGTAAAATTCGATACCGAGACCCTCAAACGAACCATGAACCCTACGAACACGGTGGGAAGGAACATGAAGTTTATACTTATTTCTGGTGTTAAAATTGTGGATATCACTGGTCTTTTTGTACAAATGTATATTTTGTCTAATGTATCCACCTGACTTGATCACTCCACAATCTTTTTACAAGCATTTCTCTTCCATATTAGAATCACAAAGCAGTTCGCCAAATATGCGCCCGCATTGTTGGTTTACTTTATCAAAATGGCAAGTTTAAAATGTGCTTCCAAACGGATATATCGAATGCGAAACACGTGCGGAGCTCCGTGATCGATGTGGTGCATCCAGATACGCGACTAACGTAAATCTGGGAACGGATTAGATTAGGGCTGGCAGGAATGCTATTGGTCTATTATAATATTATTTTGTATAAGAACAGTGGCACCGCTGACTGAAAAGTTGTGTGGAAATCGGTTTTCGTGGTATTGGCATGTGATGTGGAGGAATGAAGAAAATGTTCGTGAGGAAAGTCCTGTGTATGGATGTGGAAGTGGATGTCTATTATAGGAGTAGGGAAAGGCCAAAGACACGATGGACAGACTGTGTGAAAGAGGATATGGGTAAAAAGAGGGTGACTACAGAGATGACGGCTAATAAATAAGAAGTATGGAAGAAAAATACATGTTGCGCCGACCCCAAATAAATTGGGATAAGGGCAGGAGAATGATGATGATTTGTATAAGAACAGTGGTGGCTCAGTGGTAACGGCCCCGACTTACGAGTTGTAGGTCTTGGGTTGAAACCCAGGCAGGCACTTAATTTATTGACATTTAAATAAAGACAAACAACCCATAAGTTTGTTAGTAATTACTTAAACTATGTTAGTATAATACACTCAGACTTAGACATAGACACAGACATAATACAAAACAGTACACAAACTATCATCTTTTGGATCCCATTGTCAACAACAGATGTACAGGTGCGACCCATCAAGTAGCCCTCAGTCTTACTAGCAACAATACTCAGGAGACTATTGTCTCCACACACTTTTTACTGTTGCTGTGATGTTTTCGTGACCACTGTTCTCAAAACGGTGAAGGAAAACATCGTGAGGAAACAGGCATGTCCTAGAACAAAAAAAAATCGTAGACATGTGACATCCACCAACCCGCAATGAGCCCGCGTGGTGGATTACGGCCCATCCCCTATCCTAGAGAGGAGGCCTTGAATCCCAGCATTGGGAACATTGTAAAGGCTGTTTATAAGAAAAGGACAAGACGTGAATAATTATGAGTGTTTTCTATGAAGAGGTAAAATTATGGGTAAGTCTGGAACTTATTTTTGAGTGAGAGATATACTATTGAGTGCCTCGCACGGTTTCTGTGGGATTACGGGAAAGAGCTTGTGATAGATAGACAAGCTGCCAATGAATTTTAATACTGATAGACTAGGCTAGAGACAATTATCGTCTATTTTCAACTCTATTCTATCAAAAATACAAGAATACGAAATGTTTGACGACAATTTCGGAGACCTACAAATTATGTAGAGGCCAGGACATTTTTAAAATGTACCTACATGTCGTCAAACTCAAACCATGCACGCTCCACCACCTGGTTTCTCCCTCATCAGTCATCACCATAATGATTTAAGCTAAAAGACTTCCACTGCTGGACACAGGCCTTCCCCAAGCGTCTCCACATGGACCATCATCATCATCAACAGCCTTTTAATGTCCCCCACTGCTGGGGACAAGCTCACATAAATCGCTCGTGTGTTTCTCGCATACAGCGAACTCCCGCGCCTTCCATAATTCATCGGGATGTTCCACAAATTAATTCAAATAGCTGCAAAAGAACAGTAAATTCAATTTAAAATCTCCCTCACCCATCCTGACTTCTTAAGTGCAAGTGTACATTAATATAAATACCGTCACGCCTAACGTGCGGCTCACGTCCACAATTGATGTGGCTGATCGCTCCGGGAAATCCTGACGGATGTAGCCCTAGCCACCGCTAGGAATAAAACGTCCGTCTGAACTGAAGGCAATTTATGAAACCGCTCTTTGTGATGATAGTGCTTTGGATCCTAGCTATGTGGATGTGTAGCTGTTTCTATCCTATTAGTTTGTTTGTTTGTTGAGAATATACGAAGGTTACTATTAGATTGGTTAGTCGCATTTGCTGAATTAAATTGCGATCAAACTGATTATGTGAAAAATTGAATATTTTCAAAAAACACGACTGTAAAACACAGCTAAAATGTTCCAAATAAGTCACTTTTTAAGCAGTCTGATGCAACTGCATCAGACTGCTTAAAAAGTGACTTAGTGACTTGAACCAAACTAACTAGTTAGGTTCAATTATTGATTTCATGCCACCAACTGCATCACACTGCTTGAAAAATGACTTGTTTGGAACTTTTTAATAGTTTTTTTACAGTCGGTTTTTTTTTCTACATTCGAGTGAGTTATATTTTTGGAATCCCCTCCTCGAACCCTTTACTTAATATATATATAGTTCGTCAACTTATTTTTTTTTTATTTTTCACAATATGGCGTGTGGTTGTCGCCATATTGTATTTTGATTACTGTCATGTCTTTAGTAGCACTCGCAAGATTAAAACGAATCAATTGACGTAAGAATTATCAAAATCGGCCCACGCGTTGCAGGTCAGTGTCAGGTTGTATCTTGGTAAAAATTTGATTCGCGAACGTGGTCCTCAACGCCCTTTCCAGTGCCGCGGTATCCCGCGGCACTGGAAAGGGCGGCTCGCGGGATTATTTGAAAGAGATATCTTTCAAATAATACCGCGAGCCGCCTAAACCTACACTGATGCAATCTCAGAAATAAAATCCCGTTTCAATGTCACTCCACATTTAATTCGAAACAGGTAGTCTTTGCTGACCTCGTTAGCAAAAACGTAATCGTAACACGAATAACTTTCACAGCGAAACACACAGCAACTAACAGTACAAACTAAACTGCAGCGTTATAATTCAAAGAAAGTAAAGTAATATGCGGAAAAGCAAAGGCAGAAAATAATGCTTGCACTGTGTGAAAATGCTAATATTTCGAAACGTGATTCTAATTACAATTAATTCGCAGACGTGTTCATAATATAATCGCGCATATTTCAACACTGATGTCATACCATGTCGTGTGCGGTTGTATTTGCGAAAGCCGCGGCGATTTTTTTTTTTTGTGATAAATATTATATCACTGAATGGCACCTAGATAAATATAATTTTGCAGCGAGTTCGAGGAATGTGTGCTGACGTTTTATTTTGATGTTTGCTACACACTTTAATGGTGTACTATAAATATGTCTGATGTATTGCTAATGCAACGGGTTTGACTGGGTACGGCAAGCAGTACTAAGTACTAGCGTATTTCTGAATTAGTTAGTAGAATTGACTTAGCAATAAATAATATTAGCTTTTCCCTGCGACTTCGTCTGCGTGAAAGTCGAAAATTATCCCATGACTATATTATTATTATACTATGTTTTACTTTTGATACAGGCCATGACTGTATTCGAATTTTCCATTGAGCCGTTGAAGCATGATTGATTAAGGGCAGATATACGACTTCTAATGATTTTAAATTGAAAATCACGTCTAAACTACTAGTCTTATTTCTTTGAAAAAAAATTATGTTATTCTAGACAATTTTCTTCGTAATTTGATATGTCAATATTTTCAATTATATTTTTATACCTTGTTGTAATAAATTTGTAAAGTTATGTAGAACGCGGATACGAGGAGCTCGTGGCTAAAGTAATAACAGCCGCACGAGTCGATCCATCAGGTTAAGCTGCGCTTGCCAGGGTTGGTCCATGGATGGGTGGCATGGACCATCTTTACATACCGAGACTCCTTCGTGCCTCGGCAAGCGCGTTAAACCGTTGTTCCCGGCTGTCAATCGTGAATCTTTGACAGTCGTTACGGGTCGTCAGAAGACCGAAAGTCTGACAACCAGTCTTACCAAGAACTGGGTTGTGGAGGTCAGATAGGCAGTCGCTCCATGTAAAATATTGGTATTCAGCTGCATCCGGTTAGACTGCAAGCCGACCCCAAGATAGTTGAGAAAAAACTAGGCAGATTGATTGATTAATGTAGAACGCGGATAAAAAATTGAGAATCACGCAAAAACTATTAAGCGTATTTTTATGAAACCTTCACCATTTTAAAGGTAATTTAATTATTTATCTTTTAGTATACGTGTTTTAGTATAATACCTGTTGTTTTATGTACAATACATTAATAATGTATGTAATTTGGGACAGCGCTCCTTGATGGGCGATTCCGATTACTGGGTGGACGTCTGACGCGTTGCATGGGCTCAGAACAGAACACGTAAGCTTACCACTCAAGGTCGTTGTTGGCATATAACTACACACACACAACACCTTTTTTTAGGCGCTATTAACTACAGATATACTTAGATATTATTATGTACAGATAATAATTATTATTTATTAATGCAAACATTACTAAGCCGTTCCAATTTTCAAACCTGATCCTAATGATATACAGAGCACACATTAGCTCATATATATCAATATTACATATTCCATACGCTCAAATTCCGTAATTTATTATTCGCATAATATCAACATGCGGCCGATTGGCTAATCAGTGCGGCCGCAATCGGCTTAATGAGTGAAAATGTCAGCGCACTGTACCGAATGCGACAGGCATTAATCGCTGTGTTTGTAAACCTAACGTAAATACAGAATTAACAATAATTCCGTGTTTATTACTTAATGAGACCTCGTTTGATTGTTAAAAGTGGAAGCTTCTTTTTTTCACCGACTTCGAATAAGGAGGAGGTTCTATGTTCGACTGTATGTATTATGTTTGTCCACCGATTTCTTGTCAGTTGTGAACCGATTTTCAAAATTCTTTGTTTTAGCCGAAAGAATGTACTCCCGAGGTGGTTCCATATAAATTTCATCGAAATTGTTCCAGCGCTTTTTGAAAAAAATCGAAAAATATGTATACATAGATGACGTTTTGATTTCCTCCAAGTACGAGTATGTTTAAATTCCACGTTCCATGTTATTGGGGTTTTTAGTTCTGGGGTATAACAACTAAAAAGTGAAAAATAAAAAACTTTTACTAAAAAAACAACCTACTTAAAAAAAAGAAAATACATACTCTAAAAATTTAAAAATAACTTAAATTTCGGCAGTCGGTGTCAAATAACGAAGAAATAAAATACAAACACCGACATCCGAAATAGTTATTATAAAATTTTTAGTGTATTTTCTTTTTTGGAAGTCGGTTGTTTTTTTTTTTTTTTTAAATAGGTTTTATTTCTTTTGGAGGGTCAAAAATCATCTAATATTTTCACCCGCTCTGAGTGGACCGGGAGGGCGTGTCAGACTTTTACTGACTAAAACCCACCCTTGTTCCTTCAGTTGCTATATAAGTGGTAAGGAAATCTCGTCCAGTCCGCACGCTATACTGCTAAGCGATATTTCACCTCGCCACTTCCCGTTACTCGGGGTCGGCTTTCCTAATCTTGGGGTGCCACTTGTTCCGCTGGTAAGCATCGTCAGTAGATAAATCGCACTTCTTCATGTCTTGTTTTGGTAATGTCTGGACTTTAAAAGAGACGTTGAGTCCTGAGTTTGTTTCGCCATTTCTTGTCAGAGAGGTAGGAAATGCCGCCTCCATCTAACCTTATAAAAAAGCATGTACCTCAAAAAAATGTTTTTATATCCTACTTACAGACTAAATAATTTCATTTCATTTGTCGTGAAAGCTCGTACTGTTACTTGTATGCAAGGGTTGTAAGGTGTTTGTAGCACGCACTAAAATTTCTGGTATAGTTATGTGAGTCAATCTGTTGCGTTGATTGATATTACGAACAATTCTCGACAATCGTCGAGTACATTGTTTTATTAGCCCACTGTTTATGTATTAATTTAGTATGATCAAGAACAATGATGACACGAACAAAAGAATAGTGCAAGTTTATATCTGAAAGCGTCACGCATCTGTCTGTAAGATCTAGCACTCACAAATCACAATACAAACACTGTTGCCAAAGTTGATCACATCTACAAATAACTTTTCTCACAGAACGTCTAAACGAATCAAAACTAAAATGTGCAAATTTATTCGAGCAGAACTCTGCATTCGCTAGTTTAGACTAAACTATTTCATTCTTGTGTAACTGGCTAGCGTTCATCTCGACCTACGCCACTGCAACTTTCTTTAAACTCCGACCAGCGTACACACTTCCTATCTGTATTCTATAGCAGTTTCTAGACTTGTTTGGGTATGCTGTGGGCAGGCCAACCGGTTCCCAAGTAGGCTCCGACAATCGGCTCGAAAATAAAAACACTTCACTTTCTTACGAGTCGTTTGTAGCGAAATATTTTATGGTCCTGTTACTAAAATAAGGTCTCGTGTCAGGAATAAGTTTATTGTTGTTTGGATTATATGCCTTATTTTTATAGCTGACTTGTCGCTGTTGGTTTTTATGTCCAAAATTGTTTTGTCACGGAATTGTGATTACGAAATATAATAATAATATACAACTCGTCCGGCATCTAAACTTGGTCCTTCACATCCCAAAGGACTACATCCTATTTATGTTTGTGATAGTATACCGGGTGTAAAAAGACAATTTCCGAAGCCGAAAGCCACATATTCTACAAATTATTTGGATCATATTTCTCCACTAGACCATACCTGGGAATCCACTGGTTCTGGAGATATTGGAGGTCTAAGTCGCAATTTTTTTTATTTTACGATAATGCATTCAGTTTTATTACTAAACTTTTTTCAAAACAAACATTACCTGAATTTAAGATATTTTTTTTTTTGAATATTCGAAATTTCACATTTGAAGTTACAAAAACGCAATGAACATCAAACGTTTCCTACAAGTAGCTACGTGGCTTAGAGCGAAAGGGCGGGGTTTAACTCCAGTTGCCTGAGTTCGCATTACACTGCGTGCAATAGAAATTGTTTTTTTTTTTTCATGAGTACCTGAAAATAAAAATCGTTTCCCAGCAATAATTTTTGCGCAAAGCGACTTTGTTAGATGTACAGTATGCGTAGTTGACGGCTATGTGATGTGTCTTTTTACACCTTGTAGAAATTTTCAAAATAAATGACAGTCGTGCAGCTATTTAGGGAGTACAAGTTGCTAAGCTTTCGTATCATATTTTATGTGTGTTGTCGTCTGCGGAAATGTATAAAATTAGATCGCATGCAGTTACCGCTGCTTCCGCACTGCAACACAACGCGATGTTCTCAATACGCTCCGTATTATGTTATGACTACAAATATTGCATAGCATGTGTTAAGATGAAAGCTCCAGGGTAGCCCGCGAAATTCAAATTTTCTTACGATTTTTGCAATTTACAGGTCAGTATCAGGTTGTATGTTGGTTAAAATATGATAAGCGGCCGTAGCAAGTACGTATTTACAGAACTGTAATAACTAAAATCATCAATACAACTCTTTCAGTTAGAATTGATGCCAAATGTCATGATTTCATGACATACTTACATTTGACATCAATTCTAACTGAAAGAGTTTTAATTGATGATTTTAATGATCATAATTCTATAAATACATACTTGCTACGTTCGCGAATCAAATTTTGACCAAGATACAACCTGACACTGACCTGCAAATTGCAAAAAACGTAAGAAAATTTGAATTTCACTGGCTAACCTGGAGCTTTCACCTTAAGCTATAATAATAACTCTAGTAAATTGTGGAATAAAGTTCTGTGAAGATATAAGGGCACGTATCTTAATGTGTTTTGATATTACAAGAAAACTCTGGCTTTCCTAGTTTTTATTGCTGGAATATGAATTCTTGGAATGAATAAATGGTATGAATCCGCATTCCACATACATATTTTGATTATCTTGCATCCTTGAGAACAATGAATCATCATGTGTCATTTTCTTGATAAGCAATGCAAATTCAACAGCTTGATTTCATCCTAAATCCTAGCAGAACTATAGTTGTTATAAATAGCATGCACTCCACTGCGTAAATGTGTATTTCCTAGTTGATGAACAGACGAGGCACATAAAACTTAGAGATCCACAACGTACTACTTGAACATTAATTCCTGCTTCCTCGAGTCACAGGTAAACACAAGACGTAGTTAACCTATGCCCCTGTGACATTTCGACGTACTGAATCTAGTCTTGCTTTTACTTTGAGAAGATGCTGCTTGGGAAAGTGATCGTTGCTCAGGAACTTAGTACTTATGCTTACATTATAATGTTGTTTTGTTCAACAATCTGTACGGGCTAGGTTCTCTAGGCGACTGCTTGAAACTATGCCTATTATTTTCGCTGGCCAATATTTGAGAAATTAAAAAAAAATCAAAAGTTACCTTTTTTTGCTTTTAATAAAGTCATTAGGGTAGTTTTTTGTGCATATGGTACGTAGATTATTATCTTATCACCTGTATATTAAATTCGCCTGCTCGGCAAGGGGGGATATTGGCCCGAATTCAAAAGCATGGCTCATGAATTCCTAGTAATTCGCACACCAAACATTACTATTTATTGCAAAATCTTCATCGATAATACGAACACAATCCATCCACATTAACTCCCACAAACACACATGAAATATTACGGCTTGCCCCAAAACAATAATCCCATCACATATATTTTTCTGTCCACGGGAAAGGCTCGGGAATGATTAATAGTGACACGGGCCTGCGGTCACGTCGACTATAGTTACGCCTGGTTGAACAGTAATCTTACCACCGAACTTATACTAATGGAAAACGGACGTCTGTATAGCGGCCAAAATCTTGCAATAAAATAAATACGCACATTCAGGGAAATTAATTGTTGGGCAGATTGACACGATACGTACCCTTGTCATACGACTGATGAACGACAGTTGTGTTTTTAATACACGGACAATTTTAGTGAATTTGACAATTTGAATAACAATACAATTTCCCCGATTGTACATTAGCTTCTATTGTTTTATCAGGAATATCGGCAATAGATCTTTTTGAGAATGATTGGGCTCTATTAAAACATTTGTCTATCTTTACGTGAATAAACGTCTCATAGATTTATTCGCAGAGTGATTAATAGTTGTAATATTAATCAGACATGTTAGTAAACATATTTTAGAATAAATATAATTATGACGGTTATAAATGACACGGCCATTAATCTGTCGATATTTATCTGGTTATCATAAAAATTGTTCGCGTGGTTGACGATCAAGAGAATTTTTTCTAATGAGACACACATAACAGTAGTGGCCAATAACTTGTCTACAATACATACAAAAGTATAGGTTTCCCCAAACGGTTATTGTTAACCGGTCAATACTCCAAACCCACTTAGTTACATGTCAGTTGTCAGAATAACAAATGGCCAAAGTTGTCTCTCTTTTGACGGAACGTAAGCCATTGTGGCCGACTTCCAAATCATTTGACGCTTTCGTGCGTTCACGAGAAATGTGGCAAGGACGTGGCCCTAAACTGTTAGCCAATCGTTTTCACACGTTCTCATGAGACGACGAAAGTGCTCTATTAATAGAACTCCGTAATACGACAAAAGACTGGCGGACTGAGTGGGATTCACATATTTTGAAACGCGTTCTATACGGTATATTTTAGGCGGAATAGTGAGGCAAATACCAAAGACGCAGGCTGGTGGGAGTAACAGACTTGCTACCGAGGTGACAATTCCTGAACGTTGCCAATTAGTGAGTCGTAATAACTAACTGATGCATCATTACGTACAGTTTCTAAATAACCGTCTAGGCCTCTTGCATAGTTCACATCCACGTCATAAACTGAACGCACGAACAAAGCATGCCAAATCGTTGACGCAACCGAATATCAGAGTCAATGCGATAATTTAATAGTTTTTTGTTATTTCTGTTACCTTCGAGCCGGATTTATCGGATTACGCGTTTCAAAACTCACCCTGTCACTATTCGCCATCTAAAAATATTGTACTTGGCACTGAATTAAACGGCGTTAACTCTTTGAACTATGGCCAAGTTGTAATACTTTGGAGTTGTAATTGTACAGCGTTATCAGGGGTACTGATACGGTGTATTTACTTTGATAACGTATCATTGATAAGAGAGTGTTTTGCAGTTTTTTGTAGGCGGTCGCTAACAGCACGTACATTTTCTCAGTATTCCTTTCTATGCCAGGAATTTAATTAATTAATTTGCTTTTTTTTTCGTATCTGAACATGTTTGTTCTCTATATTTCTAGGGTTCCGTACCCGTAGGATAACCAACGGGACCCTATTACTAAGCTCCGCTGTCCGTCCGTCTGTCTGTCAGCGGGCTGTATCTCATCATCATCTCAGCCTTTTAATGACCCTACTGCTGGGGCACAGGCCTCCTATCTGTGAGAGGGACATCAGCAGCATCTGTCTCATACACATTTGAAATTTTCTCAGAATGTTAATTATATTTTCTGTTGCCGCTATAACAACAAATAATTAAAATAAATTAAAAGGGGGCTCCCATACTAGAAACGTGTTTTTTTTTGTTCGATCTTAGGAATGACAACAAGCACACGCGTATAATATTGTACGATGGTACGGAATAAGAGGAGCGCTAAATGCGCGAGTTCGACTCGCACTTGGCTGGTTTTTTTAACTCCAAACCCACTTAGTTAAATAAAAAACATAGAGTTAAATAAAAATCAAAAATCATCAAGCATAGAGTTAAATAAAAAACTTTTTACAAAAAAAATACAACCGACTTCCATAAATAATACTAAAAAATGCAAAATAACTTTAATTTCGGAAGTCGGTGTTTCTAGTTTGGTTTCTTCGTTATTTGACACCGACTTCCGAAATTAAAGTTATTTTGCATTTTTTTGTATTATTTATGGAAGTCGGTTGTATTTTTTTTGTAAAAAGTTTTTTATTTTTCACTTTTTAGTGGTTTTACCCCATTCTAAAACTAAATTAATAGTAAAGTTATGCCCGAATTGATAGCCCCAAAAATAGGGAATTTGAACGTAGTTGGTGAAATTAGGGTGTATCAGGGTGAACTGTACAAATCTGTATACCCCTTCAGAGCGCATCAGCGTGATGTAATGTTGTGGAGTGGTGAAAACAATATACAGACATGCGATTGCAGCAATTCTGGAAGGTTTGCTATCATTTATTGAAGAGTTCCGTTGTGTATCTCCGAAGTCCTTCATTAGATCTTCACCAAATTAAAATGGGACCAAATGCAAAGCAACAGCTTTCAAATAAAAAAAAATCTTCAAAATCGGTTCACGTAGTTAGAAGTTATGAGGTAACACACGAATTGAGAACCTCCTCCTTTTTTTGAAGTCGGTTAAAAAACCGGGCAAGTGCGAGCGTTTTCCTCGATCGAGCAAAAAAGTATTTGGTCTGGGGCTTTAGCTATACGTAGGTAAAATTTCTGCTCCATTGCTTTGGCTGTCGAAGCATGATGGAAAGCAGGCCAACAAATCTTTAATTTTGTTTCGTGAATGAGATTTTCTCTGACATTTAATTTATTTTCCATCCACTTTCTAACACAAAATACTTTTACAAGTCAAACTCTTGAATTGTTCAAAACGTAATCGTTTTTGTCCTTTGACAAAAGTTTGAAGAAGCAAACTACCGCGTACCGCTTTCCACTCCCCTAAAATCCCTTTGAAATTAAACGAGAACTTGAAAAATCCTCTTTGGCGAAGTTTTGGAAGTGGAGTCGAGTTGATAAGTTAGTTACATCTCGTCGTTCGATATTTTATAATGTGGCGAGAGGCCGGCCGGTGATCCGTGAGCGTCACTCGACCTCCACGAAGGCCGTGCCGTGCCCGGCTTATATTGATTTTTTTATGCGCATTGTCCATTTCGTTCGTACCTACGCCCCCGCTGGCGCCCGCCCGCTCTCCGCCACTACAGCGACGAATTGCGATACATATATTTGCCATGTCACACATAATTACAATGTCACTTATACATTTTATGATTAGAGAACACGTTATTAACTTATATCAAACGCTTTGCCTTCGCAAACATTGTTACCCGATTATGAAATGCTTTGTTCACAATACGCTTATAACATCACCCATTTATGTGCTAAGGGGAAAGAAAAACGACCAAGTTTTATAGTTGTTATCATTAAACTGTCTGCGTTAACCTACTTATGTTTACTCATATTGGCGTCGGAGGCGTAGCTAAACCGTGGCGTAGTGTGTGCGTAGTTATGTTAGCTTTTACTAGAACTGGGAAATTCGTTTACGACTTCGGTGCCACTCGTAAAAACTTTAGACGAGAAGTCAAAAGGAGACCTTCAAAATTATGCTGATGCTTTATCTCCAGACTTCGATATTTTATTGCTGAAATCGTAGTTGCTTTCGAAGTTATCGATAAAGCGCAATTATACGACTTTTAATGGTTTTTAATTGAACATCACGTCTAAACGACTAGTCTTATTTCTTTGAAAAAAATATATGTTATTCTAGACAATTTCCGTCGTAATTTGATCTCAGAATATTTGAAATTATATTTTTTTTATAACATAGTATAATTAATTTGTAAAGTTGTGTCTAACGCGGATAAAAAATTGAGAATCACGCAAAAACTATAAAGCGTATTTTTATGAAACCTTCACCATTTTAAAGATCATTTAATTATTTATAATTTAGTCTCGAGAGTTTTAGTTTAATACCTGATGTTTTATGTGTAATAAATTAATAATGCGTCTTATTTCGGACAGCGCTCCTTGATGGGCGAGTCCTATTATTGGGTGCCCATACGACGCGTTACGTGAGCTCAGCGCAGAACACGCAAGCTAACCACTCAAGGTCATTGGCAGCTAATAGCGCCTTAAACGCGTATATTATCCGATACATAATGTGGGTATTTAATTAATTAAAACTGATGTTTTCACACTGAGAAATAGTCATATTCTAATTGTGATTATTATTTATACAGCAGACCTCATTATTGTATTGAAAAGAAAACGAATGACTCTTGGGTACAATAAAAAATATTCTATTTATTCCGTAAATTACGTAATCAAAAAAGTATTGCACTCCTATTTTTTACTTTACCAAACAAATAAAAAATTACAAAGATAAAACGCATCAAAGTTCAGGAGTCGGGGCTTGTACTTCTAAATAAAAAGTGCTAAATTTTTGACGTAGGTCTGACGTTACGCGAAATTTCAACGCACTATATCGTCCTTCATTATTCCAAGGTTTTATTTAGTTTCACTTGTCGGTTTGTAATCAAATCTTGCAAGCTAAATTAGAACCACTTCCCGATGTCCGATGGACTCAAATTTTGTGTACTTATGTATCTTCGGTGACAATACAATGATATGGTACCGTGGAGCTGGTCTGATGATGGAGACGGAAGATACAATATTGATAACATTGCTAATGTTATGTATTTTTTTTGTTACAGATTGTAAACTGTGTGGACTGCTAGATCACCTAGCTAACTACTTTATACAATAAAAGTAAGTTTCTTTTCAAAATATGCAAGATTAACGTTCATTATTTGGATCGAAATAATGAAATTAAGTGTTCGGTTATTTATAAAGCTGCTTTAAATAGGATCTAGGGAAATTTAACCCCCTTTTAAGGCAATGGCAATATATTTGCCACCTGTGATTATTGTAAATTAAACCTTATTGTTAAGTAGGTTTCTTCTCAGGGATTGTTGATTTTGCTATTCAATGAGTTCGGCACGATATCATAATTGACTTTATGAGTGGAAAATAAGGTTCATTAACGGAAGTCTTTCCTGGTTGATAAGACCGGTACAGGGCAGTCTACGGGGTTATTTTCTTATCACTATCCAAATTCACAGGGTATATTCTAACCAAAAAAAAAACGGCTATTTCATACTAAATTTCAATATCTACTCAAACAAAATGTATGAAATAGCAGATTTTTTTTTTCGTAATTTCCGAGTTGGTCCCATACTGAAAGTTGTTCATAATCATGGTTAGAATATACCCTGTGAATTTGGATAGTGATAAGAAAATAACCCCGTATAATGCGTTTTGGTTAGCGTCCAATAAATCCATAACTGTACAGTAAGGGAAAATTGAAGAAAAACCGACTGACATTATACAACTAAAAAATTCCAAACAAGTCACTTTTCAAGCAGTTTGATGCAGTCGGTGGACTGTAATTTATGTAGTTCAATCGCAAATTTTTATGTAGGTATTACATAAAAACTCTCGAAATACACCCAAACAATTGGGTAATAAGCAACTTTTTATCTTGAAGATAAATAGACAATTTGTGTAGGAGTTTAAAGCATCAAGCTATTATTAATATAATTTTAAAAAACCCTGATAAAAATCTTTCAGTCTATTATTTATATCGTTGTTATCAACTACAAGTCCGTCCCAAATTTTCGAGCCTCGTCATTCTAATTCACAAAGTGCACGTCCACATTCAGTGTTCATATTTTATTAAATCAGCAGAGGCGTGCAAAGTAATGAACACACCTGGTGTATTATTCTTTGAGCTCTGCCGTGCCGTCACACAATAGCCCATCGTTTGCTTATTCTACACTCGAACATTTAAGAGTTTGCGAAATTCAAATATTGACGAGTAATAATAATTTTAATGCTCGACGGCAGTCAGCACCCACGTAATTCGTTCTGTCTTCGACGTCAAACTGGTATTTTTGCTAATTACTAATTCGCCGCGCTAACTAAACCGTGAATTACGTTAACAACGTTATTATTATGAGCTTGTCAAAATCTTTGACGTTTGGTTAATTTCAGTAGGTATCCCACTTCTGATTCCAATTCGATAACGAAGATTCTTAGCTCTATCGAAAATACCGGACACGCCAAACCGTGCAGAACCAAAAATTCTCCGTATTTCTAATTTTATCCTCCTTTGAGCCTGTTTGCGGAATTTCAACTCGAGAATTCCTGCGTCCGTTGACTCTTGCGCGGGTGGCGCGCGCGTCAAGCCGGGTCGTAAAATGCAAACGCTTCGTGTCACACGCGCAGTGACACATAGCTTTCATATCGCATGACATGGCCGATCTGTCTTTGTTCCGATGAGTTATGCCCTGCGTCCCGCCGGCCGCTAGATGAACGCTAACCGCGCCACAAATCATCGGCTCTGCTAACTCACTCCGCAAGATCGTCGCCCCGGCCCCCGCGACGCCTGCCGACCTCGGCGACGTCTTCCCACAAATTCTCACCCCGAAACGATACATTCACCGCCGCGCACCGGACGAATATCACACGAACGCCGCAATGATGTAAACTCCATAGTCGCGTGCGCCAGGCCGCCAGGCGATGTTCAACTTACATCGGGCCGTTGTGCGCGGCACACACGATCATTAAACGTATATCTGTTAATAATAATTGCGATTGTCTGGTTGTACGTGCGCGCCGAGTTATGGCGCAGTTGCCGGGCGGTTAGCGAGTCGTCCCCCTCCGCCCCGCCACCACAGTCACCCACCGCCGACCCCTTAGATCTGCGGCAAGCGGCGCATCTTGAGATGAAATGGCATTCAGTTTCGTTTTGTGACGGTTGAATGGGCGCCCGGTTTCGCGAATACGTGTGTGTATTGAATGTATGAATACATGCATTAAACTATACATGATAAATTTCCACATGACTATAAAATCGTCGTTAGACGTTCGTAGTCTGTATGTGACATTCAATATTTAATGTAAACTTATCTATGCCTAGACTAAAACCGGTCGTCTTCACAAACAATGACAATTTATACCCAGTACACGTGTAATACCATCCGCTAGTATCGTGCCGCATAATGGCCGTGACACTGCCGAAAAAAAAAACCATGTTATCGTACAACTAACAGATTATTGCCATACAGCTATATAAAATCGCAAATGATTTAATTGAGCATTACGTTAATTATTATTAATACTTATGCGTTTATTTTTGTATTCTTCTAATCGGCCATAATGAATTGGCATTGGATAACTCACACGAGAACTTCAATTATAAAGCACTAGCGACCCGCCCCAGCTTCGCTCGGGTACAAATTATAAACCTAAACCTTCCTCATGAATCACTCCTATTGGTGAAAACCGCATGAAAATCCATTCAGTAGTTTTTGAGTTTATCGCGAACAGACGCGGCGGGAGACTGTTTTATAATATGTAGTGATTTTTGACCCAATTTGTTATATTTAGTCTGTTTGACTCACCACAACTGAACTAGAAAAATAATAGAAAAAGTGGTATACAGGGTGAAATAGAATTAATCGGACTTCAGAAGTGATGGGGTATAGATATACAATAATGATAAAACAAGTATTTTTCATGCTATCATTTAATATGGATCCCGATGTCTACCTTTTTTTTTTTGGGGGGGTGGGAAATCATCCTATGACTTCTCCCGCTCTGGGTGGTGCAGGAGGGCGTGTCAGACTTTTACTGACTAAAACCGACCCCTGTTCCTTCCTTGCCTGAGTGCCCAGGGTCGAGATAACTCTGTTACGAATTTATCCGCGACCCCTTGGAATTCAGGCATCGGCCATGATGGGCCCCATCAGTGGTGGCTCGCGTGGAACACTACGCCGTCGACTCTCGGGCCTGGTGCTGATCGGACGGCGAGCTACCTAATACTCGCCGTCCGCAGGCCCGTGTGGTGACCGTACGGTGACCGGATATCGTCCTGCGACCCTCGACGCCCAAGGCGTCTCCTACGGATCCCGATGTCTACCAAAGTGACATTCGACAGTGACCCGTTGCCCTTACCAACTCATCACCTATTTTACAAACATAATTTGTTTTCTTTACCCTAAACCGAATTAGGAGTTACGTACATGAAATACTAAGCCGCTAAGTAATGCCGTCAATGTTTACCTTTCGCTACGAGAGAACGCTTTGAATAATACTGTCATAACATGTGATTCTAACAAGTTGTTTTTGCACAAATTCTGCTTGAACAGCACCAGGAAAATAGGCAAGATTTTATGCTTAACATTTTACTGACTGCATTTTGGTTCAAAGAAATCGTAGTTATCGGCATGATGGATCATAAATGGCACGTTTTTTATTGTTCATAAATAAAAAATCATGCGGTAAGGGAGTTAAAGGCACAAAAGGAAAAAAAAGAATATTTTTAAAGAACCCGACTGTAAAAAGCAACTAAAAAGTTCATAACAAGTCACTTTTCAAGCAGTCTGATGCAGTTGGAGGAAGTTATTTTAGTTCAATTATTGATGTCATGCCACTAACTGCATCAGACTGCTTGAAAAGTGACCTGTTTGGAACTTTTTATTTTTACAGTCGGGTTTTTTGAAAATGTACGTTTTTTATTTATTTTCTACATTTTTGTGAGTTATATTTTTGGAATCGCCTCCTCGAACCCTTTATTTTGATACCCCACTTAATATTTCGTCGACTTTTTTTTTTCTTTTTCACTTACATCGTCTGGTTGTCGCCACATACTGTATTTTGATTACTAGCATGTCTTTAGTAGCACTCGCAAGATTAAGACGAATCAATTGACGTAAGAATTATCTAAATCGGCCCACGCGTTTTGTATCTATAGTGCCACAAAGGAACAAACATACATACATAAGCTGATAAACACATTACACTCCCTTGCGTCGCGCAGTCAGGTAAAAACATGAATATTGGTTCAACGATCATTCGCAGCCCATTTGGACACCAGTCACACAATTTTCACCTTTTATATCCAATAATTCACATGCTAGCACTTTACCAGGCATTATGCACATGTTACAGTTTTTCCGTTAGCTTGCACATTTTTACGATGTCGATGCGGCTCGGGCGGTAGTTTAACACAGCGGAGGCCGGAGCCCGAAGCCCGTCGGGCTCTCACGACCGGTCGCTACGTGATCTCCTGCGACGTTCTCCGACTCGTTAATAACTGCTGTAGGTACGTGTATGTGTAGGATTGTAGGTACATGCTGTACAAGTGTGAGAAGAAAAATGTTCTTCGTTACTTTGATAACGTATTGTGCGGGACGTGAGAGAAATGCAGCCTTGGTTTTAGACGCGTTTGTCAGAGTTTTTAGAGGAGCTCGTGGCTAAAGTAATAACAGCCGCATAGGTCGATCCATCAGGTTAAGCTACGCTTGCCGGGGTTAGTCCGTGGATGGGTGACCATCTTTACATACCGAGACTTCTCCGTGCCTCGGAAAGCACGTTAAGCCGTTGGTCCCCGCTGTCAATCGTGGATCTTTGACAGTCGTTACGGGTCGTCAGAAGCCAGAAAGTCTGACAACCAGTCTTACCAAGGGGTATCGTATTACCCAGTAACTGGGTTGTGGAGGTCAGATAGGCAGTCGCTCCATGTAAAGTACTGGTATTCAGCTGCATCCGGTTAGACTGGAAGCCGACCTCAAGATAGTTGGGAAAAGGCTAGGCAGATTTAAATTAAATATAATCATAAAACAGATTTGCAAGCAATCAAAGCTTTGAGTAACGCAGGAAACAATTCTCCACAGTGAATTAGCATCTTTTCATCGATTACATTACGCATTGGCTTCCAAACATAATCGATTAAGATTACTTTTAATTAAATACCCACGTTTATACATATAAAATCCCCTTAGAAACACGTAACTGTAGATTTTATAGCATGTTACGTTTGACAGAGCGAGGAGATTATTTAAAACTGTATTAATGCCGGAGTAATATCCGACTTAATCCGACACAGGTTTTAAACCAAACGAGTTTCACCACAGGTCTTCACAATAGGTTAACTATTTGTCATTACTCATGCACCGTTGTTGCGACTTTCGAAGCTTAGTACCTCGGTGTCAATGCACTTTACGTTCACGATACTTCTCAACGAACCCTGTAAAGGAAACAGTATGACACACACTTATAATATTCAATATACAGTCAAGGAATGAAAATGTTAGCACTTTAATTAGTTTTAAGTGTGCAGTTACAAAAAAATTAGTCAAGAGCGAGTCGGACTAGCACCGTGGGTTCCTTGCCATCATATTTATATAACACTGCTGTGTAAAATATTTCAGTTTTAAGTCAGCGTGATTTCTGAAAAAGTGTGCTTTTTAGAGACATCGTTTTATTTTTCCTGTAATATTTGATGATTTTGTACATAAATTAAGAGAAATTTAAATGATGAAGAGTGATAAATAAACTATTATATTCTAATCTTTACATGAAACTTCTATCACATAGAATAATTTCAGATTTATCCCTATCAAAAGTCGAAAACTATGCGGCCTAAAAAAAAAGAATGTTTGAGAATGTGCAAACAGCGCTCTTTCATAATGATAGGCACATGCCCAAGTACTATACTTCGGATTTTTAAGACCTCAGGCGTTCTTGCAAAAAAAAAAAAATCTTAGTTGAAAACCGGCCAAGTACGAGTCGGACTCGCGCACGAAGGGTTCCGTACCATTATCTATAAAAACGGCAAAAAAATCACGTTTGTTGTATGGGCGCCCCCTTAAATATTTATTTTATTCTGTTTTTTTAGTATTTTTTGTTATAGCGACAACAGAAATACATCATCTGTAAAAATTTCAACTGTCTAATTACCACGGTTCATGCGATACAGCGTGGTGAGTGGTGAAAGACGGACAGACAGACAGACAGACGGACGGACAGCGGAGTCTTAGTAATAGGGTCCCGTTTTACCCTTTGGTCCTTTGGTTACGGAACCCTAAAAATGATTGGGTAAACGTCATCTATCTATTACAAGTTGATAGCATTAGTAGTTCTTGATGATATATCCAGCTGTGACAGACGGACAGATAGACTGAGTCGCACCATAAGGGTTCCTTTTTACCATTTTGGTATATAACCCTAATAAATGAGACATTCTTAATTCGGCACAAGTATTTGTTAAAACTTGCAGTTTAGTCGCAACAGTGCGAAAATTTTCCATTAATTTCGTCCTGTTATGAATGCATTTACGTCATCGACCGTTTGGGTGACCCGTCTGCTGTTTCCTTATATCAATATTTTCGACAAACATCTCAGTACGAAACCGCACTTGTGTTGATGTACATACACTGTAGAGTTTGCGAAATGTAACAAGATATCGCTTTGACGTGTGTACTCGTGTTATGTAATATTTGTTGACTACAAAGTGTATGGTCACAGGATTGCCATGTTGTTGTCAAATGAATTACTGCATCGATTGTACATTACCCACCCTGCATAAAATCATAGGCGACTGTTTTTACAAACGCGGCTGGGGCCTACAAACATTCGCATTTATAATATTAGTAGGAAGGATGGATGTGCAAGTTTAGATGGATGGATGTTTGTTATTTTTATTTGGCATTCAGATAGATTTTAAGTCTGGAATAGCACATATCGGGTGTAAAAAGACATTTTCTGAAGCCGAAAGCCACATATTCTACCCATTATTTGGATTATTTTTTTCCTCTAGACCATACCTGGGAATCCACTGGTTCTGGAGATATTGAAGGTCAAAGTCGTAATTTTTTTTTAAACTTTTTTAGGAAACTGAATTCTAAGAGTTATTACTAAACTTTTTTCCAAACAAACATTACATGAATTTTCGATTTTTAACGCAATTAATATCAAACGTATCCGACAAGTACCTATGTGGCTTAGAGCGAAGGGGCGGGGTTTAACTCCATTTGCCTGTGTTCGCGTTACATTGCGCGGAATAAGAAATAGTTTTATTTTTCATACCTAAAAATAAAAGTCGTTTCCCAGCAAATTTTTTTTTGCGCCAAACGACTTTAGACGTACAGTATGCGTAGTTAACGGCTCTGTGATGTGTCTTTTTACAGCCTGTATATTCCCATGGGATAACTTGTGACACGGGCGAAGACGCTGGCGGTAGTAGCTGGTTACCCATAATTTAGTCAGGTAATTCAATAATACACTTTATTTTCAGCGATATAAACCATCAAAGGAAACATCTTAAGCCGAAACTCACTACTTACATTTCGACTAATGAAACTATGCAGACGTTCTTTGAAACACTTGAAACCGATTCCTCTAAATTCCGATGCACCCGGAGCTTTATGTCCGAGTGTCGTCTGGCGAGTAATGGGCACTAATATCGTTACCAAGGCTAAAGGAATTCGAAACTTTATGGATAACGAGTAAGACCATCTATATGGCACACGTGTCACTCGTTTCATCGATTAATCTAATGGTCGTTTCGTTGATAACTTTATCAGCTTGTTGATTGGTTGTAATCTTTTGATGCAAATAGAGTTCTAATTGGCGTGCTTAACAGTGACAAAACAGGCAGTTTGTTTTTGGGGTTCCGTACCCGAAGGTCCAAACTATTGCTGTCACTCACGTGTCCGGCTGTCTGTCCACTGTCTGTCACAAAATTATTTTTGACGTATGAACTTGAAATTTGGTGATAATGTTTCTTATTAGTTATTAGCACTTTGACTGTGGCTTCGCTCCCGTAACCTATCCCGCGGGACCTGTTATTTTGCCCGGGATATAAAGTAGCCTATGTCACTTCCTGATAATTTAGCTTTCTATTAGTGAAAAAATTATTAAAATCGGTCCAGTAGTTTCGGAGCTTATTCGTTACATACAAAAATACAAATGTTTCCTCTGTTTAATATTAGAATAGATTACGTATGTTTTACTAACAAATACCAATATATGTATTGATAAATCAGTTGTCTTTTTTAAACGTGTCTACTTTGAAACCACGGTTTTTTTTTTTTTTTTTGCGGGGTGGGAAATCATCTTATGACTTCTTCCGCTCTAGGGTGGAGCGGAAGGGCGTGTCAGACTCTTACTGACTAAAACCCACTCCTGTTGCTCCCTGCCCTACGCGCCCAGGGGCGAGGTAACTCTTTCGAATTTATCCTCCACCCCCGGGCAGGCATTGCCCGTGGCAGGCCCCGTCCTTTTGAAACCACGGTAAGACACGTCTTTCGAACTCAACTGTTGTTTTTATTCAAAAGTTGCAAATTTAAATTCTCCAACAATTATTACTTCATCAAAAGCCACGTCGAACTTCGCCTTTCAACAACCTAATCCAATCCAATTTGTTTGAATACAATTAGTCTGCGAACACTAAATCCATTAATCGGACGTTGGATTTTGTATGTAAAAGGCTTCATATCGGCTCTCGTCTAATTCTAATGACGCACTATGTGTAAATGACCAGGGAAATAGGGCGCTCATGGAAAATCTGTTTTGTACCCGTAATTGCGAACTTGTCGATTTCAGTTTTGTGTGAGTTGTTCGCTGTTCAGTATCAGGATTTATGTGAATTTTGTAGATAATAATTTTTAATTAAATTTATTTATTTCAGACTAATCATGTCTATAATTGTTAGTAACAAAGGTCTTAATAACATGTTAATCAGTACTAAAACTAAAACCAAATCAAATTAACATTCATATAAAAAAAAAAATCTAAATATTAAAATCAATAATGTCAACAAATAAAATGATCATCGATGAAGTGTCATCGTGCCACGTTAAGCTGAAATGAATGATGCTAAAAAAATGGGATTTTTGATGAAATGAAAATTACAGCATCTGTTGTTTTGTGAATGTTCAAGTATTTACCTGATGCTAAAGTCTTAAGTTGGATATAGTAGGTACCAATTTTTGTGTCCTTAAATAACACGAGTTTTTTTCTGCAACCTTTCTGTCTCTGTATAAAGTATGTAGTGAAAGATTACAAGTAAAAAAACTCAGTCTTATAAGCCCGCTTTTAAAATGTCACTTGATCGCACTTGCCGCCTCGTTGACTCACTCCACCGCGCCTCGGCTATTTGACTTTCAACTCGAGTGTGCTACTAACTATCATTCAATTGAATATACTTTGAAGCCATTGCAAGTGTACCATTGACATAGAGACCACATCTATCTAACAATACGAGAGCTTCTACAGTTTCAAACTTCTAAATCGTATCCAAACAGCGAACTAAGCCACTTGGAATCATTTACGAGCCCATAAAAAATAACCACGCTTTCCTTTTGAGCAAACCTCCAATATTCACGGCAGTTTTATTGGAGCGTAGTCCCTTAAAATATATTATAGTAACACGTAGGGTGCTGGGTGGGATGTGTCGCGCCCTTACGCCTCGATTCACAAGGTGTCGTGTTACCAAGGGGCCTTTGTAACACAGAAATGTGATAAACAGGAAAATACTCAGGGCTACCTACCTACCCACGATAACACTCAATATTGGAATTTAAACTTTATGCCGACGGAATTAATTTCCATTACCAACGCAGATGACGCGTCCATTTCTAGGCAGTCAAATAAATTACCGTTTGATACCTACTCGGTACGAAATTGCGAGAAATAATTTCGGGGTGTTTGTGGAATCGTTTGATTTTTGACGTCTAAACAAGAAGCTTTCGACGCCCGTTTCAAAGCGGAATTACATTTAACGGAACAGGGAACTTGGGCTTTCCCTATTTCGAGAATTAATTTGTTTTCCTGCGGCGCTCATTGTAAATGTTTCCTCATTTCCAATTTCTTCCTTATCTACATTTTTGATTAGTTCATATTTATTAGATGGCTTCTTAAGTACTTGGGAAACAAAGACGGCGTTGGTTTGGTTAGGAGTTTCGGCACATTGTTTTGTCAATTCACAGTCAAAATGACTGAATTCGGTGAAATGTGTTCACAAAAGCATGATATTTTTTTAATTGTTGAATTGAAGACTTATAAACTACAGTGAACAAATATGAAGGAATTTTCAAAATATCATCATCAGCGACGAAGTTATAAAGCATTAAAGTTGATAATTATAAAGAAAAGTCCGAAGTGTTCTTTGACGTCAAAGGACATGTCGCCCATACATCTGCCATAGAAAACATCGTTTTCGAGTGAGGGACAGATATATTTATTTAAAATTGTTATATTTCGTGTTAATTTTCGTTCAGTTTTGATTCTGCTTTCACTGTTCGTACTCTATTTAAGTATGTTTATCGATAAACCGGTTTGATAACAAATATTTTTTTCGTGCATATTCCCTATTCCCAAAATACATTCAGAACGATAAAGCCAACAAGGTAGATTACAGTGTAGTAACTGTAACTACACTGTACACTTCCTAGTTTGATAGCAGTTTCACCAAATTGCAAAAGTTCGCAGATTTAACTAACCAAAACCAATTTATCGCAACGATTCTATATGAATCGCATTCGGAACAAATAACCAAATCACGAAACAAAAACTCCATCGAATAAATAATATCAAGCCGAACATACGAACGCAAGGCGACGGCCGCTCTGTGGGCCAACTCCCAGTTTCAAACTGGATGTAATAACTGAGCGAATCAATTAAAAACTCCCAAGTAAAGTTTCGCCCAGTCCGGGGGTCTACCGACTGTGATTTACGCGTTTAGGTGTTACAAAATTGCGTTGTTTTGTGGCTCTCTGCCTATATAAACTTTTTGTACGTTTTGTCTTTCGCGTACCGGAATGTACGTAGCCGTGGGATAGTTTGGATTCTGTTAATGTAGCTGACCTACATTTTTCGTAATTAAAAAAATATAGCTCCGAGTTGTTTTCTTTCAAGCCTGGGACTGAAAATGTAAACTTGTTTTCTAAAGAAAATTATAATGACAGGCGAGATTTAATGGTAGCTGTTTTTTACACGCAATTTTAATCTGTCGTTAATGTTTGCCAAAGTAATCATGAAAGGTTTGGATTTTTGGTATCTTGCTCCCCACAATCTGCGGGTGGTCTCTAGTTTGTAATAAAATATTACTCGTATCTGATAACGTATACGGCAAAAAAAAACATTTTTACCAAATCCCTGCGGAGTTACTCAAGTGATTTATATCCGAAGGACGATCGGCCTATATATCACGACACGAATATACAAGTTATTGCAAACGTCTTGTATTCCCAAATCACATAATCGGATTTCAAATGCTGAAAAGCCGTTCATCTAATATGTGAGTTGTGAATTACTGAGCGAAATATCGTGAAAGCGTCTCAATTTGTGACGAGTATGTGTGTGTGTGATTGTACGGGTAAACACAGGGCGTGTGGGCTGTCAGGTAAATTCGTGTTCACGTCCTTCGGGCGGTGACATATTATTGATGCTACACGTGCTTCAGCCTACCTTGAAGATAACATATCCATTTATTTTCTACTTTTATTGTATCCTCGGCGTCTATATTCGAAATAATACTCGTATTTCTTTAACACGGGTTTCAAGATTATTTGAATGAGACTCAAAGATGGCGTGTTTTCTATCTTAGAAAACTTTATTTTATAGTATCTGTGTTTAGGTTTCTCGACTCAGTTCAACCCATCTATAAATATATACTTACTGATGCACATAATTTCCATATCGAAAAGTTATATTAGTGATCTCGATCTGCGATATCGGAATCCGTTCTATTAAACTTTACAGAAGTTGGTCCGCAAACGCCGCCACCACACGTAGAAAATTAGGTTCATTGACTCACGGGTATACACCAAGTTACTTAGGTACACAAGAGAATCATGTTGGTACTGTGAAACACAGCTAAGCTGTAATGTTGAGACATTACGGCCTAGCCGGGGTCGACATCCTTACCATAATTAGTCGGTATTCGGTCATATACATATAAGTTTTAGTCCTATTCAATTAAATCACTACATTATTGTATAATATATATGCTACTAGAACTTCTCCCGCGACTTCGTTCGCGTGGATTTCGAAAATACACCCCATGATAAATATAATTTATAGCCTAGTAGAGCACTCACGAATAATGCAGCTTCCTACCAGTCAAAATTTTTTTTTAGAATTGGATTATTAGTTCTAGAGATTACCCTCTACATACAAACTTCAAACAAATTTTACCTCTTTATAATATTAGTATAGATTTCATTCTTAAATATCTAAACAGGCCGCATTCTCGACACTACCTGCCTAGTTAGTAATAGAGCATTCAGTATCAAGCCGTGTTTCATCGCAGACCAATTACCTTGAGATACAAATATTTATGTATATACGGTAGGTACGATTATACTTATGTATATCTTCAAGTCATACGCGTATAACATTACTGTACTGCATAATAATATCATCCATTAAAAGGTAATTATAAACATAATTTAAATAAATTATACAGATATAGAAGCCACATGTCGGCTTCAGTAATGTTTATTTCATATCTCTAATCAGGCTGGTTCCCCAAGGGTTACAGCTCTGATAATAATTACTTAATGAGAGCGCATATATTACGTTTTAATAACTATTAATTTGCGTTGCATAGGAGGTTATTAATATCTTTCATCATCTTGTTGATTTATAAATTATATGAAGCAAGCCCGCGGCTGCTGTAAACTTATAGTTTACATTTCCTGAATTAAATGGATTATTTCTCAATATAATAAAATAATTATGTATGTATATTTCATGTTACGTGTGAGGAGTATGACGCTGCGAGCGTTGATCACTTGTTTAACAATCTATGAAGATCGATCTTTTGTGTACGGTACTTATTGATTTTTATTGATATGACCTGCGTCATTACACCATTGTAACGTTATGTTTAAGTTTGAGAAGAGTTTTCACTTTGCACATGATTTGTAAAGTTCATTTCTTGCCAAATTTCTTCAGTTTTTAATAAGATATTATGTGTTCTAAGTAGGTATTTTAAATTCGCTAAAGTTTATGCCCACTGTGCAGTAACTTTTTCTTTCAAATGTTTTTCCGTCTTCATTTCGGGATTCTGAAAGTTTCAGTTAGGAGAATGTTCCTCAAACATGATCATTATTTTACAGAACAAAGAACAAGTATATAATCAAAATTAAATAACAAAAAAGTACACCACAATTTATGTTCTTGTTAAAAAGAATTTACAACTTTTAATTAGCTTTCACTTTGTTTAATACTTTTACAACAACTTTATTCCATAAGAATGAGTATTAAATTGTTTTTCTATTAAACCTCTTTGCTGCTGGTTTTCTCGTTCTTTGGCACTTCAGTACATAGTTTTGAAGCAAATGACTAGACACGTACATCGTACATGTGTATTTGAAACGAGGTCATGCCGATTGACATACGAACTGAGTCTAGCGAAATAGTATATAGCTGTGGTTCACTGACACAGCACAATGAGAACACAGTAGTGCGAGTCGGAACAAAAAGTGTAGACTAACGGTACTTTCGCTATGCATCGTCAAGTAAATCGATTGATAGGCCTGCGGGGCGTTAAACACAGAAGTGTTGACCTTTAAGATATTTTTCGCAAATTATAAATTCAATTAGCATCGTTGTGCTTGTATATTTTGGCATAGTAACCACTCAACAGCTGATAGCTAAAACGATACTTGTTGTAACAACAGTTATTCGATAATACGTCAGACCACATTAATTTAAATAGATAGGTATTAATTTTTGGACAGCATCGGTTTTAAACTTATAATAATCGAATCCAATTTTAATTAAACAAGCTAGATATTAATTTTGTTTTCAAATAAATCAATTTTGTTACCATACGTGTGACGTATTTTAAACGATGCATTAGCCAAGCTAACGCAACTTTAAATAATGGCTGACATCAAATTAGCAGTAAGTTTGACTATTTTATTAAATCTGGGTATTAAATCCAGACAGGTAGAAGCTGCTAATGTATGTGGATAATAAATACATGCTTACGTAGCATTTAATTTAATTTTTATAAAATATAAAATCGCCATTTAATGTTGTACTACTGGTTAATATTTTATTAATTACACTGCGGTGCTTGCGAGTTGCAGAGTGAATGACCGTGTCCCAGCGACGGGCGGGAACGCATGTAAATGAGAGTTCTCTTGATGATACCATCGTGCTTGTGACGTTGCCTACCCATATTTATAATATAGAAAAAAATGTGCAACGTTTTCTACCACTTAGTGCGACATTTATGCTTTTTAAAGTAGATGCAATGCTTCTTGTGAGGGCGAGTATTTTTTTGCTGACGAGCCAAATGTTTGCAGTCGTTTTACGTATAATACTGAAACTCAAGGCCCGCTTCGTATAATACTGAAACGTTCTATTAACTTATACGGTTCTAGGTTTAAATAAGTGTCTGACCGAAGGTTTCGGTTTGGTGTCGTCCAGTTTCGGCTCGAACGAAGCTAGCGTCTTTGAGCTGTTGTGATAGATACCTATAAACTGACTGTCTCGTTCGTCTGTGTGTAATTAATCATCGTCTTATTATTTTATTAAAAGTTTGGGGCTGCTTTTTAGGATTCCGTACCAGAAGGGTAACCAACGGGACCCTATTAATAAGCATCCGCTGTTCCTTGGTCCATCCGTCCGTCTGTCTGTCTGTCTGTCTGTCTGTCAGCGAGCTGTATGATGTATCTCATGATCCGTAATAAATAGACCGTTACAATTTTAACAGAATGTGTATTTCTGTTGCCACCACAACAAAATAAATAAATAATAATAATATATAATTAAAGGGTGCTGCCCTACTAGAAACGTATTTTTTGGCGTTTTTTGCTGTATCTTAATAATGGCAACAAGTAGACGCGTATTATCTTGTACGATGGTACATAACCCTTCATGCGCGAGTCCAAATCACACTTGGGCGGTTTTTTCAATGGTCTGATAACTTCCAAGACATTTTTTTAATATTGGGTTTTTACTTTCGGCCGAAACTGGAAGGGAAGCCGAACATTCGGTTACGGTTGTACACTAGTTTTAATTTATATATCTGGGTATTGTGTCACATACCCTTTATTTAGATTAATTGAATTCGAAGTTTGCAATTCTAGTTAGGTAATTAAAACTGAGTTAGTGACTAAAACTGCGCACCTTTAGATACTCAAGGTTTTAGGTACCATAGTACCCAAGTATCGGGTCTAAAGTACATTCAATCTCAGAGATAAAGTCTTAACAACAGAAGTGGTCGTTATGTTAGTATACAATGAATCACAGTAAACTACTTTCTCTTCATTGACTCAAGGCTTGTTAAGGAAAATGAACACCTGATTCATTTCTGTTTTTCCTTCAGGTTTCTTTCAAGTATAGTTGCTAATAAGGCATTGTAAATCACATGACAGTTTTGACGCTGTAATGTGTCTTTTAATTTTGCCATATTGTACGTTCTACAAAATATGTTTTATTTTAAGGCGCAGTTATGCGACTTTTAATGGTTTATAATTGAACATCACGTCTAAACGACTTGTCTTATTTCTTTAAAAAAAATATGTGTTACTCTAGACAATTTCCGTCGTAATTTGATCTCAGAATATTTGAAATTATATTTTTATAACATAGTATAATTCATTTGTAAAGTTGTGTCTAACGCGTATAAAAAATTGAGAATCACGCATAAACTATAAAGCGTATTTTTATGAAACCTTCACCATTTTAGAGATCATTTAATTATTTATAATTTAGTCTCAGAGTTTTGGTTTAATACCTGTTGTTTTATGTGTAATAAATTAATAATGCGTCTTATTTCGGATAGCGCTCCTTGATGGGCGAGTCCTATTACTGGGTGGACATACGGCGCGTTACGTGTGCTCAGCACAGAACACGCAAGCTACCCACTTAAGGTCATTGTCAGCTAATAGCGCCTTAACGTGGCAGTAACGGTTCCTTTCCCTATACATATATTTCTTGTAGGAACTCGGAGAATAAACTGACGTTTCTCATTTAAAAAAGATCCGAAGTCTATGCTTTCTGATAGCTTACAACCTGGAGGTTTGAATAAGTTACCATCAGGGAGATAGTGGTCATACTCAAGCCTATCAATGATAAAAAATCCAGCCAAGTGCGTGTCGGACTCCGGACATTTAGGTTTCCGTACCAAATGAAGGAATTATCAAAGAAAAAATCTGATTTATCAGTATATTGGTATTTGTTAGTAAAACTTACGGGAAGTTAAAAAATTCTTCGGAATAAAATTTTGTGACACGACAAACAGACACAGACGGACACGTGAGTGACAGCAATAGGGCTTCGTTTGGACCCTTCGGGTACGAAATCCTAAAATGGATCAGAATAGATGTCGATCCAACTCTTTATCCCATAATTCCAAAATAGCTTCTGCCAGCGGCTTCAGACGCCTGGAATTAGTACTTCCCCCATTATAAATCTCTGTGCCAAATTCATTCAAATCGGTCCAGCCATTCTGGCGTGATTGAGTAACAAACATCCATACATCCAAACTGCATTTACAATATTAGTAGGAATTAGGATTGATTGTCAATAAATATTGATGAACCGCTATTGCCACGCGGAATCGCAAAACTTAATTAAGGGTCTACTACCGGCCAAGTGGCGCCCACATTGAATAAAAACTCGTAGCGTAGCATAGAAAATAAATATTAATCCAACGTCACGTTTGTTACAAAGAGGATAAAGTATTTTTACGTTGTTAAAACAGGTCTGAAAATGTTTCGTATCCAGAGTAGCAGGCAAAAGTACTAAAACGGCCGTTTCTGGCACTTTTGCCTACTACTTCTGTATACAAAACATTTTGAGACCAGCCTTTAGACAAAGTACATTTCTGTTAACGTTAACGCTAACGCTTCGTGCAAAATGTATGGCAACGACATTACTGGGCGTGAGTCACGTGACAGTTCTCTCCGCTGGTAATGGCCTTGCCATACATTTTGCACGAAGCGTTAACGTTAACAGAAATGTATTTTGGCTAAGGGGGCTGTTTTAACAACGTAAAAATACTTTATCCTCTTTGTAACAAACGTGACGTTGGATTCTTTAATATTTTTTATTCAATGAGGGCGCCACTTGGCCGCTAGTAGGTCCTTAACACGTGATGTTCAATCCACGATCCCTCCTGACCAGGTCGAGAAGTCAAAACTTACCAACTTTCACACACCTTATCATTCCGTGTTTGTAGCCCGTCCACACAATTCAATAAACCTTTGTTTAAACATCACGATTTGCTATCGCATGTCGATCAAAACGTGTCAGGCCGTACTTTCTAAACGTTGCTCATACATGGATTGGCTGGCCGATTGTGCGAACTGAAATTACCTGTCGTTTGATAACAGATGAAAGGTGTGACTAACCATTTTGATAACGATTGGGGAAATGCGTCATAAGTATTTACTGGTATAGCAATAAATCATGCTGGCGACAGGCAATATAATTATTGTTAAAATACATTCCTTAATTATATTAATTTATAAATATTTATTAATAAACTAATAGGGAGACAGCGTCGGAGATGGGAAGACGACATAAAAAGAATAGCAGGCGCCACATGGAGAAGGAAGACACGACCCCACTATATGGGCTTTTTATTATTATAGAGCAGTTTCGCCCGCGTGGAATTAGGACTTTCCCAACATTATAAATTATAGCCTATTTATTATGCCAGACTAATCTATCTCTGTGCCAAATTTTATCCAGATCCGTTTAGCCGTTCTTGCGTAATTGAGTTACAAACAACCATCCAAACATTCGCATTTATAATATTTGTAGTATTAATACTGAAGGAATGTATTTATGGAACAATTATATTATTATTAAAATCCTCAAATACATTTAATATTAACTCATTCTAGGAAAATAAACAAGCGTTTCTAATTGAAATGAACTAATCTAAGAGGTAAAGTGTAAAGCTGTTTATTTGTCAAGCAGGTTTGTTGCTATGTAGGAACATTTTATAAATAATTATTACTCAGAAAGGCACTTGTTTCTCTAAAAGCTTCTTAATTACATTTCTTCTAAAATTCCTTTGCAAAAGATTTTCTAAAGAGAGAATTTTCCTTGGCCGTAAAAACTGCGACTATTTCTCCTCGGACGATCTTTTTTACGTCGTTTAGCAGACAAGCGCGAATAAATATATAGACACTATAGATAAAAAATCGCGTTACCATTTGCTATATTATGAGATATTTCTTGGAAAACACTTGCGACACGTGGATGGATCAAAACCAGAAATATGAGCCTTGGTTCAAGGACCTTCGACATTTTTTACATGACTTTATTTGATTTTTAATACCAGTACAACCCAAAGATAATCACAAATGGAAAGTTTAGTCGGACAGTCGGACACATCACGACGCTCATGAGCAAATGAATATGATCTGAGAAGGATTTGATTCTGAGCAGGCACTTCTCACCAGGGACTCAAACTGTAACCGCCAAAAGTGTTTTTAACACTGTTTTTTTCAAACTGTTTTAAAAAGAAACCTTTATAAATGTAACAGAAACAATAATGTTACCGAATCAAAGTGTAACCTTTTATATCTGTTAATAAGTGTTAATATGTGTAACAGAAATAAGTAGCTTTAGCATGGTTTTAGATATAATTGCACGGTATGGCAACAACGCGCGCGACGGCGCGGCGTTGAGGCCGACAAGACGATCATAATATTGCAGTTGCGATTCCTACTTCCTATCGTGCGCGCGCCATTTTCAGGGTTCCGAACATCCGAATGTAAAAACGGAACCCTTATACTCGTGCGTCTGTCTGTCTGTCCGTCTGTCACAGCCAATTTCCTCCGAATATACTGGCCCGATTAAGTTAAAATTTGCTATACAGGTGTATTTCTATGACCCTAACACGGACAAGTAACGTAAATAAATTAATTTGGAATATGGGGGTAAGTTTTGGGGGGAAAATCGCCAAATTTAAAAATAAAGTTTTTCAGACTGTACCTGCGACATATCAAATTAAAGGGCTGATTGTGATGGTCTCAAAAATTTTTTTTTTCATAATTTTAATATAAACTGTTTTAAAGTTATTAAAGAAAATAAACGAAAATACACCACGTAAACTGAAAATTTTATAGTTGTAACTCTAACATTTCTTTAAAGCTTGAGGCGTGAACGTCTTTTACACTGTTTTAAGAGGACGGATACGAAATTTTGCTGATTTCGCTGATTTGCGTGATTTTACAGTTAAAATAATGTATTTGTAAAGGTTAAAATGCACAACATGAAAGATTATTTCAATAATGATCTAATGTATGAGCTAGTTTATTTTTATTATAATTACGATTAATCAACCACAAACCGACGACGGTTGTATGAATTATTGCTGTAAGGGGTTTAGAATATCATCATCACTACATAGTATAAAACAAAGTCGCTTTCTCTGTCCCTATATCCCTATGTATGCTTAAATCTTTAAAATTACGCAACGGATTTTGATGCGGTTTTTTTTAATAGATAGAGTGATTGAAGAGGAAGGTTTATATGTATAATTTGTACCCGAGCGAAGCTGGGGCGGGTCGCTAGTTTTGACGTATAAAAGGTATGAAAAAATTTGAATTTATTGTTGCAAAAGTCGTTTAAATAATGTATGAATCACTTTTTACAACTTTTATAAAAAAAAAATTGAGTAAAAAAATATTTAATTTCGTCAAATTTTAGAGAAAATGGGCAAAGAATTGCTTTTGATTTTGGCTATTTAGAACTCTCGTTCATAAAATTTAAACAGCAAAAAATAAACTCCAGTTACGCTAGTATTATA
This sequence comes from Polia nebulosa, assembly GCA_951329385.1. Taxonomy (NCBI): domain Eukaryota; kingdom Metazoa; phylum Arthropoda; class Insecta; order Lepidoptera; family Noctuidae; genus Polia; species Polia nebulosa. The sequence continues at coordinate 5,961,319 of OX589610.1, read as the reverse complement.
TTATCTGTGCTCCAGTTCACCATCAATCCATTTCTCAAAAAAGAATTACAAAAAATTGGCAATAAAAAATTTATTAAAACAACCCAAATCTCGACTTATAATACGCAACGCAAGCTTCAAATCTAGCTCATTCATTAGATCATAATTCAATTATCTTTCATGTTGTGCATTAAAACTGATAGAAATGCATAATTTTAACTGTAAAATCACGTAAATCAGTGAAATCGGCCAAAATTTCGTTTACGGCCGGTCTTAAGGATAAGCCTAAATATTATAGTAGTAGGTACGCATAAGCGTCCAGAGGACACGGTGGAGCATACGGTGGAGGTCTGGTCCGCTTGAGCGGAGCACCGCCGTGTCCTCGTGGATGCGATAGGTGGCAACGGCTTCTCGCGTTCGGCCCTGGTTCAGGCCATGGTACGTAGCGAGAGGGAATGGGAAGCAGTCTCCTCCTTCTGCGAATCAGTAATGCTTGCGAAGGCGGAGGCTTAACGGGTGAAGGAGACTCAACGGAATGGCCTCACGCCCCCAGCCGCTTCCGCCGCAGGAGACGCCTAGGGCGTCGGGGGTCACAGGACGATCTCCGGCCACCATAGACGCGGGCCCGCGGACGGCGAGTAATGAGTAGCTCACCGTCCGATCAGCACCAGGCCAGAGAATCGACGGCGCATAGTTTCCACGCGTGCCTCAAAGAGATGTATGTCAGCCACCACTGACGGGGCTCATCATGGCCGATGCCTGCATGCCAAGGGGTCGCGGATAAATTCAGTCAGGCAAGGAAGTAACAGAGGTGGGTTTTAGTCAGTAAGAGTCTGACACGCCCTCCTGCTCCACCTAGAGCGGAAGAAGTCTTAGGAATACCGACCAAAAAAAAAAAAATTAGATTGTTGCTGCCCTGACCCCAAAAATATAATACAAATACTAATTAAAACGTAAATACTTATGAATCTAAGTTTTAATTAGTATTTTTAAGTTCGTGTAAAAGTTAGACTTAAAAAGATTTTTACTTTTTTATAACCCATTTAAAAAATATGTGATACGTTCGGAACCCTTTGCGCGCGAGTCCGACTCGCACTTGGCCGGTTTTTTAAAGAAAGGATTGATTGATCCATTGCAGCGAATATTTTAAATACTTCGAGTACGTGTTTTGCACGGATATAACAGACGGCGCGCGGCGACTGGGTTGCGACTGTCTAATAGTAAATTTGGCAACGTCGCCTTTACCTGTTACACTTATTAACACTGTTAGCACTTTTATATCTGTTACAGATATATTACGGTTACACTTTTGTAAGTGTTTTGGGTTAACACATTAAAAAACACATATAAAAGTGTTACATTTTTGATTCTGTTATCCATTCAATATGTAACACTTATAATTCTGTAACCTTTATGAAGGTGTTTTTAAGTCCCTGCTTCTCACCCTCTCGTTAGTACAAGAAAATATAAAAACTGACTATTCAGTCAACCAGAGTGAGCATTCTGCACTGCTTAAGGCGCAGATGAACGATTTTTAATTGAACGTCACGTCTAAACGACTAGTCTTATTCCTTTGAAAAAAATATTTGTTACTCTAAACAATTTCCTACGTAATTTGATATGTGAATATTTGAAATTATACAGTGGATTTCGGGTATAACGACAATGAAGGGACCACTCTATTTTCGTCGTTATATCCGGAAGTCGTTACAGGCAAAGGTAAAGAGATACAGACACGTATACGTGTAGTTTATATTCATTTATTATTGAAAATATTTGCACACATAGTTATTCACCGGTACATTTAAAAAAATGTGTAATATTAGTTTGATTCAATTTATTTTTTTGTGCTAGTGTACGCTGTAGGGTGTATTCTATTTTCATTACTTCTTCAATATCTATAATATCCTTTCCATCACCAAATAAACAGTATCTTTTAAGCTTTGTTACAACACCTAACACATCCTTAGTTGTAGGAATCTCACCTTCCTTGCAATCTTCTTCTTCCTCCTCATTTTCCTCATCTTGCGTCGTATGTGATGGAACAACAGTTTCAACAATTTCACTATCGGACAAATCGCTAGTAGTGATAAGTTGACTGTCAATATCAACATATGTTGCCCAGTCCGCAACATTTGTTCCGCTTGATGATACTGTAGTCAGTTGTGCCAATGGTATGTCCAATTCATCATCAGAGTCGTCGTCAATTGTTGTGATAGCCGAAGATTTACGGAACCCAGCGTGTAGAAAACACTTTTTGATCGTATCCGGAGTCACCCGAGCCCATGCCGTAGTTACCATTTCAATGGCATCTAAAATATTAACGGAAAACAGGCCTGCCGAGTTTTCAATGTCGTTCATCATTTTCTGTACTAAAATCTTCCTATAATGACTTTTGAGGGTTTTAATTATCCCTTGATCAATCGGTTGAATCACTGATGTAGTGTTTGGTGGTAAAAATGCCAGTTTTATGTTGGTCAAATTCTCTATTTTAGGATGAGCTGGGCAATTGTCAATAAATAAAATGATCTTCTTTTTGTTATTTCTTAACTGGGAGTCCCATTTGCGTAGCACTTTTTCGAAAATCTCTGAAGTCATCCAGGCCTTTTTGTTTGCTTCGTAATCAACTGGCAAAGATTTAACATTTTTGAAACATCTGGGTTTTTTTGCCTTGCCTATGACCAATAATTTTCTTTTTTCCCCTGCCATACTTGATGCAACAAGCACGGTGATTCTATCTTTTGATAATTTTCCACCAACGCACTTTTCCCCTTTAAATTTCAAGGTTTTGTCAGGAGTTAACTTAAAAAACAAACCTGTCTCGTCAGCGTTCCATATTTGGCTATCAGTATAACCTTCAGTCAATTTTGGGAAAACTATTTTTAGCCAGTTGTCACAGTCACTTTGCGATACACTAGCGGCTTCTCCACAAACTTTGCCTACTACAATATCGTGTCGTTGACGAAATCGGTATATCCAGCTTTCCGAACACTCAAAATCCATTTTTCCAAACAGTCTGCCAAATTGATTAGCCTTTTCTTGCAGCAGACGACCGCTCAAAGGTACGTTTTGGCTTCTTTGGGCTTTGAACCACATTAGAAGGGCATTTTCGATATCTTGATGCGTCGGTTTGCGGTTTTTCTTAATTTTTAAGGATTTGGATTCAAAGCATTCTAATATTTTATCACGGTTTTTCCACATCGTAGATATTGTTGAATGGGAAACTTTGTACTCTTTGCACAAATCAGCATTGTTTTCACCGTTTTTCAATTTTGAAATGATTTCCGCCTTTTCTTTAACAGTGAATGTGCGTCTAGCAGCCATACTTATTCAAAAGTTTACTAAACCCAGTTGCTACTCAGAATATCACTTTGTAACTGAACCATAAAAGCTCCGTAACGTACACGCTTCCCTACCTACTTAGTTGATATCTATAAACAAAAGGTAAAGGTCTCCACACTTGCTGACCATCTGTGTGCAATGGATGTAAACAAAAGATAAGAAATGTTTGTGAAAGAAAAAAATCTTTGTAACTTTGGCGGCCGACTCCGGTCGCAATATCTGCATGGGATTTCTAGGAATTTGTTACAAATGATTCATTAAAAACAGTCGCTACACCCAAACTCGGCGTTACATCCAAAGTCGCTATAGCCACATGAATTTTGTATTAAAGTATGCTTTAAATTCAAGGGACTTAGATTTAACGTCGCTATAGGTAAATGGTCGCTACAACCAAGGTTGTAATAAATGAAATCCACTGTATTTTTATAACATAGTGAAATTAATTTGTAAAGTTATGTCTGACGCGGATAAAAAATTGAGAAGCACGCAAAAACTATAAAGCGTATTTTTATGAAACCTTCACCATTTTAAAGATAATTTAATTATTTATATTTTAGTATACGTGGTTTATACCTGCTGTTTTATGTATAATAAATTAATAATACGTCTAATTTCGGACAGCGCTTCTTGATGGGCGAGTCCTATTACTGGGTGGACGTACGACGCGTTGCGTGAGCTCAGCACAGAACGCGGAAGCTAACCTCTCAAGGCCGTTGGCATTTAATAGCGCCTTAAGGTGCTGCAGATAGTGTTTTATTTCTAACTAGCGACCCGCCCCGGCTCCACAAGGACACAAGCCCTACCTCGTTTATCGCTCTTTCTGTTAGTGATAATCGCATTAAAATCTGTTACGTGGTTTAAGAGTTAGCGAAGAAAGAGTGAGACGCGGAAAGCGACTGATTTATAACTATACTAGCACTTTGCCCGCGACTTCGTCCGCGTGGATTTCAGGAATTTATAGCCTATGACACTCATAAATAACGTGGCTTTCTATTGGTGTAAGAATTTTAAAAATTGGTTCAATAATCCAGAGATTACCTCTATAACCTTACAAACTTTACCTCTTTATAATATTAGTATAGATTTCGAATCTTTCAGAGACAATAGTTCTTAAACCGCTCTGTCTTCGCCTTCGTCAGGTGTAACACACCTGCTACTAGTACGGTCGTTAACCGAACAATAATAATATGTAACTTAGAATACTCTCCGACGGATGTTGGCAAACTGGCTAGTCAAGAGGAAGTTTTACCGCCGTATGTTGATGTTTTCCTGTCCGCTCGCCCCGGTTCGTTTCAAGGAAAAAAACTCAATGAATATTCATGCAACGCGTGTCGTATAATTGGATTTCGTTTTATTAAAATCTGACACAATGGACATGAATGAATACTATTTTAACTCCCATTTTAACCCTACGACCGATATTTTTGATTTTGACAGTTTATATCGAACGCAAAATGAAAGCGTGGCCATTAAAGAAAAAAACCGGCCAAGAGCGAGTCGGACTCGCGCACGAAGGGTTCCGTATCTATAAAAACGGCAAAAAAATCATGTCTGTTGTATGGGACTTTAACTCACTTAAATATTTTTTTATTCTGTTTTTTAGTATTTACTGTTATAGCAGCAACAGAAATACATCATCTGTGAAAATTTCAACTGTCTAACTATCACGGTTCATGAGATACAGCCTGGTGACAGACGGACAGACAGACGAACAGCGGAGTCTTAGTAATAGGGTCCCGTTTTACCCTTTGGTTATGGAACTCTAAAAACTAACATAGTTTAAGTAATTACTAACAAACCCTATGGGAGGTTTGTCTTTATTTAAATGTCAATAAATAAATAAAGGCGTTGGTTTTAATATTCAGTCGTCTCTTATCCATTGTTATCGACGTGCACGTAACTTCTGAGAAATTGTCGTGGAATGTATGTATGGATGTACCTACCTGTTTGTTAGCGTAGTAAACAACTCCAATTACGTTTATCACCCAGGTTAGACGCTTTCCGATTAAAAGTGCCCGCTAAAACCTGTTTTCACAAGGAGAATCAGACTACTTATAATTTTGATGTCATGGCCTTTTTTCACGAATGCTCGCCGGGGTGAGTGGACGTAGGAACACGCTTGGACAGAGCTTCCAACACCGTATGAACATTCGTCATCCTAATTTACAAGCCAGATACTAATAAATTCAGCGGTTCACAGCTTGAGGTCGTGTGCGTTAATAAATTCCATAAATTATACACATTTGTCAATCTCTCCCAACGACAAAAAACTTTAAGGGAGCCAACACGGCGATCGTAAATTATCCAAACGTTGGGCCAGGTCTTACAAATCACCTCTATTAACTGATTGGACGAACATTTTGTATTCACAAGGATCAAAGAGTTTTCTTTGACGCGCGTTAATTTACGCTCCGGTTCGTTTTCCTAACTGGTTCTTTATTGCGAACGTCCGTCCATACAATCTGCGCCCGATACATCCCTGATTATCAATTCAAGTCACCGATGTTGAGTCAGCTTGTAACAGAACGGTGCTAACTTAATTATCTAGACTTCGCGTTAAGCGAGTGCTTGTATTCTCTTTACATATTGACCATTACGTAGGCAGATGTTTGTCCGAACGATTTCTGGCCACTAGGTGTGTCCGCATTGTGTATTCCGACAGCCACCTCGGATAAACCCAGTTTACGAGCTCAGCAACATCGGTTACGTCTTGCCGTTGCAAATGTACGCTGGCGACAACCAGTCTGAGAATTTATCATTGCATAAAATGTTGCCCTGAAACAATCCGTGACTTCCATCGACTCGAAACTACAAAATTGTTACGTTCAGTCATAAATTCAACCGATTTTTATGGTACAGGCAGAGAAATTGGCAATTACAGTGTCGGCACACTCGTATCGCAAATTCACATGCCCTGCACCAAATTCGTTGTAATGCTCAAAGCTCATAACGTTTCAGTAGTTGGAGTGATGCTTGAATCGCGGGAAAGGCTCTCGCTAATGGGGTTTAAATTTTGACATAACCCTAAAACGAGAACGAGTCCAATTGCCGGTCGTTTGCGCCGGCTTTTCTTGCGATTTAACACGGCTATGCGTCGCCTGTGCCCGGGACACGTCGGATTGGAATATGTAAAATAATTCGCCGTGCCCGAGAGCTTGGTGGGGCCGTTTACCTTTGCGTTGAGATTATGCTGAAACTGACCCGGCTTACAGAGGTAGCACGTTGAATGGAATATTTCGGGGTTATTTGAAGTGCCTTTTGTTGAAGACGCGAATATTTGAACGGAAAACCGTGTTACGAGGACGTTTGCGTCTTTGTTACATTTTACTTGCATTAAAAGCTGCCCGCATTTCCGGGTTTTGTGAACTCGAGAGTGACTATTTAATTAATATCCTATTCCGGTACGCGTTTTAGTATAATTGCTGCCTAATGGGTCGTTACCCAGTAACTAGGGCGAAACTAACAGTTTTTACTCGCGATATCATGGAGAGACAGCATAATATGCCTGATTTCTAAGCAAAAGAAATAAAAAATGAATGAATTAATATTCTTAGCAATCGATCGCCTACAGAATAATGCATAATGTATGTAAATACATTTGCTATTTCAGATAACGTATTGGTTTTTTTAAATGTATCACATTCACGTGTATTGTTCTTTGTGCAGTTTGTACTTGGCGTCAATCGAAAACAAGTTTCATAATCAGTTTAAAGTGACAATACGTAAAGACATTTTAGGACACCATTAATAAACGTAGGATTATCATAAGTAATGCCGATGCAAATAAAGGCTTTACATATAATTTACAAGCTTTTTCGTAACACAAAAGAGACGTTGTTGTAAGATGAATTAATGATCTTTGTTAGTGATCGTGTTTTTGTAATGAGAATTAGGAAAATCCCAAACGGCGCGACGTTGTTGCCTTTCATAGTCGCAGCCACGTGTCCCTGTTAGCTATTAAACACCGTACACTGAATAGTAATGACTAGTTAGTTGTTAGTCGGCTCGGTAGCGTGGGGGGGTTAAAATATTTATTTTCCTTAATCCTAATGTAGTTTCGAAGAAAGATGACGTCACTTTCGCCAGGTGTAGCTTAAGTACTGGTATGTGATAGTCGTAAAGATAAAAGTTTAATAGAAATAGCATGTTCGACTTATTGATGAAATCGCATTTCTTATACAAACAGTGTCATACTAAGCAGAAATAAGTGCCGAAGTATACAAATTACTCTGCTACCTTTTACAGCGGTCCACCGGGACCACCAACAGTCTAATGCCGCCGTATCAAAAACAAACCAAGCTGGAAAGCGATCCGCTTTCATTTGCTTTCTCGTACGAGTGAACAGACTCGCCTAGCAACCGCTAGACGGCACTCGGCGACCGTGGACGCACCCCATTGGTCGAATTCGACAGACCGGCGGTACCGCAAGACGGCAGGCAAGATGTTGCGACACCGTTGCCTGTCATTAAGTTATTAGTCATTTCCCGTACGTCAGACGGTTTTAAAATGTGATTATGAGGTTTTTTTTGTTGTTGGAAAATGGGCAATTTTGCGTTGAGAGTTTGATCAGTTAGTTGTTTTGGAGATAATGACAAAACGATATTTTTCAGCGATTGTACTTTTGTATGCCTCGATCAAGTGAACCATAACAAAAATAAGCGAGAAATAATCAAGTTAGTGTTTTTTGTCTGTGTATAACTTGTTTATTTAAGGTGTATTTTTGGTTTTCTTGATCTTCAAATATTCATGAAGTAAAAAGAAACAAATTGTACTTGATCCTGTTAGAACTCAATAGATCCATAGATGAGTATGATGAGCATCTGCGTTTTTTGTATTAATCAATACCGGAGATTTTAAACTTTACCACAACATCCAGTTGTCGTCAACCTTCACACAAAACCTTGCAATAGTAGTAAAAATTAACGAGCGTACATTCCCAGCGTGTTGCAGTACTTTCATCTTATTTCCTAGACTGGGTGTTTGCGTGACCTGTGCGTTGACCCGTACTCCGCGCCCTCTGCCGGCGCCGGTGCCTGCTATGCGATCTTTGCACTCAGCGCTGGTTATAGTACGAAGAGTGTATATATGGTAGTATGCTGGTATTTTATTAGGGGTAGAAGTGGGTTAGATCTCGTGTAGTAAAAGTATAAGAGCTCGAGGTACTTTTTCATAAGGAGTAAGATATCTGTTGTCTAGTTTTGGTGGATTCTTCTACATATAGTGATAAGATTCTTGCACGAGTCATAATTTTTCATTTTTATTGTATGACAGTAAGGTACAATGGCACACAATGGTTTATCTCTGTGTAAAACTGGGTTAGCTTTTTATGAGATACTAGCACTTCGTCCGCATGGCTTTCAAAAATTCATTAGTCTATGACACTCAGAAATAACGTGGCTTTCTATTGGTAAAAGAATTTTCAAAATTGGTTCAGTACATCCAGAGATTACCCCTACAACCTCACAAACGTCTACCTCTTTATAGTATTGGTATAGATGAAAATACTCCCTTCTGCCAGCGACTTCACCCGCGTGGAATTATTACCTCTCCCATAGTAAATTAGCCCATGTGCTATTCCAGACTGTAATCTATATCTGTGCCAAATTTCATCTAGATCAGTTCAGCCGTTCTGGCATGATTAAATAATAAACATCCAACCAAACTTTCACATTTGTAATATTATTAGGATGCACACTTAACAAAAAAAATCATTGGTTTGACTCGGTTTCTAAGTTTAATCTTACGTTTTTCATAGTCAGTCAATAAGATAAAGATTTTAAAGAAAAAAAGAACAGCGAGAAGTATAAGTGTTTATCGTTGCACCATCTAGCGTGCCTTTATTCACACTCCAATAAAAACCAACATCACAATCTGCAAGTACGTTAACTAACTTTGATCTTCCACACAAGTTCACTCACTCACACACGCCCAGTGATAAATGCGCCTTGTATAATAATTCACACCACTTATACCACGTGATTTACCGTCTATGTGTGTGTCGCAACATTATGCAAGTGTTTGTGCATGGAATGAGATCACGGACTATGAACCCCTGATACAATGTTGATACAAGCGAGTGATGAATGGAAGGAGCGTAGACGCCGCTCCTCTACTGAACCTACGCCTACGTGTTGTAGTAATTGCATTGTTTTGCGAAATATTAATGCAAAATTATTCGGTCTAGAAAACAGTTATTTATTTATTATTTATTTATTTATTTGTATAGTGAGTCATAGCATCTCGAATACACACATGCCTCTGTTGGTTCAATAACTCGGCTAAGGAGTAGAATTTGCCTGGTCTGTTTTCCTGATAGTTACAAACACCTTGAAGGGGGTAAGTTTAAGTTATGTTACTTCTAGGCAAGCGTGCTCTGGTTTGCGAGCCTATCAATAATAATAAAGCTGAAAAAAAGAAACAAATCAAGTATTCAACTTAGCACACGAAGTGGTCGACATGTGGAATGAAAACTCGGTTGTCGTTGTGGCGATTGTCGTTTCTGCCAACAACGGCCTAATGGCTAAAAGCCTCGACGATCGTCTGCCGAAGCTATCGTAACGCGATTCGGTCAAGGACCTGATACAGAAGGCCGTACTCCTCGATAGGGCTCGCATTTTGAGAGAGGTTCCTGTCTCTGGAGCCCTAACCACCGGTAGCTTAGATCTTGCACCCGACACGGACGGACTACAATTTTCTTTTAACGCGATGTTTAACAATTTAATTAATATTACATATGTATAGAAAAATAAATAAACGGAATAAAAACCCTACCTTTGCATCCATCAAAATTGCTTGTAAAGAACTTCAGCGAGCGAGAAACAAGATAAAATAATTGCTCGTACCCGATATTCCTGCCTACGCTATTTCATGGGCCGTGAAGTGAAGCCCGTGAACATGACCTTTGCGCGGAAATGCAGACGCCTCATCGAATCGGGGTCGGCGAAGTTCTCAGACAGGAAAAAGATATTCTAAAGATAGTCGGCTCCAGTAACGAATGACGTAGCTACTATCAGCCTTATTACTTTACAGTTTTAATAACTAACATTAAGCAGGTCATAGGTAAACGACCGAACATTGGCAAATAGCGCGGCTCAGTTAATTCACGATAAGTGTTTAAATAGCATTTACGTCTAAACCGTTCGCTGATACTGTAATCTTAAACGGCAATTTACGATCGTGCGATACCAACTCAAATACGTTGTCAACTAGAAAGTGATTATTTCTTACTTTCAAAGAGAAAGCGTCTTTGATCGAACGCATTTACAAGGCTTCCCGTGTCGCCCACTTGTCTTTATTATCATGAAAAACACTCCATACACAACACTTTACAAATTACTGACGTTGAAAAAGAAAACCTTTCTCCTTTCACGCAAAAGGTTAGAAACATTCTTTGCTGTAACAATGGGTGGCAATACATTGTTATGTAAAACGAAAAGAACATTTCTTTCCAACTCGGACGTACATTATTGCAAACTATCAATAAAAACGCGCAGTCCGCATAACGGCGGTACATTTTACCCATATTTCACTTGCGTTGCAAATCGTTCAGCTATTCATAGTACGGCTCGAACGCAGTCAGTTTCCAAGCAATAATAATATTGAAAGACACCCGGCCCGCTTCCGCTTAGTTTGCTCGGGAGGAATGCTGATACAGCCCGCGGGCATGAAACTCTCCTTAGGACACTTACACACGCTCATTTTACACTGACGATAGTAAAGTTGGACGAAATAGGTGAATGGCTGCTTTCCGCAATAAAACTTTAGACTTTGTAGTTTGCAGACGGAGTTCAGAAATAGCTACGAAATGGCAAATAACTGGAAATTCGAAATATGGATGTAGCAATTTTCGCATTAATCTCGATAATAGCTAACAGGTTCTGATTACTCTTTGACCCAATGCAATTTCAAAGCAATTTAAATCCATTAAGGTTGACATTTTCCCAGCAACTCGGTCGATTAAAATTTAATCGGCTGCAGTTATTGATTGTTCAGAAATGTATAGCATATTGCTTCACAATATTAATGTATCGATCGGTGTTGACTCGTTTAACTATTTCCCAACTGTGCGAACAACACGCAGTTTGTTGAAAACTTTCCATTCGCCTGCATAGAAACAAAGACAGTTACTCTTTTTACGAGCAGCGCTGCGTCCAAACTAGATCGCACCCACGGGTGCAATAACATAATATTGATGTGACGCCACGGCCATAAGATTGAACGTGTACGGGCGCCCTAAAACCGGCCTTGCAACCGATAGGCCATAACTGTTTACGCCCGCCATAAGCTGAGCCAGCATTCATGTCTGCGTAGCCATTTCTGTAACAGTATACCCCTTTAAAAAAATACGTTTCCAACGAATTCTGCGTACAAGCACAATTTGTGCCGCTGAAAATTCATTAGCGTCCCATTTGGAACCTTACACCCAACATAACTAGATTAACATTTGTGTGTAACTGTATCTACATCGGTACACTTAAATTTGCTGCACGCTGCGATCTATAACAAACGTGAGAATTATACATGAAGACAAAAGATTCTCAGGCATGTCATTACAACGCCTTTTATGTAGTAAACATTGGCAATTAGTGCAAAAAGCTAGTACGACTAGCAGAACAGGACCGCTTCGAAGGTATTGTATTGTGTCGTCTATGGCTAAAATTCTGTGTAAATAGGCTTATGAATGGACTAAGTGCTTGAGTCATGTAAATTGTGAAAATATCGCGGCCATTGTGGTTTAACGAGGTCTAACATTTTATCGCTAGATATCCTTTTTACTGATTAGAAACCCCGCCGTTGCATCTAGGCTATTAGCGTAATAATAATCACCTTTCTAGAGGTTAACGCCGACTGGAAATTATTCGAGTTTTCAGATGTTTACGTAATGTTGTCTACTATAAACGTTTGATAGTAACTCTACCGTATCTCTCCTCTTATGGAATGAACAAAGGGATGCCTCTATTTATCCTCCACCACTACAATATACAACGCAATTGTTAGTCACGAATTTATTGTGCCATTAGACAGAACACAGAAGCACAGAATTTATCTCTAATCGGCGATACAAAAAATTGGTCAATTTCAAACAATGGTGGAGCGTTGCCTAGTGCCTCCTTTGTGCGGTGCAACGTGCGGACGGAATCACCGGATTCACTGGCTTCGTTTTGTTTGGCCGCAACACGGCACGGAAAAAAAAAACGCAGGAGACCGTGTCAGCTCCGCTGCGGCTGTATCCTATATGTACAGAATACGGATGCGGAATATAATGTTATTTTTTGGTTTATCGTTTTTTTTAGTTCCATTTTGCATTATTATTTAGACGTTTTAAATGTTAATTTTAGTTTTCGTAGAGAAGATGTAAATTTTGGTGGTTCGATTTGTATTTGAGGGTGTTGGCTAAATTGTTTTGCAACCGTTTTTCCTGAACGGACATAAATCATTTAGTTGATAATGATATCAAATCCACTGATCAGCTACTAAAAGACCGTCTCAAAAAAACGCAAAGCAAGTCAAGCGAAAAAGTGTTAGCGGTTTAAAATCGATTATCCGTTTTTCTATTGGTAGATTTTTTGCACGTCTTCCCGTCCATTCATCTCTGCTTTAGTGGCCCCTTAATAACAGGTCGGCTGCTTTCACGCGCGTGTCTCTGAAAAGTAAAAAACTTTACTTTTACGCCATCAGCCATCACAAAGCCACGAACGGAGTTTTTGGCGGGATTTTTTCGAGTGAAGTTCAGTGGCTGTTTTAATTATTCGCAAATTGATTCCTAGTGAATATTGTGACGTAAAATTGGTGTAGTTTTGTGTCTCAAGTGTCTACACAACTGGACAATATGTGGAATAATTGAAACAGGCGAGATCTCGGTAAAATAAAGCTGAGAATTTTATCGTAGTATTGACTACTACTTTGGCGAAGCTTGCCGAGAAGGCTGACTCGACTCATTTGCTGCCAAATACTGCAAAAACATTAGAATGGTTTACATCTGCATTCTAATAGGAAAAAAGTGACAGTAGGTTTTCTGTATTTGAAACTAAATACTTTCTTTTAACTTGACACTGGCTAAATGCACAAACCGTGCGAAGCCAAAATTAAAAAAAAGAAAGCCTTTAGAACGGGGCCAACGGCCATCGATAGGCACGTACGAACATATTGCCAATTGAGTCATTGATTGCGTAAAATTGGACACGTTATTTAACTAGCAAGCTATATAGAGTGTTATTTATTGTACGGATCGAATATTGGCAGGTGTTGTGTTGCTAGCCGAAAACTCATTTCGGTTTTAGCGGTATTGATTCTACTTTGCGAATCGATAAGTAGTTATAATTGTACGCATCGGTTGCCTTTCCACGAGCATGTTTGGAATATTGAATAGACTTATGTATGTATGACAATGAATTAGTGCGTCTGATATGTTGTACATACACTAACTTTAATGACGTATCCATTCAATAGAGCATACATTGATCAATTGCAGTTTTATTATAGAAATATCAAACAAAATATGAATGTAAAATGTTCAACGCATAAACGTCACTTCAAATCAAACACACAACATCAGTCAGTTCATTCAAGTAATAGGGAGGTGAACAGTTTAAATAGAGCGCAGAGTACACGTGCGTTCTTCAACGAATCGATGGGGAAGATCACCCCCTCGCCCACCTGTCTGACTCTGACCCGCTTTTCATTATTACCTATTGTTTACAGAATCAATGGGTCTGTGGAGCCTTTATGTATTAAATGTGCGGTTTCTGTGCTCGTAATAGAAAGGGTGGGAATTGATCGAATTTCTAAAGAGTGACGGGTTTTAGGAGCGGTTTGTTTTGTCGTTTAATAGTAAAATTGCTTTGTAATTGGAGACAGTATAATAATAACTGTATTTTAACAATACACGCTTTTTAATTTTTAAGACGTTATCGCATCAATAATCAGATCCATCCACGTGAATATTAAGCCGTCAGCTTTTCCTCCCGAATCACGCGTATATATTTATGTAAACATTCATTTTTATATCTCTGTAAGGCTTCTACTTGGCCGCCTCACGATTAAATCCTCCACAATAATTGGTTCCACGTGCAAACAAACCATGAGGAAAAATCGTTTGCGAACGGTTTTTATCATAGCTTGTTACATGAATGTGACACGCGTAAAACGTATTTGTACAGTTGAAAGTTACGCTTGAATAGTTTATCAAACTCCCGCCCACTCATGTACACCTACCTTTTGCACAGAATTTTAATTTCATCAAGTTTCCACTTTTCCACAGGTTCGTTTTTTCATACTAAAAATGTAAGATATTTAGCACAAATTTTAAAATAGACGGCTATTTTAATCATACTTTATACATGGTATTTCTGCTGGCTACGCGCTAAAATATAGGTGGAATAACCGACTACAAAGGTCGTTAATATGATAATTCGCTCGTAACATGCCTTACACAAGCGCTTTATCAAATACGTATACCTACTTTACTAGAATAGTGGGTGTCGAGTCGAGGTGATAATGATAACAATAAGCATTATTGATCTGCTCGCACTTGAACGTTTGTACAGATCGGAAAGTAATGAAGCGCGTTTAAAATGCAGTGCAACCAGCAACGTGGCCGGCGGGTCCGAGCGTGCGGGGTGAACGACCTCAGCGCGTCCCCGCGATCGAACGCTCACCGCTCGCCACACCACCGCTCGAATCGCCCAGCGCCCTGTCCCACTTTACACGACAAATTACTGTACCCGACTCGACTCGCACAAATACAACGATTGTTTCTCCACTCTTTACCGTAATTACCTTTTTTTTTCGTCAACTTTCAAAAAATTACCGAGGAACCGACTATTGTTGTCATAGCTGACACGAAAACAACCGTTTAGCGATAAAATTTTGTACAACAAACTCGAACGAAACACTTCACCTAAATCTGAAAGTAAAAACAACTAGACCAATTTTGACTCACATCCAAACAAAAAAGTAAAATTACCAGGAAACTGCACAGCACCGCATAAATCCGTGCGAAATATTTCGAATTCATTAATCAAAGTCATAGCGAAGTTTGTGCAAACTGTTTATTCGTGTTGTGCAGTTTTGTCGCATGTTCTACGTTAGCCAAATGTTTTAAAAGTGAGCTTTTATAGGCTTTCTCTTGAAAATGGTCGCAAAAACTGACAATCGTGCCGATTCTCTTGTTCAATAACTAAACTAAAATTAGAGAATCGCTATCTTTTATTAAAAAGCAGTGCGAGAAAAGGACGGCTATAGATACGAACTAAGTAAGAGATGTCAAACTAGTTTACGCCTGGCGCTTCACCGTGTTTTTAATCGAAATGGTTTTACGTGTACCCTTAATTTGTATGGAAATATTAATTCAACTAAATTTGACAGCTCTAATTTACGTCCGTCTCTTTCTTGTTTTATTAGAGAGAAAAAGAGAGGAATAGCCTAAATTAAGTTTAGTTTGTGCACAACAGAATCCGCACCATTGACGCCATAATTTGACCAACTACAAATCTTGCAAATCGGGATCTTATGAAAGATTAATTCAAGTTGCAGGTTTTTCCAGATGTTGGTATCACTGAATCTAAGTATCGCATTTTCCAAAGTAGGTAAACGGCCTTATATAACATCCTAGTGGAGGGAGACGTGAACGCCTGGAGCCACCAGTGGTGGGAAAGCGAACACGAGGACCAATAAAAAAAAAACCGGTCAAGTGCCGCACATTTAGGGTTCCGTACCAAATGTATTTTTGACTATTTGTATAGCTTTGGGTCAACAAGATGCTTATACTGTGAAAATATGAAGACTGTAGCTCCAACTGTTTGGCTGTTAAACCTGTGTGACTCACAGACGGACACGTGAGTGACAGTAATAGGGCTCCGTTTGGACCCTACGGGTACGAACCCTAAAAACACTGATTAGTAGTGGTTCTATAAGCAAAATTTTGCATAAATTGCCTGGAATAAAGATAATTGTGGGTGGAGTACTGATTAATCATTTTGTGTCCTATAGACAGCTGAATGTGATGAATGAGACTTTGTTATTTTGATTTTAGAATCCGCAAAAAAATGTAAAACATCTTCATTGGCATTGTTAAGGTTAGGCATTTTGCTAATCTGAAGTCTGGCATTTTGCTAATCTGAAGTCTGGCATTTTGCTAATCTGAAGTCTGGCATTTTGCATTTGGCTCGAAAAAAAGCTTGTAAAAGTATGGTCTTCATCCAAGTTAAAGAAATAGGTCTACTTGTAAAACTAGACTTGCCCCCGTCAGGGTTCCCAACTTTTTGTACGATAAATAAAGTATATTAAGGTCGAAATAATAAAACGAGCAGTATATTAGAAAAGTAAACAGTATTTTATTTTTTGACGTTTAAAAACATGTTTTTTTGGAGCTTCTTGCCCAATTTAACAATTTATTATCATTTCAAATAAATAACAATACAACAAAATACACAACACAATTTAAGTTTTTATTAAAATAAATGAGGAGCCCATTTTTCATTAAATCAATAGCAGCTTCGGTTCCTTTATAGCTCCGAATACCAGCGGTCATGAAAACAGTATTTTGTATGTACCTATACTTTTTTAGATAGGACAGTAAAAAGTATTAACGAGCGAAACAAAGTATAATACTGTTTTTAACAGTATGGTTGGGAACCCTAGCCCCCGTATCCATATTACTTTTCTATTATCGTATACTTTAGCGCTTAGTACAAAATGTATGGCAATGACATTACCTGCAATAAGTCACGTGACACTTATACTATATGCAGGTAATGTCATTGCCATACATTTTTTGTACTAAGCGTTAGCGTAAATGATAATAGAAAAGTAATATGGCTAGGGGGGCTGAGTCATATCGTATTCTAATACAGGCAGAAGCAAAGCGCTCTATCGGCAACCCATTCGAATAATTCGCCCCATCTTGTAACATGTGGTATGATATGATAACCGAGTCAGACAGTTGGTCGCTCCACGCTATCTGAAAATTCTGAAGTAGTGCTGGCTTCGCTATAGTACAACGACATAATAATAGATACGCTCCGTACTTTCGCGACGTGTACGCAGAGTATTGAACTCGTTTCGACGACTTGTTGTCTATTGTTCAAGTAATAGTGTCGAGCAAATGGTTGTTCCCTTTTATGAAAAGCTTTGTGAACATTTCATGAACCACTTATGCGTCTATGTTTTTGGTTGGAGTGTAAAATTATTTGAAACAACCTCACGTATTTCTGTTTACGGAATATCTAGTTGACCACGAATTTTTTATTCATTCACCGGGCTGCGTCGAAACCAGGTGGCTTTTAGACGACATGAAATAAAAATCGATTGCGAAAAGGTGAAACGGTTCGTTCAGAGCATTTTTCAATGCTACGAATAATCTATCCATCTGGCCTGCATTTCCCATTGCAGGGCAAAGGGTATATTCTTCTTTTTCCACACTCTTTCTACTATACATATATATAAAACAAAGTCGGGTTAGTTACACCATTTATAACCAAAGAACGGCTAGACCGATTTTAATGATCTTTGATTTGTTGGATTTGTCTCCGCTCCGAATATCAGAATAACTATTAAAGACTCGGAAAAAAACACAAAAAAAAAATATAAAGAATATTCATTTCCACAAATATTTTGTATGGAATGCCTTGTTTATTGATTCTGAGACGGTACGAAGTTCTCTGGGTCAGCTAGAAGAAATAGAAAACAGCAGTAATCACGGAGTTAAAGAAAAAACATGATAAATATTACTACTACTAGCGCACATACATACCTATTAACCAAACACAAACAGTGTATAACCAAACACAAAGAACACACAGTTTTACTTCACCGTCAACTTCCCAACTTCGCTTCAAAGTCGACTTTATGAAACTCAAGCGAACAAGTAATCCGTCAAAAACATGGTACACGTATCCAACAGTTTTAACTAACTTAAACTACTTTGGTTTTGGCCAAATTTCAACCCCGGACTACCCCCGCCCCGTTCTTCACTACGGCTAAGTCTCTGCACTGAATTTGTATGCATGCTATACACATACGTGGTTTGGTTCTGCTGTTTCTCTATTTGTAAAGTGAAATATTCATGAAGTTTGTCGGTCAAGTATTGGAAGGGAATTTGTAGTTAGTTGGGGGCAAGATTGACAATATAAGGCAGCTGAGTGGACAACACTCATTTTGGAGACTCACAAATTCCAAAAATTATAATATTAAAACTTGGAACTGATGGTTGATAACCCTGTAAAGAAAATATTTCTTCCACCGGCTAGCGTCAAAGATACTTATGGCCTGAGACCCTGTTACCTATCTACGGGTTTTGTGCATGAGGTATGTATGTAGTAAATAAGAGTCCTTAGATTTGGTCTTCACATATATCACGTTTATTTATAACACTGCAACACACTATATAGCACTCCGTTCTCAGAAAATTGTATGTTCAACTTACAATTTATGTCGAAACACTTTTACCATATCGTTCGAAGATTTTAGGTCCAGTTCAGAGATCCTCAAACGGCATCTACGCCGTGGTCATCTAATCATGGGCATCTCTCGACACGTGTATGCTTGCGTACGGAACCATTCTATGATCCGACCATTTATAAAGTTTTTGCATAGTAATTAATTATAAATCTATCGTAGGAACCCTGCCAACAAATAGAAAGATTTGAACAGACTCCTGAATGCCACGCGCTTAAGACTTAGCATCAGCACAGAAAAAAAACCCAAAAAGACTACTTACATCGTCCTACATCCGAATGCTTAATGCATTTGAACTTAACTCTGGTTCAAGCTACCTTTCGAGACATCATAGGTGCTTTTAAGTAGTTTTTCCAATAAATAAAATTTCTTAGACAGACTCGTTGCAGATCAACTTGGAAAAAAGAAAGACGTCAAACGTCAATCTGTCATCTGTCAACTCGCAAAATAACGCTTCATTCCACGAATCTAAATTTATTCTATTTTAAGGTGTTACAACCCCATTTACGTATTGTAGTGGCAGTAACGTATTTTGTATTAATCTGCCTACCAATAAAACATCATGAGATTATAAAGCACTAGCACTTTGCCCGCGGCTCCGGTCCCGTGACCTATCCCGCGGGAACTGTTGTTTTTTCCGGGATAAAAAGTAGCCTATGTTACTACCTGATAATTTCGCTATCTATTGGTGAAGAAATGGTTAAAATCGGTCCTGTAGTTTCGGAGCTTATTCGGTACAAACAAACTAACAAAAAATCTTTCCTCTTTATAATATTAGTTTAAATTAAATTGCACGAGTAAAATAGTTTGCCTTGGCATATTTATACACGTATATTTCTTAAGGACATGTAATATCAATATTTTAATAACGCTTATTGACTATCTAACATCTCAAGTGTTCAACTACCAACCGTGACTACTAATATTCTAGGGACTCCCCCTATTTTTCCTTATTGTTTTATGTACGTCATAGATATGAATATATAAACACGTGAGGTGAACAGTTATCTAATAGTCCGCTTTATCGCACTTTATCAGCGCCATAAATAAATTGAATATATGTATAAAGAATTCTCGTTTACGCGGAGGAGCTCGTGGCTAAAGTAATAACAGCCGCACGGGTCGATCCATCTAGTTAAGCTAGGCTTGCCGGGGTTGGTCTATCGATGGGTGACCATCTTTACATACCAAGACTCCTCCGTGTCTCGGAAAGCACGTTAAGCCGTTGGTCCCGGCTGTCAATCGTGGATCTTTGACAGTCGTTACAGGTCGTCAGAAGCCCGAAAGTCTGACAACCAGTCTTACCAAGGGGTATCGTATTACCCAGTTAGTGGGTTGTGAAATACTTGTATTCAGCAGAATCCGATTAGACTGGAAGTCGACCACAAGATAGGAAAAAGGCTAGGCAGATTGATCTCGTTTACACGGGATATTGGTATTTTCTTATGTCTACGAAATGAAATTTAATACTCTTCAACTGTCTAAGTGCATGATTGGCGGATTGAAATACCTTAACAAATGCAAGAAACTAAACTTCGAAGAATGCTTACAGTGAGTGATAAGTAACCTCTGCCTATTTCAAGTCATAAAAGTTAATAATTTTAAATTGTTCGTGAAATAATTCTATTTAGTACGTAAGTTAGATTTATCAAAAAAAAATGGACACGTATTTTTTGCTTTATCAAATTAATGAAAAATTACAAAGATACAACGCATCAAAGTTCAGGACTGGGGGCTTGTTACGTCACTTTTAAGTAAAAAGTGGTACAATTTTAACTTAATTGTGACGTCATCCGAAATTTCAACTCACTGTAACGTCTTAATTTTTTGTTAGTGACAAAAGAAATAATACGTGTCCACTATTTTTTGTTAATCTAACTGACTAATTATGTTTTTTTAACAAAGTAATCGATCACTAAAATTAATTGTACAATGGTGCCGATTCTCATAATCAATAACTAAACTAAAATTCGAGAATCGCTATCTTTTACTTAAGGGCAGTGCTAGAAAAGGACGCCTAATGAACTAAGTTAGAGATGTCAAACTAGTTTACGCCTTGCGAGTTACTGTGTTTTAGTTGACATGTTTTTACGTGTGTAATTTGTATAGAAATATTAGGTCAACTAAATTTGACAGCTCTAATTTGCGTCTGTCTCTTTCTTGTTTTATTAGAGAGAAAAAGATAGCAATAGCCTAAATTAAGTTTAGTTTGTGAACAACAGAATCGGCACCAATATCTGCTCAATTCCACATACTTTCTACGAATTCAGGGTTAATCGTTCCTATCAATTACTTATTAACAGTACCCGTAGCAATGATTCAGGACGCGGACGGAAACGGCCCCTGAAATATGCAAATGTTAAACCATTTAACCCTTTACTGTTCCAATTTAGATATCGAAATTGGCAATAATATAACCTTTCGTGACAGCATAATACCTAATAATGTTCAAAAGGGTTACTTTCCAGTTATCTACACATTTAAGCTACTAAATAATACATTTGAAAACAAAGTTTGTCAGAAACCTTATGAGAAACTTGTTCTTAACTACTGGAAAGTTCATGAAATTGCTGTATTATATGTTATTAGTAAGTACATAGATAGGTAGGGTACATACAAGAGTCAGCGGGGACGGTAAACTTTGTTGCAAAAGATTTAATGGAAGTTAGTCTCTCTTTGTCTAAGTTTGGCACTCGTCTGGTCGGCCCGCTCCCGTTTCATAACTTGGATTCAGGGTTGCTGGACAATACGTAATACTTCTCTTTTGTGAGATTTGTTCTTGTTTGTTGCAATGTTTTATGTCGTGTGTGCGCAGATTCATAAGTTTTGGCTGTTGCAGTCCAGTTTATCCGTTATGCAATGTCTTTTGTGTCATTTTTTAGGGTTCTGCACCCAAAGGGTAACTCCGCTGTCCGTCTGTCTGTCAGCGGGCTGTATCTTTTGATCCGTTATAGGTAGATAGTTGAAATTTTTACAGAATGTGTATTTCTGTTGCCGCTATAACAACAAATAAAAAAAATATTCTTCAGTTTTGGCTGTTGCAGTGCAGTTTATCCGTTATGCAATGTCTTTTGTGTAATTTTTTAGGGTTCTGCACCCAAAGGGTAACTCCGCTGTCAGTCTGTCTGTCAGCGGGCTGTATCTCATGATCCGTTATAGGTAGACAGTTGAAATTTTTACAGAATGTGTATTTCTGTTGCCGCTATAACATCAAAAAAAAAAAAAATTGAAAATTAAAGGGGGCTTTTAAATACAATAAAAATAAAAAACCCAAAAAAAAAAGTTCTAGAAACGTGTTTTTTTAGTTTTTTAGATTATGGTACGGAACCCTTTGTGTGCGAGTCCGACTTGCACTTGGCCGGTTTTTTTATACAGGCTGTAACAGAAAGGTGTGGTCATATTTTAAGAACTGCATCTGCCCATCGATATGAACAACTTTCGTCAAGAAAATCTGAAGAAATTCTCAAAAAATTTTTTGTCTCCCATACAAATATTGATCAGCTGATGATAACTTTGTATGGAAAATCTAATTTTTTTTTGGGAATTTTCTTTTTTTTCTTAGAGAAAGTTGTTCATATACATGGGCAGAACCGGTTCTTAAAATATGACCACACCTTTCCGTTACACCCTGTATAGTGTGGGTTGAAATCGATTGTACCTTCAAATGTGTCCATAACCTGTTATAGTTTTAATTATTTTAACAGACAAATTTGCTTGGTAAAAGTAAATTAGCAATATCCTTTATTAAGCGACAACCCTGCTCTCAAATGTATATCTAGGGGTTAGTCAAAAGGGAAGTTTTATTGCTCGTGAATTTCATTATAACTTTGCGAAGCTCTCTCTTCTCTTAATGCCTTTAAACGAGGATTGTTGTCTAATTTGTACGAATTATGTCGAATTTTCCTCACGGGACTCCGACTTGGATGTTATGAGAACACGTACATGGGAGCTATGGTTATGGTTGTGCTTTAATTTGATAGTCTATACTTATGTCTATACAGAAACCTGCATGGTGTATTTCACATATTTCTAATTGTAAGGGTTTTAACGCCTCCGGTTGAGTCTTTATATTTCGTATTCTCCGATGAGCTTCAGGATTTTGTTTTTCTTTTTAAAATCTCGAGGATGTATAGCCGAGAAAAACGTCACCTTATTAACAAGTGAATGGGCAAGCGTTGGAGCAGGAAAATGTGAATGATAAGTACCATTCATTATGTCCAATGTTCAAGATGTTATTTAAGTCATTGGTTCGGAAAACTTGCTGTCAATGAGTATAATAACAAAGCATAGCATCCAAAAGTCCTAACATAATATTGTGCTCAAGTTTCTAGAAATCACCCCATTCTTTACATGAACTTTGCAGACATAAAAGACCCATTGAAGCCATTTGAGAACAGAATTAGCATAATCGCACCGTGAATCATACATTATTTGCAATGACTGGGCTTTTTATTCAGTCAGACGCATTATCGAGAGGTACATGCACATAATATGAACGTGTGACACGACTGATGTCACCATTCATACGGCTAACAAGAATATAGAGAATTTATTGCCCGCTTCCTTCCTTGTGAACACTTGAAAGTTAAACCGTCTTCGAGTTGCGAACTACAATTTGTTACAAATGTGAAGTTTATTTGCGATTTACAATAGTTCAGAGCAGTTGTAGAATAAAAGCTGAACATTATAAAAGTTTGCTTGGATGTTGACTTGCAGGATTCTTTTAAATATCGGTTACAAAATTAAATCAAAGCATCCTTACAGAGCGACAAACGTCGAATCGAGACCAAGCTTAAATCAATATCCTTACTCGAGACCGAGTGAGATTATATCGTTAGCTTCATCTTCATTTCAACACTGTGTTTCCAAATACCTTTGGCTTTGATACCACTCAACTGTATATTAGACAGTTCTATCAAAATCGTCGAGGCGTATTAACGTATCGGTAACAAGGACAATGCTAGTCAAGGAGCCTCTCCAGAAAGCCAATCAGCCAAGTTATACGTCCCACAGTCGTCGTAGACTTAATCTGGTCTAGTTTTATCCATGGTCTCACTTCTATCTGGGGTTTAAGTGTTTCTGGATCGGCGCCAAATCTAAGAGCTCTTTCCAATGCCATTGGAGCACCTACTCAATCGGTTCCTGATAAAAAAGTCGCTTCAATGTCCCTGTTGAGGGTCGATTGAGCGTAACACTACGATCAGCGGTACATGCGGATGGTTCTTCAGGTTTCTTTTCAGGTGCGCTGGTTTCTTTTATGAATTTTCTCCTCCTTTTATATCAGTCTTCAAATTCTCCTCTAATTAAGATCTTTCTGAATACTAGTATTGTGTGTGTGACTTGATTAAAACTGCTCAGCTCAATACTTGAGGAGTGTCTTGTTAAAAAACCAATAATTCCATTTGCTAAAAATAAATATATTTTGTTCTGATTGTGACGAAAGTATTGAAGTTATATACTAGCACTTCGCCCGCGACTTCGTCCTCGTGGATTTCTATAATTCATAGCCTATGACATTCACAAATAACGTGGCTTTCTATTGGTAAAAGAATTTTCAAAATCGGTTCTGTAGATCCAGAGATTACCCCCTACAAACTCACAAACTTACCTATTTATAATATGAATATAGATTTAATTCGGTTTGTTACAAAAACCAGATCGTCCACAATAAAATGCCAATAATTTCCTTTGAATTACTAGATATAGTAAAAAGTTTTTTGCTTTTGCCGTGAAACTTCTTGGAATGGAAATATTGGTTTTTGATCACTCCTTTTGAGTTGTAGATAAAACGATTGTAAGGAAACGTCCAACTAGAGAACTCAAAGCTGAAAGACTAATAACAACATCACAACATTCAGAGATGGAAATGCCCAGTTTTTCCACTATCACCGAGCAACGGACGCTGTATAGAAGTAACAGTAAGATTATGACACGTCACAAGTTACCCGCTGGCCTCGAGGAGAAAGTTTACTCGGACGAGTTTGTTCTCGCCTCCCCCACCGCCCTACAGTCTGCGCAGTTTGCAAGTTCGCCCGCCCCGTGCTCGGCAAACTGGATTCTGTGATGTTGTGTTGCTAGATGAGATACACGGTTCATTGCTTTGTTGGTATTGAGGGTTTGTTTGTTCGTGTTAAATTATCTGGGAAGGAATTATGGATGGAGAATGGTTCAGTTAATGTATAATTATTATTAGTTTGCTACTGCTGTTCATAGTACTCTATCTAATTTATTAATTTAATTCCATGTTCACGTCTTCCACGGAAAGTGAGGTGCTAAAAAAAAACTAAGTTGTTTTTTTTTTCCTAGATTAGGACTCCGAACTATTAAGTTCGGAGAAAATAACGCGTGTTGTACACATTAGTGCACAACACGCATTATTTTCAGATGTTGTTTAAACTTTCATAGGCATTTATTTATTCCTGTCTCTCTCTTTGATCATATAAACGAATTAGTGTTTATTTGATACGATCTCGAGCACAAAAACTAATAGACCCATCGGATTTTACGTCAAAAAAATCTGACAAAAAGCGCTCGTGTATTGACGCTTCTAGCACATTTTTTTATTCATAGTCTCATTGAACTTAGTCGGCCGCTGTGTAACTATCGAACTACCGTTTCAACTCGTGGAGGCGAATGGTAAATGTAAAGGGGAAATAATGTTAACGCCCCGCGTGTCGACTTTTGGTCCGACTCCCCAAGTTTTGCGACTTTCGGACCTACGCAAACAAGGGACTAAACAACTTTTTTCTTGTTACGTCTCGGTAAACGAAAAGTTGGCGGTACTTTAGTTTTGTTCCGAGGTTTTTAGGGTTCCGTACCTCAAAAGGTAAAATGGAACACTATAGGATCACTTTGTTGTCCGACGCCCGTCTGTCAAGACGCTTTTTCTCAGGAACGCGTGCAGTGTGGAGGTATCAAGCTGAAATTAATTTCAAATAGTCAAATCTGCAATCCCTTGAAGCAGTGAAGAAATCAATACCGTGCTGCGTTTATGTCGCACACAACAAAACCTGGAATTGGAATAGAGCACAAGTAAAGGAAAAAGCCAAAAACCGTAAATCTGTAGTTAATTCACAAAAAAAAATTGTGATTACAAAGTTAATTGCAGTTGGTAAGCTAACCGCGACTTATGTCGATGTATAGGATCAACGGTTTTTAACCGACTTCAAAAAAGAGGAGGTTATCAATGCTGATGTTTATATTTTTTTTATATACTTTCGGGCATAACTTTGTCATAGTATGTTTAGACGGATTTGCAAAATTCATTTTTTGTTCGAAAGGAGTTTATTCCGAAATGGGTCCATTTAAATTTCATATAGATCTGATGAAGAGTTTCGGAGACAGATAACGGAACTCTTCAAAAAATAACAGCAAATCAGCTGCTGCTATCGCATAAATATGCATTGTTAACACAATTTAATGGGAAATCACAACTAAAAAGTGAAAAATAAAAACTTAAAAAAAAAATAGAACCGGCTGTTTATTTTTTTTTTGGAAGTCGGTTCTATTTTTTTGTAAAAAAGTTTTTATCCAACGGCAAAGTTAAGTTTGTTCGAGATTCGATTCCCATAAAGGACGAATGTATAACATACATACCGTTCACACCTTCAAGTTTGTACGGAACCCTCGGTACGTGAATCCGACTCGCACTTGGCCGGTTTTTGTTCATTATGAATGATTATTGTAATTAATTCGTATTGTTCCAACTTTTTCTTGTTCGAACCGTCAAAGAAAGATTTTTTCTTTTCGATTTGATACTTTTGAAAAATTTTTTGGGTTTCTCTGTCTTTTCAAATTTTGTTTACTCCGATACAAAAACAATCGCATAAAATACTTAACATCAATAGACGTAACTTTCATTGTTCTTTCAACTTTTTCAATTTATGCATAACGTGACTGAATTCCGTTCTTGAGAAGAGGGTTGAACCCTTGGGCCTAAAGTAAGCACAATAGTGTAAAACTATTCCAACTTTCCACTACCAAGCTAACTTTAATGCATCAATATCTAACTTCATTAATCTCAAGAATGCACGCCGCAAACTGCCAAACTGTGTAAAATTACCTCGTCTGCAGCCACTAACAAGCTAAGGCGAAAGTTTGCCTGTATCTTTGCTTGGTCTATGGCAGAAAGCATCCAGACTATCAAACTCTTGTTCGCTAACCGTTGAATATTCAAATTGATCCGTCTTGTATCCTGCTACCGTGATGGAGTGAAATTCGGATGGAACTTTGGAAATAGGTCGCAGACTCCCAGTCTAATCTTCTATCTTGAGAAATTATGTTCCATTCATCAAAGGAGGTGTGTTATATGAAACTGTTTGGATCAGTAATCAAAGTATTTTGTGTGTGTTCAATTTGTGAACTTGGTGCTGTACGGAATACTAATTGGGTATCATTTAAGCTATCACCAATTTAATTAGTTTTGTGTTTCTTAAATAATAGGGTTTGTCCTCCAAATAGTAGATCTGTCACCAAAATGTAGTCACCAAACAATGCAAAATCAGTTCCACAATAAATCACCTAAAATCCTGAGATATAAGGTCTAGTACCAAATAAATGTTTTTGTATGTATTATAATAGGTGTGTCCTAATAAGTATTTAAGCAAACTAATTTAAAGAGATCACCAATAAATCATATTATGTTACTAGAAAATTGCATTAAGTTCAAATAAAAAATTAGGGTTGTCATCATCGTTTCAACCAAAAGATTCTGCTACTTAACTAGACTCCCAAGGTTTTAAATTTCCACTGGTAGTATAAATTATATTTAAATAAATTTTTTAGCAGAGTAGTAAATAAAACAATTAAAGTCAAAATAATCAATATTTATTGTTTAAAATAATTACCACTGAACAATCAGCGCTGGTTTAAAATAGCTGGCTTATGGCTAGCAGAATAATAGATAAAACACTTAATTAAAGTTAAAATAATTGGTCAATTTTTAAAGCGCGCCAATTTGTCTCCGCCCCTTTGATCATTTTTTCATTAAAATTATAAATTGATGTATTAAATTGGTAACGAATACTATTAATTTAATATCTGAACGAAATAAAATGTTACTACTGTATTGGTGACAAAATATCAAATAAAAAGGAGTCGCAGTCAGGGATCGATAATCGATTTATTTGGTGACAGATCTACCATTCTGAGCACAGAGCTATTATTTAAGTAACAAAACTGTTATTATAAGAACGAAGTTTATATTCATGTAATGCAATATAATTTTATTGGTTATCGATCTCTTATTTTACACATATATTAACATTAATTTGATAATTCATACCTGGGAACAATTTTTGTTTATCTGAGAACGAAAATATTTCGTGGCGATAGATCTATTTATTAGGTGATACAACTTGATGACAAATATAAATTTTGGTGATAGAAAATATAGTTCCCATACTAATTCGATGAAGTGGTTTTAGGAGTTAAGCCGGAGATTTTCTAAACGGTGTTTTTTTAAAGCAGTTTTTTTTTATTGTTGATAGGCACGCGTTTGACCACTATCTCACCTGATGGTAAGCGATGATGTGGTCGAAAATGGAGCGCGCTTGCCTAGAAGTAACCTATTCACTCTTGACTTAAAGAGTCCCAGATTCTAGCTATCAGGAAACACAGACTCCGGCAGGGAATTCAGTGTATCTCTTAAACTGTAAATAATTTTGACAAATAAAAAAATATGATATTTTCAAGTCCTAATTGCATACAGTGGTGGAACTCAAAACATAATTTAACATACATTTAATGCATCAAAAAATCTTCTAAAATACCTCTTAATTATCTTTGAAAGCAGTTTATCCCTTCCTTAACAATTATAATCATAATAAAAAATATACCATAAAATTTCAAAAGCTGAACTGCACACAGTGATGGATTATTATACTTCATATTTTGCAATAAATTGCGAGCATTTGTCGTAGCGCATCTCTTTCTTTTCTATGCAGTCCGAGAGTGACCGACTTTAGGTCATGTCTCGGCCTTAAGATCAGTAATCTCGTCCGCGCATTCGGAATCTTCCTCTACTGAAAATGTATTATTTAGTTATGACCAAAAGTCAGTGCTACGTCAAAATTTGAAATCTACAAAACTCTTTGAAGAATAGCAAAACATTGTGGAAGCTGTCATTCTTGATTTCTTACAAGAACAAACTTATTTCTGTTTTGGGTGTTGTTACAGTTCGTCCTACTTTTGGCCTGTCATGTTTTTGTGTCAGTGTGTACAGATTCCGAGAATTTTATTGAACTAGATTTGTTAAAATTGTCGCCCAAGTGGAACCAATATTACGATTTGTTCTTTCGATGATATTGTGCAGCTTTTAATTCGTTTAATTGTGAACTGTACGAGGCCAGAATTGGAGGATGAGTACTAATTAAACCGTGTAATTTCAGAACGAACATTCGCTATACGATATTTTGTAAGGTAATTAAGGATTTCCATGAAATCGTTTCATTTGCTTACCATTCCATTAACGTACATAATTACTACTATGTTTGTACATTAACATTATGTGCCGTTACCTAGAAAAAGCGTACATTTTCATGAGTACAGTCAATCACCTATAGTGTACAGAATCAATAAAATCCCAGCACGTAGGCTTGTCTAGCGTAATTAATCAAATGGTAATTGGTCATTGTCTTAGCCGCCTACATTACTCTTGGGAGCAAAGCAATCAATACCCTCTCAAAGGGATCGCTTGTCAAAGATTATCGTGTGCCAGTAAATTATCATGTTTGTGCAACTACCCTCGGAAGGACGAACACAGATATCTGTAATTAAACATCGCTTTCCAATTAACGAACTGAGGCGTACGGTGAACCCTCGAAATGCTATCAGTTTTGTACACGGTAAATCAGTGTGTCTACTTCGGAAACGGGTCTGTGTCTCTCTCATCTGATAATATCGGCGACTAGTTCTGTGGTCGGACAAAGCGGTCCTATATCTCCTGAGTTGGCTGTGAAAGGGGTTCCGTTTGACGTGTATGGGGAACTGGGTTTGTTTAAAATGACCGATTTTCAAAGCGTTGTGAATTAGAGCTTGGTTTTCGCTTAGTGATCAGTTTGTTGACCTTTAGTTAGTTAATTTAGTTCGGTATTTATAGTTTGATTTGAATTCTAGTTTGATACATGTTCAAGTGAAATTTCACTTGGTTTAGCAGTACTGAAGGATGAAGCACTGTTCGCTTTAAGTTTTCTTTATAAAGATGAAATAGTGAAAATTCAGTTGCCAAAGATAAGTTGAGTTTTATACCGAAAAAAAGCAGTAAGTCGCAGAGAAAGCCTTGCCAAAACCAGTCGGCGTTGTCTCCTTGGAACAGTAAGCTCACAGAGCCAACCTCAGCAATCGATAGTCCAACGACCCGAGGTGCAATAACAATTTATCGGTTTCAAGTAACCATCGCAATTCGTCGATAAGAAAACGTTTCCCGAACGTTAATTAAACAGATAGCGATGTGGATTGCACACATCTATCTGTCGGAACGGCAATTCGGCCGGAGTGGATTCCACAGTTTGAGATGTATGCGGTGTTCTTTATGCGACCGTCCCGCTCTGGACCGGCTGGCACGCCGTAAGGAATTAAAAGTGGCTGCTTTGACTTCGCCTTGAATTCGAACTACATTACCGATTTCTTTTGCTTTGAAATAAGTCTGTTAACATTTAGAACACTCCAACTCGCGATGCGGTTTTTACAAAGAAACGTGAAAGCTTATAAATGGAATCAAATTGAACCACAAGGCGGCGAGTTCAAATAAAACCACTCGCAATCTTACTCCAGTTACATCGTAACAAAGAAACATTATTTTTATTTTGTACTTATATACAGCCAATCGGACAAGAAAAGAAAGTAACATCAAACGCAACAATTATAGCGATAATTGAAAGTACAATTACAATACGGAAATTGAGAAAACCAGTCTCTTACGACCGACATACGGAAGCAAACATTATCTTCGCATCTAACAAAGAAGTGACCACTCAAACTGATCCATTGTAAAATTGGAAAATAACCGCCGTCATTACTCAACTGGCTTTACTGACAGCTCAATATCATTATCAATAGCACTTATCTTTATAATTGAACGAAATGTTTTTACAGCTAACGGACTTAACTGTTGGAATCTTGGGAACGGAACGTACAATTACTCCGCTATACTCCGCATATGGCCCAGGGTTGTCCATATGACGGTGTCTGATTGATCAACTCTTGTCGCTTGTCGAAACTTGTCATGTTCGACTAATGACTACAACTTTAATGAGTTGCTTCATAGAGCAGGATTAGTAGTTTCTATGGCAGTTTTTGTGTCTATTTCGTAGAGACAACGGGTTTTAACCTACTTCCAAAAGGAGGAGGTTCTCAATTCGTCTGTTTTTTCTTTGTATGTATGAAACGCGATTTCCTTGCCATTTGTGAATAGATTTTGATGGTTCTTTTTTGTTCGGTAGGTCATACTTCAGAGGTGGTCCCATATAAATTTTATCGAAATTGATTCAGCACTTATTGAAAAAATCAACATAAACAAAAAATATGTATAGACAGATGACGTTTTAGCTGTCTCCAATTATTCCGTGTTATTGGGGTTATCCATTCGGGCATAACTTTATTATTTAGTTTTTTTCTGGGGTACAACAACTAAAAAGTGAAAAATAAAAAACTTTACAAAAAATACGGCAGACTTCTAAAAAATACAAAATAACTTTAATTTCGGAAGTCGGTGTCAATTAACAAAAACAAACAAGGTATAAACACCGACTTCTGAAATTAGTTATTTTGGCATTTTTAAAAGTCGGTTGTATTTTTTGAACAAAAGTTTTTTTTTAAATTGCTTTTTTTATGCTCCAGTTTTTACTAAGGATACTATATTTACTTGCATGTAAGTCAATGCACTTAGGATTCTGATATTCAATTGTTTGCGAAACTACAAACGGCGTTTGTAAGTGCTACTAAAGCTCTTTTCATTGAAGATAACATCAGACCGAATAAAAAGTCCATAAAACTCTCTAACTTTAACACTAGATTCCATTTTATTTTCATCTGGAACCGATACGCGTTTCACAACGCTGAATTCGGATTTTTAAATGAGTATGAAGGAGCCAATTCTATGAATGTACAATTACAATATTTTTTAGGGTTCCGTACCCAAAGGGTAAAACGGGACCCTATTACTAAGACTCCGCTGTCCGTCCGTCTGTCTGTCAGTCTGTCACCAGGTTGTATCTCATGAACCGTGATAGTTAGACAGTTGAAATTTTCACAGATGATGTATTTCTGTTGCCGTTATAACAACAAATACTAAAAAACAGAATAAAATAAATGTTTAGGTTGGGGCTCCCACACAACAAACGTGATTTTTTTTTGCCGTTTTTATAGATAATGGTACGGAACTCTTCATGCGCTAGTCCGACTCGCACTTGGCCGGTTTTTTATTCTATAGCCTGGGAGTTTTTTTTTACACACGGCGTAGTAGTAAGTTCTTAAGTCTGTTTAGTCTACAGTCAAGTCTTATCTTCCCAAATAACCTTTAATGATTCGTCGCAGCTGTTGCGTCTTACCGGACGCGATCAATGCTCCTATCAATTAAAAGTTTGTCGTATAGTTGCGCCTGCAATGTTCGGCCGAGTTGTTCCTCTTCTCGACAGATGCTTTTTACGGAAATTACTACGACACACTTGGCGCGCGTCTGTACGGCTCTGTAGCCGTACACTCGAGCACACAACTTTTAGTTGCAACGAAGTTGATGCGAACTTCACAAGGGATTATATGAATCGGTGATCTGTTTGCAGTTTGCTTAGTTTGCTTGCTAGTCTGACCTGCTTAGTCTAGTAGTTTTTACTTGTTTGCATATGGTAGACAACACACGGAGATGCTATTTAAGCAAGCTTACAAAGTTACAACGGCTCCGTAAGTTTGTACAGTCGCGCTCACAGCTTTTTAGTTCCACAGCGAAGTTGGGACGAAGTTGAAAAGGGATTATGGAGGAAGTGATCTCTTTGATTGGTTTTCTGACCTGATTAATTTAATAGTTAGTGGTTGATTTATGTTGGCATATGGCGCTGGCATTTATTTATAATTTTGTGTATGTAACTCTTCAAATAGTCGCTCAATTTCGAAATTGATGGAGCGTGGGTTTTCAATTTCGTAAGTGAACCAAATATCAATTGAAATAACTGTCAGAAGTTAGATACCAATCGTCAATGGGTGTCACCTTATTTGAAATGTTTAGACGTGTTTACTTTTAAACTTTGTTAATGGAACTAAATATTTAATTAAGCAAGTACCTATGTAAAGTTCTCTTACCTCATCCGTCGTGCAAAATGACTTTTAGGAATAAATTAATACATTTCACATTGTTGACAGGGGTAACTGACATTTATTATAATCTATTAATACTTAAGGCGCTATTAACTGCCAACGACCTTGACTGGTTAGCTTGAGTGTTCTGTGCTGAGCTCACGCAACGCGATGTATGTTCACCCAGTAATAAGACACGCCCATCAAGGAGCGCCGTTCGAAATTAGACGCATTATTAATTTTATTATACATAAAACGACAGGTATTATACTTAAATATAAATAATTAAATGATCTTTTAATTGGTGAAGGTTTCATAAAAATACGCTTTAAAGTTTTAGCGTCGTTCTCAATTTTTTATCTGCGTTAGACATAACTTTACAAATGAATTACACTATGTTATTAAAATATAATTTCAAAAATTCACATGTCAAATTACGAAAGAATTGTGTAGAGTAACATGTATTTTTTCAAAGAAATAAAACTAGTCGTTTAGACGTGATGTTCAATTAAAGATAATTAGAAGTCGTATAACTGCGCCTTAATGTAGTACCACCAGATCCCTCAGTAACTGCTACGGCATAAACATTGAAGACGGCACATCTGAAAGGACTTATTTTAATGACAAAGCATTTCCTCTAGCCGTTAGCCGCCAACCATCAATAGCACACAAAATCGCTTGCCATGTTTACATACTAGCGTTCATATCATAGTATCGTACGTGTTAGTTTGTATGAAACAATGCAGGTAATGCCCCTCGACTCTTAAGCAACAATGTTGTTTCCTCTGTTTATGGACCGTAAAATATCACGTCGACGCTACGACCAGACGTAGCCACGTAAAACTAAATAACGACTTTAGACCACCGAGATGTAGCTAATGTTGTATTATTTATCATTTTATACCCTTTTACGACAAGATTTATCTTTACTTCCTGCAACCAGGAATTTTAAACTACCAAATACATTTCGTAAACAATTTTGCAGGTTATGTTTGGTCCTATTCACGTTTATATAAGCATTCAATGAAACAGGTTTGTCCAGATTGGCACAAACTTCTTTCAGAGGGGTCGTCGAACTTTGACCCTTTGCTTTTAACCTGTTGTAATCTAGGGAGATGAAGCGACGCATGAAACTCCTTTTATAAGCACCGACGAGTACAGGTTGAACGCTTGGTGTTCTTTTAAGTGTTTTGTGTCTTTATTATGAGATGTAATAGTACAAACCTGTGAATAACATGAATGTGAACAAAATGTACTACAATCTATCTTTTTTATAAAATAAAGAATATTAATAATTATTAAATTTAGGCCATTATACAGGAGTTTGCTTAAGGCGCTATTAACTGCCAACGACCTTGCTTAAGGCGCTATTAACTGCCAACGACCTTGAGTGACCTTGCGTGTTCTGTGCTGAGCTCACGTAACTCGTTGTACGTCCACCCAGTAATAGAACTCTCCCGTCAAGGAGCGCTGTCCGAAGTTAGACTTTAAAAAAAATAAAATAAAAGACGCATTATAAATTTATTATACATAAAACAAAACAGGTATTATACTAAACCACGTATACTAAAATATAAATAATTAAATGATCTTTATAAACGTGAAGGTTTCATAAAAATCCGCTATATAGTTGTTGCGTGATTCTCAATTTTTATCCGCGTTATACATAACTTTACAAATTAATTACACTATGTTATAAAAATATATTTTAAAATATTCATACAAATTACGAAGGAAATTGTCTAGAGTAACATTTTTTTTTTCAAAGAAATTAGACTAGTCGTTTAGACGTGATCTTCAATTAAAAATCATTAAAAGTCGTATAACTGCGCCTTAAGGGTTGTATGTATGGTGGTTTACCCTGTGATATAGTGATGCAATTTAATTTAATTATTTCTTGTCCGATCTGCATTGCGGTAATCTTCTTGCGGATTGCTTTATTTTTCGAATGTTTAGAGAAGGTGACAATAATCCTACTAATATTATAAATGCGAAAGTTTAGATGGATGTATGTTTGTTATTCAATCACGCCAGAACAGCTGAACCGATCTGGACGAAATTTGGCTAAGAAATAGATTATACTCTGGAATAGCACATAGGCGATAATATATAATGGAGGCAGTACTAATTTCACGCGGGCGAAGCCGCTGGTAGGGGCTAGTATTGCAATAAATACTTAGCTCAACTGTCTCATCCATTATACGCTCAACTCATAACTAGCAAGGAGTAATGCGTTCAGTCTATCCTCCTCAATGTCATAATACTTTCATCTATCCCAAATCAACTGCCAGAAGCCCAGAATAAAATCTAACGGCAATTTATCATTGTTACAGGTGCAGTGAAAGCATTCGGACGCAGTGATCAGTGAAGTTTCGAACGGCAACGCCGTACGCCGTGTGTCCATACAGTGTGGTGCGCGAGTGCCAGTGTTGGCTGCGTAGTGCCAGTGTCGGCTGCATAGTGCCAGTGGCAGTGCCAGTGTGTGTGTGTGCGTGTGTGCGTCCACTGTGGCGCCGACGCCGGCGTCAAGTCAATGCCGGTGTGCCGATGGAGCGGTGATCGCGGACTGACTACATCACAAGAGCAGCGCTGGT
Organism: Polia nebulosa; assembly: GCA_951329385.1. NCBI lineage: Eukaryota > Metazoa > Arthropoda > Insecta > Lepidoptera > Noctuidae > Polia > Polia nebulosa. The sequence continues at coordinate 5,925,662 of OX589610.1, read as the reverse complement.
TAGTTGAAACTTTTGTTAACATAACACGGAAGCTGTACTGATAACAAAATCTAAGGCAGCTGTCCCAACTCCGGCGAGGAAGCGACGAACTCTCGCCTTTTTATTCCGTGTAAACAAAAGAGATGCATATATTAATAGTTGATCGCTGCCTGTTCACACTGCGGGTGAGAACTCGCTACACAAGTTTGTCGCTGAGCGACAAGAGCTATCAAAGCTTATTCGCTCAGCAATACACGCTCGTCAGAACGCCGAGAAACCAACCCGAGCGAGTTTTGCGAGTAAACTATCGGATCTACCACTCGCTACTTGCTGCTCGCCAACTCGTTTTTGTTTTAAAGCTATACTCGCTCATCGCCGGCGGTGGCACAAGTGCCTAAAGTCAGGCTTAAAACCAGCAATTTTTGATAGTTGCAAAAGCAGTCCCTATAACACCTGCTAGACACTGCTTCCTAGTGTTTCAACTAGTTAGTTTAGTTGTTTTTCCTGGGAAGAAGTGGCGCAACACATTCCGCATCACATCTGTGTTATGTTAGAGTGCCGTGCAATCCTATGTACAGCATACTAAAGAAAAGATCAGATGCAAGCTCTACCCTAGTAGTGTACGTTCATAAAATTGAAGAAATGTAGTGCTAATGCTGTAGCTTGGCGCAGTTAGGATGATGCCACTAAGAAATTATCTGCTATAGCAATTTAGATAGATCTAGATAAAGAGGGATAGAGCTCTCTTCAAACCTTACAATGCGAGGAAAAAAGGGTCTTACCGAAATCAGTAAAGATGATAATGAGTCTTCTTCTTCTTCTTCGTTTGCTGGCACGACAAAAAAATCAATCTGCTCGCGCCTTTTCCCAAATATCTTGGGGTCGGCTTCCAGTCTAACCGGATGCAGCTGAATATCAGTATTTTACATGGAGTGACTGCCTCTCTGACCTCCACAACCCAGTTACAGGGTAATACGATACCCATTGGTAAGACTGGTTGTCAAACCTTTGGGGCTTCCGTCGACCCGTAACGACTGTCAAAATCCACGATTGACAGCCGGGACCAACGGCTTAACGTGCCTTCCGAGGCACGAATGAGTCTCGGTATGCAAAGATGGTCACCAATCCATAGACCAACCCCGGCAAGCGTAGCTTAACCTGATGGATCGACCCGTGCGGCTGTTATTACTTTAGCACTCTGGCAGGACAGTGTACTAATTTTTTTTTACCAAAAACTTTGCTACTTCCACGGCGTCGTCGGTGGCAGCGCAGGGGTCACTTGCACTGCATGTTTTGGGGCACATGGGGCAGGGCAGCAAGTACAGCTCAGTTTGCAAATCTGCTCCACATCCACACCCACACCCACACCCTGCCACCGTTCTGTCAGGGTAGCCTCTACATGTTCATTTATATATATAAAAATGAATCACTATTTGCTTGATCACGACATCACGCGTGAACGGTTGGACCGATTTCGCTAATAATTTTTTTGTTGTGTTTGTTACTGTCAGGAGAAGGTTCTTATGAAAGAAAAAAACAAGAAAGTTGCGCGGAAAATTAGAAAATTTCAGAAAACTTCGCGTGTTTGACAGTTCATAGCTAAGACAGAACAACGTCTGTCGGGTCAGCTAAAGTACATTATAAAAAGGTTGCGTTTCCCTGCCGAATTCGCAAGACGTAGGTTACGAAGGAACGTCAAGAACTAAGTAATTTAGGGCGCAAAGTAAGCAATGTACTGTCCGTGGATGGAATGGACAAGCAAACTCTTAATTAGTTTTAAACTATTCAAGATTATAAGTGTTGCGGACAGGTCTTCTGAATAGTTGATATTAGTTCTATGAACCAAGCGCTAATTAATAAAAACATTCTATACAATATAATATTACTCGTATCTAATTAGGTCAGGATGGTATAGTCTGCAATCAATTAATATATTTTTGTTCATAACACTGTGGCGCGTGTATTCTCACATACAATTAATTTATGAAGGCAAGGCCCATTACGTTATTGAAATTCGATTATAAAATTAGGCAATCTGTCAATTAAAATAATTTGACATTCAGGTTCTAGTGACGTCAAAGCTTCACATTCAAACCATGTGCCTAATCTTTTGCAAAATATCTTGGGATCGGCTGTTTTACATGGAGCGACTGCCCAATACTCCCTGGCAAATTTGGTGACCACTGTCAAAGATCTAATTATGTGGGCGTCCAAGCAAAAAGGGTCCAGTAGTGGGGTATTGAGTTAAGACTAGATTCGGTATCTAGAATAGTAAATCAGACATTTGAAGTTGAAACTCTGAAAAAGCTTGATTTGAGAAAAGCATAAAAAAAAATAAGCAAAAAATGTCTGATACCTATAACCCCATAAATATAATATAACTTGTAGATAATTGAGCATTCATTAATGAAATCGCGAAATGCAATTTTTCACCCAACTCTACAAAACTGCGTATATCTCGGAAACTAAATTCCGAGAACTGGACCCTTTTTGCTTGAACGCGGACCAAAGGCGTAACGTGCTCTAGAAAATAAAGTTGAATTTAAAATAAATGGTTCTAAACTACTAATGAGACCTCTATTATCACCAATTACACTGCAAATCGTTCTACAACTTAATAATTCAAACAAAAAACCAATACTTGTATTCGAGACAGCAGATTAGGGATGTATATAGGCGTTCAATCGCCAGTAATTGACACATTACGCCATGATAACGGAAGGCGCCCGTATCTATCATATTAACATCTACAAAAACGTTGCTAAAAGATTAGTTGCCCTATTAACGAAAACAAGTTCCTTATATGTTACTTTGACGTCTAAAGGGTACCTTACATGGCTAGTACCCACTAATATAGTTCGATTCAAAGTTAATGACGTGTGTGAAGTTGGCGTTTCGCTGTGCACGCCCCTCCTCAACCCCGCTGTCACATGAATTTGCTACTGCGCAGCGATCCGCGGAGTGTTCCGACTGTTCCGATCCGCCCTAAGCTTTAATTCTACTTGAATTCGGCTAAGTTTTCTCGAATGGTATCTTAAATGGTCAGTTCTAACTCCGCCTGATCTCACCAAAGTTTGTACCACGTGTGACTCGCTGTAACGACCTTAAGATCTGCGCGACCATAATGACCGTAATACCGGTTAAGTTTAAGTGATGAGACACGTCGTCTGACTAGTCTTTTCCCAACTATATTGTGATCGGCTTCAAGAATCGGATGCAGCTGTGTACCAATAATTTACAAGGAGAAGCTGCGATCACATTGTTTCGTGTGAATGCACGAAATCGATCAGATCGATCTGTCTGAAGCAGATTCCACTGTTCAGATTGGTCTCGCCATGTGTGGTGGCCTTTATAAACAAGTTAGTAGGTCTCACAAAAAATATGTTCTTGCTTATCAACCAGTACCATTTGTCAGATAACTAGGTTGGTCGAGCGCTCGAGCAATTGGGTCTTGTAATACAACAGTTTGCGTTCGACAGGCAGTATTTTAGCGATCGAGCTTTCTAGCCTTTCCCACAGTCTAATGCTCGGGTTCGAACGCTTTCGTTTAGATTAGGCTGGTCCTCTTAAATTAATGCAATGGCCCCGAGTTCAACTAAACGGGCCTACATTTCTTTAGTAGGTATCTCTTAGTTAATGGTGGAAATCAGTGCTCAGAATTGAGGAAAAAAATTTTCTGGGTGTTGAACATGAAAATGACTGTCAATATGGCTTATAATTACTCGACAGTACTTTATTAACCATTGGTTTTAATAACATAATCAGTATGCAATGTTAATCTTTACGATATTCAGTATACATATAATTATCATAATTTAAATGACTCAGTATTTAACGACACTACGTTAGATATAATATAATTTCCATAATCCAACATTCTTTACACGGACACACGTCCTGTGGAAACAGGACTGTCCAGTCAAGAATTGTCCACCTGGCAAACCAGGTTTAAGCCATTCGTTCACAAGCCCAACAATAAAGATAAAACTTATAGCTACAAGCTACGTTCCACACAGATAATAAATATTGAATGAAGCAATTGCTCACCACAGACGATAAAAAACGTGTTATTATTCATTATGTTTTTCATTATAAACCTTGTTTATATTCTGTCACTGCTGTTATGAGCTTATTACTTATCTTATTTCTGTGTAAATGCATGACTACATTGTAGCCGTCTTATCTTTGGAAGTTCTATAAGTGATTATTGCATTAATTAGTACAGTCGTCGGGTACGTATTGTTTGCTCGAGACTCTCGAGTCGTTAGATCTAATGGGATGCAGGTCTATTACTATTTATATAGTAGTTATAACTCTGGGTTTCATCTGACATGAGAACCGAGGACTAAGCTGATCTAATCGTCATCTAACGACTAACAGATGTGTCATGTGTTGATGATCGCTGAGACTAGACTAAACTATTGTCTACTTGAACATAGCTGTGATCTCAGTTAACCTCGCCTAAAATTATCAACTAAATTAAAAATAGCCAATGTTTGGGAAAGAATTGTTTCTCGTGTATCTTATAACTCAGTCCACATGGTTTCGAAAAGCCTAGTCTGAATGGACTGAGAGACGACTGGCTCTACATACATACATATGTTTTAGTTAAGTGTCCGACCGAAATACGTTTTCTAAATCTCTGCGCTTGGCTCCCTGGAAGTTACCAGACCATTGACAATTCAGCCCTAACTTACATAAAATACTAATAAGTCAATAAAACGATGAATTAATTACATACATAGTTATGTATATATACGAACGAGACAGTCAGTTTTTAGGTTTCTAGCACAACCTTCAGCTCACAGAAGCTATAGTTTCGGCCAATTTTTGGCCGAAAACTCAAACCGAAACTTAACCTTCGGTCGAACACTAGTTCTATTAGTTTCGAAGTTACCATAACAATATTTAACATATCCTTTTGTTACTAAGACACGTCACACCCACCTTATAACTAGACCTTTCCATAATAGATAAATAATAAACGTCTCGTTTATTCAGACACAGGTGCAACTTAACGTGCGTTCGCGCGCTCTATAAATACGTGAGACAGCCGTCTACAATACAGCTACACAGTAGTCTCCTGTTACGTGTGAATGTTGTTCTTGAGATAGTTGACATAGCTACTTTATTAACCGATTTCCAAAAGGAGGATGTTCTCAATTCTTCTGTATGTTTTTTTTTGTATGTATATTTGTATTATGTATTTTGATGATTCTTTTTTTGTTCGGTAGGTCATATTTCGGAGGTGGTCCCATATAAGTTTTATCGAAATAAATTTCAGCACTTTTTGGAAAAATCAACATAAACAAAAAATATGTATACACAGATGACGTTTTGGTTGTTTCCAATTATTCCATGTTATGGGGGTTATCCATTCGGGCATAACTTTATTATTTAGTTTTAGTTCTGGGGTACAACAACTAAAAAGTGAAAAATAAAATACAACCGACTTCTAAAAATTTCAAAATCACCACCCTTGGTTGACTGGTAGAGAATGCCTAAGGCATTAAGTCCGCCTTTGTACATTTGTGTTGCATGAAGTTTTAATGAATAAATAAATAAATAAAATAACTTTAATTTCGGAAGTCGGTGTCAAATAACGAAGACAAACAAAATACAAACACCGACTTCCGAAATTAAAGTTATTTTGCAATTTTTAGAAGTCTGTTGTATTTTTTATAAAAGTTTTTGTTTTCCTTCCAATTTATCGCAATTATTATGAGAAAGTTGTCATAGAAAGTATTGCACCGATCCCATTACAATTGGAAAGTGATCAAACGATATCTTTAAGCCTTTTATTGTCGTGTACAAATCTTGTCGTGTGTACAAAAATGATTTTATTTTGCAAATAGGTTATTAACAACACTTTTACATGTCAACAGTTTAAGCTAGATGAGGCCGGTGTTTTCTAGCTGACTACTCTGAGAAGAAACACTAAAACAAACTCGGAGGTCAGTCTCTTTTAATGTCGACATTCTGTACTGGTCAAATTACTTAGAAAAAAACAATTTATATGTGTATTGTGTACTGGTGCTTTTAATTAAATTTAAGTACATCTGAATATGGATGACTAGCTTGCTGGAGTGTTTGCGGTTTCGTGGGCTACCCCATATTATGGGTGTCCTAGTCGATCATTCTTCCATTCAAACGTAGTATGAATTTAATTTTACGATTACTAGTAAAAAAAAATGTTTTATTTTTTTGTCTCCATATAAACTCATCTGTCACGTAGGTCATATGTGACCACGAACAATAGATTTTCTTTTGTGTCTGTTGTCTGACAGATCAGCCAATAAAGGGCTAGATAATGGCGAAATAAATTTATATTTTTTTTTGTTTTGTTATTACACCATCAAATAGTAAAATAATCGCCATACTACGTTTGTATGGTTGAATGACCCACTAAGGCACCCTTAAGCGTGCAATTTTCCTACATAAAAAATCTCCTAAACTCAGCGAGAGTAGCTCTCTAGTTCATAGAAAGAATTTTCGGAATCGGATCAGAACTACTAGAGATTAGGCCTTTACCAACATTTTTGGCAAGTTAAACAATTTTACCACTATAAAAAATAAAATTATGTACATAAATTAGAGTTGAACCAGATAGAAAAGCTACGATAAATTAAGTGAAATTGCAAAAGTGTGATGTCACCGCCGTGTATTGCTGAATTATATTATAATATTTATAATATCACACCCCCACATAGTGCTGCGTTATTACGTTCATTAAATACCAATTACTGTTATACAGCACGTGCCAAATACGAGTTGGCAGCTCTCATTCAAATCGTCGAGGCGCATGCAGCCGATGGACACGTTTTCACTTTCAACTCAAATAATTATCATTGTATTCCTCCTCACAATACCATCAAACTAATAAGACGAAATGAGAAATTACAACCGTTACTGTGCGACTTTTTTTTAGGGTGGGAACTTAGTCTATGAAAGGTTATAGACGGAACGTCATTGGACATTAAATTAAGCAGGGTCGTTAAAAATGTGTGAGTGATCTTGACGAACGTAACGATGACGTATCGGCTTCTCATTTTATCTATGTGAGCTTATTTCGCGTGTCACAAGCCGGGTTCTCATTCTGGTACTTCAGATTGCTGGATTTTGACACTCCGTCTATAACCTTTCATAGTCTAAGGGTAGGGAATTCATCATATAACTTCATCCGCTCTGAGTGGAGCGGAAGGGCGTGTCAGACTCTTACTGACTAAAACGCACTCGCGACTCTAGCAGGTAACTCTGTGACCTAACAAAGCTTTTGTATCACAGTTCTCATCATTTCCTTTCCCTTATCCCAATTTATTTGGGGTCAGTTGACCAGATCTTCAGGTCTTCTTCTTCCATAGTTCTGTGTAGCCATCATCTCAGTACTCAGTAGTGAACAGAACACCCCATATCATTATCACACAGTCCATCCATCGTTTCTTTACTCTAAAGTCTGTGTCTCCGTGGACTCCAGCGACGCCGTGAGAACTTAGATAAAGTGAACATGAAGAGAGCTGTCAATCCATCCAATCAAGGTGGAATGACAGTTCTCTCAAGTTTTCACGGTGTCGCGGGAGATTCACCGCGGCCCTGGTACAGGCAGCTGAAGGAAAACGGAATGGTTTTACTCAGTAAGAGTCTGACACGCCTTCACGTTCCACCCAGAGCGAGAGAAGTTATTTAATGATTTCCCATCCTGAAAAAAAAAACCTAAGTTTTCACGGTGAGTTTACAGAATAGTCCGGCTGAATATGCCGGCATCACATGCCCCATACTACTGCGAAGAACTTTTCAGGCAACGGTGGCCAAATTAAACTATGTGTAACACAGTTCTATCGACCAAATTATAACAAGATCTAACGGCAATCTGGCTTGGTAAAATAATTGAGCTGCTCGTTAACGAATGATCGTATAAATATCTAAATTAATAAAGGTAACATACATTTGATTCATGACAGCAGAAACACACGTCTATCAGTTAATGCTTACAGCTTCCAATTTCAAGGGACCCAATTTTGGAAACAGGAAGGTATAATAGCAGTTAGAGCAGTTAGTGTCCGATTTAGTGAGATTGAAAGGTCCCGATTTGACTTCCTAAATTGTGTACGATTTAGGATAGTGTAATCGCATCACTACGATTTAGAGCTGTGGAATGGGCTATTAGTATTTTTATGTGTTTAAAATTAAATTAAATTTCCCAAAGTCCCTTTCCAAGAAAAAAAAAATCGAAGACCGCTCTTTTTCTTTTTTGGTCCACTCCTGGTAGAATCAGTTTTAGAGACTTTCTAGCGACTTTTGATATTCTGTCTAGGGGCATGAATTTGTAAGAGCTGGCAACACTGCCGATTTAGGATTCCGATTTAGGAGTCTAATTTAGGATAGTGTAATCGCTAGCTTCCTACTTCCTAGTTAGATTGTTCCAAAATTGGGTCCCTTGTAATCGGAAGGTGTAATTGAGCCTTTAGTGACTTCTAAAACCGCATAGGGTACTGAATAAAGTAGGTTAAAGTTGAAAGCAAATAAAATGTCCAACCAAACTATATCGCGTATCTACAGTACACATTTTGCCATCGCTATTCGCTTCTCCTGAATTTATTCGAGTTCCACGCTCTCTAAATATTTCACATACAAGGACAGCGTTCTTTGCGAGATACAAGAGAAAAATCTCGGCTGTACGGCGTTCTTGACCACGGGGGATAAAATATCGCCCGTATAAACCATCAAAGAGCCTGTGGCAGGTCTTTTATAAAAATACTTAACGTTCAAAGAGTACTTTATATTTTTGATAGCGAAGCACGAAAGAATTCCTGCTACGTTTTATGAGTTGGAGAGAATATTGAGAACCATTCTTTGAGAAAATACTGTTTTAAAAGACATGATAGAAAATCTATTGCTTGGACAAATAGAAAGAGTAGTGTAAATGCCATCTCTGGTCTCTATAATACTTAAGCGATTGCCATCCTAAGAGCGGTTGCGCACTACATCCGATACTTATCCGTGAAAATACGGTCTGGCGTGGTCGTAGAACAATTTGTATGGTAGGTTACGCAACTTACGCACTACCGATCCGAGTTCGGTCCGAGTTTTCTGTAGATCTGTATTTTGACGGATCTGTATATTGATCGGACGTAGTGCGCAACCGCTCTGAGTCTAGCCAGAAACTAAGTCAGTTCAATTCAATATTTATTTCTTTGTAAATACTATTCCAGTTTATTTTCGCCTAACAAACCAACGCTAAAACAAACCTAAATTAGTTATTATTCAATTTGTCCCAAGCCCAACTTTAGGTTGGAATTCAGACATCCTGACTAAAAATGGTACGAATATAAAATTTTTTCGACTTTTTGGCTAGTTTTAAAGTGTCCACATTCTATAAAGTTTCGTCCGGATTCGGAACAAATATTTGTTGACCTACATAATCATTAAGAAAGATTAGACTGATGAGAAAAGAAAATAACAATCTTTTATTTATGAAATAATGTTAGAGGAATATATTTTTCGTCTGCCAAATTGAATTATAGCAGTTTGTTGGCAAACATACCTCGAACTTATTTTCTAAACACACGTTTTCAGAAACCATATAAATACTTAAATTTTTCGGGGTAAAACGTAGACACTCGGTGATTGTGAAACTTTGTAACAGGTTATCTTTCGTAATCGTATCATCATCTCTTCCAGAAATACTCTTTTACAAACACAAACAAGCAATTAATTTGGCCTTTTTAGATAGGTTAAGATTTAGTCTATATTAATCTAAATACACGTAAAAGCTACGAGAAGTTCGGAGAAATGCTTGCGTGGGAGTTATTCATTTTGTTTAATTGTAGAGCGATCCGTGTGTAGGTAATTATAGCCGGGCCAACTTTTAAGGTCGAGTTCACGGCGACTATATAAACGTCAAATTGCTACGTTTATTTTTTTTTTTGTGAGAGGTATTTATAGTTTTAGTAGTACTTCTCAAGGCCTAATAATGAAAAAAAAAACTTAATCACGATTTTGGTGCTTTGAACATGTTTGGAGTTAATGTTGCGTAATAAATGTAATCTTAATTTGAGTTTTTTCATGCAGAAGCACGGTAAATCATATTTTACCAAGTCGATTCTTACATTTAATTAAAGAACATCTTTACACGTGATCGTATCGTCGTACATAAAGTCTTGGTGTAAGCGTATTGTAGAGAGTGAAAGCAGTTTTTTTATTCAATGCATCTAGTTCACCATGAACCCTAAACAATATGCTCAGCGGAGAAAGCAAAGCATAATATTATGCAGGTAAGGTTACTGTTCTTACCTTTTTAAAAATGCATACGTTTGACCTTGACCCACTTAGTACTGCCTAGTACCTACCCCTTAAGTGGAGGCGAGTGCCGCTGTAGGTAAAGTTCTAAATTACGATTTATTAATTTAAAACAAGCTATTTTTTTTAAATATGAAAAATTTATTTATGTTACATTTTTCATATATGTATGTATGTATACATATAGCAGGTATATTCTAGGTTCAGAATAACCCTCTTGGTTACATCTTTTAATATATTATAAAAAAATCTCGTGTCACGGTGTTTGTGGTGCACTCCTACGAAACGGCTCGACCGATTTTAATGTTTTTTTTTTTGTATATTTGGAAGGTATGAGAATATGTCGTAAAGTATTTTGCACCCTCCTACCTCCACTCCCCATTTTTTAATCGCGAACAACGTTTGCTGGATCAGCTAGTATCATCATAATATAAGCTTACGTAGAGATAGGTAAGTTCTAGAGACGTATTATAGTATTATTTAATTTTTTTTCAAAATGTAAAATGTATAATATAAATTTTAAAAGATTGAGATGTACGCTATCCGTTATGTAGGTTTACAGGTGCACTAAGTAACATGAAATAAACATTAAGAATGTGCCACATTTACATTTTGCAAGGGTGTGGAATATTCCATGTGCGTGTGATGTGTAATTGTGATAGGGCGTGAATACCGATGGGATTAATTGATCGTGCTGAGTTGGATTTTCATATAGGGTGAAACATAAACGCGAGGTCATATATTTTTTTGTTGAAAATACTACAACTTTCCTGAAGAAAGTTGTTCTTTTCCATGGTTAGAACCAGTAAAATCTTATAAAAGTATATCATAATAACATCTTCTACCGTCAAGATTATGTTTTGATGTGCATTTTACAAAAATATTTTTAACTTAATTTACTGAAGTAATCCATCTTACTCAAGAGATTTTTTTTCAATCAGAACTTCTCTAATCCGATAACTGAGCTGTAAAAATCTTACAAATCCCTGTAACAACGCTACCGCATAACACCATACCGTCAACACGCAACGAAAGTACCTAACTAATCCAATCTATTTCCTCTGTTGACTCGCAATCGCGACTCTGAAGGAAAGGCAGCTGACACAATTTCTATCTTTCCCATGGCAATAGGGAAGCGCCTCGAACACTTCCTTATTGACATGAAAATGTGCCGCCGTTTGTTACCGTTCACTGGTATTGTTTACACATAATGCTGATACTGGATCTGATAAGAATACGTTGGTCTGTGTATCGGGAACTGTACCATAGTTAGTAGCTAGCGTTGAGTCTAGTCCAGTCCATAAAGATTTATTAGGAGTTTGTAAATGTGTCTGGAAATTAAATACAGATTAAAGATAAAAAATAAAAAATCTAAAAAAATACAACATACTTATTTATCACGTTTTAGTTGTACCCCATAACTTAAACTAAATAGTAGTTTAAAACGAAATTAGAGAAAACTAAACGTAATCTGTGTAGGTACATATTTTTTGTTTTTGTTGATTTGAACGGCCCTTACGAGTGATCCACTCGTGAATCTGTCTTTCTGTCACAGCCAATTTTCTCAGAATCTCCTTGACCGATTGAATTTAAATTCGGTACACATCTGAATATCTGTGACCCAAACACGAACATGTAATTTAAACGAATGAAATTGGAATATGTGGGTCACTTTTGGGGTGCAAATCAGAAAATTATGAAAAAAATAGTTTTTTGTACTGTACTGTGCTACATATCAAATGAAAGGGCTTATTTTATTGTAAGGATTACAAATATATTTTTTCAGAATGTTAAAATATATAGTTTTTAAGTTATTTAAGAAAATAGATGAAAAATTACCAATTACCAAATGACCGAAATTCTGAACAAAAAGTACAAAATGTAGTTCTGTACTTACAGATTACAGGAAAACTTATATGAAGTATTGGTATACAGACTAAACCTGAAAAAAAAAAATGATTTAAAAATCTTGTTACAACTGTACACACGGTTGAGTGATATTTATTGTACTTCAATGCCAGAATATGACAATTCCTATGGGGATGAAAACACCGGGTGCAGTTCATAAATTAATATTATGTCCGTATTTTATTATAATATCTTTTCATCACGCAAGTAAAAATAGAACGACAAAATACAAACCCAATCATGTTCAACTCAACACGTGCATTTTATAATCCTTAATTTTTACAGACACGTAACGCCTGTTTCTCCGAACGCTCGAACAGGTGTTTATTACCTCTGACTCATCGTCGTTCATCGTTGATGATAAAGCCCCGTGTAACAGCATGATAGTCTCGCTTTATCTTGTTGAAATAAAAAGTTCCGTGTAGTGTCAGCACGTCAAAGCTGCATTGAACATTATTAATTTAAAGGCAGTAGAGTGCCGCAAGCTGCATTCTATCACTATCGGTTATGGTGACGTTAGCTTGCAGCATACTAGTACATCATTTTAAAAAGCCGCAAGCGGTAATATAGTACGATCGGCTACAGTGCCCTCATTCTATTTATCATTTACCTACAATTTTTGGAACAGCCCACGTCTTTAAAAATATTTTAAAAAACAAGGTGGCCAATGATTAACACCAAGGAGATTTGTATTGAAATTAGCCACCAATTCAAAATAGTTTCAAGAATAAAAAAACTAGTCTGTGGTTATCATTTTTTGGAACAACCTAGTAAAAGAGATAACGAAAAACCTCTTTTTGAGTTTTCAAAGAGGCGGCACTCTACAATGTCTACTAATCTTCTCATTTCCCTTACCTTACAAAGTGATCTCTCTTCGCTTTGAACAGTCTGAACCACAATCGAGTGTCGTGTCAGACAGCGCATTATCCGCGCATCGATTTATGCAATTAAGTCGAAGGTCGGGCCACACATGACATGGGAGCACTACGGGTTTACTAGTCCATCTAGACTTAGACGAATACAACACAAATAATAGAGTAGGTTGTAATGTGTTATGTGACGTCTAGTTTCTAAGATAATTATCTTTTTGTGGGTTGTTATGGGTGTTTGCGTAGGGTGTGTCAGAGAGAGAAACATTGAAAATTGTGTGTAGATTAACAATAATATATTTGGCGATATCACTATCGTATCATCATCATCAGCCTTTTAATGTCCCCACTGCTGGGGCACAGGCCTCCTCTCTGTGAGATATCGTGGGCCGTAATTCACCGCGCGGGCCCAATGCGGGTTGGTAGATGTCATATATCTTCGAATTTTTGGTTCTAGGACGTTCCGGTTTTCTCACGATGTTTTCCTTCACCGTTTTGAGCGCATTGGTGATGAAATAATTTACACAAAGTAAAGCGCCTGGGTTTGAACTCACGAACTACAACTAGTAAGTCGCGGCCGCCACTGCTCTTTCTTCATTATAGATTATAGTATAAGTCAAGTAAATACGAGCGGGATTGTTCACAAGAGTCAGCGTGGCCCTGCCCCCCTTGCCATATTACTTTTCTATCATCATTTACGCCTGAAAGTTGTATATATAGTTAGCTATATAGTATAATTAGCTTAGTACAAAATGTATGGCAATGACATAATCTGCGGAGATAAGTGTCACGTGACTTATTGCAGGTAATGTCATTGCCATACATTTTTTGCTAAGCGTTAGCGTAAACGATAATAGAAAAGTGTTATGGCTAGGGGAGGCTGTAACGCAAAGGGCGACTGAAGAAACACGGGTGAGTTTTAGTTTTTACCCACAAAAAAGGCAAGTAAAATACTAAGATCTTTTTTTAAATACACACATCAAGTTTACTTCAAGTTGATAAATTGCGCTCTAACCCATTAATAAAACTTCCTACTATTTATTAGCAATGGACTAGACTAGACTTGACAGCACCTGCTTATTAAGTGTCTGAATCGACTAAGATTTGCGTCTCATACGACAGAGTTTGCATACTCATCTTAAGTAATTTACAATGATTAATCTTCGAGCGACCTTAAAGGTCGTACAAGTGAAGATTAATATTGTAACTTATATTTACATAACAAAACTGACTACGTCTCAATGAAATCGTTATGTTGTTATTATTAAACCATAATATCATAACCACTATCGCAGTCCACTACTGGGCATAGGCCTCTCCCAGGCTGCGCCACAACAATATTTGTATGCAGGGTAAAATTTTTTTTTGGGAATTTCCTAAGGTTTTCCTGAATAAAGTTGTTCATAAATCAATAGGCAGATGTACTTCTTAAAATATAATAATAATATAGTTTATTTCATAATGGGATTGCAGAGTTTACAAAATATTGCATTTATACATTTTTAAGTTCAATTTGTACAATAGAAACAGGTGAAGTACTGTTCTCCTAGATAGGCTAAAATTTAGCCTGTGTTATATATGTAAATATGAAACTACTATACCTTTCCATTAAACTCTGTTTATGTATCAAAAATGATATTTGGGTTATGACAATGGGTATAAATATCAGTCATGTATACCCATTGTCATAACCCAAAATTGTAACTTTTACTGTTAATATGCCATTAAAGTTAATAAAAAATAAGCCAAATAAATAGATTAAGAATGTTTGGAGTCATACAATTCTTTTAAAAATTATGAAAAATTGTTATGTGCCGAAAAAGGGACAACAATATCTTTTCGAAAAAAAAAAATGTACTCTTTTTTTTTAAGGTGGTACTTTTTATTTACCCTGTCTGAAATCAGATATACTCTATTTCTTTTACAAAAAGTTGGCAACTCTAGTGATAGGTGTCAAGGTCGCACCAAGGCAGTGTTATTTGGAGTACTGTTAGAGAATTCTCTCTGTTATTAAAAGCCCCGTGAGTAGGCCTTATAACTTGGGCAAGTTAGAACATACTTACATAATTAGCTAAACATGTTGGTTTGCTACTCATCTCTGCCATTCCCTTCGGGGACTACACACATGTTGTGATATTATGTTAGCTAAACTTAGTATTTTAAGTTAAAGCCTAACTTATTAATGTTACAGTTAAAGCTCACCATTAACAACAACGTATCCAACAAACAACCGCTTACCTTGCAAAGAATTATCTCTACCATCTCAGTCAAGTAATAAAATCAATCCAGGCAACCGGCTAGCTATACTGCTACATTGCTTGGTCCCAGTACATAGCCAGGCTATCCAGCTACTACATATGTGGTATTGCGATCGTTAAACGTAACTTATTGCCGCGGCCCCGAACCCCTGACTCCCCCAGCGACTGGGAGCACTTAGCGGCGGTTTGGAGATCAACTAACCTTGCGCCAGGATATACGATAGTTTTCCTCTAGTTTACGTTACATTATTGTTGTTACGCAGCCGAGAATGTGCCGAAACGCGTGAGCGAGGGACTCGATAGTTGTCGATGGATTTTAATGGCACTCCATTAAATAAAAATTACTGGTTCAAGGTTAGAGTTCATCTTACAGTGTGTAATATTTGAAATGGCTGAAAGAGAGACGAAATTAGGTACATCGTTTCCCTGAATCTGAATTATAAATTCATCTTTCTACATTGTAGACTCTACAACAGACTACAATAATGTTAAAACATTAAAATAGACTTATATCGTGAGTTTGCTTAGGTGTTTCTCAGAATACCTATTTGAATAGTAAACAGAAACGCCGACCTCGTCTAGTTTTAAACTTTTTGTTCTGTTTGACGTGTTAAAGTTTTTAGATTAAGGGTCTACTACTGGCCAAGTAGCGCCCCCATTGAATAAAAAATCGTAGCATAGCACAGAAAATAAATATTAAAGAACCCAACGTCACGTTTGTTACAAAGAGGATAAAGTATTTTTACGTTACCAAAAACGGCCGTTTCTGACACTTTTGCCTACTACTTTGGATACGAAACATTCTGAGACCTGTTTTAACAACGTAAAAATACTTTATCCTCTTTTTAAAAAACGTGAGGTTGAATTCTTTGATATTTATTTTCTGTGCTATGCTACGATTTTTTATTCAATGAGGCGCCACTTGGCCGTTAGTAGGGCCTTTTTTTTTTTTTTTTTGGGGTGGGAAATCATCCAGTGACTTCTCCCGCTCTGGGTGGAGCGGGAGGGCGTGTCAGACTCTTACTGACTAAAACCCACCCCTGTTCCTTCCTGCCTCGAGTGCCCAGGGGCGAGGTAACTGTTTCGACTTTATCCTTAACCCCCGGGCAGGCCGGTAGGCATCGGCCATGACGGGCCCCGTCTCTTTTGCTGACAACTCCTTGAGGCGCGCGTGGAACACTACGCGCCGTCGACTCACGGGCCTGGTGCTGATCGGACGGCGAGCTACCCATTACTCGCCGTCCGCAGGCCCGGGTGTTAGTAGGGCCTTAACTACAGAAAAAAATACGAAGGAAATCAACTTTAAAAGAACTATGGAATGATTTCATTCCAGCCTAAGCGGAGAGTCCTATCGCCAGTTATAATTGACAAAAAATCTCTAGTTAGTGCAATTTGCATCATCTGGTTGCCGCATCAAACTCATGCCACGATCACCCGCGGTCATGACCGCCTATGAGGCGGCAATAAACAATCGTTTATTCAATATAACAACGCTTATGTAACGCCAGCAACATTATATTTAACAGCAACATCGATGCTGTGTACAAAACGTAAACAGCTGTTCTGTATACTAAACAAACTCGTTGCAAGCCTTTAGCATTCAGATCACCTTCCGCATTTTAATGGGGTTCTAGCCGTTTTATGTTTTGTTAGTTATACTGCATCATTGCGTTATACCTTTCTCTTGAGGGGATTGACAGAGGTGGATTACGTATTATTATACCCACTTTTTAGGGTTCCGCAGTCAACAAGGGGAACCCTTATATGTAGTTTCACCATGTCCGTCTGCCCGTCCGTCCGCAGCTTAGTTCAGAGACTCTTAGTACTAGAAATCTATAATTTGGCATGGTTAAACATATGAACCACATCGACAAAGTAGTCATGGAAAAAAAAATTTGGGTAACTCCTGTACAAGTAAAGTGGGGATATTTTTTTTATTTTTCGTCTATCCCATGGTGTGGGGTGTAGTTTTTTTTTTTTTTTAAATCTCTGTTTTGGCTACCAGAAAAACACAATGTGTATTAGTATTAGCCGCTCGTCCATACTGCGATAAACTATAAATAAAAATAAATAAATAATATAAATAAATAATATAAATAAATAATATAAATAAATAAATAAAGTTTATTTACCAATAATTACAGAAATGTACACAAGTAGGTATATCTCACCAGTAGACTTTTTGTAGGCATTACAGTGTGTTGCAAAATTTCTGTACATAATTATAGTAACCCTGCCTCTTAAACTAGGCTAACCTGTATTTTAAGAGACAGTGTTTGGCTAATAAATTAAATTACCATTATTTATACAACAAGCGGACAGTGTCGATCTACGGTTTATACGTCTAGTTGGATAGGCATTCTAAAATATTACGGGTCTGTGAAACCATTTTTCGATTCAGGGATCGATTTGCGTAAAATTAGGCTTTAAATTGCTAATTTTTTTAACCGATTTCGAAAAAGGAGGAGGTTCTATGTTCGACAGTATCATCCCATCATTCTCCAGCCCTTATACCAATTTATTTGGGGTCGGCAAAACATGTCTTGTTCTTCCATACTCATTAGTTGTCATCTCTGTGGTCACCCCCTTTTTAACCGACTTTCGAAAAAGGAGGAGGTTCTATGTTCGGCTGTATGTATGTTTTTTTTTTTATGTATGTCCGCCGATTTCTCCGTCAGTTCTGAACCGATTTTTAAAATCCTTTTTTTTTCGAAAGAATATACTCCCGAGGTGGTCCCATATAATTTTTTTCGAAATTGCTTCAGCGCTTTTTGAATAACTGAGCAAAAACGAAAATACGTATAGATCGATGACGTTTTGGTATTCTTCAATTACGAGTAATAGATTCCACTTTCCATTTTATTGGGGTTTTTAATTCTGAGGTATAACAACTAAAAAGTGAAAAAAAATATTTTTTTTTTACAAAAAACAAAAACAACCGACTTCCAAAAAAGAAAATACCTACACTAAAAATGAAAAATAACTTTAATTTCGGCAGTCGGTGTCAAAAAACGAAGAACTATAATACAAACACCGACTGCCGAAATTAAAGTTATTTTTTAATTTTTAGTGTAGGTATTTTGTGAGGTCAAGTGTCCCGTTGTAGTGTGTCTAATTAGCTAAAAGACGTTAATTTCTTATAATTACTAGACCAGAAGAGTATGTCATCGGAGTTAAGTAGACGCGATTTATACAGCTACCGTTTATGCAGCTAGCGAAGCACTCAGCCACTGTGCTAATCGGGTATTTAATATTTAATTTTGTGCTTAACCATTCACATCACACTTTCAAATAGTGCTATAAGAGTTCGCAGCTGTTTCTAAAAACTAAGCTTTCTGTGCACTTGAAATTGCAAATTAAAAGCAGCTGTATTATGTGACCAAGTTGAGCTAAATAATGTAACTTCATGACTAATATTGTGTCGAGATACAAAAGTTTGTTTCTTTACATGTTTGTAAAAGATAATCTCTGGAAAATGTGTAAAAATGGATAAAGTGAGAAATTAGTACATTAGAAGTAGTTTAAAAGTGGCGCCAGTCACAGAAAACTTGAAAGGGAACCTCTTATCTTGGTATATGAACACATGTAACTAAAAGAGTTATGAATATAAATGTGGATGGAGGGAGAGGGAGGCCAAAGAAAATATGGATAGTTTCTGTGAGGACTGATATGAAAGTAAAGGGAGTTAGTGATAGCGTGACGGCTGACAGGACAGCATAAAAGAAAAAACGTTGCGCCGACCCCAAGTAACATGGGATAAGGGCAGGAAGATGATGAGTCTCTGGAAGATGTGATCTGATTACGAAAATTATTTTTCAGTTAGAAAGCTGAGTTTTTAGGCATGTACCTATATGTATGTATATGTCACAGGATAACTGCAAACACCGCACCGTAATGATAATATAAAATAATATCTTCCGAAAATGTTGACTCTCGGTGTATTATGAATAGATCATTTCAAATAAAATAAATCTCATCCCAATTTGATAATTACAAAAGTATCCGATTCTTATTGAAAACTAACTTCTGCCAGCTTCGCCCGTATAGTAAAAAGTAGCCTATGTTTTAATCCAGGTTATATTCTATCTGGGTACAAAATTTGATTCAAATCCCATTTTTGCGTGATTGAAACACAAACATACAAACTTTCGCATTTATAATATTAACTCTCTCTCTCACTCTAGGATAAAGAGTTTACAATTTTACTGTATTTATTGTAATCTAACGGTTTTTACAATTAACCGGCGATATATATATTTTTATGCATAGGCCAAGAGAGTAAAACCGCGGGAAAAAACCCAGTAGGTTTATAAAAAAAACATTTTTACATAAAAACAACCGATTTCTAAAAAAATGCAAAATAACTTTAATTTCGGAAGTCGGTGTTTGTATTTTTTTGTTACTTCGTTATTTGACACCGACTTCCGAAATTAAAGTTATTTCGCAATTTTTAGAAGTCGGTTGTATTTTTTGTAAAAAAAGTTTTTATTTTTCACTTTTTAGTTGTTGTAGGTACCCCAGAACTGAAACTAAATAATAAAGTTCTGCCCTAATGAATAACCCCAATACCATGGAATCCTACTAATATGAATGTGAAAGTTTGTGAGTGTGTATGTTTGTTACTTCTTCACGCTCAAACGGCTGGACCGATTTGGATGAAATTTGGTATGTAGATAGCTTATACCCTGGATTAATACATTAAGTTGATTTTTTTAAAAAGTGCCGAATCAATTTAGTTTAAATTTATATGGGACCACCTCTGAAGAATGACCTACCGAAAAAAAAAGGAATCATTAAAATCTATTCACAAATGGCGGAGATATCGCGTAACAAACACAAAAAAAAACACGAATTGAGAACCTCCTCCTTTTTGAAGTCGTTTAAATAAAGATGATGAAGAATAAGAACACTGAATCAAACAGCTGTTATCACTCCATTGACGGTAGAAAATGTTCAACAACCATACAGTTCACACATAAAACATGAGAACCGTGTCATAATGGTCTTATTATAGCAGTTTTTTACTACACATAGTGTCTTTATATTATAATGTTAGGCATTCAACAAAAACAAAACTCATACATAAGCCAAACGGCTTCCAATATAATGTATTGTTACGATACAAGCGAGCCATTCAAATGGATCGGATGCTTTTGTTTCTATAGAAGATATTATGCAAGTTATTGCTAGTATTTGGTATGTGTGTCAGATATTATAATGCCGATTGTTGTGTTAACTTCTATGCTAGTCTACTAAAGTCTTGGCTATTGTAAAAGATCTGAGACGTTTAAAGAAAAATCTTTACATGATCTATTTTGATTCTCACTTCAAAGACCTTATACCTCTGTTCATCATCCTTTTTAGCTGCTCTATTGCTGACACTCACGTATCCACATTGTTCCGAAGAATTTTTTAACTTTCCATTGACCTATGAACTTGAAATTTGGTCATAATGTTTATTAATACTAACAAATTCCAATATAATCTGATTTTTAAAATATATAAATCTGATTTTTTCTTTGATAATTCCTTGGCTGTTTTTACCCTAATTTCCTTTTTTATCATTTTTTTTTGAGTGTGATTATTAATTCCTTTTTTTTAACTTTTGAAAGTTATAGTTTTGTATAATCTCGAAGCATTTTCTAATTTAGTAAATATGAGTACCATAAAGCATTATACTGCTATTATGTTTTGTTTTTATTTTTTTTTATTTTGACATGAACAAGCATGGCAGTTGAGAGTTTTGTCATGCTCACTCAAAGGTCTCGCTGATGGTGGCGCGTGTGTCGGGTCTTACATAATAGAAGCAACATGATATAATATGTAACTAGGATTTGTAATAGATCATCATCATCAACCTTTTAATGTCCCCACTGCTGGGTCTCAGGCCTCCTCTCTGTGAGAGGGATGTAATAAATAACATGGTTTAAAAGAGTGTCCTTGGAGTTTCTTGCATGTTCTTCTCCATAGAGATCTACGCTTTGGAATGTGCAATTAACTTCATCTTTCTGACTGACCGACTTGACAATTCAAAAGTGCCTGTAAATGGTGTATTTGAAATAAATGATTTGACTTTGAGTACTATACTTGAGTAGTGTGCCTAACAAATCAAAGACTGGCACCGCACTGTAAAACTCTTATATTTTTAGCTAACACAAACATGCGCCCTCTCCGACGGGCCCCTCTGGAATCACTCTCGAAAACCTCTTCTATTTCCTATTTTTCTCGTCTAATTTATCATTCGAATTACTATTCAAATATCGAACAGGCTAACCAGCCAGCAGCGGGTTCCCATTTGCGGGTCGCTAGTTATTATTAAAATCGATGTCGTTTATTTACCCATATTAGCCTACTGCTGATTTTATCGTACTGTACTAAACCTTCATGGAGTAGAGCTCTCTGGCGTACCTGATGCTAAAGAAATTTTGAACCTAAGCATGACCGACCTTGTTACGATACAGGAGCCATCAAGTAACATCTACGACGAAACACTGATATTAATAACATATATTAAACACAATCCGAATAGCACTTAACGACCGCCTAATACACAAGCACTATGATTCTATGCGTTAAACCTATCATTAGATACGTTTATCACTCAAAATCATGGTACTTATCTGACAGGTTGCCCATTAATTATTAATTTACTACTCAAAAACTCTTCCATAGCTAACAAACACGTTACATGCTAGTCATAAGTAAATTCTTCTATTTTCGTTTCTACACGTGCCTTCGTAAAAAATCTATAACTCTGTGGTTGCATTCCTGGCATAGACAGCAGGATGTACTTGGTTACTTTTGGAATCTCGTTATCTAAACAAACTTTGTTAAGATATAGAATTGTTTGTTTGTGTGTAGGAGATAATCTCTGGAAGTACTGATGCGATTTCGAAATTCAAAACACTATCGCTTTGGGCCGTTTTCACCAAAGAAACTAATCGCGATTAGTTAAACTAAACTTTATTCGTTTAATCGAGATTACTGCTTCATTTTGCGTTTCACCACTACAAACTAAACTAGTTTAAGCTTAACTTAGTTGAAATTCTAAACGCCCAGTTTTCGGTGAAAGGCAAAATGAAGCTCTAATCTTGATTAAACGCATGAACTGAGTTTAGTTAAATGGTGAAATCGTCCCTTAGAGTCATAATCTACTTTTGGTCCCGATAAACTGCTCAGTTCCTGTGGGTGCGTAACTTATAACGGGGGCGAAGCTTCGGGAGTAAATAAGGTCGCAATTGTATAAATAAGTATCCAATTATGCTTAATGTTTAGCCAAGTTATTTACTGAAACCAAAGTGTTCTTGTTAAAGATTAATTTATTAGTCTAGGCTCGACCTAACACTATCTATGGGCTTACTAGACTTTGAGACTGTTTACATTTCATGGCTCAGATTATAGTGGTAGTAAGCGTTAAATTGGTTGCCGTATTTTGTAGAAAAC
Source organism: Polia nebulosa (assembly GCA_951329385.1). Taxonomy (NCBI): domain Eukaryota; kingdom Metazoa; phylum Arthropoda; class Insecta; order Lepidoptera; family Noctuidae; genus Polia; species Polia nebulosa. The sequence goes on along the minus strand of OX589610.1, from coordinate 5,902,909 downwards.
ACAAACAAGTAATACTAACAAGTAAAGCACAATAACAGCAGAAAAACAAATTGTAAATAAATAATAAGGAGAGCTAAGCAGAGCCAGAAATGAACCCCATTTCAGCGCACACGGCAACAGTAAAATGTTACCTTGTTTTACATAACTTGAATATAAATAAACACAATGTCAATGTCAAGGGGTAGACAGAGAGACACAACGGAACGCCGTGTGCTTACGATCTTTATAGCTATAACCTTGCATGCTTCTCCCACACTTCTCTTCATACAAAACACAACGGTTTCAGAGTACCTGCTCTGTCGCCCCTGACCTTGTCATATTGTGAGTTGAGTTTGATAACATTTTCTGAAAGATGGAAACAGGTTTATCTCACATCGTGTGGTTATTGAAATGAGGTCTACCCCACTGATATATATATAATCTGCTTGGAAGGGGAGAACTTGCGCTCGCTCCCCTGAAGTAACCTTACGTCGCGTCGCGTGCTTTTGTATTTACGAGTACTTTGTGATTATAAACAGCTGATACATTATTCCTTTCATTTCATTTTACTCTTGTGTTGCCTCGATTTATCGTGATTAAATAATAGAATCCGGCTTGGCTCTCGTGACCTATCCCATGTGCTTACGATCTTCATAACCCGTCTTGAGTCTTTCCACATGAACACTTCTTTTCAAACTAACACCGCGGCTCCGCGAACCGGTGCACCGATTTCTAAGTATGTACCTGCTTCGTCGCCCCTGACCTTGTCATATTGTGAGTTGAGTTAGATAACATTTTCTGAAAGATGGAAACAGATTTATCGCTCATCTTGTGGTTATTGAAATGATGTCTGTCTACCCCACTGAAATAATCTGATTGGAAGGGGAGAACTGGCGCTCGCTTCCCCTGAAGTAACGTTACGTTGCGTGCCTTTGTGTTTACTTCGTGATTCCTTATTATATTTATTTAGCCCAAAACTTTACTATTTCCACGGCGTCGTCGGTGGCAGCGCAGATGTCACTGGCGCTGCATGTTTCGGGGCACAGAGGGCAGGACAGCAAGTGCTGCATAGTTTGCCACTCTGCTCAACATCCACACCCCGCTGCCGTTCCATCAAGGTAGTCCCACTTTGCGAAGTTCGATTGGAGTTACACTTTCCTACTTGAGCACTTCGTGATATAAACAACCCATAGACATATATCTGCCAAGATTTTTCCCAACTGTCTTGGGGTCTGCTTCCAGTCTAACCAGATGTAGCTGAATACCAGTATTTTACATGGAGCGACTGCCTATCTAACCTCCACAACCCAGTTACTGGGTAATACGATACCCCTTGGTAAGACTGGTTGTCAGACTTGTGGGTTTCTGACGACCCGTAACAACTGTCAAAGATACACGATTGACAGCCGGTACCAACGGCTTAACGTGCTTTCCGAGACACGGAGGAGTCTCGGTGTGTAAAGATGGTAGTGGATGGTAGTAGTACTTTAGCCACGAGCTCCTCAAACAACCCATAGACATGTTCCTTTAATTTAATTTTACTTTTAAGCACTTCGCCCTCGACTTCGCCCGCGTGGATTTCGAAAATACAGCCCTTAAATATAATTTAAAACCTATAGCACCCACAAATAGTGTAGCTTTCTACTGGTGAAAGAATTTTCAAAATCGGTTCAGTAGTTCTGGAGATTACTTCCTACAAACAAACTCAGAAACCTTTACCTCTTTATAATATTAGTATAATTGATTTATCGTGTTTAAATAATAATTATAATTTTGCCGACGGCATGGCTCTCGTGGCCTATCTCACGTGTTTACGATCTTCATAACCCGTCTTGAGTCTTTCCACATGAACACTTCTTTTCAAACTAACACCGCAAGTTCGTGAACCGGTGCACCGGTTTCAGAGTACCACCTGCTGCGTCGCCCTTGACCTTGTCATATTGTGTGTTGAGTTTGATAACATTTTCTTTAAGATGGAGACAGGTTTATTTCTCATCTTGTTGTTATTGAAATGATGTCCACCCCATTGAACTAAACTGTTTGAAAGGGGAGAAGGCGTACTCGCTCCTCTGAAGTAATATTACGTTGTGTATTTTGTATTTACTCCATGCTTATAAACAGGTGATCGGTAAATAGATATTTCTTTTTAATTTGAATCAAGTGTTGACTAATAGCTTTTTGCCTTGGGCTTGGCTCTCAGGCCTACGTCACGATTTATATAACCCTTCTTAAAACTTTCCACAAAAACTTATTTTCAAGCTAACAATTGCGATCCCTGTGCACCAGTTTTAGAGCACCTCTGCTTCGTCGCCCTTGGCCTTGTCGTATTGTGTGTTGAGTTTGACAACATTTTCTTAAGATGGAGACAGGTTTATCGTCCATCTTGTTGTTATTGTAATGAGGTGACTCACCATTGAAATAATCTGCTTGAAAAGGGAGAAGCGCTCGCACTACATCGCATGCTTTTTATTTACTTCGTGATTTTAAACAGCTGTTATGTTCCGTTTATTTTACTGAAGTGTTGACTTGACTATAGCATTTAATAATATGATAGGTGTTTAATTTTAAGAATAGAATACGGATGATTTACATAATAAAGTCATTAATAATTATTTCTATCTCTTCTCTACATAGTATTAAAACGAAAGTCGCTTTCCACGTTTATCTGTTTTCCCGCTAACTCCTCCTAAACCGTGCAACGGATTTTGATGCAGTTTTCAAGAATAAAAAAAATATAAACATGCACCCGTGCGGAGCTGGGGCGGGAAGCTAGTGTTGATATAAGATTCATACAATTATGATTTGCCTACTGTGCTGTGTCAAACAGTTTTCAAGATACGGAAATTAGGGATTTTACTAGGTTTGAAAGGAGGCACTCGTGGCTAAAGTAATAACAGCCGCACGGGTTGATCCATCAGGTTAAGTTACGCTTGCCGGAGTTGGTCCATGGATGGGTGACCATCTTTACATACCGAGACTCCTCCGTGCTTCGGAAAGCACGTTAAGCTGTTGGTCCCGGCTGTCAATCGTGGATCTTTACAGTCGTTACGGGTCGTCAGAAGCCCGAAAGTCTGACAACCAGTCTTACTAAGGGGTATCGTATTACCCAGTTACTGGGTTGTGGAGGTCAGATAGGCAGTAGCTCCATGTAAAATACTGGTATTCAGCTGCATCCGGTTAGACTGGAAGCCAACACGAAGATAGTTGGGAAAGGGCTAGGCGGATGAGTAGGTTTGAAAGTGAGCCTAGTATTACCTATTTTTACCGGATGCGGTATTTTTCAAGCTAATATGTTTTGGAGAACAAGGTTATTATTACCAAAGTAAATAATTTAATTAATGAATGGAAACCTTGACTCGATTACGTGTCGTTTATTGGAACCTAATTTGAATAGTCAAATTGGATTGGTTATTAAGTTGAGTTTTATTTTAATTTGAAATACTGTTTATAAGTTGCTAGAAAGCCGAATTTTCATATCATCTGTGCAAGAAGATAAGCAACTTTGCGTTTGTTACAAAGAGGATAAGGTATTTTTACGTTGTGGAAGCATGACTCCAAAGTGTTTCGTATCCAAAGTAGTAAGCAAAAGTACCAAAAACGGCCGTTTTTGACACTTTTGCTTACTACTTAGGATACGAAACACTTTCGAGTCCTGTTTTAACAACGTAAATTACCTTAACCTATGTGTAACAAACGCAACATAGTATTCTTTAATCTTTATTTTATAAGCTAAGATACGAATTTTTATTCAATGAGGGCGCGCCCTTAATAACACAATCTTAGTTGACGTAATTACTTTCCTAAGCGCGTACACTAGCTATATATATAACAGAAGCGTGTACATATTTATGTGTTAGTTTATTTAGCTATTCTTTGCACGTGTCGCGATCATCTTGATTTTAATATTCATAAGAGTTCAATGACTGAAACATGCTTAGTTTGGTTATGTTATTGACTATAATTTGATCCGTTTATTTAGAAGATTTAATTATGAATTTGAATATTGATAGCTGAAAGTTTCCTTGAGGTTGATAGGCAGGTTGTCATGTTATTACAAGCCTGTATTAAACTTTGCTTAAATACATTTTTGGGCGTCCATGCAAAAAGAATCCAATAATGGGATATTGAGTAAAGACTAGATCCGGTATCGAGTTGATATCATCATTGTCCTGCCCTTATCCCAATTTATTTGGGGTCGGCGCAACATGTCTTTTTCTGCCATACTCCTCTATTAGTCGTCATCTCTGTAGTCACCCCCTTTTTACCCATATCCTCTTTCACACAGTCCAACCATCGTTTCTTTGGCCTTCCCCTACTCTTATAGCCATCCACATCCATACACAAGACTTTCCTCACGACATTTTCTTCATTCCTCCGCATCACATGCCCATACCACGACAACCGATTTCCACACAACTTTTCAGTCAGCGGTGCCACTTTCAGACTTCCTCTTATATACTCATTCCTAATTCTATCCATGCGCATAACACCACACATCGCTCTTAGCATTCTCATCTCAGCTACATGCAATTGCTTTTCATTCATCCCTTTTGTGGCCCAACATTCTGAACCATACAAGATAGCAGGTCTGACCATTGTTTTATAAATCTTCCCCTTAAGTTTTAGGGGGATGCGGGAGTCACAGATAGTCGGTATCGAGTTGATAATAAGGATTAAAAAAATATTCATAAACTGGCACATTTTTTTTTATCAGACATTTGAAGTTGAACCTGAAAAAGCTTTAATTGACTTGACATCAGGTGAGAGAGTGGTCATACACGAGCCTATTAATGAAAGCTTTTTTACAAAAAATAGAACCGACTTCCAAAAAAAAAATGTGCAGCTTTAATTTCGGAAGTCGGTGTTTCTGTTTTGTTTCTTCGTTTTTTGACACCGACTTCCGAAATTAAAGTTATTGTGCACATTTTTTTTTTTGGAAGTCGGTTCTGTTTTTTTGTGAAAAAGTTTTTATTTATAACTTTTTAGTTGTGTTTCTCCATTAAATTGTGTTACCAATGGATATCTAGGCGATAGCAGCAATGGCGGTTGATTTGCTGTCATTTTTGAAGAGTTCCGTTGTCTGTCTCCGAAACCCATCATCAGATCTCTATGAAATTTAAATGGAACCATTTCGGAAAAAAACTCCTTACGAAAAAAAAAGAATTTTGGAAATCCGTTCATAAATGACGGAGTTATAAAAAAAAATACAAACATCCGAATTGATAACCTCCTCCTTTTGGAAGTCGTTTAACAAATAAATTTGTGTAGTTTAAAAAAAAACACTTCTTAGTTTTTGTGTACTTCTCAGCAAATCCTTTCATTTGATACCCATATAGTAGGAATGCATATAAAATAACTAGTCCGCCATATTTGGGAGTCCGCCATATTGGATTTAGAATGACGTCACTAAGCAAACCATGCATTGTCATCCAAATTAAACATGCACTCAGAATTTCAGCTTAATTCGCGGTTCTAATTTAACTTTTGAGATTTGTTTACACAAGCTAATATAAGTGTGTTATTAAGGTAAAATAGTATGTATTAACAACCTAATGAAAACTAGTTTGTATTAACTCCAGCCTACACCCATTGGTTTTAAAAAAACGTAATGTTGATTAATAAAATCATATGGGAAATAGATCTTCCTCACGAAAATAGAAAGCGTTATTTCGACTCAACACGACTTTTTCCTAAGTCTCTATTTGTTTATTTTTAGCACTAAGATTGATTTTTCTCACCCACCTGATAGCCAAAGTTTTCATAACACCCGGCTTGTGCTATTTGAGTCGGCGGCAAAGCTGTGGGTGGACACTAACGGAATGAAAATATAAACAAGATATTGTGCCTATTTTATTTTCCATATACTAAGAAAACTCCCAAGCGTCCGTTTAGTATTAGTAGAGCTCTTTCTCTTCATATGAAAGATCTTTGATGGGAACGTTTTTACTGCCACCATTCGTTACTTTTGCCGCAAAGCAGGCTTGCTGTGGTCTATGACTGCCGTTGTATTTCCAGGCACATCGAGATTATGGGCTTTCTGGACCGTTTTTGAAAAAACCAAAAATAACCATGTGATCAGTTTGTTTTTAGGGTTCCGTACCCGAAGGGTCCAAACGGAGCCCTATTGCTGTCACTCACGTGTCCGTCTGTCTGTCACAAAATTGTGTTGCGAAGAGTTTTTTAACTTCCCATGGACCTTGTAATTTGGTGATAATTTTTATTATTATTACGTATATTTTACCAACAAATACTAAAATATTGATTTCCCTCATATATGGTACGGAACCCTAAATGTGCGAAGTTCGACACGCACTTAGCGGTTTTTTTTTAATTACGTTTTTATAATTATATAATTTTATATGGAGAATTTTATAAATAAGCGAGTTTTATAAATAAAACTGTCTGGACGTATCTGTGATACATATCGTATCGACGCGACGGCGGAAACCGCTCATTATTATTTGATTGCCTTCTAATCCAAATAAAAATGTATTTGCCGCTTTGCTCATTGTTTTCTTGTATGTTTCCAGGTGACGCGCTGCGTAGCGGTGGTTAAAGCGGCTCTGCCGCTTTAAATGGACAAACGCAAGATGCTGCCAAAGAGAGCGCGTATGGATAGCATGCGGGGTCCCATCGCCAACGGACCCTTGCAGTCGAGGTGAATATTGAGAATATTTGTTTAATTTTCCTGTCTAAACGAGCCTTAAGCATAATTTGACACCTATAAAACATTGTTAGACCATAATTTATCGATCAGGCAGAAACAAGTAGTACAACCTTATTCCAAGTAACTGTTGTCAATGTTTGTTTTACGTGCTCAAATTATTACTTAACTATTTAGTATGCGAACTAAACTAACTCCGTATAATTAAATCATGTAATTATCCAAGCCGCCACTGATTTAATTCAATCAAAATCCACAATCAGAAACTCCAACAGTTTAGCAAAGATCGAATCTAGCGGAGTCGTTCGTCTAATTCGTAAGCTGGTCGCGAGTAAACGCGGGCGGCAACTTAACAAAGCGTCGTCCGCCGTCTATTGGGCTCACTCCACTTATTCTTTTCTCGCGCTAATCCTATTTGGTTTCCATCAAAACTTGCCCGAAGGGTTGCCTCCCCGCCCCTCACACCAGTGCCCCCGGCCTCTTTGTTTGCCACCAAAATCTGTTTTCGTCTGCCCCCGGAAAAGTTTGTTGGAATTCTGAAAACTCCCTCCTTACCCGCCCGGAATTACTTTCCCGTTTCGCCGCCCGAAACTTTCCCTGGCAATAATAATAATTCCGCTCCGCTATGACGAAAGTTTAAATTATTAGTTTAATCGTACTGGTGTGCTTTAATTATTCGGTGCGGGGCGGGGGCCGTCCGGGGCACGTCCTCTTCGTGATTAGCTAACTTGTCTCCGACTCCTATCCCCAATCTCTCCTAGTTTCCAATATTTGTCGGTTTGCTTAGAAATTTAATTTGTCCATTAATTTTGGTTTGTCTATTACCAAAGCTAATTGGCAGTTACAAACTTGTAATTTTGCTGTTCGTCGTATCTCTTAATCTAAATTGGAGTACCCAAGTTATTTAGTACTAAACTTGAATGCCTTTAGTGTTGCAGCGATTCTCGCAAGTTACTTTACGATGTATTGTGGTGTGTCCTATTTTATCCTTCATTTGTTGTTCAATAATTCTGCGTTGTAAAATGTCTAGTCACGTTACTACATCTGAAACTGCAAATTAGATTGCTAGTTTTGGAATTGGCACCATCCGAAAATAGTCGCGACGTTTCAAATCAAACTACGTGTTATGAAGAGGAGAAAGTGACCTCATGGGTTGGACGTGCGTCAATCAGACGTCGCAGTTATTATACAAATGATAGCTGAATATCAATAACGTATAAAAAAGCAGTTTGCATTAATATGAGACCGATAATGTCGAAGTTATTTACATGCAAATGTTTACTATCGACAACTTTTGTTCAATCATCAGATTTGGACATAATTGGCATTCAAGACGTGGATTGATTTAGTCACAATACGTTTTAATTTTTGAATAGCTATTAACGCCATTTATTGGAAATATTGACCTTAATTTATAAATAAGGCATAGACAATGCCAAGCCACAGACCAACGACTTTCAAAACAGAACTTCATACCTTGTATTAAATTGTCATAACAAATCTGGCAAAGTGCGAGTTGAACTCGCGCGCAAAAGGGGTTCTGAACGAATAATACTTTTTTTTTAACATGTTATTTTTAAAAACAAACTTTTATTCAAAAAAATTGATCCGTGGTTTCCGTTTTTATTATCATTCGAATGTTCGGAACCATATGTAAACCTCTCAGTTGGTTTCAACAACAGACTCTTTAGATTAAACTCGCCGAAGTACACACGTATAAAGGAAAAGAAACAGTTATTGGTTTAACAATGTTAAAAACAACTGTGAATCACAACGAAGTTTCTTTACTGAGTAATTAATGACTGTAATTACAAAAGCAATTGCTGTACCGTTCCATATCGCTTCATTCATTGTTTAACGAGTCTCGTGAGCACTTAGATGTACGCCCCATATTATTTCAGTAATGATAAATAAACTAGTGTCATTAATATTGTAATCGGACACATTTCGGATATCCAATATGGCGGTTAACCCATAGCCAGCGGTATGGAAATGAATTAATCTGATATATATTGGATACAAAGTTTAAAATCTTTTGTGTATCGTTATTTAATTATTCGTGTATTTTTAATTCGGTTGTAAGCTCTATAGGAAATTAGTTAGCTAGCGAATATTTCATGCGTTAGATAGTAGTTTTAAAATAATGATTTATTCAGTTATCGTTGGCCAATTATAGTATTATATCTAGGCACAGTCCCATTTTTTTATCGTTTATAGGCACGCGTTTGTCCTCTTATCTCACCTGATGGTAAGCGATGATGAGGTCAAAGATGAACCACGCTTGCCCAGAAGTAATCTATTCACTCTTGACTAGACTCCCAGGTTGTAGCTATCAGGAAACACAGACTCTGGAAGGGAATTCCATTCCTTAGCTGTACACACAATGAATGTGTTCGCACCATCAACCACCCACTGTTGGACAAAGGCCTCCCTCCATTCCTTCAACTGTTCTCAGTTCTGTTAACGCTTACCAATTCTCAAGGAAGACATCCAAGTCATCCCGCCTTTACTTCGTGGTCTCTCGCGGCCTCGTCTTGCGGTTTCAGAACACCAATCTGGAATTTTCTGGGGCCACTGCTCGTTCGCCCTAGTTTTTTTTTGTTGATAGATTGCAACTTCGTATGATCTATAATATAATTTGAATAATCTTGAAGAGCGCGAAGACGCTGTATACGTAACATAAGATTTAATTAGCCCAATTCATCAGCAGTACATTTTACTGAAATATCTAACACATAGTACGTTCTGACCGGAAGTTATTCGACCTATTAACCTAATACTCAACACCCCATAATCCAGGGTTTTAATAGCCATCGGTGTTGTTTGTGTATAGAGCTGTTTCGTTTGTTTTTGCGAGCCACCGGCAAAAGTTGGCGAAATTGACGGCCAAGCACGAACGGAGACGAGATGAAAATAGAAAATACCGCTACCCCGTACACGTGCAAGTAAACCGTTTTCGTGTGGGATGATTGGTCTTTCTTCTATTTATAAACATGTTTTGATGAACCCTTGTGTATTATATTTAAATTTATAAGTCAATTGTCTGTGTTTACTTGGTACTTCAGAACTAGAATTAAATTTAGATTTTCTTCATAAATAAGACAAGGTACTTCAAAAGTCGTTAGTATACGAAGCTGGTGCGTGTAGTTTGTAGTTTTTGAGGTCGTCATCATTTCAATCGAAATACGTTTTATAGCCCTGTCAGATACCTAATGTGAGTGCGGTGCCCCTGTCCAGAACATGACTCATATACTTTTTTTTTTGAGGGGTGGGAAATCATCCAATGACTTCTCCCGCTCTGGGTGGAGCGGAAGGGCGTGTCAGGCTCTTACTGACTAAAACCCACCCCTGTTCCTTCCCTGCTTGAGTGCCACGGGGTGCGGTAAGTCATTTTCAGAATTTATCCGCTACCCCTAGGCATGCAGGCACCGGCCACAATGGGCCCCGTCAGTGGTGGCTGACACTCATCTCTTTGAGGCGCGCGTGGAACACTACGCGCCGTCGACTCATGACTCATATACTGGAGTGCCCCAAGTGCCCATACACCTGCACTTGACCTGATGAACGCTACGGACGCTGCAATTAAGGCGCTATTAACTGCCAACGACCTTGAGTGGTTAGCTTGCTTGTTCTGTGCTGAGCTCACGTAACGCATCGTTCGTCCACCCAGTAACAGGACTCGCCCATCAAGGAGCACTGTCCGAAATAAGACGCATTATTAATTTATTGTACATAAAACAACAGGTACATACACACACATATTATTTTTTTCTGTTTCATTCTTCTTGTCAGTTTATTTGTGTGTACATAAATTGTTAAATAAATAAATATTATACTAAAACACGTATAGTAATTAAATGATCTTTAAAATGGTGAAGGTTTCATAAAAATACGCTTTATAGTTTCTGCGTTATTCTCAATTTTTTATACTATAACGCTGCGATAGGCATAACTTTACAAATTAATTACACTATGTTATAAAAATATTATTTCAAATATTCACATATCAAATTACAAGGGAAATTGTTTCGAGTAACATATATTTTTTTCAAAGGAATAAGACTATTCGTTTATTCGTGATGTTCAATTAAAAATCTTTAGAAGTCGTAAAACTACGCCTGAATGTGGCCAGCTTCTGGGCCAGAAGTTAGGAAAGCATCGATTGGAAAGAGGAACCGAAAGACATTCCTGATGAATGAATAAAGTAACTATTAGGTTTAAATGAATAAATTTTATGTTGTGAGTTATGACACTATCACGCATCGTCGCGTCGCGTCGTCTATTTCATTGTTTCAGCTACTTCCTGCAACTGACGGCCAGCCAAAATAGAGGAAATTAAAACCATTTTGTTCGAGAATGTTCAATCATTGTAAAACTTAACTTGACTGCTTTATGTGTGAATAAATGTTATGTGGAAATTGGTTGTCATGGAATGGACATGTGATGCGGAGGAATGAGAAAAACGTCGTGATGACAGTTTTCAGTGTGAATGTGGATGTTTAAAAGAAAGAGGGAATATCAAAGAAACGATCAATGACTGTGTGTAACCTGTAAGATAAAAGTATGGCCCTTGTTTATTTAAAAGGTAACCCAAGTGATTAATTTAAACACAGGCATTTTCTTAAATCAACGTTTTCTGCCTAGAAGGAAAATAGATGTGTATATGAACCTATGTTTAAAAAAAAACCGGCCAAGTGCGAGTCGGATTCGCGCACGAAGGGTTTCGTACCATTATCTTTAAAAACGGCAAAACAAATACGTTTGTTGTATGTGAGCCCCCTTAAATATTTATTTTAAACTTAGTATATGGTTAACGAGTTTTATAAATAAGGCTTATGTCAGGAGTTCGTGGCTAAAGTAATAACAGCCGCACGGGTCGATCCTTTAGGTTAAGCTATGCTTGCCGGGGTTGTTCCATGGATGGGCGACCATCTTTACATACAGAGACTCCTCCGTGCCTCGGAAACCACGTTGGTCCCGGCTGTCAGTCGTGGATCTTTGACAGTTGTTATGGGTTGTCAGAAGCCCGAAAGTCTGACAACCAGTCTTACTAAGGGGTATCGTATTACCCAGTAACTGGGTTGTGGAGGTCAGATAGGCAGTCGCTCCATGTAAAATACTGGTATTCAGCTGCATCCGTTTAGACTGGAAACCGACCCCAAGATAGTTAGGAAAAAGGCGCGGGATATTGGTAAGCGTAGGGTCGACGATGAAACACACTTGCCTAGAAGTAACTTATTCACTCTTTACTTTTAAGACTCCCAGGTTGTAGCTATTAAGAAAGACTCCTGACCCACCTCACAGGCTCTGGCAGGGAATTCCACTTTAGCTTTTCCTTTGATTAGTACATAGTATGGAAGTATGAATGGGCTATCGGTATATCGCGTTGTTCCAATGTACCAGCTATGTCGGCGACATTATCGCTGTTTGATAATGTGCTGTAAGCGTTACGTATTCTTTATCACTTACGTTTTATGTAACGTTTGCGTCATAATGCTTTACGATGTCATTTATTGCCACTCTGTGTTAATGTACGAGTTGATATGAAAGTGCTTTCTTCTACGCGGTATGAGCGTACAATATACTAATATCAATTCGACTAACTACAAATATGCGTAGTAGCTTTGTGTGACGCGGGTATTTCGATGGCAGCAAAGCAAAGACGGACACCTACATTTTTGCCTAAATGCTTTTTTTTTTAAATAGCTTACATCAACCCTCTCTACAAGTCTGTATTATAATTATTTCAAAATTCAAAATAATAACAAAAATCTGGCACGTAAATAAAGACATCTACACTCAGTTTCGAAAAAATATCGCAGTAGAAACGGACTTTTGAATTTGGTCGTCTTTACTTCGGAATATTGACAGATGATTGAAACGTAAAAAAGTCATCTGTCACCTGTCAATCGTGAATTTTTATTTTTTTCTAATAATAATCCTTTTATTTTTATTTAAATTTAAAAAAAATCGCGTGGTTTGAGAACTAAATAAATGATTTAACTGACATAAATAGATGAAGTTTGGTGGTAGTTATCTCATAGTGAAATGTGTAAATTGAAAAATTAAAAGTAAATAGAGACATCTACAAAGTTTGGTTAAAAAAAGCGAAATATTGATTGCATGTTGCTTAGATTTTCATTAAATATCCAGATATGTATTACTGGAGATTTTTATTTTATTTTAGATAACGTAAAAACGGATATCAGGTACATGTCTTCTTTTACGTAGAAGACTTTTCAGAGTAATAAAGTACATTTACATTATTTCAGTAAAACAACGATATAGTGATTAATTCTTTTATAAAATCAAAAAAGAAGGTTATTTTAACCTGTAAAACCCCGAAACTCACCGGTGAGTCGGACCAAAAAAAAAAAAAATTAAAGAGAATAATAAAAAATAAAAAATCGGCTGTCAACCCGGGTTGTCCTCGGGGTTTAATTTGACAACCCGGATTTTGCCATGGGGCTTCACAGGTGCATCATAGAAAATTTCATATTAATCAGTCCACAACTCTCAAAATAGTCACATGTTTTTACTAAATATGCTCTCCTGTAAAATTGTGATTTTGTAGATGTCTTCTTCTAATTTGCAGCCATCGATTTGAGCATGACGTGTCTCTGTGCAGAATAAGACACAATATTATACATTTAGACATCCCGAGTAAGATTGTAGCATAGGTTTTAAAGAACCCACTGGCCTATTCTGTCCCACTCCTTGGCAATGGTCTCCCTCCATTCTTTCCACCTATCGAAAGCCCGTGCTTTCTTCTTCCAGTTTTTAGAATCTTTTAGTTCGAAAAATAAATGGATTTAGTTCTCGCATATTTTTTAACTTCTTTAACAGCTATGAGCTTTCAAAGTTGAGCAAACTTTGAAACTTGAAACAACTATAACATTCCCAAGAACGCTATGTTATCTTTGGACATGCTTTAAGACTGAACTTCGTTTGTTAAATTTTATGTTCAAATTGTTAACTAGTTTTTATTTTAAGATTTGTACACGCTTCTCTTTGGCGTGAATTGTTGCAAAAACGTAATACTCAATATTAATAACTAATAATAGTCCAGTCAGTCTCATTTACCTCTTTTCCTAACTAAGTTGGCTTCAATTTGCACCGGATCCGAGTGAAAATAAGTTTTTCTTTTTTTTGTTGCCTGGATGGAAAATCCTCATGGATGTCCTTCGCCTGGGGAGGGCGAAGGGGTCTGTCAGACTCTTACTGACCAACCCGGTGTTCCCTCATATACCTGAGTAAAAAAAAAGGGCTGCGGGTGCGAATGAGACTGCCGCTGCCCCGTACTAGTACCGTCTAGTACCGTCTAGTGCCGTGGTGGTGTTAAACCTAACCTCCCCGCTGCCGCTGGTCTGATGATCTCATCCCTAACTCAATTACCTACAATACAATACTGATATTCTTGAGTAGGTAGAGCAAAAAGACATTTCCTGTATTTTTCAACGTTCAATCAGTCTCGGTCTGCCATAAATTTAAGGTTTATATTGATTGTTTTCTATTACGAGAATTAGCCTTCAGCTTTCCAAATTTAGGGCTAAATAATAAAAGATTGAATATTTTTATAATGTATGTTTTTATGTGATTCCAGACCCCTGGTGGCGTTATTAGACGGACGTGACTGTACAGTCGAAATGCCGATACTGAAGGATGTGGCCACAGTCGCGTTCTGCGACGCACAGTCCACCTCGGAGATACACGAGAAGGTGCTGAACGAGGCCGTGGGCGCGCTCATGTGGCACACCATTATACTGACCAAGGAAGACCTTGAAAAGTTCAAGGCATTAAGGATTATAGTCCGTATCGGCTCAGGGGTTGATAATATTGATGTTAAAGCGGCTGGGGAACTAGGTGAGTTTTTACTTTTTATTTATCTTTTAGCTGGTTTTCCTGCAATGAAACTAAACTACGAAGCTATGTGTCAATTTTCACCAGAGCTAAGTAGTGCGTAAGATGTTCTTTGAAGATGCGCTTCGGGCGTATGTAAGATCTTAACTTCACTGTACCCTTGTCGCGAATGCTAAGCTACTCCATGAAAATCACATGATCCTATTGGTTCACATCCGTCGCAATGTATAGCTTAGCACCCTACTGAAAAGGCAGCCTTAAAGTGACTGACATGTAATTTAAAAATATAGGGTGACTGGTAATTAGTGACCGATAACACGTGATATTGTACTCATGATAACAAACAACTTTCCCAAACAAACATATAGTGAGACAGGACGGCGTCACGCGGCTAACACCTGATAGGTAGGCGCGCGCGCGTGAATTTCATACGGCTTTTGTGTTATTGTGATAAAAGTGAATGAGTATAAAAAATTGTTTATTTGGGAAAGTTGTTTGTGATGAGTACAATTACGTATTTAAGTATCGGTCACTAATTACCAGTCACCAGTTTTTTAGATGACAATTATATCTGACAGGTGCTCTTAATATTAGACATGTACATACAGCAGTTTCTCATTTACTATGGGCGCTGTTAGTCACAGCAGCATCGTCGGAATCGTATCTACGATATTGGCTTACAGTCACGTTCAAAACTGCTGGTTATACTCATTCAAAATACGATGACATTAGCTGATCCATGCATACAACACAAGTGACCTCTGCACTTTCACCGACGACGCCGTGGCAGTGAAAAAATATTTGGGCCAAGAAAATATCCAATACTGTCGTGCCAGGGACACGAAGAAGAAACTGATCAATCATAAGATTAGTTTTCATTGCTACTTAAAGTTGAAATTAACGTTGAAATTAACCCGGAACAATGTGCAAGTTTGTGAATCCTCAATCTAATCCATATGTTGTAAATGTTCCAGGCATAGCGGTATGTAATGTGCCCGGCTACGGCGTGGAGGAGGTAGCGGACACGACGATGTGTCTAATATTGAACCTGTACCGGCGGACGTACTGGCTCGCCAACATGGTGCGGGAAGGAAAGAAATTCACAGGTAAGCCTAAGTTTTGAGGCTATTCGCTGATTCCTGCGGTTGCTATCGCTATAAAGTACTATCTGACCTCCCCACACACTAACCTGTGGTCGAAGATGGAGCACGCTTGCCTAGAAGTAACCTATTCACTCTTGACTTAAAGACTCCCAGGTTGTAGATATCAGGAAACCTATTTCCAGTCCAAGACCAAGTAATCCAGCCAATCTGGAAGTCTCTTAACCAAATGTGGACCAGGTTGGTCGCTGTAGAAATAATTTGTCCAAATGAGGGGTATCCTTGACCCATCTCAAACTCAGTACCAGTGTGGAGCCCCTTCACAGGACATGCGCCACCTCCTTGCCTACCGAGCAAGTACAACCACCTGCACCATGGATGATTTAAAAGAAGCCAATGACAGGGCTATCCAGGTATGCCTAGGGGTAGAGGATAAATTCGTAACAGAGTTACCGCTCCCATGGGCACTCATGCAGGGAAGGAACAGGGGTGGGTTTTAGTCAGTAAGAGTCTGACACAGCCTCCCGCTCCACCCAGAGCGGGAGATGTCATTAGATGATTTCCCACTCCACAAAAAAAAGAGCTATCCAGGTTTCGGCTACATATCGTTCAGACAAAATTTGAGTCAAAATCGAGCCGAAAAGAAGAAGTAATCCAGCCTCATCATCCTCTTGATCTTATACCAAATACCAAATTAGTTGGGGACGGTACAGCATCAGTCTTCTTCTTATATAAATTTTATTACCCTTCATCACAAAATTCGCATCCTTTCCGATCCATGGTTTCTTTGGTATTCTCTTACTCATAAAAATCCACATTCATACTCGAAAGGTTTACTCACGACATGTTTTTCAAACGTTTACAAGTTCCCAAAAAATATTGTCTAGTTTTTAATTTTCTTGCTGTTAATAAAAACAGTACGCCAAAAAAATTGGCTGTCGTATCATCGATCGTCATATCCACAAAACTGATGTTTGCGTTAACATGACGGAAAGTTTACCCTTGAGATATAATAAAACTTTGCGGTTTTGTAATACACTGCTTTACTACGCCCGCGACACGTGCAGGCGATAAATATAACCATTCTTGTAGCTATTCTTAATTGTATTCTACGTATTAATATGGACACTGATAATGTCGTTACAATGTTTAACAACAAAGTTATAGTTGTTTTTTAATGGTTAATGCGTGTTATCTTATGACGCTGCTCTGAAAATAACTTTTGCTCGATCATCCTTTTGCCCTTACATCAACAATTAATTTGTAAATCTCTTAATCTGTCCTCCTGTTCTAATTGAGTTTTCACTCCTTTAAAAACGAAAAACCGGAACATAGGAATACGTTTGGGAAAAGTAAGACATAGTTGTTAGATGAAAGTAATATTGTCCTGTGTTTATTTTAGTACAATATTTTATATATTAGTAGCAGGTAACCTCCACAACCCAGTAACTGGGTTGTGGAGGTCAGATAGGCAGTCGCTCCATGTAAAATACTGGTATTCAGC
Organism: Polia nebulosa; assembly: GCA_951329385.1. NCBI lineage: Eukaryota > Metazoa > Arthropoda > Insecta > Lepidoptera > Noctuidae > Polia > Polia nebulosa. The sequence continues at coordinate 5,885,802 of OX589610.1, read as the reverse complement.
TGAATCCGGTTAGACTGAAAGCCGACCAAGATAGTTGGGAAAAGGCTAGGGATATGATGATTTTATATGTTATGAAACAGCAAGCAAGACAATTTTTTTTTCTTCTGAGAACGTCATACTTAGTGCATCCTTTTTCTGTTACTTGACAGTTTCCCCTTCCACAAGATTTTAAAGGTTTCTAACTTGCTTAATTTTGAACAGATTTGAAAAATTCTTTCGATTTTCGATTTTGGACAAAGTAACTTTTTTATACAAATAAAAAAAAACAATTGAGTTAAATACTACTACTTTTTTTTTTGGCGTCCCGTTGCGTACAGTCTCTGGGTGGAGCTCCAGGGCGTGTCAGACAGTCTACGTTGCAGACTTGTCAACTGCAAGTATCCTCTTTAGGCTCTTATTATAATTACTAGCTTCTGCCAGCGGCTTCGCCCGCGTGAAGTAAATAACTATCCCAAGAGAACATACTCCCGGGATAAAAAGTAACCGATGTCCTGTATCAGGAGATGCTGTATGTGCCAAGTTTCGTCCAAATCCGTTCAGATCCGTTGAGATAACAAACAAACAGACAAATAGTTACTTAAGTATTTATAATATGTATTAGTATGGATTTGGCTGGTGCTTGCTGTTTAACCCGCGCGTCTAGTTAGCACACAATAGATTTTTTGCGCCAGACACTCAAGAGGTATGCTCCCTCGAATCTAGATAGCAGCAAAGCTGTTGTTATCGAGTGGTGAACTGTATCTATTACCTGTCCAAATACTGATGTCCTTGTTTTTACGCTCCAGGTCCTGAACAGGTGCGCGAGGCCGCGACGGGCTGCGCGCGCATCCGCGGCGACACGCTGGGCATCGTGGGGCTCGGCCGCATCGGCTCGGCCGTCGCGCTGCGCGCCAAGGCCTTCGGCTTCAACGTTATCTTCTACGACCCCTACCTGCCCGACGGCATCGAGAAGTCGCTCGGACTCACCAGGGTCTATACGCTTCAGGTATTTATGCTTTATAATCATCATACCCATTAATCCTCCTACCGTCTAAGATGGCGCGGATTGGCGAATGGAAAAGTAAAAATTTTGACCCTCAGTTGGTACTAAACAACTCTTCGAATGCATGTCGGTGATTTATAAAATTATGACCCACAAGCGACCAGTCTCAGCTTCGCTCGGGTACAAATTACACCTAAACCTTCCTCATGTATCGCTCTATTTAATGGTGAAAACCGCATGAAAATCCGTTCCGGAGTTTTTGAGTTTATCGCGTACTGACGCGGCGGGGGACTTTGTTTTATAATATTTAGTGATAAAAAAGTTTTCAAATATTTACAGGGCGACCACGCACGACCTTTGAATTACTTTAAAGATTGTTCTTTCTATGAGATGCAACTTTTCCATACTAAACACACAAATCGAGAGAATCGTGCTGATAAATTAACATGGTAAAAAGTCTGTCTCAGCTTAAAATAGAGGACTATATTTAAAGCAGTTTTTGCTGTGTTTGAGGAATGAACTGGTCGTTGACTTGATAACATACTATAAACCGTGGCCGTATCTTTCTCATATTTATTATTGACTAGCTGACCCAACAGACGTTGTCCTGTCTCAGCTATGAACTGTCAAACGAGCGAAGTTTAAATAGTCGTTAAGTTTTCTGAAATTTTCTAATATTCTGCGCAAGTTTCTTATTTTTTTCTTTCCTTTCCTGACAATAACAAACACAACAAAAAAAGAATTAGCGAAGTAGGTCCAACCGTTCACGCGTGATGCCATGACCAAGGAAAATAGGGATTAATTTTTTGGGTTCTGTACCTAAAGGGTAAAACGGGACCCTATTTCTAAGACTCCGCTGTCCGTCCGTCTGTCTATCCGTCTGTATCTCATGAACCGTGATAGTTAGACAGTTGAAATTTTCACAGATGATGGGTTTCTGTTGCCGCTATAACAAATACTAAAAAACAGAATAAAATAAATATGTATGGGGGCTCCCATACAACAGACATGATTTTTTTGGGGGTTTTTATCGATAAAGGTGCGGAACCCTTCGTGCGCGAGTCCGACTCGAACTTGGCAGGATTTTTTTCAATACATTTAGAGAAGATTTATTCTTTAGTTAGAATAGGGAGCGTGCAGGAACTATAGATGGCTCCACATAAATGTCAATGTCTAGTATTTATACAATACAAGTTGCGGATTTCCCTCACTAGATGGCAGTCTACGTTACGCGTGCTGCATGTGCGAATGATACGTGTGTGTACATATATGACACGGAAGTGTCAATTACAAGTTTTTAAAGGGTAAAAGTTTCGAATTAGCTCCACTAGATGGCACAGACTACGTCGTGCTCGTTCCCTGTAGTAATTTCACCTACCACAGAGTATCTTTAACCCAAATGTTGACTGGTAGAGAATGCCTTGTTGCATTAAGTCCGCCTATGTACCACTATTGTACATAAAGTTTAAATAAATATTAATGTATTGTGTATTTGTCGTTTCCAGGACCTCCTATTCCAGAGTGATTGTGTATCATTGCACTGCAGCTTAAACGAACACAATCACCACCTCATCAACGAGTTCACTATCAAACAGATGCGCCCAGGTGAATACCGTTCATTAACTTCCTCCTTTACAACACATTTGCTAAAAAAATGCATTTACGAAGCCTGTTACATTGTTCGAAACTTAAAAATTACGCACAAATTGATTGTGCGTATGAGCGCCGGCAGAACTATTTTCAGAGGGGTACACCCTTACACCTCCCTCCCAGCGCCCATGAATGTGCGGTAAAATAGGTACTCTCACCTAAGTTCCTATTTTACCGCATACTCCGTTGTATGGCGCCCTGCGTTTCCTAGTTACGGATTTTTTTTTTAATTTCCATAAAAAAATATATAAGAATTCCACCAAGGAGTTTCACATTACGAAAACAATTAATAAGCTGAATGATCGAACCTCCTTGGAATCGCTTTTCCTCAATACATTTTTCTCACTTTAATACTAAAGAGAAAATGAGACGAAAGATGTAGTTCTAATTTTCACCATGCGCACGTGGCGCCATGTGCAAATTCGCGCCATTTCATAATAGAAGTGCCAAAGATTGTTGAGACTTTCCGACTGATATCTAAAAACAAAAGTTTATTTTATTTCATATTGTACTGTATTCTCGCAAATGTGTTGAAAAACGTTGTATGACACGTGCGGAAATTGGTATTTACAAACACGTGAATAGTCACCGAGTTTGTAAATACCAATTTCCGCTAACCATAGGGTTAGCCGAGACGACGTCTACTCGTTTGTGAAAACCCACTTACCACACTTGTATCATAATTATGTATTGTTTTAAAGTAGAAAATATTTTAGAAAAAGCTTCAAACTGATCATGATCAGTGAAAATCTGATGTATGTTTATGTGTTTCGAAGACCCAGTTCGAGACACATCTGGCGAAGAATGACGAGGAGAGCCGACGCCAAATAATTGGATAAGGCTAGGCAGAGAGAGATGATCAGTGAAAATGTGAAGTGAATGAAACAGTTTTTTCGCTCTCGAGAATATATCTTGTCGTTTTTTTTTCCAACTAGTAAAATTGGGTGAAAAGCAGAATTTTCACTTCCATTTAATCATAATTCAACTCCAATTTCAAGAAAATGTCTAAAAACATGTTTATCTTGTAAAGCAACTTGTAGCTGTCATTTCTAAATGTTGAACACGAAAATATTGATAGTTAATTATAGCTGCGTGATTGCGTGCTAAATAAAGGCTTGAGCGTAATCATTATAATGAAGAATGTTAAAGATTCAAATACTTGTCCACAGTGTCGCTCTCCCACTATACAGTTTTCTGGGATAAAATTAGCCAAAGTCACTTAGTGGGGCACAAACTTTTTACTATTTTCATGCAAATAAGATCACTCAAGTCATTGAAGAGTTCCTCTATGTGTGGCTAATCCTGAATGTTGAGTGAGGTCATGCTTACCATAAAAATGCATTGGGTGACAATGCATTTTTATGTTAAGCCTGATTCGGAATTGATTTTTTACAACAAGGACTTGAACCAACCTGTAAAAAATCAATTCCGAAGGTTAAGGTGAATGCTCCAGGGTAGCCCGCGAAATTCAAATTTTCTTACGTTTTTTGGAATTTGCAGGTCAGTGTCAGGTTGTATCTAAGTCAAAATTTGATTCGCGGGCGTAGCAAGTATGTATTTATAGAATTATAATCATTAAAATCATCAATACAACTCTCTCAGTTAGAGTTGATGCCAAATGTAAGTATTTCATGAAATCATGACATTGGCATCAATTCTAACTGAGAGAGATGTATTGAAGCTTTGAAAGATTATAATTCTATAAATACATACTTGCTGCGGCCGCTAATCAAATTTTGACCAAGATACAACCTGACACTGACCTGTAAATTGCAAAAAACGTAAGAAAATTTGAATTTCGCGGGCTACGCTGGATCATTCACCTTGAGTTCTAATTCAACTTGCAAGATTTGACCCAAACAAACATTACTAGTTATGTAGCTAGTAAGCTTTTATTTAACTAGCAATCACGATCAGTTGCGAAAGAAGAACGAACAAATACACGTCTTGTCATTTTTAGGGTTCCGTACCCGAAGGTTCCAAACGAAGCCCTATTGCTGTCACTCACGTGTCTGTCTGTCTGTCACAAAATTTTGTTCTGAAGATTTTTTTAACTTCCCATTGACCTTATGAACTTGAAATTTGGTGATAATTACTAGTTAATTTAATTGTTAGTTAATTTTATTATTACGTATATTTTAACAACAAATACCAAAATATTGATTTCCCTCATATGGTACGGAACCCTAAGGCTCAGCGCAGACAGAACGGAGCGCAGCGGAGAGGATTTTATTAACGCACTTGAAAATAAACTTTATTACAATAAAGTGCATAAATGCTTGAACCTGAAAAAAAATGTTCTTGCGTCCTCGAGGATATGCGGGGACCATACGTGATCCGTAAAGAAAATGCCCGAGACCGCGCGGGGATTATTCCTCTCTGTCTGTGCTGACCCTTAATGTGTGAAGTCCGACTCGTTTTTGATATTGAGCTGCAATCACACCACGGTATTTCTCTGCCTGGTGATACATTTTAAGTCAGTGGTTGACGTTGATTGACAGAGGTCTGCTAAGCCTATATAACTGGTTGTTTCGTCCATAGAATAAGGTAATTGATTAATTTGCAGGCGCGTTCCTGGTGAACACGGCGCGCGGCGGGCTCGTGGACGACGAGGGGCTGGCGGCCGCGCTCAAGCAGGGCCGCATCCGCGCCGCCGCGCTCGACGTGCACGAGAACGAGCCCTTCAACGTGTTTCAAGTACGTGCCGACACACCGTCTCACTCTACGGCGCCTGGCTAGTGAAGCGGAGCAAGGCTGCTGAGCGGTGAAACGGACAAAGATTAACCAATAGGATTGCCTATTGGATCGGAGCGGAGATTTTATGCAATCCTATTGGTTAATATTTCTCTGTTTCTCCGCTCCGCAGCCTCGCTCTACTTCACTGGACAGGCAGCCTTACGCGTCTGTCATATGCCTAGGGGTAGCGGATAAATTCTGAAAATGAGTGACCGCACTCCTGGGCTCTCAGGCAGGGAAGGAACAGGGGTTGGTTTTAGTCAGTAAGAGTCTCACACGCCCTCCCGGTCCAACCAGAGCGAGAGAAGTCATTGGATGATTTCTAACGGCCCCAAAAAAAAAAAAAACGTGTCTGTCATAGGGTATCCTTGACCCATTTCAAACTCAATGCTAGTGTGTAGGACACGTGTTACCGCTCCCTGCCCAGCATGCACAACCACCTGCACCTTAGATGTATTAAATGTAGTCACCTGGCATAGTTTACAAAGCTATGCCAGGTGACTACATACTGGTCGGACCAAATCCAGAGTCAAAAGCGTCGGCGAAGAAGAAGAAGACTTGTCTGTTTATGATTATAACCTTTACGGTTTGAGTCTTTAGATAAGATGATATTTTATCTAAAGTTATTTACTGTCCAGAAATCTAAAATGTACGGGATTGACGAGCGCTACTGATATGTCACATGGTCGTTTTAATCGTCGTAATCCCTTACATAATGTCGTTTTATGTAGTCTCTGGCTGTCTCATGATCTAGTCACTTGCCGTCACTGCTAAGGATCGCGATCTGTACGTGATGGTAATGCGTTTGTGTTGTCTCCAACAGCCTTTTTTAATTGCGTCTGTCCGTCTTGCCGATGCTCTGGCCTTGAACGCGTATTCTTTCCACTTTGCTCAGTATGATGAGTTTTTCTAGACAATGCTTAGCCATGAGGTCTAATCTCGAAGAAAGACAATTCTTGTAATAAATTCATTGAACTTGCAAGCTGTTGCTACTAACACCGTCCAGTGAAGTATACGGGACGGGCCCGATCACTAGTTAACGGTCACGATTTTTTCTGTGGCTTAGCTAAACTGGCAGTATAATATAATGATCTTCTCCCGCAGGGTCCGCTGAAAGACGCGCCCAACGTGCTGTGCACGCCGCACGCGGCCTTCTACTCGGACGCGTCGGCGCAGGAGCTGCGCGAGATGGCGGCGTCGGAGATCCGGCGCGCCATCGTGGGCCGCATCCCCGACTGCCTGCGCAACTGCGTCAACAAGGACTACTTCCTGGGCGGCGCCGGCGTCATGCAGGGCGCGCCGCTGGCCGCCCCGCAGGCGCCGCCCGCGCCCTACCCCGAGGGCATCAACGGCGGGTACTACGCCGCCGCGCAGGCCGCGCACTCCACCACCGCCGTGCACGACGCGCCCGCGCCCGCGCCCGCGCCCGCGCCGCCGCACCAGGCGCACCCGCCGCACCAGGCGCACCCGCCGCACCAGGCGCACCCGCCGCAGCCGCCCATCTCCCTGGTCAGTGCCAGTGGTATGCAACAACTTACCTACCGCCCGCCGACTGCATGCACAGCCCCTAGTACAGGTAGCCTCGTACGTTATGACGCGTGAGTTAGCTAACTCCGCGCAGGTACACTCGACTCGAAAATTATTTAAATTTAAATATTTAAAGTAGACATCATACAAATAAAACGCAACTATAGGTTTTTATCTGTTTTAATCTATGAACAAATAATGCATTTAAATCTTATTGTTAAAATGGACGTATCCATAAGTCAGTCACGTCTCATTATTTTTGTTTCGCTCTTTTTATGTGGAGAAACATCAACGAAACTACAAAAACGGAAATAAGAACCCAAAAATATGATTAATCTCATACCTGCGTAAAAAGTTGTAACGTCCGCGAGGCATCTTTAACAAATAATTAACACAACAAAAACAAAACACTCAATAGCAATAAAAAACTTAACGAAACAAATAAAACTAAACAAATCAATTATACCAACAACAAAGTAATAAGAGCTCGACTATACGAAAGCACGAATCTGCGCGCGTGTGCAGTATAGACGTAACTCATACTCCGGCTCGAGTGAGTGACAGTCAGTCCCGCTGATACCTACAAACTGCGTTCTGCGCAACATACGACGTTCCCACAAGCCATAAAGTTTGAGGATACCTGTACCATACATATCACGTGTAAAAGTCTCTATAATTCAGTTAAAATCATTAAAGTAGCGTGTGTTGAAAGAGCATCGAGTAACGTGTACCCTTCCTCTGTTGCAGCCAATCAACACGGCGGATCCGGCCAACCATCAGTTGACCAAGCAGGAGAGCTCCGACGTCCATTAGGCGACGACGATGCGCTACGTTACAGTACCGTGATCACGCCGAGCGACTAAACAAACATACAAACAAACAATAGTTTTATTGATTCCATCGCAATTATGTCATAAGTACCTATGTCGTAAGCCAACGAGTGATATAATATGTAGTCGCGGCGTTTGCATAGAGGCGACACAACGCTTTATGTTATAAAATAGGAAATTAGTGAGTCTTAGTGCGTCAGCGTCGGTACGATCCAAGGACTGTCTGTCCTCTTCCAATTTGTTTTATAGTGAAATACGTTCCTATCGCGGGCAGGGCACAAATGGAGTGCGTATGAGTGACTGTGCAACTGTCAAATTACAAGATACTTGAATTTATAATTCGAGGTAATTTTCAAATTTTGAAATAAAAAACTACGTCAAAAATTATAGTTTAAATTTCAATTTTTGTATGGCCTTTTTAAGGCCCTACTAACGGTCTAGTGGCGCCCTCATTGAATAAAAAATCGTAGCATAGTACAGAAAATAAATATTAAAAATTAAAAACTTCACGTTTGTTACAAAGAGGATAAAGCATTTTTACGTTGTTAAAACAGGTCTCAAAATGTTTCGTATCCAAAGTAGTAGGCAAAAGTGTCAGAAACGGCTGTTTTTGGTACTTTTGCTTACTACTTACTACTACTTACTTGCTTTATCCTCTTTGTAACAAACGTGAAGTTGGATTTTTTAATATTTATTTTCTGTGATATGCTACGATTTTTTATTCAATGAGGGCGCCACTGGACCGTTAGTAGACCCTTAATACAAATCGTCACTTTGTCTACTTAAAAATCAACTTAAGATACACAACACTAAAGTCGATATTTGAGTTGGTGGCGGTGGATTGTTATTATCTCGAATTATTTTTAAAAGTAAACGTGAATTTGATTTTAAAAAAAAGTATCACGATTGCCACACACATTTGTTCCTATTCCAAGGTTATCAAAGTCGATTTCATGTTAACTGACAATAAAAATTACGAAGCAAAAAATTTCGGACAGGTATCTGAATATGAAAGCACTGTTGGTGATAAACGCTGAACTTTTGAAAGTATACAGTGAGTCGGGACATCTCCATTCTCGAACATGTTTTATAATATATACGTCTGCTAAATGAGACAAGTAATATAATTAGTGCATACGGCTTGTGTGTGACTGTACACAGTTTTATTTCAGTGTGATTATGAGATTCCTTGTGAAACGCACGCGTCTCGATGCAAACGTCGCGCAGTGAGCGAATAGTTGATTCTGTGTTTGTATTTGGTAAGTTGGGACAGCTATATATAGATACTGTTATAGTAAAATGCGTGTTTTGATCGCGGGCCGATGCGTGTTTGTTCTGTGTACTTGAACGTGTAAATAATGCAATAACATGTCAGTTCAGAACTTGGTTCTACTCCACACAGTCGAGCATCGCGGTGGTTGACCGATGAGAAAGAGTACTCTATCTTTAGACTTGCGATGACCCACTGTTTGGAGTAGGAAAGTTTTACAGTGTCAATAGTGAGTAGCTGGTTCCATATTCACACCGTAAATGTATGCAAACAAAAATATATATGCGTCATATATTTAAATATCTTGGTGGAATTTAGAACTGGTGTTTTTATAATGGAAGTTTTTGCTCAAGAGTAGTTAAATAATGCGGGCGTTTTCAATGATCAGTCGGAGAGTTGATTGAAAAGTTATTTTTGCATAATAAAAGTGAACTTCTAAAGAGGAATCAAAGGTTCACGTTTAAAAGTTGTGGAAAGTTATGGAAATTACAGCCCTACTACTTTTAAAGATGTTCTTTTAAATTTTAATAAGTCCTGGCTTGCCCTGTCTTGTCAGAGACGACATAGCTCATTTATCGAGCTGAAATGTACAAATGAAAGTAAAGTAAATGTATGCAAACTAAAAATATATTATTGCGTTATTCAGACGTTGGTACGTGTGTGTGTTGTATCAAAGCGCTGGAGTATACTGTGTACTAGCATACGTTCGATGCGTGGTCCCAGCTGGTCTATAAGCATTTGATAGCATTTGTTTGTACCACGCCGCCCGGCCCGGCCCGAGCGCATGCGCATGCATTCGAACTGTTATTATTAAGTAATCAACAAAAGGACTGTAGAATTCTATCATCACACTTTATTAACGAGAAAAACGGATGTCTTCGTGTTTCTTTTTTTTTTTTACTTTGAAAATGTACAAAATCATACTTCATTTGAATATTTTTTTTAAATAGAGTTTAAGTGACGAATTTGTACATGAAAGAACACCATGATATAAAATATAGAACCGAAACGCAATAGGAGGGGCGTTGCTCCGTCAAGCACCCGTTTGACAATCGTGAGAATTGGTATTTAAAAATTAGTATTTACTTACAGTTTAGTTTAATGATGACAAAAACAATGTGTATATTTTATGAGAAAGTGAAAAGTTCTTAAATAAAACTATTGTTTTCGGATTAATTACCTGAGTGTTTTATTTATTATCAATCATGTCAACCTCAAGCATCTTCAATTCTGATTGACCATAACATTACAACAAACAAATACGTATTAAAATTATTGAGATATATCTCGACCACTGCTTTATAACTTATCTAGGGCATTTTGTAAGTTAGAAAAGGTCTACTATAATAAAATATACATGCATCATATTTAACATTTGTAACTTTAAAAACACAAGTTTTACAAATATAACATTTTATGCATAACTGAGATCATTATATAAAATTGGCACGCATATTATTCCTAACAAATATTTAACATTTCAGGGTAGAAACTTAAATTTTACACAATATCCAAAACTTTCATCAAGTAAAAAAAAGTATTCCCAGTCCAAGGCAAATAATGCCTTTTAAAATTCGGTTTGTTTGCAAAACGAATCGTTAAATGAATGTCTGGTGGACTGAGAAGTAGGTAACAATCAAGTTGATTTCGAATAGATAAGTATAAACACAACCATTTGGAGTAACTGGCTCACAATCTAAGCCAAAAGACTTACAGGCCTTCCCAGATCTTAGTCTATTTAAAAGCTCTTTACGCGGCCTCCAGACTCATGGTTAGAAGACAAATCAATGACTAAGAAGAGGGCTACTCGGACCTGCGGACGGCGAGCAGTGGGTAGCTCGCCGTCCGATCAGCACCAGGCCCGAGAGTCGACGGCGCTTAGTGTTCCACGCGCGACGAACAAGAGATGATTGACAATCACCACCACTGACGGGGCCGGTGCCTGCATGCCTAGGGGTAGCGGATAAATTCTTAACAGAGTTACCGCACCCTTGGGCACTCAGGCAGGGAAGGAACAGGGGTGGGTTTTAGTCAGTAAGTCTGACACACCCTCCCGCTCCATCCAGAGCGGGAGATGTCATTGGATGATTTCCCACCCCGCCAAAAAAAAAAAGGCTAGAAACTATAGTTGTTTCGCTTTAGCATGCCAGTAGTGGTCACCCTTTCCCTAATATCTCTGTAAGAACCCGAACCGAACAATAAACTGCAGTATTTCATTAGTAAATAGAAAATGTTCGTAAATGTTCAGAATCACAGTAGATGTTGATTCAGAACGGCTTTTTCGGTCCTTATTTTCGTTTTATGAAATCAAGAAAGCCAAATATTTATGTCATGCTAAAAACGAAAATGTAAATGTTCATGTTTTTCGGCTGTTCTCGACGAAGACGGTCTAGAGGCCGCATTAAATTCACATTTTCGCTGTCCAGTTCAAATAATACATTTTTACTCGTATGCCATAAATTGTTTGACAAATTCTGTAACAACCCGACATCTATCGGCGCGATGATTACGTAACGGGATCCCTATGCCCAAGCACCCGGATCAGTTTACTTTTTGACACGCCAGCTTAGCTCAGGGCTGTCCACATGAATTTTATCCTGTTAGTTTTAATCAGAACTAAATAATTTACTTTTTATCTATTTAATTTTTAAAGTATAGATTTGAACTCGCTATTCGGGTTCTGGGCATGAACATAAGTTAACTTTATCTACGTATATCGACGACTCGGAGGCGGGTTGTGTACACATGAACGAATTATAGCACGACCCATATACTGGGTGCTTGGCACCGAAAGTGTTCAACATATAATCTTGTACAGATTAAAAATCCACATGACCTGAGTCGTTACTGTGTTATCTGCGAGCACGGTGAGCACGGAGTGACCACCTTGAGTCTCCTCGTCTCCTCCGCGTCCAGGGCTCGCTTCATCTCGTAGTACTTCTGTTTGAACGACTGCAGTTCATTCTTCATTCGTTCCAGTTCCAAGCGTTGGTCGTTCACTTGGCATTCGCGCATGTTTAATTCTGAAAGGTAGAACTTTGTTTTCATCATCGTTTAAGTCAATGGTGACATACATGAAGATGACAGGTCTCTCCCAATATACTAGGTAGAGATGACCACGGAATGGAAAAAACAAGTGGAAGTGCCCACGCGCTATCATTGTGTGTCACAATTATGCGGAAAATATGTAAAATATTAACAAACTTCGTCAGTTGTAATATGAGTCTTAATTTTGTATGAACAATAAATTCAATTTTGACGAAAAGCTTATTTGTTATTCATACAAAATTAAGACTTGTTACAACGGACGAAGGTTGTTATTATTTTACATTTTTTCCGAACAATTGTAACACGCGCCGGATAGCTGCGTGCACTTCCACTTATTTTTCTATTCCGTGGAGATGACAATACAACATTATTACTCAGAGTCCTAACTCTACAAAACTGTTCCGAACTATAAAACGTCAGGACGAAACTTTAAAAGGGATTTTAACGCTGAAATAATATATAGTCTATTGCCAAAAAGGACTTGCAATATTTTAACTAAATTATAATTTAGTTTCCATGTTGGCAACAGACTAAAAAGTTATGTGGAAATCGGTTGTCTATGGGCATGTGATGCGGAGGAATGAAGAAAATGTCGTGAGGAAAGTCTTGTGTAATGGATGTGGATGGCTATAAGAGTAAAAAGGAAGGCCAAAAAACGATGGTTGAACTGTGTGAAAGAGGATATGGTTAAAAAGGGGGTGACTACAGAGATGACGACTAATAGAGGAATATGGAAGAAAAAGACATGTTGCGCCGACCCCAAAATAAATTGGGATAAGGGCAGGAGAGTGATTTTGGCAACAAACTATATCATTTCAACGTTAAAATCCCTTCTAAAGTTTCGTCCCTATTCACCCCTGCATCCCTATTACCAACCGGTACTGAACAGCTGATTTTTTTCGCGATTTCAATATTGGTGAGTATTGCCAGTAGCCTCTAATTTATAACTGATTGGCTTTTCCTGGCTTATTCCATAGGACCCGTGGCTGTTTTCGTGATATAAAGTATGCCTATGACCACGGGGTCTCATCTTGAATAAAGAAAATTTAGTTTAAATAAATCTCAATAGATGGCGGAATATGCATCGATTTCATAATGAAGTTTATGTAATATTAATGTTTTGAAAATAGACATGGTAAAAACTGTATTTTCTTATTTAATATACTGCCCTAAGCATAAAAATGTGGAATAATTGGGTTGTAATTCAAATTTAGAAGATTATTGGAACGAATCCTTAGACATCTATATTTCTTGTACCAATAGATGGCGCTGTTTGAAATTTTAGAGTTTATCCATTCGCCTCTTTAAAATTTGAATAGTGACACATTTCGATACAGTAAAACTGCTATGAAGTGCCAAAAACACTATAAAATTATTCCTCAATGTGTGAAAAAATATTGCTAAGACTAAGTAAATTCATTCAGCCTGCAAGCCGTCGCTGCTAACACCATCTAGCGAGGTGTAGAAGACGGGCCCAAACGAAGAACAAAAGTTACTTGTGCCAGACGAAAACCCATAGTTACGGCGGTACCGTTTCTTTGTATGGGATGAGGTATCTGTACGCTAGTATTATATTACTCGTATCTGTGCCAGTAGTTTCATTTATTGTTGTACGAGTATTTTCGTCTCTACCTTGTCTAGCAACCTAAGGGATAACGCCCGTAAGTTGTAATTGTAATCGTGGGCGGTGGGCCCATCTATGACTATTTTTAAGAAAATAGTGTTCCAAGAGAAGATACGATTTTTAATTACTTATTATGCTGGTTAATATAGGGTATTACAGAAATGGGTGGTCATTATTTAATACAGGTTGTTACAGAAATGGGTGGTCATTATTTAATACAGGGTGTTACAGAAATGGGACGTCATTATTTAATACAGGGTGTTACAGAAATGGGTGGTCATTATTTAATACAGGGTGTTACAGAAATGGGTCGTCATTATTTAATACAGAGTGTTACAGAAATGGGTGCTCATTATTTAATACAGGGTGTTACAGAAATGGGTGGCAATTATTTTTGCATCTTCAAGGAAGTCAGCCAATTTCGAAAAAAAAAATTGACCTCCCATACTAATTTTGATTAGAGAAGCTCGTGGCTAAAGTAATAACAGCCGCACGGGTCGATCCATCAGGTTAAGCTACGCTTGCTGGAGTTTGTCCATGGATGGGTGACCATCTTTACTTATCGAGACACCTCCGTGCCTCATAAAGCACGTTGGTCCCGGCTGTCAATCGAGAACAGTCCTTACGGGTTGTCAGAAGCCCGAAAGTCTGACATCGTCTTACCAAGGGGTATCGTAATAACCAATAACTGGGTTGTGGAGGTCAGATAGGCAGTCGCTCCATTTAAAATACTGGTATTCAGCTGCATCCGGTTAGACTGGAAGCCGACCCCAAGATAGTTGAGAAAAGGCTAGGCAGATGATGATATTAATTTTGATTAGCTGATGATACTCGTAACTGGAAATTGACTATCTCCTTAAAGAAAGTTGTCAATTTCCATAGGCTGAAGCAGTATCTATCATGACCACCGATTCCTGTTAATATTGGTGCCGATTCTCTTGTTGAATATCTTAACTAAAATTAGAGAATCGCTATCTTTTTTTTATGGTTTATAGGCACGCGTTTGACCACTATCTCACCTGATGGTAAGCGATGATGTGGTCGAAGATGGAGCACGCTTGCCTAGAAGTAACCTATTCACTCTTGACTTAAAGACTCCCAGGTTGTAGCTAACAGGAAACACAGACTCCGGTAGAGAATTCCACTCCCTAGCTGTACGCGCAATGAATGTTTTCTCAAAACGCTTTGTGCGTATGGATGGGATGTCCACCATGAACCGGTGGCACTTCGCCGTACGTCTTGTGGTCCTTTGATGAAACGGGCTTGGCGGAATCAAATTATGCAATTCCGTCGCACACCCCAAAATGTAACCGATAGAAAACCGACAGGCTAGCAACTCGGCGTCTATGTCCAAGACTTTGGAGTTACGACTCAACGAGCCTATCATTGCCGATGATCCTCTTGGCTCGTTTCTCAATTGACTCAAGGGCATCAAGCTGGTATCTGGCAGATCCGTCCCAAAGATGAGAGCAGTACTCCATACACGATCGGACTTGCGCTTGATAGAGTTGGAGCAGCTGTTCCGGCGTGAAGTATCGTCTCACCTTTACGAGGATCCCCAACTTTTTGGCAGCCACACACGATCTTTTACTAAAAGGTAGTGCGAGAAAAGGACGGCTATAGCTATGAACTAAGTTAGAGATGTCAAACTAGTTTACGCCTTGTGCTACACCGTGTTTTTAGTCGACATGTTTTTACGTGTAGGTACCCTAAATTTATATGGTAACATTGGTTCAACTAAATTTGACAGCTCTAATTTACGTCCGTCTCTTTCTTGTTTTATTAGAGAGAAAAAGATAGTAATAGCCTAAATTAAGTTTAGTTTGTGCATAACAGAATATAGGCACCATTGTCTATATAAACAAATTTTATGCAAAGAAAATTACGTACCAGCGATTAAACATTTCATCTTAGTGGTCCTCTGGGTGAGTGCACGTTGCGTACGATTTAGCGTGATCTGCAAAATGAAGTTTTAAGTGGGCTTTCATTATTTTTCGGTACCCAGTATCGACGTGTTCTTGTTATCAGAGATAACAATCAGCAATAAAACTTTTTTTTTTTAATAGATTTTCAAACCACGGTAATTGAACAATTATAATATAAGTAGGATATTATTGGGAATTCTACCCCACCTTCCGTTCCATCGGCTCACTCCGCTCGCGTCGTCACTCTCGGTGGAGTAGAATGCCCAATAATATAAATGAAAATACTGGTTCGGCGCCTATTCCACCATTTCAGTTCTAAAATTCAATGGAGTAGAATGCTCAATAATATATATATGAAAATACTGGTTCGGCGCCTATTCCACCATTTCAGTTCTAAAAGTCAATGGAGTAAAATGCCCAATAATATATATGAAAATACTGGTTCGGCGCCTATTCCACCATTTCAGTTCTAAAACTCAATGTATGATACAGAACCTCCAATTATTAAACGTTGAGTTAATCGACGAACATTTATTCGTTCGAAATCTAATTTTTTAGAGCACACTTTGTGTAAGTTATAAACTCACCATCAGGTTGGATACTTACCAAAGACATTCAAATTATAATTTAATTAACTCATACAGCCGACACTACTAGCTTACATGTTAAATTAATAAGGCGCTTGCTGTTTGAATCACTAGCTTAAAATTCAGGACAGATTGTCTCATGTCTCTTCACAGAGCAAGAAACAGCATACACCTCAGGTACACGCACATTCTATTTCTGTGACCCCAGATTGGGTACTAAGGACATCCAAATTTTAATTTAATTAACTCATACAGGTAGCACTACTAGCTTACTGTTAACAAATAACGGCGCTCGCTGCTTGAATCAGTACCCTAAAATTCAGGACAGATTGTCTCATGTCTCTTCACAGAGCAAGAAATAACATGCATCTACAGATACACGTACATTCTATTTCTATGACCCCAGATTGGGCACCAAGGACATCTGAACTTTAGGATACCGTAAACATTAAACTAAAATTTGGGACAGATTGTCTCATGTCTCTTCACAGAGCAAGAAAACAGCATACACCTGTAGGCACATGCATATTCCATTTCTGTGACCCAGATTGAGCACCAAGGACATCCAAATATTAATTTAATTAATTCGTACAGCTAACACCTTACACGTTCACTAGTTGTTTAACTACTGCAGTTGTTCACTTGCTCAGTGATCTGCTGTTCTACGTTGCGCGTCATTAAAGATGCTTTTACACTCATACAATCGCCTTCGAAACGGTGTATGCGCCGTCCCGTGGTCAACTATTGTACCCATACTCTTTGTAAACCGCCTGACGACAGCGCCGGAAACGATCGTGATAAGCTTTTACAGTATAGGTGTAAGTGGTTCTTTAGAAACTCAAAAATTGCAAAATTGCATTACGTAAATTTGCAGTGTTCGAACTTTGTTACACGAGGTGTATGTATGAGTAAAATTCCCATGTAATCAACAATTACATTGTAAGGTGATCGCCGTACATGTTGCAGTGTCTGATTAAAATTGGTCTTTTATATGATTTCTTAGCCAATGCAATTAATTTAAATAGAGAATGTTTAACATTTTTGATAACTTTGATAAGTATATAATTATGATATAATCACCTGTGTAACCCATGTATTCCAAATAAACGAAGTGATTTGATTTATTTTATAATATTTCATAATAAATTGTTAGTTCAATCAATCTAGAAATTGTTTAAAAGATGAATCTTAATATCAGTACCCACTGAACCTTTGTATGAAAAGATTATAAAAAGTTCGTTTTAGTCGTTAGATGATATTACTTAAGTATACTAATTTCAAGTTTTACTGCAGCATATAAGTGAACTAACTTTTTAACGTGAGTTCGTTTACATGGATTATTCTGCACAAAAAAAATGTTTTTCACAATATTTTTCTTTCAGCTCGTCTTAACTCGCATCTTTAAAAAAAAAATAATATGTTTTATTTCATAAGTGTGATGTCATATGGAGTTTTCTATCAAGGTTTATTAAACAAACATACACTTCTGGACACATCTATTGGCCCACCTTGTATTTTCAGTTTCGTTTGGTCCTAGCTAAAATTTTATATTAGGTCGAGCAAAAAGTTTTTATGCAGTTTTGAACCTGGCACATTCACAATTTCATTCAATAGTCTTTTATTGAATTTCGAACACAGAATTTAAAGAAACAAAAGACAATTTGGAGCCTGTTTGTTGATATCAAACAATCGAATACTAAGAAAACTTGGTTTTATTGGTTTACCTGGATTTAATTCTTGAAAAAGTGATTGATATCTTTGGTTTTGCAACAAACATTACTTATTCTTAACATTAAGGTGAGGTTCTATCAATAATCTATGGATACTTCACCTGAACACGCCGCCCAAGCTGTGGCACTTATTCAGGCCGGACACAGCCAAAGAAACGTGAGTGCTCAACTTAATTTAAGTCGATCTGCGGTCCGAAATGTTTATCGGAGGTACCTAGAGACTGGCGGCTTTGTTCGTCGCCATGGAAGGCTACGATCTCGGGTCACAACTGCAAGGCAGGATCGATTCATCGTGACGACCAGCTTGAGAAATCGTCACCTTACCTCCATTGAGATACAAAACCAACTTCGCGACTTCCACGGAGTATCTGTGAGCGCTCGAACTGTTCGGAGAAGGTTAAAAGAACGCGATATGGTACCACACAAGCCAGCTAATGGGCCCAAACTAACGCGAGCCCACCGAACAGCGCGCCTTCATTTCGCACGCAGTCATTTAAATTGGACACAGCAAGATTGGAGCCGTGTACTCTTTTCTGATGAGTCTAAAATTGTGTTACATGGCAATGATGGAAGGAAGAAGGTCTACCGACGTAAGGGAGAGCGTTTCGCACAATGCTGCTTTGAAGAGAGGGTTGCTTATGGCGGTGGCTCATGGACTGTCTGGGGCGGTATATCCGCGAGCGCAAAACTCAACTTGAGGTTGTTACAGGACCACGGCTGCCAACATTAAATGCTGAAAGGTACATTCGTGAGTGCTTAGAACCTCACGTGATACCATACGCGGACTATGTGGGCCCAAATTTCCTTTTTATGCATGATAATGCAAGAGGCCATGCGGCCGGCATCGTCAGGGAATATCTTCGGGATGTGAACATCACAGTTATGGACTGGCCAGCCAGAAGCCCAGACATGAACCCCATTGAGCACATGTGGGACGAGCTAAAAAGACGTGTTAGGGCTCGTCAGCCAGTTGCCCAGACGATGCAGGAGTTGAAAACTGCCATAGAAGAGGAATGGGAGATGATCCCTCAAAATTTCATAGAGCGGTTGATAAACTCTATGCCTAATCGTATGAGAGCTGTGGTAGATGCCCATGGAGGCAACACGCGTTATTAAATTAAACCTTTATTTGATAAAACATGTTTTTTATTCAAAAATCAATTGCCTTTAACAAGGTGCATATCCGATTTGTTAGGCGTAGCTCCATGTCGTATGGTATTCTGAATTCAAATTTAAAACAATACGATCGAAAAAGATGGTAAAATGTATCAGGTTTAAAATTGCATCAACAGTTTTTGTTCAATCTAGCAATCATATTTCGGTAGGGGCCATCGAAACCTAAACTCTAAGGTGGGCCAATAGATGTGTCCAGAAGTGTACATACTTTATTATATTACATAATGTATTAATCATAAGTAACATGTATCGGCTTTACCTTTGTCTTTTTTTTATTTTATTTTTTTATTCTTATTTAAATTAGGGACTTTTATAAACGCAATGCGTATGACAGTCCCATCATATCCTAAATAAATACTATCTATAGCATTTGGGCGATGAACCTAAAAAGACTCCTCGCATCATCACCATTTGGTTGAGACAGAATTCTATGGAGTGTGCCTACATCAAGTCGGTTCAACCTTAAAAACCCAAAGAGATCATTTCTTTCAGACTCATATCGTACACAATCCATCAATAGGTGATGTAGGTCCTCGATAACTCCACAATCCACACAATTAGGTGAGGTAGTTTTCCTCATCATGAACGCAAACTTATTACATGGAATGTGTCCAGATCTGAGTCTATGAGCTGTAACAACTAATTTCCTACTCAGACTACTATTAATAAACCAGGGCACACGAAAAGGCTGACCCTGCATGGTTTTATACCAGATCCCTTTTTCCAATGAACGTTTATCAAAATACTCCTTCCAATCATCATAACACTTTTTTTTAAATTTAGGTAGAACTTCTGTATAATCTAAAGTTACATTAATTTCTTTACCATTTTTAGCAGCATATTTTGCTAGCATGTCAGCCTTTTCGTTGCCCTGTAACCCAATATGCGATGGAACCCATTGCAACCTCAATTTAACGCCTCTTAGAATCAGTTCATCAATCTTGGATAAAATGACATAAGCTAGCGATACACCTCTGTGGCCAGAGGCGCATCGAGCCAAATGTTGCAAAGAACTTTTGCTGTCTGTGCAAATAACTATATTATTTTGTTGACTACTTTGACAATAAGACAATGCCTCAGAGATCGCAATAAGCTCCAACGTCATAATGGACGCATTCTTACCTATTTTAAAACAACAAATTTCACGACTTATTAATTCACTAGGCACATAAAATGCTGCTCCACGACCTTCTACACTCTTCGACCCATCTGTAATTATGCTAAAACAGTTTTTGTACTTTAAATGTAATTCCCTCATAACTTCAAGTTTTAGTAAATTACTTTCATATGAATGTTTGGAAAGTTTCACTACATCTAAGTCCCACATAATGACCTCTTGAACATTAATATTAGTCATCCATGTCCTCAGAGTAAACATCAGTAAGGGATATGATGATGCTATATTTTCTTCTTTCACTTCGTTATATAAGGAAACCAGCAATGGAATCTTTTTATTTTTCCAATAAGTATTTAGTCGAAGAGTGTTAAGTTCCTCTAGTAAATTATTAGTAATATTGTTTTCCATATCTTTAGATTTTAAGCAGAACTTATAGCCTAAATATTTCCTACGTAAATACAGCGGTACTACACAGAGCTCACTTTCCATAACATGAATAGGTGTGGTCTTGATAAAACCTCCAATAATTCTCATAGCCTGATTTTGAATTTTATTTAGTTTATCTAGATGACACCTTGCACTTACATCGTACAGAAAACTGCTATAATCTATGCGACTTCTAATCAACGCTAAATAAATATGTCTCAAATGTTTTGGGTGCAATCCCCATGCAGCACCGGCCAAAACTTTGAGTAAATTGAGATTCCTTTGCACTTTCTCCGCTATCATATTAATATGTTTACTCCAACGCAATGAACTGTCTAACCACACTCCCAAATATTTATAATTATCCACTAACTGTAAACTATGTCCATACAATTTTAATTCCACTTCTAGTTTTCTAAAACCCCTAGTGAAAATACAAACCTTAGATTTTGTTGCCGATAACTCTAAACCCATATCATCCAGAATACTACAAAATGTATTTAACGCTTTCTGAAATTCACGTTGACTTTGACTAAGATTCCTAGAAGCAGAATATAAGACAAAATCATCCGCATATTGGCACATACCCACATTTTTGATTTTATGAAAACATGTCATTGTTGGCTTTACCTTTGTCGGCGAGGGTAAAAAGCTGGTTTATATTTCATTTCTCACGATAAAATTGCGATTCGACAGAAACGATTTTCAATCACTATAATTTAATTAGACATAAGTAACGTAAATTAGCCATACACCTGTGAGGACATGTAGTTAAGGTTTAATTTTGTAATGGGATAAATATTGCTGAAATGGTATTTTTTATGAATAAAATCAAATAATTTTGATCACAATATTACATTCGCTCCAGTATCTTCCAGTGATAAACACCGGTTACCTTCGTCATATAATTACGTTATAAAACCTTCTACTTTATAAAATGTAAGTAAGTATTATAAACTTTACTGAATTTGTTAATGTATTTACGCTACCCAGCTACGGACCTGGTTTCTGCCTGCCGGCTGGTGTATCGGTAGTCTTAATTAAGTCGCAGTTGTTAGTTATAAAATTAATCTTTATGTGTTCCATTTCAGGTCTGACTCCGACTCAGAATTCCAGACACGGTCCTCAGCTGTAGCCGAGGTTGCGAAGGGGCAACCAAAGAAGGTGTCGAAGCGCAAAGCGCAAGCTTCCGAGAGCACCACGCCCGGGCCATCAGGATCGAAATCAAAGTAATTTTGTGTTATGGTTTATACCATCAAGTGTTTGTTGTGTATGTTATGTCAATGTAAATGTTATACGCAGATATACGTTGGTTAGTGGATTTAGAACTATAACGAGGATTTTATTTCTTGCAGGAATGTTTACAGTATTGAAAGAAAGAATGAAAGAAAGAAAATTGTGTTGTGTTGTTTTGTTTGTGTGTGTGTGATTTATTGTTTTTAAAATATTATTAGAAAGCATCATGCTTTCTATCTCCATAAGGTTCGTCAGAGGAGTATAATATACCTTCAATTCAGCAATTAAAAATGAATGTAATGTAATGTGTAGTGTAAATTATTTTAATAAAATGTTAAATTGTTTACAGTAAAAAACGCAGCCCACGCTCGGACCTCTTTGGTTTGGAGGACTACATTCCGTCGTCAACCTCAATTGGAGACTTCGGGTCAAGCCTACAGTTAACACAGTTTTCACTTAATATAAAATGTGTGATTTTCCACGGCCATTCCACTGCTGTAAGCAGCATGAAATCGTATCGACTAAGAAATTTATCGATATCCATATTGGCGTCCATTAGGTACACTGAAAAAACACAATGTTGACTGCAGTTTATATTTATAAAGGTATTGCTTCTAAAGTTCAGCGATGCTACTAGATACATACATAGGCACTTCATGTAAAGAAATATAAACACTAGGTACGTAAAACTTGTTATAACTACGAAGTTCTTCCCGAAGAAAAAAAAAACTGGTTACATGATTAATAATGTGAATTAATTTTTAAATTCGTCAGTAAACAGTTTATAATTAATTTTTTTTTTATTACCTATGGTCTTCAGAAAAATAATAAAAAAACACTGTGTATTATAAAAATATTCAGCCATGCTCACACAGAACCCCAATTTTAGATTGAATCCACGATGACTGACAGTGAAAACATTATCACGGCAAGTACTATAATGGCTCTTAGAATATCGAAATCACTTTATATGATAAATATTTTAGTAAAAGCTCAAGAATTCGAGGGGGGCACTTTAAATTCATGGTAAAACTATCCCTAGTTTATCAGTAAAGTTGCAGTCGCACATCATTTCCACCGTAATAGACTAATATTATAATAACAAAATAAAATCTTACTCACCTCAAATAGCTTGTATCCTTTTGTAAAATTATTTTAATTATTTTTGCACTCTGCACTATCACGAATGTAAAATAATGAATGGTGAATGAAAAATGTGAGGTAAAGGAAACTAAACTCTTGTATAGTATGAAAAAGTACTATAAAAGGTCCTACAGTAGCCAGTACATCATTGTTTTGAGACTTGCATCACTGTTACATAGATTTTATTGGACTGTTTCGTCATTTGGAACACTGCAATAAAATTATTTTGTCACTGAACAGTGATCTACATGCGCCACTTCCGAATAAAAGATACGTTCTTTGGGGTTTTATAGGACAAAGGACAGTTTTTTACAAAACGTTCTATGGTCTTTTATAGTACTAGTTTTTGCTGCTTGGGTATGATTTACTCAAATAATAATGCTCACGACTTTGACAACGCTATGACGTGTCACATTTGTGAGCACTTCTTGTTCAACGATAGGGTTTGCGATCATTGTCACTTGACTGGTAAATATCGTGGCGCAGCTCATAGTTATTGTAACATACAATACAAACTACCAAAATTATTGCCAGTATTTTTTCATAATTTGTCCGGATACGATTGCCACCTTTTCATAAAAAAATTAGGTGAAGCTCCTGGATCCATTAAAGTGATACCTAAAACAAAAGAAAACTATATTTCGTTCACTAAGTTTATTCCGATTTCTACCGGGGAAAGCATCCAGGTTCGGTTTGTAGACTCAAGTTTTTAGGAACTAGCTTAGAAAAGTTGGTTAGTACAATGAAAAACCAAGACTTTAAACAATTAAAATCTAATTTTCCTAATATAAAACAATTTAACCTACTCACTCGTAAAGGAGTGTATCCATATGACTATATGTCTCAAAGAGAACGTTATGAAGATACGTGTTTACCCTCTAAAAAATATTTTTTTAACTCCTTATCTAATGAGACAATTACCGACGAAGACTATGAACACGCTCGGTCTGTTTGGTCAGTATTTAAGGGTGCCCTAGTCGGTCATTCTTCCATACAAACGTAGTATGGCGATTACTCCACTGTATGATGGTGTACGTACAAAATAAAAAATGATATTAATTCATCTCATCATTATCTAGCCCTATAGGGAAACAAAATAGTAAAAAAAATATACATTTGAAAGTTATGAGCGTCGAAAATTCCATATTTTTACACTAATTTTAACGCATCTTTGGGTGGAAATAAATACCATAAGACGAAAAAAACTTGCAAAATAGTTAACATACAGGGATAGATTAGTTGTTCAAAAATGCGAATAATTTTATTTTGAACAGATACATTCAATAGATTTTTCATGACATCCATACTACCAAAGGTCTGTTTATAAAATTTTGCGCGCTCGTTTTCGTCGTAAATCATCGTGCATTTCGCTACAAGTTGCCTCCCCGGTCAGTGGGACGGAGGGGAGGCACGCAGCGCGCACCCACACATGCTCACTAGGTTAAGGCTCAATTACACCTTCCGATTTCAAGGGACCCAATTTAGGAACTAACTAACTAGGAAGCAGGAAGCGAGCAATTACACTATCCTAAATTGAACTCCTAAGTCGGCAGTGTTGCCAACTCTTACAAATTCGAGTCCCTAAACAGAATATCAAAAGTCGCTCTAAAGTCTCTTAAAAACTGATTCTACCAGGAGCAGACTTAAAAATAAAAAGAGCGGCATCAGATTTTTTTTTCTTGGAAAGGGACTTTGTGAAATTTAATTTAATTTTAAACACAAACCAAAATACTACTACCCCATTTGTAGCGACAAAGTCTCTAAATTGGCAACACTTAGCTCTAAATTGGGGTGATGCGATTACACTATCCTAAATCGTACACAATTTAGGAAGTCAAATCGGGACGTCCCAATCTCACTAAATCGTACACTAACTGCTCTAACTGCTATTACACCTTCCTGTTTCCTAAATTGGGTCCCTTGAAATCGGAAGGTGTAATTGAGCCATTAGGTATTATTGCCCGGCCGGCACTCGCGCCCTGCACCGCGCGGCGCGCAGTCGACTGCCAGTACGTCACCGTAATTACGCGCGTGCTGTGGTAACTGGTATTGTGCTATCGTATTCGTTTATTTTTATTTTATAACATTGACCCCTGGCTTGAACTTTGGATTCCGATATTCCTTTATTGATAGTTTGTGTCGATTATTTTGAATTTGTCGCAAATTTTACTGATTCTGTGACATTGGACTTTGTATTCCGATTTGATAGTGTTTTTTTACGGACGACGACGATGATGATGATGATGATGATGATGATGATGATGATGATGATGATGATGATGATGATGATGATGATGATGATGATGATGATGACGATGACGATGACGATGATGATGATGACGATGGATGATGATGGATGATGATGATGATGATGACGATGATGATGATGATGATGATGATGAAGATGATGATGATAATGATGATGATGATGGTGGGATGATGACGATGATGATGATGATGATGAAGATGATAATGATGAAGATGATGATGATGACAGATGATGATACAGGCACCGGCGGTAAATAATGCATATATTTTGGAAAAATAAGCTAGTTTCGGCTTCGTAGAGCGTTATCTCTGTCGCACACTACCTTTGTGACGTTTGTCGCTGGTCCGTCTTCGTGCGACAAAGATAACTATGAAGTCTGACGAAATGCCGCCTCCGATACGTGATTGCCGCAGGGTTTTCACATTTTTAGGGTTCCGTACCCAAAGAGTCAAACGGGACCCTATTACTAAGACTCCGCTGTCCGTCTGTCATCAGGCTGTATCTCATGAACCGTGATAGCTACACAGTTGAATTTTTTACAGAATGTGTATTTTATAGTTGCTGCTATAGAAATCATTTTCATTTTTTTTTTTATTAAACGTAAGCTATGCCAGAAAGCTTTTTACACAATTAATGACTTTCTTGAGGACAAAAAGGCGTGGGATTGAGCTGCTTCAATGATATACATGAGCCATTGTTTTCATATGTACTACTTACTGATGAAAAATTTTTTATATATATATTTTTTTTAATATTCGTTTTTGACATGAATACTTGTATAGCATTGCATTATATTTTTTATTTTATTTTTTTATTGACATTTTATTATTATTATTATTTTTTTTGACTTGAATACTTTGTTAAGTATTATATTTATTTTTATTTTTTGATTGACATATTATGATTACTATTTTGTTTGACACAAATATTTACTTTGTAAAGTATTATATTTTTATTTTTTTTTGATTACTTAATTATTGTAAATGTGAGGACTATGTGGGTTATTATTATTATTATAAATCTATAAAAGATTAAATACATGCTGTGTGAAAATTTCAGCTGTCTATCTATTAAGGATCATGAGATATAGCCCAAAAAAAACTGCAGTTTACGGTACGGAACCCTTCGTGTGCGAGTCCGACTCGCGCTTGGCCGGTTTTCTTACTTTTTCTGTATGTATAGCCGTATCGTACCTATTTGCCTATGGATATGTGTGCGTAGAGTACCAGGAAATTAAATACTTACTACAAATAATTATTATGCTAAATAGTGTTATTATAAACAAAAATCACAAAGTAGTTATGTTACGAGTAGTACCTTGCGCGCCCGCAAATCCCGCACGATTACTTAGGTACCTTAGTTTTAGTTCTTTGGACTTCTAGAAGTAGGGAAGACTGTGCTGTTACTATTCCGTTTACGATACTATTTTGGCAGACGTTTGTGCTAGTCCCTATGGTGACACAATGGCTAGTTTTGTTATCTGTATACTACGAGAATATTACAAACCGCTATTGTAAACAAACAATCAATAAACAATTTACAATAGAACATAGTTCTTTTTATTTGATGTACCTACATAAATAACAAGACTCACAAATCAGTCGCGCTGTCGAAAAAGAAGTTATCCTGATTCAGGTTGTTATAATAATACTTACGGTGAGTCACCTGTAGGTTATTATAGCTAACTAGCTAGGGTTTTTTTTTGGGGGGGGAGGTCGGAAATCATCCAATGACTTCTCCCGCTCTGGGTGGAGCGGGAGGGCCTGTCAGACTACTGACTAAAATCCACCCCTGTTCCTTCCCTGCCTGAGTGCCCAGGGGTGCGGTAACTCATTTTCAGAATTTATCCGCTACCCCTAGGCATGCAGGCAACGGCCACGATGGGCCCCGTCAGTGGTGGCTGACACTAATCTCTCTGAGGCGCGCGTGGAACACTACGCGCCGTCGACTCACGGGCCTGGTGCTGATCGGACGGCGAGCTACCCACTGCTCGCCGTCCGCAGGCCCGGGTCTACGGTGGCCGGAGATCGTCTCGCGACGTCCTACGCCCAGTACGCCCAGTAACTTTCCTGCGGTGGTAGCGGCCAGGGCCGTAAAGGGCACTCCGTTGAGCTTCCCTCACGCGTCTCGCCTCCGCCTTCGCGAGCATTACTGCTTCGCAGAAGGCGGAGACTGCTTCCCATTCCCTCTTGTTCCGTACCATGGCCTGAACCAGGGCCGGGAACTAGCTAGGGTAAGTAAATACCTATTTTTCAACACATTTGCTCGAAAAATACATTTACGAAGCCTGTATACATTGTTCGAAAGTTCAAAATTATGCAACATACAATGGAACGTGTGGTAAAATAGGTACTCTCACCTAAGTAGGTCCCTATTTGACCGCAGTGACCGCACGCTCCGTTGTATAGCGCTGTGCGTATCCTTTACGGTATTTTTTAATTTCCTAAAATATTTAAGAATTCTACCAAGGAGTTTCACCTTACGAGAATAAAACTATTGGCAGTACTGTTTTCTCGCAAATGTGTTGAAAAACGTTGTGTAACCGGACTAGTATCATAAATAACTGTATCATACCTACATAGTAATATCTGCACAACATACAATAAAATACAAAAGCATAAAGAAAAAAAAGTAAAAACTCAAATCAATTAAATTATTTGTTGTTAGCAATGTTCTTCTACATACATTCACATTTTCGCAAAAGAACTCTATCACGTGAGCAAAGTCGCGGGTCGATATTATTTAGGTGCTTGACCTTTCATAACAACAACTAAATTGGGTGCATAATAATTACGTTTCACACAGTGATAATCCTAAGTTCTAACACTTATTTGTTTGAGTTTATGTTGTCATTCAAACAAATAAGAATGTTGAACGCAGACGCGTCACGCGCCACCGATGTGGCGTTATCGCGTACCTACCTACGCAATGACGCCGCACACACACGCCGCTGCAACCACTCTTCAATGAAATCGCGCATGTATGCGTCACTCAGCGTTAGGAGTGTGTATGTGTACGCGCACTAGCTTCTTACTGCTCATCACAGCGTCTATCTCTCTCGCACGTGGTGTCGGATGAGATAGCATGCATTTTAACCCCGCCCACCAAATAGTTCGTGCGGCGGCGGCCGACTAGTGTACCCTTAATATTCAAAACATGGGTATGTACACTGATTTATATCTCAAAACAGATGTTCTGTTGCTAACAGTTGTATTTGAAAATTTTCGAAAAACTTGTAAACTACATTACAATCTCGATCCCGCGTTCTATCTTACAGCACCAAGTCTATCTTTTGATGCAATGCTTTTAAAGACAGGAGTTCAATTAGAATTGATTAGTGATGTTGAAATTTTTAGAATGATACAAAAAGGTATTCGAGGAGGTGTTTGTATGTGTTCCAAAAGACATGTCAAAGCTAATCATAAATATTTAGATACTTACGATCCAACCCGTTCAAATTCATTTATCATTTATTTAGATTGTAACAATTTGTACGGTTATAGCATGTGTCAATCCCTACCCTATGCCGATTTTAGATTTAGGAATAGACAAGAAATTGATTTTTTACAATTGAACTTAGTAGACATCAGTGATACTGCAGAAAACGGTTACATTCTTGAAGTTGATTTAATATATCCGGAGAATTTGCACATGGATCACAATGACTTTCCCTTTTGTCCAGAAAAATGCTTGCCACCTGGTGGTAAGAATAAAAAGCTAATACCAAATTTGTACGATAAATATCACTATGTTATTCATTACGTACATTTAAAAAAATGTTTACAGCACGGTTTAGTATTGAGAAGGATCCATCGCGCTATTATCTTTAAGCAAAGTTGTTTTTTAAAGCAATATATTGATATTAACACTCAGTTACGCCAAAAAGCAGAGTCAACGTTTGAACAAGACTTTTTCAAATTATTGAACAATAGTATTTTCGGAAAGACGTTGGAAAATAATGAACATCGAATAAACGTTAAGTTAGTAAACAAGTGGTGTGACTCGAACAATAAAACAAAAAAGACTACTTGTGCTGAAAAATTGATAGCCAGTCCATATTTTCATAGCGCCTCTGTATTTTCTGATGATCTAGTGGCAATACAAATGAAACCTGAGCGTATTATACTTAATAAACCAATATACATAGGGTTTGCAGTATTAGAATTATCTAAGACTCATATGTACGACTTTCACTACTCTATCATAAAACCTTTTTATGGCAACCGAATTGAATTGTGCTATACTGACACAGATAGTCTAGTATATGATGTACAGAGCAAGCCCAACTAGAGACTTCAAGCTCCATTTTCTAAAATATTTTGATACCAGTAATTATGACTGTAACAATGACTATAACTTACCAATTATTAATAAGAAGGTTCCAGGACTGTTTAAGGATGAAATGGGGGGTAACATTATCAAAGAATTCGTAGGACTGCGCTCAAAGCTTTATTGTATTAAAACGTTAAACAAAACTATTAAAAAGGCAAAAGGTACAAAAAAATGTATAACCAGAAATTTTAATATGTTAGATTATAAAAATGTTTTGTACAATAATTGTAATGTTATTCGTAAAAAAATGTCTTGTTTAAGTCAATAAAACATGAAATATTCACTCAGGACGTAAATATAATTGCACTTTCTAGCAACGATGATAAACGGTTGCTGTCGCCTGATAAGGTATCTACTTTAGCCTGGGGTAATGCAACTATATTTAAGTAATGCATTACCATTATTTTGTACTATGTACTATAAATGACGTTCTAAATGTAAAGTATCTAAAGACACAAGTAATGTGTAATGTAATTGTGAATCATATATTTTCTTGGTGTCCCAAATAGATATTATTATCTTTTTACTTGTAACAAATATCATAAAATCTTATTTAGTACTTAATTAGTTTTAAGACCGTTTACGCGACACAGCATTTCGTAAAAAATAGTAAAATATTCTCTACTAACTTTTATATCATATTATTAAATCATACTTATTATTCATTTTCAAAACTTCGGACTTTAAAATGAAATGCTGTGCCGCATAAACGGGATACCTAAGTTTTCTTTTAAGTGCCTATTTGTAGTAAATAAATAAATAAATAAATACTATTTTATGATCATAATTGTATCTGTTTCATTTTCATTCCTTCCTGATTGATGACAAAGTACTTATGGCTCGAACCACGTCGCTCACGACGGTACAGGCTCCAACGTGATAAAACATGACATGATCATTTATGATGACAAAGCTCGTAGTTCGCACGCGCCGCGGTGTAGAATTCTACGTCGAACAGGTGTTCGCGCACGAGCTCGATCATGTTGAAACATGAAATTGAATCATAGCATAAGGAGTCTAATTACATTTAGCCACGTTCTACAGTAATATTATTGTGTAGAACATTTATCACTAAGCTGTCTATCGGAGCGGTCATATCACATCGAATAAAAACGACACGAATTGTAAGTATTGTACAAGTACTAATATACTTTTAACGGTATTCCGTTATATTGATTTAAATAATTCTAATTAATAATTATTTCGTTTGTTTCAGATCATTGATAATGTGTGATTCTCCCGATATTATCGACTTCTCACAATACGCTCAAGGTTTTCCGACTCCCAGTTTAAGCTGGCATATCCCAGAACAACAAAGACCTGTCAACAAGGAATCTAGAGGAAGACAAGACTGCGGACCTGCCAGCAAGAAGCCTAGAATAAGACGGGAGTGTCTAAAACAGTCTCTGCCTACATGTCAATCATTCGTAATTAACAATGAGAAGAAAAAAGGTTTACGACTAATCCAGGTACAAGTGTTGGATATCAGTGAACAACAAGAACCTGTTAGCGAAAATCAGGAGTTGGTAATATTAAGTGCGCAGTATGTAGTGACTGAATCGATGGACCATGTTATGGAGGAGACGCAATCGTTAATTAATAAAATATCCAAAAAACTTTGTGGAGACAGTAGTTATTATTAACTGGTATCATTATTTTGTAAAAACATGTTTTAAAAGTTATTATGTAATATTGTAATTATTATGGTATTATTATAAAGTATGTATAACACATATTAGGATTTTATGTTGTGTGCGTTTTGTATGAAATATAATGAAGATAACATTAATTTCTTTGTTTAATCGTTAATTACTAAAAAACTTTGTGAAGCAGTATTTAGTATTATCAGGTGTCATTATTTTGTATATACATACTTTACAAGTTATTGTGTAATATTATAGTTTTATGGTATTATTATTATTAAGTATGTATTACACATATTAGGTTTACATGATGTGTAAGTTTTGAATGTATAAGGTTTATTATAATAAAGTTAAATGAAATAGCATAAAATAATATAAATTCCTTGTTTTTAATCTAGTTGGGTTAATGTTCATACATCACGAGTTTGTAAGTAAAGTATATAGACACGTATAGAAAACATTAAATAAACTGTGTAGGGACAGTTTTTATTATTATTTGATAAGTAGTTTTATTTAGTTTGTAATGATTGTAAATAATGTAAAAAGGTAAATAAAAAATTTCTTTATAATTTAAATTATATTTGTTTTGTATTACTTATTTATCCTCGATTTACTTATTTATTCTATGTAGGTAACCCTGAGTATAATACATAAAACACTCTTTAGTAGATAAATATTTTTAATAACTGTTCATCACAATAATAATTAAAATAAATTAAATACAGACATATTATTATCATCATACCATTTTCTAATACACACCGCATTATTTAATGCACAAGTCATTTTATGGTTCACACAGTTAAAATCAGTTTTATTTTTGCAGAACTTTTTTTTAATGTCGCAAAATTAGGGCATCCCTTCTCACCTATGTCGATCACTTCACAGTTTGCACATAACTCTTTAATCCACTTTATTTTTTCCAAACCCTTTGTCATAATTTTTTTTTCTAAATATGGTAAAATAACGCGTTTAAACTCTTTGTAGTCTATGTACCCCTCACTCCAGTAAATTCCTCGATTTCTTTCTATCCACCTTACTCGTCTTTTTTCTTCTTGTGTTAGGTAATGGAATGGATATGGCGGTTTTACTAAGAACGTCTGTGTATGATCCTGACTTGCCATGGTCAATTCTTTGACAGTAAAATTATTTGTAGAATCTTTAAATCCTTGAAGTTCAACTATAAGGTTCTTCATGATAACTTCTTGACAATGTTACTTAATGGTTTGTATTCAACAATGCAATCGTTTAGAATGAGACAGTATGCTAAAGTTTGATCTGGTATCTCTGAATCACTCTCAATTTCTACTCTCACATCTACAACCGGACCTGTCTTTAGATTATCTGCTTGTCTAGAGCAATCGATTACAAACAGCGGTGCTAAATCTCTAAATTGTTTCTCGCTTAGTATGGGCTCCGAGCGACGTCCGTAATATGACTGTTGAAATCTGATGTATTGCTCGTATAATAAAGCGATTCTGTTATTAGCAAAACTTACATTTAAGTTTTCATATGGAAAATAGGTTGAATTGAGATACACTCTTACGTCTCGAATATGACAGTGATCGAATTGAGACATGTCAGAACTTGCATTACCTATTCTAATCTAACATTGTCATTGTCAAAGATAGTTTACTGACAGCTGAGAGGCACAGATTAAAATCAAAGCCGGCGGCGCGTGCGTCATGTTGCAGGAAATGGAATGTTGCCACTTAAATATTAATATTTTTTACGCTGTATAATATTTAGAAGTTTTACTCTTTGTTTTCTGCACCGGTTGACGTCATGACGTCGGCGCCGGCTGTCGCTGAAAACCAGCGCTGGGGCTCTGTCTTGCATAGGGTCATAGCACTTAAGCTGAGCGATGGCCGTTTTGCGTGGATGTGACGCAATTTTTTCCCCCAGTTTTTCTTTGTTTTTGTGTTTCTCTGTTTTTTGCGTCATGTTTACTGTAAATAAACGTATTTTCTTTCTTTCTTTCTTCATTGTTTTTTCTATTTGTCTGTAGACCAATAATGACGTATCTTGGTTTTTCTATTTGAGATGAAGTTTTGATAGACCAGGTATGTTTTGTAGTTTTAGGCAAAGCTGGATATTCGTACAGATCCCAATTTCTGTATATCATTTGAAGTGGACGATATTTTTCTAATACTTTTAACAAACCAATTTTTTCTTTGTCTGATACTTTAACATACGGCACGCGCCATATGATTTTGTTGATCTGAACAGCATCCACTACTTCGCCTGTATTAAGTTTTACAGCGTTCAAATTAGTGTTACTTCGTAACAATATCAGTTCATGTCTACTATTAGTAGGGGAGCCCACGAGGCTAAATGGGGATTTACTCGAGCGTCGTAGAGACCTATTGGGATGCAAAGCTTAGATGATAAGAAGAAAAAAATGTTATGTGATATATACCTTTACATCGGTGGGGGAAGCGGCTATAGATTTTTAAATATGTAAAAAAAAACTGTTGCATGGACATCCTCGAGCGCGTCAGATATTGATAGCATCAATGCCCTACGTATTTTTAATAATGTACGTATGTTAATCTGATCGTTTGCATGATGCGGGTGGTTGTATTTAAGGGTTGAAAATGAAAAAAAAAAAAAAATCGAGCGCGTCAGATTTTCTAAGGGAGTGTTAAGTGCACCAAAAAAAAGCTCTCATTTACTAATCTGACGATTTCGATGGGACGCAAACTCGCGGCCATTTTCATAATGTGCAAAAAAAAATCGCCATTTTGAAATACTCAAGCGCGTCAGATTAAGATATATATGGTTCATCTTTATGTTCTAAACGTACTGTCTCATAATCTGACGATTATCTAGAGGGATTCGCCTGATCTGACAAAAAAAATTTAGAAAAACGGTTCACCTTAAAGGCCATCCCTGCAACTTCCCGCTAATTCCATTCCAGGGCGCTTAAAATTGTACTTATGACATTTTTGAGCTCAAAATATAATTTATGTGATATTTTGAGCTCGCTGAGTTCAAAGAAATAATATTTCTATGCATTTGAGCTCCAAAATTAGTTGATTTAGAAAAATCTTAAATAATATTGAATTAAATTCATATGATAATTAATAATTATATATGTGACAATATTTTATTATGTGCCAAAGAAGTACAACTTCTAACGCGTGTACATGAGTACACACACCATTTTTTTTTTGTATAAAAGTTTAACTAAATAATTTATTTCAATGAAAAAAAATTTCTATAAATACTTATGAAACTGAAGTTAACAGACACTTGACAATTGTTTGATTTTTCTTTAAAAATAAACTAGACATAGAAAATTATTTATAAAAATCTCATTTATAATTTTTCAGAGCTTCTAAAAATGAATTTTTTTAATAAAATTAAAATTAAATTAAAATTAACCAGAGTGGGGACGGAGTGAGAGAGTAATAGATAGAGAAAGAGTGAGAGAGGAATAGAAACGCGGAGAAGGAAATGTAGGCATCACGCAGCTGCACGCATTTAACTTTATCGACGAATTTTTGTTATTACGGCTTGCGGAAATCGTCAGATTATATATTTTTCATTATTCTTGAATTATTTCCTTCTAAATAAAAAAAAATTAGCTACGCTCGAGAATGTCGAGATAACGTTTTTTTTTTACAACTTTGTTGCCCTCCCCTTTTTTTACGTCACTCTCAAATTGTCAGATTAGTGGAACTCACCCCACCTTAATCTGACGCGCTCGAGAATTTCTGATGGTCAATTTTTTTTTACTAATCTGATCCTGTATCCTTCACGGGCGGCCTTATATATGGGCCACATGTTTTGTGGAGGTACTTAACCGGGTACAAGGTATCCCCCTGTATATTAATCTGCCGCGCTTTAGTAAATCCCGAAATCCCGCTTGGGCTCCCCTACTATATTTATCACGACTTTTTTAAAATCTTCAGCAAAACCGAGGAGGTTACGTAGTGGTATAGAAGCAGAAAATTTTCCGCCGTCGATATTTTTTATACCATCAATATTCCAGCCCCCGGCATGAGACATTTTTGATTCACTTTCGTTCATCGAAATTAATGATTTCATGATTGTTGTTATACCTGCATTTTTTATTTTATCATTCTCCCCTCCATTTAGCTCATACCTAATATCTTGGAACAAGTAGAGTAAAGCATTGTTCGTGAAATTGATACTAGTAGCTTTAACCTGCGTATCTTTTTTGGTTACGATAACAGTTCCTTCCAAATATAGGGTGCTAGCTGATGGTAATATGTACAAGTCCTGTTGGTTGATAGGTATGCGGATTTCATCGTTCCTGTTGAAACTAGTTACATAAGGCTTGTAGGAATGAAATTCTATTCCTTCTATAGTATTATCGTAAGTTGGAGCGGCTAAAACGTCTAAAATATTCATTTTAACAATCCAATCGCTCTAAGGAATGCTTTATTGTCTTTAGTTAATTTTATTTTCTTCTTAGAGAGAGGTCTTATTTGATAGGTAGCTCGAGCAGAACTGATATTCTTTACTTGTTGAGACACATTTTTATTGTATGTAGTTAATCATTTTTTTCTTCTAAGATGCAGATATACCTGCACTTCTTCACCACGTAAATTGATTATTCGTTTATTTATATCTAACAGCCTGATATGTATGCAGCTTATGTTGTTTTGATTGATTGGAAAGTATATTGCGTTCTTCGGGATTTCTATGATCCTGTATCCAGGTGGCACATTAAGTGCAAATTCGTGAATAATATGACTTGGTTCACCGTTTACATATGAACCGCTTACAATATCACATTCAATCCTTATTACGGTCGTAGGTAGAATGTTGACTGGAGACTGTGACACATGCCATTTATTTGCTTTCAAGATTTGTTTATTAAATCCTAATAGTCTTAAAAGAGTCTTCTTTAGTAAAATTAATGTCTTTTGTACAGAATATTGTAGTTTTTAAAGTATTATTATTGCATCGTAGTTTGATCGCTGCATCTTTTATTTCGGATTTTAAATAATCGCTGATATCTTGCAACTCATAAGTGCCTTCTGGCATTTCAATAACTGTGTTTGAGGCATAATAGAACTTATTATTACTTTTATCAATGTTTGGAATAGAATTAAATGTTGAAAAGTGCAATAAAGCACACTCATACTCTCCATCTAGTTGCAACGTATTAGGAAAGTATGTAGTTAACACTGACGAGTCTCCAGTTATCGACAAAGTGAGCGACATCTTGCAAATGATAGAAATAAAAGAAATGCATATATTTTATAATACATTTTTATTCCAAAAAGTCCACAAATAATTTAAACATAAATGTCCACAATTGACTGCGTTAAATTTTTGATATCTTGTGTAGTTATAAAAAACATTACAATTTTTGAAATACAGCATCAGTTCCATTGGAGATTTTAAATTTCCATAGCTATCAAAGTATTCACAGTGATCGTTTACTTTAACATAAGCTACCCAATGCGTTCCTTCGTTCTTAGAATCGTCTAAGTTAACGATACCACATTCAATGTGTTTCGGCTTCCGAGGTAGTCGATCCTTCATGTAGACCCCACGAAAATATGGGATGTCTCTTGAATACTTTAGGATGTCTACATTAGTTAGAGGGCGATTGGGTAGCATATTTTTTAGTTTTTTGAAGATCTTATAAACAATCCTTTACCGCTTTTATACGGCTTAATGTATAAACCCTTACCCAACACTAAAGCCTCCATAGCTTTATTATGTTGTTCTGTTTCTTGCAAATTTTGTTTGCTTGCTTTGTAATCATTAACGGTTTTTGCAATGCCAGCTGCACCACCAGCTAAACTTCCTAAAGCTGATAAACCAGCGAAAATTGGAATTAAAGGTAGAACTCCTCCAGTCTTTGGTATGGGTATTACTCGAGGTACTCGAATTCGATGATGAATGTTTGGTAATAACTTTTTTGCGGCTAAGTAAGCTGCTTTTATCAAAGTCTTACTATCTTTGCGTTTGAGTTTCTTAATTTTTGATTTTATTGTCGAAACTAAGTTTTTAAATGATTTAATGCCGGATCCAGACTTTAGTTTCGCTTTCATAACTTTGCTCACTAGCCAAGAGCTTAGTTTTTCACCTTTCCCTGCATCTTTTGATTTAAGTCTTTGTTTAGCCATGTTAAGTAGATGTAAATCGGCTTTGTGACGATTTGATAAGTCTGTATGGTTTGTGTACGCAATATCGTGTTGCATGCAAGCTTCGTCTAGCTTATTTACACCTCGGTCACCTCGCGCTAGGCGTTTGTGAAGTTTGGTTCCCGGTCCGCAATAGTTGTATCCTGGCAAATGAACTTCGAATGGTAGATGATTAATTATGCTATTAACAAGTCCACCTCCTTGCATTATTCAAATTAAAATGTTCAGATTTCAAATGAAAAATGGTTATATAATATCTTAGTCCATTATTGCAGCTTTTTCAATCCAACTGTTTTCTGCACTGTCTAGACCTAACCATTTGACATACAATTTATTTCCTTTGTTTTTCAAAACCTTTTCAATTAAATAAACATCGGAATGATTAGATCTTTGTAGTTCTTGTTCGTAAAAAGCTCCTAATATGTTTTGCTTTCGTCGATCTTCTATGTGATATGTCACTGGTAAGGTTTTATTTACCTTTTTTATAATAAATAATTCAGTCGACCAATTAGGAGTGTAACTTTTCTCAAAATTATGTTTGTATTTACTTATACGAACACAATCACCAACTTTGAATTTAGGCTTCCGCTGAAGTAATTCATGTTTGTTATTTTTTTTAATATTTTCTTTGATTACTTGTTCATTACTTTTATTTACATTAACTGGTTTAAATTGAATAGTGCGATGTTTTGTGTTGTTATATCTCTTCAATATATCTTCCAATGGTAGACCTAACCACTTATAGTTTCCATTGAGACTAAAATATTTGTATAATTTATTTTTTACAGTTCTAATCAGTCTCTCTACAATTGATGCTTTTTTAGTAGAAAACGATGAGTAATGGTTAATGTTGTGCTTTTTCATAAGCGTTTGAAATGTGATGTTATAAAATTCTGTCCCCATATCAGTTTGTAAGTTAACAGGATTATTACGACTACTATGCAGTATATGTTCGAATGCACGAGTAACCTCAAATTTATTTTTCGATTTTAACGGTTCAGCCCAGACATACTTTGAGAAGCAGTCAATCACCACTAAGATGAAATTGTAACCTTTGTTATACTTTTTAAGGTTTTGCATGTCCATCAAGTCTGCTTGCCATAAGTCGTGGATTCCTTTCAGAATAACAGAACGTCGAAGGAAATTTCTTCGTGCCGCTTTGTGTATTTCATTTACAATTTGCTGTTTTGTCATTACAGAGTTTTTTGTAGTAATTTATCTACCTCTACTTTAGTATAAAACTTATCTTGGAAATGAGTTGAAACCTCAGGTATCTTTGCTTTTAAAGTAGTTTGCACTGTATCCTTTGCATCTTTTATTATTTGAGAACGCAATTTACCAATCAGAGTATTACAGTCTTTCAACATATTTGCATTCAATCGATCTACATAAACCTTGTTTACACCCAGATTATTTAATTCTTTTAACGTTTTAGCATTCAATTGATCTACATAATCCTTGTTCACAGCATCGTCTGCCTCTACTGGGGCTCTAATTCCTCTCAGTCTTGATGTTGTTAAGTCAAAATCTCCGTTTTCTGATTTTAACAATGCATTCTCATTAAACTCAAATAACTCCGATAAACGCATTCTTTTGTGAATGTAGTGTCCGAATTTGTCTACGTTCATGTTTAAGGTGTATTGTTTCGAGAGGTTGATAGTAAAATAAATTCATTTTTCAATACTTATTTATTTATAACTTTACTTTCACGTAATTCTTCAATGATGGATATAATTTCATTATCTAATCCTGTGTTGCCAGCGTCTCTAGATGCAATCAATAATTTCAAGCTTTCCACTAATTCAATATGATCATCCCAGTACACTAAATCTACGTTTTTTCTCCACTTTTTTAATAACGGTAGACCTTTTCCCTGAACTGCATTCTTCAGTTATTGCATTCTTCAGTTTAAAAAGAGGTTTAATAACTTGCATATAGTTTTGTCCTTTGTTACTTTTTATTGGCTTACTTGGTTCATTTGGCTTTTTGGCTTTCGGCTTTCGGCTTTCGGCTTTCGGCTTTCGGCTTTCGGCTTTCGGCTTTCGGCTTTCGGCTTTCGGCTTTCGGCTTTCGGCTTTCGGCTTTCGGCTTTCGGCTTTCGGCTTTCGGCTTTCGGCTTTCGGCTTTCGGCTTTCGGCTTTCGGCTTTCGGCTTTCGGCTTTCGGCTTTCGGCTTTCGGCTTTCGGCTTTCGGCTTTCGGCTTTCGGCTTTCGGCTTTCGGCTTTCGGCTTTCGGCTTTCGGCTTTCGGCTTTCGGCTTTCGGCTTTCGGCTTTCGGCTTTCGGCTTTCGGCTTTCGGCTTTCGGCTTTCGGCTTTCGGCTTTCGGCTTTCGGCTTTCGGCTTTCGGCTTTCGGCTTTCGGCTTTCGGCTTTCGCCTTTCGGCTTTCGGCTTTCGGCTTTCGGCTTTCGGCTTTCGGCTTTCGGCTTTCGGCTTTCGGCTTTCGGCTTTCGGCTTTCGGCTTTCGGCTTTCGGCTTTCGGCTTTCGGCTTTCGGCTTTCGGCTTTCGGCTTTCGGCTTTCGGCTTCCGGCTTCCGGCTTCCGGCTTTCGGCTTTCGGCTTTCGGCTTTCGGCTTTCGGCTTTCGGCTTTCGGCTTTCGGCTTTCGGCTTTCGGCTTTCGGCTTTCGGCTTTCGGCTTTCGGCTTTCGGCTTTCGGCTTTCGGCTTTCGGCTTTCGGCTTTCGGCTTTCGGCTTTCGGCTTTCGGCTTTCGGCTTTCGGCTTTCGGCTTTCGGCTTTCGGCTTTCGGCTTTCGGCTTTCGGCTTTCGGCTTCCGGCTTCCGGCTTCCGGCTTCCGGCTTCCGGCTTCCGGCTTCCGGCTTCCGGCTTCCGGCTTCCGGCTTCCGGCTTCCGGCTTCCGGCTTCCGGCTTCCGGCTTCCGGCTTCCGGCTTCCGGCTTCCGGCTTCCGGCTTCCGGCTTCCGGCTTCCGGCTTCCGGCTTCCGGCTTCCGGCTTCCGGCTTCCGGCTTCCGGCTTCCGGCTTTCGGCTTTCGGCTTTCGGCTTTCGGCTTCCGGCTTCCGGCTTCCGGCTTCCGGCTTCCGGCTTCCGGCTTCCGGCTTCCGGCTTCCGGCTTCCGGCTTCCGGCTTCCGGCTTCCGGCTTCCGGCTTCCGGCTTCCGGCTTCCGGCTTTCTTCGGCTTTTTGCTTTTAGCTTTTTGCTTTTTGCTTTTTGCTTTTTGCTTTTTGCTTTTTGCTTTTTGCTTTTTGCTTTTTGCTTTTTGCTTTTTGCTTTTTGCTTCTTGCTTCTTGCTTCTTGCTTCTTGCTTCTTGCTTCTTGCTTCTTGCTTTTTGCTTTTTGCTTTTTGCTTTTTGCTTTTTGCTTTTTTGCTTTTTGCTTTTTTGGCTTTTTGCATTAGCCATTTCGGCTTTTTGGCTTTTTGGCTTCTTGGCTTTTTGGCTTTTTGGCTTTTTGGCTTTTTGGCTTTTTTGCTATTTTGCTTTTTTGCTTTTTTAAAGCAATTATTATGCCAAAAGCCAAAAGCCAAGCCAAAAGCCAAAAGCCAAAAGCCAAAAGCCAAAAGTCAAAAGCCAAAAGCCAAAAGCCAAAAGCCAAAAGCCAAAAAAGCAAAAAACAAAAAGCAAATAGCAAAAAACAAAAAGCAAATAGCAAAAAGCAAAAAGAAAAAAGCAAAAAAGCAAAAAAGCAAAAAAGCAAAAAGCAAAAACCAAAAAGCAGCAGTAAAAGGTAACGGACGGGACGGTGGTGGTGGTATCTAATGGTAGGTATCTTTAGGTTATTCTAGGAGTAAACTATTGCTCAAAGAATATTACTGTTTATTTTCACAAAGTTACATTTAAAATCAAACTGTAACTTTTGATTAAGGTAACACAAAACTATAGCTCATTAGGTTGCACATACGGCTGCTGAGTATGGGTGGTACTTAGCATGATTTTTTATTTTATATCGTTGACACATAATTGGAATTACTCTTGTGTAGAGAGTGCCATGCGTTCACGAAGTCAGTTTGTTAAGTTGTATATCATACAAATATTTGTTCCGTGCGGGAAACGAACCCGCGACACGTAACACATCAGCCAATCACTCAACAACTGCGCCTAGCTTGCCGTCAATATTGTAACCTAATTATCACTAGGCACATTAAGGATATTTTATTACTGGGTTTCTCCAGCATGACTTTTATTAGTAGCAATTTGTAGTCTGTTTTTGTTTAATTTTGTTATCAAATCTTATTTAAGGGCCTACCTCCGCATAAGTGGCGACCTCATTGAATAAAAAACCGTATCTTTGCAAGGAAAATAAAGATTAAAGAATCCTTAGATGGGTGAAAGGGTAGATTAAACATATGTTGCGTAAGTTACTAAGAAGAAAAAATCGTTTTTTGGTACTTTTGCTTACTACTTTGGGTACGAAACACAAAATGTTTACTGTGTGT
The DNA here is from genome assembly GCA_951329385.1 of Polia nebulosa. NCBI lineage: Eukaryota > Metazoa > Arthropoda > Insecta > Lepidoptera > Noctuidae > Polia > Polia nebulosa. The sequence goes on along the minus strand of OX589610.1, from coordinate 5,844,029 downwards.
GTGTGTGTTTGCTGTGTGTGTGTGTGTTGTTGTTAACTGGACTCAAAAAGTCCAGTTTTAACAACGTAAAAATAGCTTATCCTTTTTGTAACAAACACAACATAGGATTCTTTAATCTTTATTTTCTACGCTTTGCAACGATTTTTTATTCAATGAGGGCGCCACTTGGCGGCTATATACACCTTTTTTTTTTTTTTTTTTTTTGGGGGGTGGGAAATCATCCTATGACTTCTTCCGCTCTAGGGTGGAGCGGAAGGGTGTGTCAGACTCTTACTGACTAAAACCCACCCCTGTTCCTCCCTGCCTCGAGTGCCCGGGGGCGAGGTAACTCTTTCGAAATCCTCCACCCCCGGGCAGGCACCGGCCGTGGCAGGCCCCTTCCTTTGGCTGACAACTCTTTGAGGCGCGCGTGGAACACTACGCGCCGTCGACTCTCGGGCCTGGTGCTGATCGGACGGCGAGTTACCCACTACTCGCCGTCCGCGGCTATATACACCTTAAGGTGGTACTGATTGACCATAGCAAAATCAGCAAAAGATATGAGTTACCAATAGTTTTTTTTTAATGTGAAACATCTTTCCTCTCGCTTTTATGCCATCTGTGGGAGTGATTTCGTGAAATGGGACAGAAGTGTGTAACAGGAAGCCAAGGACGCGCGCGCTATTTGGTTTGACCAATGAGCGCACGCTATTTATTTTGACCAATAAGCGCGCGTGGTGTTAGAGTTGGCCGTCGGAATTTAACGTTTTAATTTTCAGGATAGAATGTTAAAGTTGCGTATTAGTTATTACCAAGGTGAGATGTCAAATGTGACACAATCTATGCGACTACTGTATGGCTTGCTCGTTTTTTAGGGTTCCGTACCCAAAGGGTAAAACGGGACCCTATTTCTTAGACTTGACGCTGTCCGTCCGTCTGTCCGTCTGTTACCAGGCTGTATCTCATAAACTGTGATAGTTAGAGAGTTGAAATTTTCACAGATGATGTATTTCTGTTGCTGCTATAAAAACAAATACTAAAAAACAGATTAAAATAAATATTTAAGGTGGCTCCTATACTAAAAATGTGATTTTTTTTTGCTCGGTTTTATGGATAATGGTACGGAACCCTTCGTGCGCGAGTCCGACGCGCACTTGGCCGGTTTTTTTTTAATTGATTGACTCGACCACTATCTCACTTGATGATAAGCTATAATGTCGTCAACGATCTTGTCATAAAGACCTCCAGATTGTAGCTATCAGGAAATACAAACTCTGGCAGGGAATTCCACTCCTTAGCTGTACGCACGTGTGAACGTGTTTCCAAAACATTTTAAACTAACCAAATGCAGCAGAATACCACTATTTTACATGGAGCGACTGCCTATCTGACCACCACAATCCAGTTACTGGGTAATACGATACCCCTTGGTAAGACTGGTTGTCAGACTTTCGGGCTTCTGACGACCCGTAACGACTGTCAAAGATCCACGATTGACAGCCGGGACCAACGGCTTAACGTGCTTTCCAAGGTACGGAGGAGTCTCGGTATGTAAATATGGGCACCCATCCATGGACCAACCCCGGCAAGCGTAGCTTAACCTGATGGGTTGACCGTGCGGCTGTCATTACTTTATCCACGAGCTCCTTTCTACCTACCTACCGACTTAGAATATATATATTACATAGTGTAATTTTGCAAAATAACGAGTTATTTATTACCTTTTCATTTGTCCTACTAACTAAAATTCCTATTGTTAAATGTAAAATCCTTGTAAATTGAGCGCCTACATAAATATATTTATAAAACTCTGCTCACCCTATTGCTCACAGAGCGTGGTTAATTCAAATCTGAGCATAAATATGGTAGTACTGGTGACCACCGAAGTGGTTTCTTATGTTAGATTATAATTTTGATGTTTTTTTTTTTAAATTCAAGTTATGTTCTTCAATGATATAATTTATAATGCAAAGTGAGTTTATGTGTTTTAATTAAGGAACTTCATCATCATTCTCCTGCCCTTATCCCAATTTATTTGGGGTCGGCGCAACATGTCTTTTTCTTCCATACTCCTCTATTAGTCGTCATCTCTGTAGTCACCCCTTTTTTACCCATATCCTCTAATTTAATTTTTTTTTTTTTTTTTTTTTAATTAAGGAACTTGTGTCATAAAAAACAGTATGATTTAATTAAGTTATCTGTTTCGGAAAACAATACCATCATATTTATTTTTGACGGCTTAGTAATAATTTAGTTTGGATTTGAAAGGTCTAAAAGATTTTTTATTTCTTACTGCCCAAAACCGACTTTTAATCGTTTCTTAGGGACTCCTCGAGTTTGGACTCCTCGAGTTTCATTGTCACAGCTATTTTTGGTGGTCGCCACTTTTGATGCTGGCTTTTAGGATTTGCAGTGGTTGGGAATAGTGTGGCGGGTGTTTTGGGAAAAACTTAAAAAAAAAAACTTGAGAGGTGTCAAGGGACACCCGGATGGAACGAAGTTCCTTTCGATTAATTAGTGAGAATTGGTGATTAGTGAATCTACTTAGCTTACTATAGCAAAAAGTGTCGTGGCAACTTTTCGTAAGAATTTTTTCCGTCTAGCCCCCTTGACGGAAAAATAATAATAAAAATAATAATAAAATTAATAATAAAAATAATAATAAAATTAATAATAAAAATAATAACGAGAACGACGAGAACCTCGTGAAGGCTGAGAGAGATAAAAAAACAAAGTATCTTGATCTGGCTCGCGAGGTTGTCGACATGTGGGAGGTGGATACAGCAGTCATTGTGCCGATAGTCGTGACGGCCAATGGCTTAATTGCCAAGAGCCTCGACCAACATCTCAGGAGGCTCTCGTTAGGCAGTTGGATCAAGGGCTTGATCCAGAAAGCAGTACTCCTGGACACGGCTCGTATTGTTAGGAGATTCCTTTCTCAGGAGCCCTGACCACCGGTAGCTTGGACCCTATTCCCGATACCGGTGGGCTACTACTTTTTATATTTTTAAATGTTTTTGTATTATATGTAAGTACCTAAATATTTGAAAATGTAAAGTGTATGTATATAAGATTAAATAAATGGAAAAATAATAATAAAATTAATAATAAAAATAATAATGAAAAAAATAATAAAAATAATATCTGGCTTGCTTTCTATAAGAGAGAGAGAGAGACAGACAGAGAAACATGCGACGCCGCACAGCTTACAATAGCTTACTATAGCAAAAAGTGTCGTGACAACTTTTCGTAAGAATTTTTTCCGTCTAGCCCCCTTTCACAACGCGCGATAAGGAACTTCGTTCCAAAAACAACATATTAAGAAGTGCTGAAGAGCAGTGGTGGCCCAATGGTATTGGCCGCGACTTACAAGTTGTAGGTCGTGAGTTCAAACCTAGACAGGCGCTTTACTTTGTGTAAATTATTTCATCGCCTCTGCTCTCAAAACGGTGAAGGAAAACATCGTGAGGAAACCGACATGTCCTAGAACCAAATATTCGAAGGCATGTGACATCCACCAACCCGCACTGGGCCCGCGTGGTGGATTACGGCCCACACCCTCTCACAGAGAGGAGGCCTGTGCCCCAGCAGTGGGGACATTAAAAGGCTGATGATGATGAAGTGTGTATCGAATACATCCTATCTAGTTGTTGCTGGCAAAAATATTACTCATAGTTAAAAAAAAAAATAAAAAAAAAAACGCGCTTCCGTATTCTTTTCAGAAAATCCTTTCATTTGATACTTACCCATAATCATGGGAATGCATAAAAAAATAACTAGTCCGCTATCTTTGGAAGTCCGCCACATTGGATTTAGAATGACGTCACTTACTACTCACTCACTACTTTTGACTGGCTTGTTGGTCTAGTGGTTAGTGACCCTGACTGCTATGCCGGAGGTCGTGGGTTCGATTCCCACCCAGGACAAATGTTTGTGTAATGAGCACGATCATTTGTTCTGTGTCTGGGTGTAATTTATCTATAATATGTATGTATTTAGAAATATATAAGTATGTTTATCAGTTGTCTAGTACCCATAACACAAGCTCTGCTTAGCTTGGGACTAGATGGCGTTGTGTGATAGTTGTGGAATATTATTATTATTATTACTTAGCTAACCATGCATTGGTGTTGATTCCGTTGTGCACAAACTAAACTTAATTTAGGCTATTGCTATCTTTTTCTCTCTAATAAAACAAGAAAGACACGGACGTAAATTAGAGCTGTCAAATTTAGTTTGAACTAATATTTCCATACAAATTAAGGGTACACGTAAAAACATGTCGTCTAAAAACACGGCGAAGCGCAAGGCGTAAACTAGTTTGACATCTCTCTCACTTAGTGCATAGATATAGCCGTCCTTTTCTCGCACTGCCTTTTAGTGAAAGATAGCAATTCTCTAATTTTAGTTTAGTTATTGAACAAGAGAATCCACACCATTGTCATCCAAACTAATCATGTATGAAAAATTTCAGCTAAATCGGGAAGTTGGTCAAATTTAACTTTAAGTTTTTTTATTACATACTTATTACAGGTGAAGCTAAAAAAAAGCGTATTTAAAATAGAAATATACTGTACATCACCTGTATCTCAGGACTGGGCTGCAGCTCCAGCATGTTCTTGACGGCGTTGTACAGGTTACGCGTCTCTTTCAGCTCCCGATCCTTGAGCACAATCGTCTCGCTCTGAGCCAGCACTTTTCTGTAATGTAAGTAGTTGAAACTTAAAAGGAAGAACCAACCAACTGGGCGAAAAGCTCTGGTGCCAAACTAGAGATGAATAATAAACAAGCCTCCTCTTAATTTCTTGACGACGAGATTGTTTGGGGGCTCAGAGGTCGTAACCCATATATGCCCAATGGGTCGATAACGACCCAAAAGTATTTGATTACTTCTTCCAATGCACTCCTGACCGCGATTAACCTACGAATTAATTCTTATTATAGGGCCATCTTTCTATAGTCAAAATGCGCGTCAAGCGGCATTGGAGCAGTCGTGTTGCGGTCATACACAACTGCACTAGGACTACATATAGCAGTCGGTTTGAAGTCAACTGATCGACTCCAATCGCAATACGACTGCTCTAAACAGTCCGTCTAAGTAATCGTATGGGATAATTCTGTTTCAATGTATTGCCACTAGACAGCGCTTATTTAGGCTTTCAATTTGGAGTTTGCTCTAAGCAGTCCGTCTATGGAGGACCTTATGTTAAATCGTATGGGATAATTGTGTTTCAATGTATTGCCACAAGACGGCGCTTATCTAGTTTTTCAATTTGGTATTTATGTTTACGCGATCGAATATGTATAAAAACTCGTGCTAAGGCTAAGGCAATTCTTCTTGAGGAAGAACAAGCAAAATCAAGCAAGATCAAGCTGTGTCAAAGAAAAGCGTATGGTCGGACATATCCACAATCTATATCCGGAAATTCAAAGGCTGAAACTAGAATGTTTACTGCATGCTATTTCCTATGCATATCAGAATGAATGTCATGTTCTGGACAGAGGCATATACAGGAATGCCTATGGGAGTGTAATTCGTTCATTCATTCATGATCATTTTTAGGGTTCCGTACCCAAAGGGTCAAACGGGACCCTATTACTAAGACTCCGCTGTCCGTCTGTCACCAGGCTGTCTCTCAGGAGCCGTGATAGTTAGACGGTTGAAATTTTCACAGTTGTATTTCTGTTGCCGCTATAACAACAAATACTAAAAAAAAGAATAAAATAAGGGGGCTAATACAAGACATGATTTTTTGCCGTTTTTATAGATAATGGTACGGAACCCTTCGTGCGCGAGTCTGACTCGCGCTTGACCGGTTTTTTTTAAGTAAAGTTAATTTTATTTAGACTTACAAACACTATATGTAGTTACAGGATGACCCCAATACAATAGTGGCACATACTTTCACTTGCTGGGCAAGTGAAGTTTACACCCGGCCTAAATGATTTTTATCAATTAACAAAAAATATTATAAAAAACTTTTTTACAAAAAAATAGAACCAACTTCCAAAAAAAGTGCAAAATACAAAAAAATAGAACCGATTTCCAAAAACAGTGAAAAATAACTTTAATTTCGGAAGTCGGTGTCAAATATCGAAGACACAAAACCAGGAACACCGACTTCCGAAATTAAAGTTATTTTTCACTGTTTTTGGAAATCGGTTCTATTCTTTTGTAAAAAAAAAAAAATATTTTTCACTTTTTAGTTGTGGTTCCCCATTAAATTGTGTTAACAATACATAGATATTAGATCGCAGCAATCGCGGTTGATTTGCTGTCAATTTTTGAAGAGTTCCGTTGTTTGTCTCCGAAAGCCATCATCAGATCTATATGAAATTTAAATGGGACCATTTCGGAACAAACCCCTTTTGAACAAAAAAGAATTTTGAAAATCCGTCTATAAATGACGGAGTCATGCCCGAACATACATAAAAAAAATACAAACATCCGGATTGATAACCTCCTTCTTTTTGAAGTCGGTTAAAAATTGGTAAAGACAATAACACAAAAGTCGAACTTAGTTGAACTCATAGGAGTAACCTCAGCTCTGGTAGGTACCTCCGGGAACGTGCGGTCCATAGCCCTTTACGGGGCACCGGTGTGGGTGTGTTCCCTGAGGCGGCAACCAGCTCGCCGGTTGAACGCGTCGCAAAAGGGTCATGGCCATTCGGCTCATCCGAGGATACCGCACGGTCTCCTGTGAGGCGGCGAGCCTCCTTGCCGGACTGTCGCCATGGGATCTGGAGGCCAGGGTCCTCGCGCTGCTCTGGGAGTGGCGCGAGAAGGCCAAACGCCGCCGCGCCGGGGCGAAACTCTGCTACCGCGACACCTCGCGGCTCGGCGGACGGAGCTCCGGCAGGATCTCATGGCGACATGGAGCCAGCGACTATCGCAACCCAGCTCTGGGCACGCCACCATTGCGGCGGTAGTGCCCCTCTTTGAGGAGTGGCTGCATGGAGAGGCGTCACAGCGTCCTCACCTTCCGCCTGACGCAGGTCCTCACCGGACACGGTTGTTTCGGGTGGTTCCTGCATCAAATCAGGTGGGAGGAAACGCCCGGGTGTTACCACTGTGCGGATCGCCCAGAGGACACGGTGGAGCATACGGTGGAGGTCTGCCCCGCTTGGGCGGAGCACCGCCGTGTCCTCGTGGATGCGATAGGTGGCGGCGACATCTCGCGCCCGGCCCTGGTTTAGGCCATGGTACAGAGCGAGAGGGAATGGGAAGCAGTCTCTGCCTTCTGCGAAGCAGTAATGCTCGCGAAGGCGGAGGCGTGACGCGTGAGGGAAGCTCAACGGAGTGCTCCTCACGGCCCCGGCCGCTACCACCGCAGGATAGGCGTACAGGGCGTAGGACGTCGCGAGACGATCTCCAGCCACCGTAGACCGGGACCTGCGGACGGCGAGCAGTGGGTAGCTCGCCGTCCGATCAGCACCAGGCCCGTGAGTCTACGGCGCGTAGTGTTCCACGCGCGCCTCAAAGAGATTAGTGTCAGCCACCACTGACGGGGCCCATCGTGGCCGGTGCCTGCATGCCTAGGGGTAGCGGACACATTCTGAAAATGTATGTAATTTGAACATAATTGGAGCAAACCAGAACGTCATCTTTGTATACTTATATATTTTTTGTTTTTGTTGAATTTTTCAAAACGAGTTGAATCAATTTCGATAAAATTTATATGGAACCACCTCTAAGTATGATCTACAAAAAAAAAAAAAAACAAAATCTGTTCTTATGTGGCGGAGTAGGTAATCGCGTAACAAACATACAAAAAAAAACATAGACGAATTGAGAACCTCCTCCTGTTTGAAGTCGGTTAAAAATGATTAAATAATAGCCTCCTGAACAACTGACGTCATCGTAAAACAATCCGGTCAATGTCTGTCTTAGGTCCTAACTCCCGCATTTTTTGTTACATTACAAAACAGAGGACACTATTTAATCGATTGTGTAGTTATTTTGTTGTTTTAATAACCGCTAATCGATTTTCATTCTATGGTAAACTAACCCATTGCCTTTTTGGAATTTAAAACGTTTATTCGTGTCAATGTTTGTGTCATACTATTGTTATTGTTTTATTAAATTAATTTAACCATGGGTCATTAAACCAAGGGCAGTTGAGTTGAGATCGATTGATCATTTTTAATCATAGACTTGCCAAGTTTGGGGGTAGTAACGCTAATTTAATGTTTTTTATGAGTCGGTGCTATTCTTTTGTATAACAGACAAAGAACAGCAGTATAAAACTCGTAAACTGCTCATAATGGTGTGAAATGCAATTAATTTTATTAGTCTTGCACCATTACAGGATGGTGAATCATTTTATTTGCAGTCATTAGGGATGACCTAATCTCCTCAGCATGGTTCAGCACAAACGATACCTCCGCTCAGCATTGAATAGATCCTTAGGATAACAAAAAGGGTCGCGGGTGTGTTTGGTTTTAGTCAGTAGGTAAGAGTCTGACACTCCCTCCCGCTCCACCCAGAACGAGTGAACTCATTTTATGATACACCACCCACCCTCAAAAAAAAGAAACTTCTTCATAACCTCCAATCGCACTAAGAACGATGAATGAAACTTTATCGCGATTGCAAATGTCGAGTAAATTGACTAATCACTGCAATAATGAGGCGGTGGAGGCACGACAACGCGTGACAAGTCCCCATCAATCATTCATGGCGTGTTCTTTGACGTCAAAGGACATGACGCCCATACAACTGCTATAGAAAACAACGTTTTCAAGAGAGGGACAGATATATTTGTTTAAAATTGTTATATCTAGTTTAATTTTCAATCAATTTAGATTCTGCTTTCACTGTTCGTACTCTTTAGTATATTCATCGATAAACCGGTTAGATAACAAATATTTTTTTCATGCATATTCCCTATTGCGTAGAAACATGATTGTGTTCATTCAAATCAATTAATAAGTACAGATATTTTATAATTGTAACGATTATCGAATGACAGGGCCATAGGGCCAATCTGTTGAAGATAAAATAGTATCAAAGGTGGTATAAGAAATGGGTTAAGGCGCTATTAACTGCTAATGACCTCGAGTGGTTAGCTTGCTTGTGTTCTGTGCTGAGCTCACGTAACGCGTCGTACGCCCCCCCGTAATAGGACTCGCCCAACAAGGAGCGCTGTTCGAAATTAGACGCATTATTAATTTATTACACACTAGCGACCCGCCCCAGCTTCGCTCGGGTACAAATTATACATATAAACCTTCCTCTTCAATCACTCTATCTATTAAAAAAACCGCATCAAAATCCGTTGCGTAGTTTTAAAGATTTAAGCATACATAGGGATATAGGGACAGAGAAAGCGACTTTGTTTTATACTATGTAGTGATAAAACAACAGGTATTAAAATAAAACACTGAGACTAAATTTTAAATAATTAAATGATCTTTAAAATGGTGAAGGTTTCATAAAAAACCGCTTTATAGTTTTTGTGTGATTCTCAATTTTTTATCCGCGTTAGACATAACTTTACAAATTAATTACACTATGTTATAAAAATATAATTTCAAATATTCTCAGATCAAATTATGACGGAAATTATTTATAGTAACATATATTTTTTTCAAAGAAATAGGACTAGTCGTTTAAACGTGATGTTCAGCCTTGCAGATTGGTAAAGGCTCCCGTAGACAGGCGCGTCGCGACAACACTTTTTCATAGAAGTTTTCTTACGAAAATGAATGTGGCATCATTGTACCCGTAGTTTGAACTCAAACATACCACTGAACTGATATACCATGAAGTTTGAACTGAAATATACACCTTTCTCTCTTTCTTTTGTTTCAGTGTTGGCGCAGACGTTGATCGATCGGCTCGTACTCTAATTAGTTGCGGGTTCAATTCAGATAAATACTCGTATTAGGTCTTTGAACTATGAAATTGCTATTTTATGAAACTGCACTCTTTGAACTGTTATAAACTTTATATTAAACCTCATTACAGATAATATAATACTAGCGTACAGATACCTCATCCCATACAAAGAAACGGTACCGCCGTAACTACGGGATTTTGACTTGCACAAGCAACTTTTGTTCTTTGTTCGGGCCCGTCTTCCACACCGCGTTAGATGGTGCTAGCAGGACCTCATTAACGCTCAGGAATGTTCGCGCACGCGCATGTGGATTGTTTCTTTGTCACAATGCGTAAGCGCTGTTCGTCCATGGAGCGTGGGGTGTGGGGCAGCAGCAACAGTATCCTGTCTCTAATTTCAAGCAGGCTGGACTGTCCGTACGTGAATCGCTGCTGTGCCATTTACCATGGAGTGGTGCAGCCGCGGTGAGGCACTGTACTGGCGTTTTTTTTTTAGGATGTCGATATGATAAATCAACATAGGATAAGCTTCTTACTAACAAATGAGTCATGGTTACTTGAATAAGTGAAAATTGTATTATAGTGATAACTTTAATGATTTTTTATTATTACAGAAAATACAGAACCCAGAGAAACAAATTTTCAAAAAGGAATAACATGTCTTAAATAGGTTTTGAGGTTATTTGAACTTATAATTCCATTATTATAAGTACTTAAATCCACTATATATATCGGGTGTAAAAAGACAGTTACAAGTAGCGGCACGAAACTTTAGCGCTGACCGTTATTGCGCAGAAGTAAAAATTAAGGTACCTGAGGGGGCTAGCGGGATGAAGGGCGAGCGTGCGTAGCGCCGATTGGCTCTCCAGTCGCATTCTGTTCCCCGCGCGCCCCCGCGCGCCACCCGCGCTACCCTCCCATGCGCAGCAATTATCGTTCAGCGCTAGACTTACGTGCCGCTACTTGTACCCAAGCCGAAAGCCATATATTACATTCACCTGGTCCGGTGTGAGCCAAGGCAGCAGTTTGGGGCCTCTCGAATTCATCATAATGATATATGATTTGTCGGAAGTCGTCAAACATGGCACTTGTTTATTATTTGCGGATGACCTTAAGTTGGTGCTTGAGGTTAATAGTAAATCCGATTGCGAACGATTGCAGGAGGATATAGATAGGGTAGTGGAATGGAGTCAGGACAACCAGCTTTTCTTCAATGTGTCGAAGTACACGGTGATAAGTTTTACGCGCGCGCGTGCCCCTCTAGTACACGAGTACTTAGTGGGCGCCGCGCCTATGCAACGAGTCTCTGAGGTACGGGATTTGGGGTTTGCTGTCACTCCTGAACTGTCGTTTCGTGATCATATTACGAGGATTTGTAAAAGAGCGTTTAGAAACTTGGGATTTATTCTGAGGCAGACAATGCACTTCACTAACATCGCAACAGTCAGGGTCCTGTATGACGCACTTGTCAGGAGTCATCTGGAACATAGTGCTGTCATATGGGCTCCGTATGAGGCCAAGTACTCGATAATGCTGGAACGCGTACAGAACAAGTTCACGCGCCACTTGTACAAGAAACTATATGGGGTATATCCGTTTTACTCGTTGACGTACCCCACTCTGTTTGTGCTCGGTATGGTCGGGTACAACCAACTAAGGGTACGATGGGAATTCACGCTTGTTTCGTATCTGGTTAGGTTACTTCCTGGCATTGAGCATAACCCGGGAGTGCTGCAGCGCCAGAGTTTATGTGCACCGGACCGCTATGTGTGGAAGCGGCGCCGTCCGCCGCTGCTGGCCGTGTCGACAGCCAGAACCAACCTTCTCGCCAAAACACCATTGACCCGCGCAATTCGGGTTATTAACGATCTTCACGTCAATATCGATGTATTTACATGCCATTTGAGTGAATTCGCTAAGTTATTGTTGTTTATTTTATGTTTTAGTGTAGATTAGAGTAGGCTGTAGGTTGTTGTTTATATATTTTAAATATTGTGATTTTATATTTAGGAACTTAGTATAGAAGTTATTATTATTAGATGTTATTATAAGTACTACTTACCAGGTTTTTTTTACGTTTTTCATGGTTTTATATTGTAAATAAGTTAATTTTAAGACCGCGCTATCGCATCATTACTACATAGTATAAAACAAAGTCACTTTCTCTGTCCCTATATCCCTATGTATGCTTAAATCTTTAAAACTACGCAACGGATTTTGATGCGGTTTCTTTTAATAGATAGAGTGATTGAAGAGGAAGGTTTATATGTATAATTTGTACCCGAGTGAAGCTGGGGCGGGTCGCTAGTTAGGTATAAACCTGTAATGATAGTTGTAAGGGAGATTTTAATAAATAAATAAATATTTTAATAAATAAATAAATATTATACCCATTATTTGGATCATTTTATGAATTCCATCAGTTATTACTACCTGCCCAGGGGTCGTGGATAAATTCTAAACAGAGTTACCGCGCCCCTGGGAACTCAGGGCAGGGAAGGAACAGGGGGGGAGGGGGGAGAGGTTTCGCATTTGAAGTTAATTGCGCTTGCCTGGGTTCGCGTTACATTGCGCGCAATAAATTATAGCATTTTTGTATACCTCAAAATAAAACTCTTTTCCCAGCACAATAATTTTAGCGCAAAGCTACTTTGTAAGATGACAGTATGCGTAGTTGACGGCGTTGTGATGTGTCTTTTTACACCCTGTTAAGCCCATCAGAAGTTATCACATAGCTCATAGTGACCTGTTTTATGATTGGTAATTTATTATTGGTAATTTCATATGTAAAGACCTAATATCTATTTGTGTCTACCGAACCATGCACAATGAGGAAATTATTTAAATCTGCTTAGCCTTTTTTCCAACTATCTTGAAGTCGGCAACCAGTCTAATCGGATGCAGCTGAATACCAGTATGTTACATGGAGCGACTTCCTATCTGACAGATCCAAAACCCAGTTACTGGGTAATACGATACCCCTTGGTAAGAATGGTTGTCAGACTTTCGGGCTTCTGACGACCCCTAACGACTGTCAAAGACCCACGATTGACAGCCGGGACCAACGTCTTAACGTGCTTTCCGAGGCACGGAGGAGTCTCGGTACGTAAAGTTGGTCACCTATCCATGGACCAACCCGCGTAGCTTAACCTGATAGATCGACTCGTGCGGCTGTTATTACTTTAGCCACGAGTTAATTATATATTCTTCTTAAAACAGTAAAATATAAATATCCGTTTGAAATTCCCACAAAATATTTGCTCAGCATTACCCATTACCACATAATATATTAATTTATCTACGTATTAAGTTCAACAGTTTCTCACGTAGTTTGTTTAACTTATTTGCGTGCGATTTCTTACTGAGTAATACCGCTTAAATTCTGTTTGTTTTTACAAACAATGACGTACTAGAGATTTTCGGTAAAGGTAAGAAACGGAAAATGTAGACAATATTGCGGTTAGGTATTACTTGTGACGTATATGTATAGTGGTCAATAGATTTTATTTGTGCCAGATTCTTATGGATATTCCAATATTGATTGATCTTCTGTGTACCTACTCGTACCAAGCTCCCCCGATTGACGTGACTAACATCCATATTTCCATACTAATATTATAAATTCGAAAGTAACTTTACGTTTTTTTTTAACTCTACCTGGCTGTCTGTTTTTTGCCTCTTCACGTCCCCGCACATATGGAGACCATGTCCTGGAATAGGACATGGGATACTTTACATCCTAGGAGTATGTTCTTTTGGGAACATTTTCGTCTTTAAAGCGGGCGGAGCCGCTGGTAAAAGCTAGGCTACATTATGATTATGACGACCTTTATTTTATTGTTTTGAAGGTGAGCAATCATCCTATGATTTCTCCCGCTCTGGGTGGAGTGGGAGGGCGTGTCAGACTTTTACTGACTAAAACCCACCCCCGTTCCTTCCTTAGTGCCCAGGGGCGCGGTAACTCTGTTACGAATTTATCCGCGATCCCTTGGCATGCGCCTGCATCGGCTATGATGGACCCCGTCAGTGGTGGCTGACATATCTTTGAGGCACGCTTGGAACACTACGCGCCGTCGACTCTCGGGCCCGGTGCTGATCGGACGGCGAGCTACCCATTACTTGCCGTCCGCAGGCCCGCGTCTAAGGTGGCTGGAGATCGTCCTGCAACCTCCGACGCCCAGGGCGTCTCCTGCGGCGGCTGTGGTTGGGGGCGTGAGGGCCACTCCGTTGAGTCTTCCTCAGCCGTTCCGCCTCCTACTTCGCGAGCATTACTGCTTCGCAGAAGGAGGAGACTGCTTCCCATTCCCTATCGCTCTGTACCATGGCCTGGAACAGGGCCGGGTGCGAGAGGTCGCTGTTGGTCGCTGTCTTGGCCTCCAGATCCCATGGCGATGATTATGACACACTGGAGAGGCATTCCATGCCAAGACCTCCCATATGCTTTTATGGGCTTCAAACGGTTGACTCGTTGGATCCGGTTGTCATTTCTAAATCTTTGGCAGTCAGAAAAAGAGACAGCGTTAGAGTCCGGCAGCCAGTCTTAACAAGGGCACCCAAGGGTTCTTATATCCAGTAACTGCATTGTTACTGGATACTTAACCCCACACAGAGGTGTAAAATACTTTTTAGGGTTCTGTACGTCTGAATGAAAAATCGAAACCCTTTTAGTATCACTAGTATCCATCTCTGCCTGTCTGTCCGTCTGTCACAGTCAATTTGCTCCGAATGTACTGGATTTTAACTGATTTTCTGTGACCCAAACACGGTATCTCTGCCTGTCTGTCCGTCTGTCACAGTCAATTTGCTCCGAATGTACTGGATTTTAACTGATTTTCTGTGACCCACACACGGTATCTCTGCCTGTCTGTCCGTCTGTCACAGTCAATTTGCTCCGAATGTACTGGATTTTAACTGATTTTCTGTGACCCACACACAGACGCGTAACGTAAATAAATACATCACTTTTGGGGTACAACTTGAAACATTAAAAAAACATTCAATTTGTAAGTTTCGTGCGACATATCTCATGAAAGCACTATATTTTTAAAATTTTAGAATGAACAGTTTAAAAATAGAACAAAAATTTACCACATTAATTATCGCCGAAATTAAAGGGCTTAAAATTTTTAAGGAAATAAATACCGAAAATAGTTCTTTGTTTATCAATAAATAACAGGGAAACCTATGAGAACTTTATAGTTTTAAAATGAAATGTATAAAAAAAAATTGTCCGGAACTATTTGCGTGCGAATCCGGTTCATGTTTAGGCGGTTTTTTAATGATTTAATTAATTATTTTAACATAAACAGGACATTTATATTATGATTATAATTTTAATTTTATTTGAAATGGAATGATTTGAAAAGGTTTCAAATAAATGATTTTTGAATTTAGTCTCGAAGCCAACCACAACTATATTGGGGCTAGGTCACCTGATCTCACTCCGGTTGTGTCGGATTGTCGTCCCATCGGACTAGACTGAGAGAAGGGAGGGATGGGAGCACTATGTGCGTACAGCTAGGAAGTGGAATTTCCTGCCGGAGTCTGTGTTTCCTGATAGCTACACCTGGGAGTCTTTAAGTCAAGAGTGAATAGGTTACTTCTAGGCAAGCGTGCTTCATCTTCGACCACATCATCGCTTACCATCAGGTGAGATAGTGGACAAACGCGTGTCTATTAAAAGTAAAAATAAAACTTCCAAAAAAGAAAATACACTAAAAATTTAAAAATAACTTTAATTTCGGAAGTCGGTGTTTGTATTTTATTACTTCGTTATTTGACACCGACTTCCGAAATTAAAGATATTTTTAAATTTTAAGTGTATTTTCTTTTTTGGAAGTCGGTTGTTTGTTTTGTTAAAAAAAAAATATTTTTCACTTTTTAGTTGTTAAACCCCAATAACATGGAACGTAGAATTTAAACATATTCGTAATTGGAGGAAACCAAAACGTCATCTAGGTATACATATTTTTCGTTTTTGTTCAAATTTATATGGAACCACTTCGGGAGTATATTCTTTCGGATAAAAAAGAATTTTTAAAATCGGTCCACAAATGACAGAGAAATCTGTGGAGAGAAATTATAAAAAAAAGTCGATTATAGAATATAGATATACATAGTTTCTTTTTTTAACCGACTTCGAAAAAGGAGGAGGCCTTTTTCGAAGTCGGTTAAAAAAAGAAACTATAATACCTCCCTCACCAATGGCTAGTTTTTGCTGAGATTCGCCGCCATGATAGACAAATTACTTGGGAAAAGGCTACGCAGGTACTTACTTCTGTGTCAGTCGAAGTTTTTGCGTGAGGCGTACGCTCTCCGGGTCAGTTCCCTGCAGTTTGCGCCAGCGGTGCACGTTCAGAGGAGTCTCCAGGGCCTCCTCCAGGGCTCTCACACGGAGGCGCTCCCGACCTAACTCGCGTTCTAGGTTGAATACCTGGGAAAAGATAAATAAAATATTATAATTATAAAAAAAAACTAACAACACGCTTGTTTTTCACATTCTTTCAACAAACCCTTTAATTTGGTATGAAATTTTCCCATAACATGGGAATGCATAAGAAACTGTGCCAAGTGCGTGTCGGACTCGCACGTTTAGGGTTCCGTACCAAATGTATTTTTGACTATTTGTATGGCTTTGGGTAAACAAGATGCTTATATACTGTGAAAATTTCAGGACTGTAGCTTCAACCATTTGGCTATAAAATCTGTGTGACAGACGACGGACAGACTGCCAGACTGACAGATTGACAGACTGACAGACTGACTGACAGACTGACAGACTGACGGACAGATAGACTGACAGACCGACGGACTGACAGACTGACAGACTGACAGACTGACAGACTGACAGACTGACAGACTGACAGACTGACAGACTGCCAGACTGACAGACTGACAGACTGATAGACTGACAGACTGACAGACTGACAGACTGACAGACTGACAGACTGACAGACTTACAGACTGACAGACTGACAGACTGACACTTACAGACTGACAGACTGACAGACTGAAAGACTTACAGACTTACAGACTTATAGACTGACAGACTGACAGACTGACAGACTGACAGACTGACAGACTGACAGACTGACAGACTGACCGACTGACAGACTGACAGACTGACAGACTAACAGACGGACACGTGAGTGACAGCAATAGGGTTCCGTTTGGACCCTTCGGGTACGGTGAACCCTAAGAATAGCTAGTTGGTTTTAGTCAGTAAGAGTCTGACACGTCCTCCCGCTCCACCCAGAGCGGGAGAAGTTATTTGATGATAGGGACCCTAAAAAAAAGGGTGCGGGCCCTATACAAAATCAGATTCCGTTAAAATTCATTGCGTTGATTAAATCGAATAAACAGTGATTACAAATATCGAGAAGGTCAAGATGTTGCAATAAATTTACGGTCAATTATATCCCATGTAATGTAGGTAATGCCTCGAGCCATCTAGTCTAGAATTAATAATAACTTAGTTTAACTAACGACTATCTATAACATTAAGGCGCAATTATACGACTTTTAATGGTTTTCAATTGAACATCACGTCTAAACGACTAGTCTTATTTCTTTAAAAAAAATATATGTTACTTTAGACAATTTCCGCCGTAATTTGATCTCAGAATATTTGAAATTATATTTATATAACGTAGTGTAATTAATTTATAAAGTTATGTCTAACGCGGATAAAAAATTGAGAATCACGCAAAAACTATAAAGCGTATTTTTATGAAACCTTCACCATTTTAAAGATCATTTAATTATTTATAATTTAGTCTCAGTGTTTTAGTTTAATATCTGTTGTTTTATGTGTAATAAATTAATAATGCTTCTAATTTCAGACAGCGCTCCTTGATGGGCGAGTCCTATTACTGGGTAGACATACGACGCGTTACTTGAGCTCAGCGCAGAACACGCAAGCTAACCACTCAAGTTCATTGGCAACTAATAGCGCCTTAAAGTAGGAATAACCAATCACTAAAATCCAATTAAATGGATGACTTTGAGCAGAAATTAGAATGATTAAAATTTAAATGTGCAACTGATTTAAAATGCAAAGCTGTAGCAAAATTCATACCTCCAGTCTCAAATCGGTCATATTCTCAATTCCCTTAGAGAGCAAATTCTTCTCCTTTCGAAGTCTGATGATCTCCAGCCGCAGGAGTCGGATGTCCTCCACACGCTGTTCATACTGACGCTCGCCTTTCAAGATAAATTGATTATGAAAAGATAGGAATGGATAATCCTATTCTACTAATATTATACAATACTAGCTGACACGGCGAACTTCGAACTGGCTTATGGCGCAATTACACTTGGCCGTATTCGGGTGCACGAAACACGTTACTCGAATTCGGGCACTCGATGCATTAATTACATTGCATAGCGTCAAGGAGGCGCCGAAGTTGTCTCTCTGTTAGAATAAATCTCGAATACGGGCGTACACGACTCCGTTCATTTACACTTTAGTCGTTTGTCCGAATTCCTTAGGCAATCGAATACGAGCTAACGACCAAGTGTAATTGCACCATTAGAATCAATCAATAAAAAAGCCATTCCATACAAAATGTGAGAAAAGTAATTTTTTTTTCGTGATTTTTTCCTATGTTTTAATGGTTATTCTGTTATTCGGGGTAGAGACCAATCCATGAAATCAACAATAATTAAAATCGCTCCAGCCGTTCTTTATTTATAAATGGTGTAACCAACCCGACTTTGTTATATATATATACTAGCGACCCGCCCCAGCTTCGCTCGGGTACAAATTATACATATAAACCTTCCTCTTCAATCACTCTATCTATTAAAAAAAACCGCATCAAAATCCGTTGCGTATTTTTAAAGATTTAAGCATACATAGGGATATAGGGACAGAGAAAGCGACTTTGTTTTATACTATGTAGTGATATAGATAACTAGCTGTCCCGGCGAACTTCGTATCGCCTCGAGAATCAATGAACATAATATTCGTTCCATACAAAATGTATAAGATAAAAACATTTTTTACAAAAAAATAGAACCGACTTCCAAAAAAAAATGTGCAAAATAACTTTAATTTCGGAAGTCGCTGTCAAAAAACGAAGAAACAAAACCAGAAAAAAGTTTTTATTTATCATCTTTTAGTTGTGTTTTTCCATTAAATTGTGTCTAGGCGATAGCAGCAATTGCGGTTGATTTGCTGTCATTTTTTGAAGAGTTCCGTTGTCTGTCTCCGAAACACATCATTAGATCTGTATGAAATTTAAATGGGACCATTTCGGAACAAACTCCCAACGAACAAAAAAAGAATTTCGGAAATCCGTTCATAAATGATGGAGTTATGCCCGAACATACATAAAAAAAAAACAAACATCCGAATTGATAACCTCCTCTTTTTGGAAGTCGGTTGAATTTTCTTCATAAATTTTTTATTATCGTGATTTTTTCGATGTTTTAATAGTTATTCTGCTATTCGGAGTGGAGACAAATCCAATAAATTAAGGATCATCGCAATCGGTCCAGCCCTTTTGTTTTAAATGGTGTAACTAACCCGACTTTGTTTTATATAATATAGATTAAGATGCGAAAGTTTGAATGTATGGGTGGATGTGTGTTTATTAGAAAGAAAGAAAGAAAAAAATTTGATTCTTTAGATATTATTGTATATTCTATAGATATTACTCAATCACGTCAGAATAGCTCAACGAATCTAAATGAAATTTGGCACAGAGATAGATTATAGTCTGGAATAGCAATAATAATGAATATAATAGTATATAATGAGGAAGTAGATTCCATGCGGGCGAAGCCGCTGGCAGAATCTTGTAGGTCATAAGGTTTAGGCATAAGCAGTTTTAGCAGTACCTATTGCCCAAGATAATATTCAGAACAAGCCATCTTTTACAGGGACGTAGGTAGGGAACGATGAACATAATGTCTGAGCCGTGGCTTTACAATGATATTTGGGTTCCCACGTTCCCAGTAGGTGTCACCATCATTATCATCTCAGCCTTTTAATGTCCCCACTGCTGGGGCACAGGCTTCCTCTCTGTGAGAGGGTGTGGGCCATAATCCACCACGCTGGTCCAGTGCGGATTGGTGGATGTCACATGTTTTCGAATTTTTGGTTCTAGGACATGCCGGTTTCCTCACGATGTTTTCCTTCACCGTTTTGAGAGCAGTGGTGATGAAATAATTTACACAAAGTAAAGCGCCTGCCTGGGTTTGAACCCACAACTTACAACTTGTAAGTCGCGGCCAATACCACTGGGCCACCACTGCCCCTAGTAGGTGTAGCATGACCAATTCCATCTCTATTCTACCAAGAATAGACAAAGTTCTTTTTATCTAACTTGACATCTTTTCTGCCCGAGCATCATGCTTTACATTGTAGACTTTTGTCAACTGACGAATAGAAACATTTCTTCTCTTCAGTTTTAACATCGCATGCTTTTTTTTTGTGGGGTGGGAAATCTTCCAATGATATCTCCCGCTCTTGGGTGGAGCGGGAGGGCGTGAGGGCGGGAGGGCTCTTACTGACTAAAACCCACCCTTGTTCCTTCCTTCCCTGCCCTGAGTACCCAGGGGCGAGGTAACTCTGTTTCAAAGGACATTGTTGGGAAATGGCCCCAGGACCAACAAACCTCTGACATACATAGTAATTATCAGTATATTTTATTATACTTATTGCGAATATCTGTATGAAACGGACACTGCGTTCTGTATTGAACAAATAAAAGAGCTTAAACGATTTATGACATTGCAAATAAAAAATGTTGCCTTCTTTGACAGTTAGATTTGAGATTTGACATGACAATTAGTGATGCCCAATCTTTCATTTAGAAAGAAAGAAGAAAGAAAACTGCACTACCTCGTATTCGATTCAATTCGTGTTTTTTTACGAACAGCATAAAAACGGATCAGAATCCACGAATGGGCGCTGTGCACTTATTCATAGTCGATACGTATTCGTGATTCGTTTTGGGGATTTTTACATGATCCGTTTTTAATAACACGAATACGAATCACCAATTCGAGATTCGAATATTCACTAAAAACAATCCCTCGAATCGAATCGAATATGAGTGCACAAAACGCCCTTTATAGCATGACGGCTACTTCGATCCGTAAAAACTGACTCGATGTGAGAGATTCACGAATATAAAAACACGGAAACGAAGCAGCGGACAAACAACCACACATTTATTATGAAGGCTATTTCGAATCTTATTTTCACGAATACGAACCGCACAGGTAAGGCGCAAGTGAGATGCATTGTAATATTTCAAATAAATAGCACGCTGGGTACTGAAAGGTATCGATTTTGTTTAAAATATTTCGATACGGATTTTATAGGGCATCCCTAATCCTTGTCATGTCAAATGTCAATCATCTCAACTGTCACCTGTCTGCATTGTTTACGTTTAGTGATTTCGTTTTGTTATTTTTGGAATACATTCGTAGACCTTGCTATTTTTTACGGACTCTGATTGCTTTTATTAACGTGTTACTTGGCTGTGATAATAAATAACTTTAGTGACAGGCATTTACTAGCATATTACTAAGTATTGAAGTGATTAATTCTTACTAAAAATAACCTCAAAATCTTTTTTTTCCTTTTAAATACTTAAATGCTTTTTCTTCATGGGCATGTAGGTACTCGTAATTTAGAACACGAAAAGTAAATTTCCTTCGCTGTTGGATCTGGGGCGAAAGATGTATAGATTCAGAACAATCTCCTTTATCCACAACCCCTCCCCTGGGCAGAATATCGCATGCTTAGAACGATAGAAATCTTTCTACAATCCGTCATTTTGTCTATTCTTCTGTCAACAAAACCCGTTTCTATGGTGGTCATGCTACGCGTGCTGGGTCGCTTCTTGTTTTAGGTATAACTTTTGATGGAATACTGTCTCGCTATGAGCAGTTTATGTTTAGTTATTAAAATATTTAGTTACTTAATGAAAAATACCTGGGCGACACCATATTACTTTCATAAAATACTGAAAAATCTTGTTTTGTTTCAAAAGCTGCTCTTAACATTTCCCTCTCCCTGACTTTCCTCCTCTGCCTAAGAGCCTACCTATTTCCTTCCAATGTCCATCCTATTTATACCCTTTCAGTACGTATGTCTCACCTCTCTGCAGCGTGACCTCTAGTATCCGTATCTTCTCGTACAACAGCGAGACTTCGTCGTTCCTCCTCACGAGCTGAGCTCCCACCACGTCGCGCTCGTTCATCAGACCTTCCAGCTCTTTCATCAGTTTGGCGCGAGCTGTGTCACCTTCCTGGAGATTAAGGTTCATAGATTTAGGAACTGTTTCCACTGACACGAAAATATTTTTAATAAATAGCTTTTACACAATCATTTTTTCTTCCAACTAGGTCGTGTCGACAAAAACTTATTAAAACATAGAGTCGTTAATCATGGCATATTAGGTTGGTGAACAGGTTCATTTATTAGGTAAACAGATCATGGCTCTATGTATAGGACGATTCTGTCCCAATGGCTTAGTGGACACCGTTACTAATCCTCTTTTTGGTGCTCTTTACCTGGGGACTGAAAAGAATGTAGAATATGATCTAACTAAGTCTCTATTTTAAAGTAGATCGAAGATAGTCGAATGTTGATGAACTTTGTGAGCGAAGTTTAAAAACGTTCCGTTTTGTATTTGTTAATAATAAAACACGCACGAAAAATAAGTTAGTGGTACAAATGTCTAACCTGCACGATCCTATTAAGACGAGCCTCCTCCTGCCTCAAGGCGGCTATGTCCGCCCTCGCCTCAGACAGCTTGACGAGCCCCGCCTGTATCTCCGCGCGCAGCTGTTCGTTCCTCTTGTTGCACTTGCCGAGGAACCCCTCGCAAGACTTAAGCCCCGATTCCTTGCCGCTTATGTCTTCTTTCAGCTGCTCTATTTGGTATGCTAGCATCTGTAAGAGAACGAATAAGGTTAGTATTGAACATTTTCAATTCTTGGGCTTCATACAAGCGTTTGATAGAGAAATACAGCATACTTTGTATCAGGATTGAGGTATTTACTGCAACTTGAAACAGAATATTCATTAAAAAAATGAAAATGAGTAACTAGGCCGTATTAAAATTGATTGCTGTGTAATTTTATCTTCAAACCTTTGTAAACCATTAGTATAGTAAGGTGTACCTCACAAGGCTCTGTATTGAGTCCATTCTTATTTTTGATATTTTATGATCAGTGTCGTTGGAGTACTAATTGTAGATTTAAAAGAAGATTTGAATTTTGAAAAGTGATTGGGAAGAACATGTCTATAGGGTATGTAATAGGTCACTCTTAATTGATGTCTGAAACTTCCTCTTCATACTTCATACTGAACTAACCTTTAACTTCTGTTTTAAGTCCTGTATTTCGTCAAGGGCTTCAGTGTAGTTCTTGTGCAGCATGTTTCTCTCAGCTCGGGTGGCGTCAAGCGCGACTGACAGTTTGCGCGACTTGATGGTTTCCTCGCGAAGTGCCTTCTTTAAGTCCAGGATGTCAGCAGTGCGGAGACGGACCTCCTCTGTACAGGGAAGATGGATTCTCATTCAATGCCAAGGCTACACATTTTCTTATATAATTATTGGTATTTCCAATTAGAAACTATTGAAAATTTAGTGATTGAAAAGAACTTGCCTGTTATTTCATCGATTTTCTCGTTAAGAGCGATCGTCTCCTCCAACATCCTGGAAAGAAACTGTACATCAATAAATTACAAAGAGTTCGGAATTAAAATTATATTCCATCATTCTGCACAACTTTCGTGAGATACACCTCTTCATCTTTGTTTATGTTAAATTGCAGAAAAGCAATCTGCCTAGCCTTTTCCCAACTATATTGAGGTCGGCTTCCTTCCATCATCGCTTACCATCAGGTGAGATAGTGGTCAAACGCGTGACTATCAACAATAAAAAAAAAATACGATGTAACTACATGTCAATTTTTTACATCGAGCGATTGACTATCTGGCCACCATCACCCAGCTATAACTAGCTAACACAATGGCAAGACTGGTGTTTAATTTGCCGGCTTCATAAATGTCCTTTTTATTAAACAACTTCAAAAAAAGGAGGTTCTGTATTCGACCCGTATCTATGTATGTCTGCGATTTTCTTAAAAACTGCTGATCCGATTTGGATGGGGTTTTTATTATTTAAATGCATATTTTCAAGGAAGGTTTTAGTATATAGTCAAAAACGAAGGAACAAAACCAGAAACACCGACTTCCAAAATTACACACACAGTTATTTTAGATTTATTTGAATCTGCTTGGCTTAATTCTATCTCTAAGCTCACACTCGCATCTTTTTTCCCGAGACATATACATAGGTCTCACCTATCCTTCTCTTTCTCAAAGATGCGTATCATGAGCCACAGCTTGTTGATCTGTATGCTGTTGACTTCCAGTTCGTGTTCCAGCTGCTTGCGTTGCGTCGCAGTCACCTTTCCTGATAAATCTTACGAGTATCTACCCATCTCCCTCTATCTTTCACCTGTGCTTCTCCTTCTCAAAGTTGCGTATTGTGGCGATTGTAGACACAGTCTAAACTCAGCGGGTCTGCACCGGCCTTTTGCTGGCAGTTAAGGATATTGAGGAGTCGTTCGAGTATATATTAAAAGCGTAGGTTTGACGCCAGACTGGAGTTTTGCCCTTGCAAGTGGGCACACATGTAATTCTTATAAAAATTAATATAGAGTCTATCGCGCCCTCATCTCTTTTCTTATCCACCTGTAGCCAGTTGCCATTTTATACACAACACTCTCGCGTTGCCAGCGAGTGAGACCTCTACCCTGAAACTACTAGAACGTCCCAGGATCCCTGCAGGCCGTACTGGTGCCTTGGGGTCCTACAGTGTCATGAGCCACAGCTTGTTGATTTGTATGCTGACTTCCAGTTCATGTTCCAGCTGCTT
The DNA here is from genome assembly GCA_951329385.1 of Polia nebulosa. Taxonomy (NCBI): domain Eukaryota; kingdom Metazoa; phylum Arthropoda; class Insecta; order Lepidoptera; family Noctuidae; genus Polia; species Polia nebulosa. The sequence goes on along the minus strand of OX589610.1, from coordinate 5,819,303 downwards.
GCGTTGCGTCCCAGTCAACTTTCCTGACAACTCTTATTTGCCCATCTCCCTCTATCTTTCACCTGTCCTTCTCCTTCTCCAAGTTGCATATCATGAGCCACAGCTTGCTGATCTGTGTGCAGTTGACTTCCAGTTCGTGTTCCAGCTGATTGCGTCCCAGTCACCTTTCCTGACAACTCTTATTTACCCATCTCCCTCTATCTCTCACCTATCCTTCTCCTTCTCAAAGTTGCATATCATGAGCCACAGCTTGCTGATCTGTGTGCAGTTGACTTCCAGTTCGTGTTCCAGCTGATTGCGTCCCAGTCACCTTTCCTGACAACTCTTATGTACCCATCTCCCTATATCTCTCACCTGTCCTTCTCCTTCTCAAAGTTGCGTATCATGAGCCTCTGCTTGTTGATCTGCATGGTGTTGACTTCCAGTTCGTGTTCTAGCTGCTTGCGTCTTTGCTCCTGCAGGTCCAACATGTTCAGGTTTTCGAGCGCCTCATCTGTAAGATGGAGGGAAATGAGAAAGAAATGTAGACAATAGTGTGTAAGAAACAGAAAAAAGAGTACGAGATGTCTTACACTAAGGTATCAAATAAACCTACACATAATGTAAATATTAATATATTCTTATATAAATATATGCCTAATACTATAAATAGTTACGTGACATACATTTATATAAAAGATTATAATAGAGAGGAAAGATAGTGCTCTTTTACACGATTTTTGAAAAGAGAAATTGATTTTAAGTCTCGAATGCTAGGCGGAAGCGAGTTCCACAATCTTACTGCATGGACAGAGAAACAGTATGAATAGTAACTGGAATTATGAGGATGGGTTTTGAGGAGGGATCTAAGGTGAGATCTGCACGGCGCGTTACTAGGGCGAGCGTAAGAATTTCGCTCACGCAGGTAAGAGGGATACGTTTTTTTTTGGCATGGTGGGCAGTCATCCAATGACATCTCCCGCACTGCGTGGAGCGGGAGGGCGTGTCAGACTCTTACCGACTAAAACCCACTCCTATTCCTTCCCTGCCTGAGTGCCCAGGGGTGCGGTAACTCTGTTAAGAATTTATCCGCTACCCCTAGGCATAGGTTTGCCAGATACCAGCTTGATGCCTTTGAGTCAATTGAGAAACGAGCCAAGACGATCATTGGCAATGATAGGCTCGTTGAGTCGAAACTCCAAAGTCTTGAACATAGACGTTCAGTTGCTATAGCCTGTCGGTTTTCTATCGGTTACATTTTGGGGAGTGTGCGACGGAATTGCATAATTTGATTTCGCCAAGCCCGTTTCATCAACGGACCACAAGACGTACGGCGAAGTGCCATCGATTCATGGTGGACATCCCATCCATACGCACAAGAGTTTTGAGAAAACGTTCATTGTGCGTACTCTGAATAGGTTACTTCTAGGCAAGCGTACTCCATCTTCGACCACATCATCGCTTACCATCAGGTGAGATAGTGGTCCAACGCGTGCCTATCAACAATAATAAAAAAAAAGGTAGGAGGGATAAGACGGGTTGTGATGTTAAAAAGGAGACAAAGAATCCGAATGTTCCTGCGAAGTCGGATTGGGAGGCACTTGAGCTCCTTGCGAAGGTGAGAGACATGGTCATGCTTACGCAGACCAAAAATAAACCCGATACATAAGTTTTGGCGCTCAAGCTTGCTTAGTAGCTCCTCAGTAGCATCCAGCAGGCGTCGGCTTAATCTATAATCGGTTGAATAAGTGTTTGGGCCAAAAAGATTTTTGTTTTTAAAGGCAATAGACCCTGGAGGCATTTAAGTGAATGGAAAGAATAATTTACCTTTCGACTGACCTCATTAACCTGCGTACGCCACGAAAGATTGGAGTCGATAATAACACCTATGGTTGGTTATTAGAAATCATCTGTTCCCTTTGAAAGCGGGCACTATAAATATTTGTGATGTGTGGGAATCAAACCGACATACTCGTAGACTTAGCCATTACGATAAATGTGCCGTCAATGCGCTGCCTCAGAATTTTCCAAGACATTTTTTAGTTACATCGGAAGGTACAACATCAAGACCTAGGTCTTGTAACAGAGCGCTATAGAAAATCGTGAATCAGTTAGAAAAAGTAAAGTGTGTATACGAACTCTGTATCTTCTGCATGTTCTTCAAGAGGATGTCTTTCTCCCTCTTGAGGTTCTCGATGTCTCTCTTGTCACACTCCGCTTGCTTCTTGCCGAGCATCAGGTCTCGCTCCATCACCGATACTTGCTGACGAAGACGCTCACTGGTAAAAAAAAATATAAATGAAAATGATATTTATTTTGTAAGTTGGTCTTTTTTGTAGGGATGTGAAAAAAGAATTAATTATGGAAATAATCGATGTTTTCTTAATAAAAATCGATTTTAATAAGCGATTTAATTATTACAAAAAATCGATTATTATTTATTTTTAATTTTTCATCTGCAACTCTCCGACATTTAGTCTGAACTTCTCAAGCCCGGAGTGCGAATTACTATTAGGTCGATCAACATTACATTAACGCCATATGTGCGGCTAAGGCTTTTAATATTACTTAAAGTAATAATAAATAAATTTATTGACATAAAAGTTGTACATAAATGTGAATCTCCTGGGGTCCCTAATCTAGTGCTAACTGTATCATAGGGACCTGTGTCTTCGGCTTAGGCCCTGCGCGCGTCAAATGGCAATGCTCAATACTTTATTGCATTCCATATGTGCTAAATAGGTGGTACAACATAATAAGATATCAATATGTTGATATCAACCTGATGGATCGACCCGTGCGGCTGTTATTTGCCACGAGCTCCTCTAAGGACAAGAAGAATTATAATAAATATTTAATTATTTTTTTTAACATTGTGAAGTCCACGCTTGACCACTATCTTACCTGATGATATGCGATGATTTGGTAACCTATCCACTCTTGTCTTAAATACCTCCAGGTTGTAGCTATCAGGAAACACAGACTCCGGTGGAGAAAACCATTCCTTAGCTGTACGCACAATAAATATGTTTTCAAAACGTTTTGTCACTATTATTCTAATCTAATCGTAATTTCTTTGGGTTAGGTGGATCTGTAGGAACAGCATATGGCGTCTTCTTGTGGAATCTTCTATAAGCACTCATGTAGTAGTGTAGTAGTCATCCCCTTTTTAGCCAAATTATATTTTTAGCCCTATAACCTTTTTAGCAATACAATATAATATTTTTAGTCACTCCGTCAGGTTAAGCTACGCTTGCCGGTGTTGGTCCATGGATGGATGACCATCTTTACATACCGACACTCTTCTGTGCCTCAGAAAGCATGTTAAGCCCGTCTCGGCTGTCAATCGTGGATCTTTGACAGTCGTTACAAGTCGTCAGAAGCCCGGAAGTCTAACAACCAGTCTTACCAAGGGGTCAAGACTCAAGATCAAGAAGATAAGCAACAGTCTTCTTATAAATCTGTTCTCTGTTAGCGTGATGGAGGCCAGTCCTTCCGGCAGGAGCCGAACTCTTTCGCCATTTTCGCTTTGGTCTGCCGTGATGACTTCAACCGTTTAATGGGACCCATTCGATAATTCTTTTCGCTCATGTTTCGTCTGTTGTATACCTACTAAGTGTAGGAAGTACAGTAGGTCAAGTACTCACCGATCAGATTCGATGCCAGCTTTGCTCTGCTCCATAAGTTGGTTTTTCTTCAATTGCTGCATGTTCTGTTTCGCCATTTTCAACCCTTCGTTACGTAGCTTGGTACCATCATCGAGCGCTTTCTGTAACAATAGGGTAGTATTAAATACTTACTCGTACTCAACGAGGAAGTTAAGGAAACTTTCAAATTTCGTGGAAGGGGAAACTGTGAAGAAATAGATTAATTTTCTACAGTTAAAAAAAAACCGGCCAAGAGCGAGTCGGACGCGCGCAAAGGGTTCCGAACAAATCATATTTTTTCAGGTTTTTTCTAAACTGCCTCCACCTTATAAGTTTTCCTGTAATCTATCTATAAATCTAAAGAACTACTTTCTGTATTTTTTTTAAATTTTAGGCCCTGTTGTTCCGGAGATAAGGGGGGAGGGGGGATAGTAATTTTTTATCTATTTTCTTAAATGACTTCATAATCATATATTTTAAAATTATGAAAAAAATATATTCGAGAACCTTACAATGTGCCCTTTTATTTATATTATGATGCACGACACAGTTTCAAAAACTTTGGTTTTTATATTTTCCGATTTAAAAAAAAAAACCCATGTTCCAAATTAATTTATTTAGGGTACACGTCCGTGTTTGGGTCACAGATATTCCTAAAAACACGCTTTGTTTTTATTTTTGGTATTCTTCCAGCAAATCTTTTCCTTTGATATTGATGTCATGAAAATGCATGAAAAATTACTAGTCCACCATCGTGGGGAGTCCGCCATATTTGTTTAAGAATGACGTCACTTAACTAACCGTGCATTTTTATCGGTCCTGGATAAGTGTGCGAAGTTTCAATTCAATCTGATGTTTTGAAGTGTGTGAAAATCACGTGCAAAGATTCCGTTACATAAATACATACCAAGATAATAAATAATAATAATAAAATTTATTTCCAAAAAACTTAGTTCTATGTTACAAAAACAGTTTAGCAGTAGTTTTATACAAATAAATGGATTTAGCTTCTGTAACCAAACTAGGTAATGCCTGTATTTCGGTTAACAGTGCCATTCCCCCGAATATTTAAAATAATGCTAACAACCACAAAGGAGTGGTGGTACTATTTTTATATGATTATAATACGTGTAGAACTATTTTAATTTATGCTACATTATTATACAATGCTAAATGAGAAATCTGTAAATGAGCAAGTGTCTATGAGTGTGTGCGTGTATGTGTGTGTGTGTGTGTGTGTGTGTACGTATGTGTGAGGGTGTCAGTACCTGAGTGAAGTGTACTGAGAGCTAGGTATTTGTGAGTTTACCTGTATATATGTTAGTGTGAAACATTTGGAATAAATTGAAATTAAAATAATAACACAACATCAACTCATTCAAGTCACCGTGATATGTGCATCAGTAGTTCAGTCTCATCATAGGTAAGTTGTTGTAGGTAGTCACTAACTTTTTTCTTACATTGAACTTTTGGTAGAGGGTAGATGTTAATATTTTTATTCAATTTGTTGTATATGACCGGTCCAAGGAAGGGAATGAAGCGTTTGCTAAACTTTGTTTGAAAGCGTGTGTCTCTTTGGCAAACTAAGTCCTTCCTACGTTTTTGCAAGATTAGCGGATCATAAGCTTGCTTACTATGCTGTAGGAGTGTAATATTTAAGAGAAATAGTTGTCTCACTGTTAAAACCCGACAAATTTGGTACAAAGTCGAAGTGGGAAAGTAAATAGGTTTAAAGAGCATAACCTTCAAAATCGCTCGCTGGGCGATCTCAACAGGCCTCAGTATTGTCTTCAGCGCTCCTCCCCAGGATGATATGCAGTACGTTATAAGCGATTGACACAATGCAAGGTATATTTGTCTCAGCAATACAGTATCGGAAACGTGTCTCAGGTGTTTGAAAATATAAATCAATTTTCTCAAACGACCACACAGTAACTTTATGTGGTCTTTAAAACTAAGCTTACTATCTATAGTCACTCCAAGATATTTAATTGAATGGACACGCTCGAGTGATGGGCAGGTTGCAGTTTAGTTTTGATTGACAATCATGCGATATAATACTTTTAGAAGTATCAGAACAATGCAAATTTGTGATGCCAAAACAAACATATTTGGTTTTATCCACGTTCAGCGTAAGAATATGGTTCTGAAGCCACTTTCCTACGGTATTAAAGCCCAACTGAGCAGCATCTAGAACTTCGTCCCATGTATCGGCAGAAAATAAGAGAGCAGTATCATCTGCAAAAGATATTATTTCGCCCTGGGTTAAGTTTAGACTTGTGAGTTCGTTTATATAAACGAGGAATAAAGTAGGTCCCAGTATGCTGCCCTGTGGTACTCCATGAGTGACCGTAAGGTCATCACTCTTGAAGCCACCCACACGCACTGATTGAGTTCGCCCAGAGAGATACCTTTTGATAAGTTTTAGCTGATTTCCTCTTATTCCGAGCCCTTCTAGTTTTTCAAGTAAGATGGCAACAGAAATCGTGTCAAACGCCAAGTCTTTGAAGCTTTGCCAAGTCTAAGAAGATAGCAAGACATTTTTTCTTACTATCTAATCCAGACGAAATGTAATTCACAAGTTTATTTACTGCTTGATCCGTAGATTTTCCTTGCCGAAATCCGTGTTGGTTTTTAGAAAGTAAATATTTTTTTTCTAGATAGCCCATTAATCTAGCGTTTATTATTCGTTCCAATACTTTCGATAATGACGGTAGGATGCTAATTGGCCGGTAATTTTCGACACGATTTCTGTCACCACTCTTATGAATGGGACATATTTCTGCTTTTTTTAAACAGTCAGGAAACACTCCAGTTTGCAAGCAAACGTTAAAAAATTTTGTAAGCGGTGGTATTAGTATATTTTTGTAGATTTTTAGAAACTTAGAGCTAATGTTATCCTAACCACTGGCACAATCTATTTTCATATTAAGGATTAAACGTTCTACCTCGTCTTCAGAGGTATCAAGGAGTACAAACGAGTTGGTAGTTTCATATTTGGTGCTTTTATTCCTTATGTTGTGGTTAGGTGTGTTTACTTTTCTTTGGTATATTTTATTAGCAAGTGAGCTTCCTACATTTGCAAAGTATTTGTTTACTTTGTTTAGCGACATTTCTGGAAACCTTGTGAGCTGCAACAGTTCTTTAGGGTGACTATTTATTTTAGATGTGTGTGTTATGTCTTTAATTGTTTTCCACATTTTTTAGTTGTCATGTTTTGCAGCTATGAGTTGATTTTTATCATATGTCCTTTTTACTTTTTTTAGTATCACATTACAGAAGTTTCTGTAACGTATATATGTTATCCTTGATATGTCATTGGTTGGTGATCGTTTTGCTTTTTTATGTAACTTATCACTGTTTCTAATACATCGCAGCAATCCCTGTGTAATCCATGGTTTTATAATTTTGTGGCGTCTAGAGAGAGAAATTTGCTTTGTGTTGTTAATAATAGCTGTTTGAAAACTTTGTGTAAGAAAGTTCATGGATAAATTTGGATCGGTTATATTATTAATTTGGCTAAAATCTATTTTTTTAAGGTCTTGCTCTAAGCCTATGTGATTGATTTTTGTAATTGATGTGACTGCAAACTTTGGCGAATTTTTTTTTAAACTCATTTTCATTATGACTGGATAGTGGTCTGTTAATGATGTATGCGGTACTATCGTAGAAACAGGGCAAGTCGATTTTATAAGCGCATGATCCAAACAAGTGTTACTTTTACTACGAGTAACTAAAGTGTGGGCAGGTAACAAGCCATGGGTAGCTACAAGTGTTAGATAGCGTTCACCGTTTATATTAATTTTATCGGAAGTTATATCTATATTAATGTCCCCCATTATAATTATATGTTCAAAATCTGTTAGCGTTTGTAGAAGTTTATCTAGTGATGATAGAAATGCATCGATACTTTTATATGATGGGGAACGATATAAGGAGATAATAGCTATACGTTTATCAATTTTGGCTACCAAACAATTGCATTCCTGCATGTCTGGTTCATCTATGACAAGGCTAAGATTTTCATCGTAGTAGACTATGACACCGTCATTCTGCTTTGGGTTTATTTTAGTTCCCACCTGACAGTATCCTGCAAGGTTTGGAATTACAGAGGTGTGAGGAAGCCAACATTCTGACAATATGATAATATCACATTTGACTTTCAACCTCGCAAGTAAGACTTCCAGCCCTGGCATATTGCAACCAACACTGCGTATATTCTGAGTGAGTAGAAGCAGGTGATCCGACGGCGGAAACAATAATTTATGGCATTCATCAATGTCTGCTGTTTGCGAATGTGATACTGATATGTTGTCAATGTTTTTCGATAAATCAATTAAATCATTGAATTTTAAATGAGATAATTATATTTTTGCAATAAATATTAGTCCGCTTTGAAAGCATCTCATTAAAAGCATTATAGTAAGTATCATTATATTCCAAATGAGACATTTTTGGGTGGTGAGGTCTTGTGTACTTGAAAGTGTGATGTTTAGGAGTTGTGTAGAGTGTACTATTTGTGAACCAATTACAATTTAGCTTTTTGTTTAAGATAATAACGTGCAAAACAAATACAAAAAAAACTCGAAGAGCAAAAAATATCGATAATACAATCCATATTTTACAAAATTTTGCGAATACAGACACTAGTCATGCTTCAATTCTTAATTTATCCAAGTCGGAATCATTATTTATGCGTACACGAGTAGAAGCTTCGGTTTTTTTAAGGTAAACAATTCCGTTAGCCGTCCAGCAGAAATTGTAGCCATGACTATTTTTAAATTGTCTTGCCATGTAGTACAACTTTTGTGTGCTATGTGTTAAAGTCTCAGCTACGTAAAGCGGTTTTAACAGGTACTTTGGATGTGCTGTTGTTTAACAGGTGCTTTAGATGGGTAGTATTCAATTTTTCTCCTTTAGCCTTTGATTTGTTAAAGCTTTTGACAGCTCCAAGGACTTTATCTTTCATCAATATGGTGGTGAGATCTACAACTACTGGATTTGAGGCATCTTTTGATTTGAGGCGGTAAATATCTTTTAAATTGTGGTGTTCAATATTGACATTAATAGTCTTTCCTATTTGAAAAACTTCCTTTGCCAAGGATTCTTTAGTCTCTCCATCTTGCCTGGGTATATTTCGAACTTCAAAGCATGTTCCGCGTGTCTTACGCTCAGCTGTTTCAAGCTTTTCCGCTAGCTCTTTAATCAAGATTTTATCCGCCTTTCTTTCCTTCTCCAAAGTGGTGATCTTCAGTAAAAAGTCATCGTATTTACTGGACATTAGATCCATGCTCTCTCTAAGTTCTTGAAACCTTTTTTCCTGTTCTTTCGAAAACGACAAAAACATTTCTTTGATTAGCGCCTTTATGTCAACACTCTCTTCATCATATTTTCTTTTTTTTTCTCTCAGTGACATTAAGTGCGAGTGAGTGAAGATCTGGCTCCGATTCGCAATGTTGTAGTGGTGAAACATTTGTAGCTGTGGTGAAAGTTAACGTACTGTTCCGTGCGGTCTCAGGTCTCGTCGGAGTTGTTTGTGCAGCTGATGGCGGAGGTGTCCGTTTCAATGGCATAGTGGTGTATTATATATTTTTTGCAGAGTATAATAAATAATAATTACCCGCTAATACGCTGTCGCTTATAACTTGTGGCAAGCGGCGAACGTGACGTATACGGATGACGTATCGGCACACGTTCTGGGTATCTCCGGCCGAGCGTCATCTTCGCTGTTGCTGTCCTGCTTACTCGAGTACTCCGCGTGCGCCACGGAGCTTATGCTCGCCTGGTACTTTACTTTAATATTTTTGAGTAATTTCGACAAAATATTATTGAAATTAAAAATAAAAATAATTTATACGGAATGAAGCACGTCTGTACGCTTACGCGGTCCGAGGGGAAGAGGAATAATAGCGTGTTAAAAGAATGCACACACTGACACGTGATGTCACCACGACTAGGTTACGCGCGTAAAAAAGAGATAGCGAGATGTCCCCATCACGCCCACACTCTTCCTCATACCAATATTTAAATGCTAATTGTTCCATTTTATGACTTTTGATGACGCTGTTTTTTTTTTATAAAATAGTCTACAAAAATAAACAGGATAATACCCTATTTTATAGATTTTATAGAAAGCACGATCCAAAGAAATTAAGGATATTGCTCTGTAACGTAGTGGCGTTACAATCTCAATTAAAATTAAACATAAGGAAAAAACAACAACAACCAAAAGCCACTAATTCAATTTTGAAAAAACAAACAATATTAGTTTGCTGACAACATTATTGTCTTTGGATTCGTTGTCATCTGTCAATGACGGCGTAGATATATAAGGGCCGCTCAGGTGGCGTGGAGCCTTTTTCTTTTTTTATTCCAACTGCTGGCGGTGGATTCACGTTCTCTTGTTCTGTCGAAGACTTCTGAGACTTCACCCGTGAACCTCCCGCCAAATTCTGGCAGTTGCAGTTTACATTGGCAAATATTTGCCAACCTTAGTAAGTTGTGTGAGAACTCGGGGTAGTTCTCGGGTAAGTGTTGAATCAGCATACAAATAGCTTTGTGCATTTTGTGTTCCTAATTTTATATTAATTCTTTCCAGAACATGTTTTTCCTATATCTTTCCTTTGCATTGTAAAATCAAGATTTATAACCTACAATAAAACTATTGTATTGTTGTAATCACGCCTTCCGCGTGGTTAACTTTATAAGGCCTTTGCTATGCGCATCTTGACTTGTGTGTACCCTGCTGCTACACTCAAATGTGCATGTCATCGTGTTTTTTCACCTCACATTTGTAAACTCCGTCTGATTTTGACAACCACACCGCCTTATTAGCGCACGTACAGCCGCTTTGCTCATGCCTGACTGTCAGAATCAGCGGAGAACATCATCAGCCATCTTTAAGACACGCTGGACATTATTTTCCAGGGTCCCAGATTCGAAGTCCTAGATTCGGAGTCGCGAATTCGGAATCCCAGATTCCGAGTCCCAGGTCCAAGCTCTCAGATTCAGAAAACCCGAATATGGAGGGGGAAGATTTGGAGCCCTATGCTCCGAGCACGCACCTGCATCGTCCTCCATCGCGGCCATCCTGCCGCAGTGCCTCGTGTTGTCACCACTAGGCTACTTACCACAACGGCGGCCTCCACGCCGGAAACTTATTTACCCGCGTGGCTTCTGCTAGCCGTCTCCGAGCCGGCCCGAACACCTGCCGGCCGATTCTTCCTGGCTCCTGTCGACCCTACGAGCCGGCGCTACCACCTGCTGGCCAACATCTCCGGGGCGAACGCAACGTGGCTTCACCGAGTCATCCGTCACCAGGCTGAGCCAGGATAGTACCGTGCCATCTCCCAGGGAGTGCCGAGATCTGTGACTACAAACTTTCCCACGCCCTTTTTAACCGACGAAAAAAAAGGAGGAAATTCTCAATTCGACCGTATATATGTTTTTTTTTTTTTGTGTATGTTCAGCCCTCACTCCGTCATTTATGAACCGATTTTGATTATTCTTTTTTTAACCGACGAAAAAAAAGGAGGAGGTTCTCAATTCGACCGTATATATATATATATATATATTTTTTTTTTGTGTATGTTCAGCCCTCACTCCGTCATTTATGAACCGATTTTGATTATTCTTTTTTTATTAGATAGGGTATACCTCAAGGGTGGTCCCATGTCAAGGAAGTCAGGATCTGACAGTGGAAACCTGATAAAATTGAGAGAAAACCTTGAAAATTGTGGGCACGTTTAGCGTTTCTGTATGTATGTTCGGCCTTCACTCCGTTATTTATGAACCGATTTTGATTATTCTTTTTTTGTTAGATAGGGTATACCTCAAGGATGGTCCCATAATAAGGAAATCAGGATGTGACAATGGAATCCTGATAAAATTGAGAGAAAACCTCGAAAATTGTGGATACGTTTAGCGTTTCTGTATGTACGAGTATGTTCGGCCCTCACTCCGTTATTTATGAACCGATTTTGATGATTCTTCTTTTATTGGATAGGGTATACCTCAAGGGTGGTACCATGTAAAGGACATCAGGATCTGATCATGGGATCCTGAAAAAATTGAGAGAGAACCTCGAAAATTGGGCACGAATATTGTTTCTGTTTACTTTTCATATCTTAATCAGGTATTTGCATTTAAGAACCATCACATCATGAAACTGAGCTGATGATGGAAACCATAGCTTTCCTAAACAATAGAAGTTAGATATAAAAACTAGTTTTAGTGACAAATACCACTTAATATGGTTTGAAGAAAAGACGTCTTTACAGTATTGGAGGTAACCTCAACTGGTCAATATCCTGGGAACTTCATGGAAGGATGGTTACTTCATCAGCTCAGTGGCAAGAGGAATGATGAAGAATTAGAAATTAGCCTCAGAGTGTTACAAGATTATGCGAGCCACAAAAATTCAAAAAATAAAAAACTTTTTAACAAAAAAATTAACCGACGAAAAAGAACTAAAAAGCAAAAAATAAATAAAACTTTTAAGTCTTGAGTAATGAGCATATTTACCTACATAAAATATCAAATTTTATATAAACTAATTTTGAGTCGGCGCCAATTAATAAAATGATTAATTACCTACTTACAGCCGTCTTCATTTGTAAGTACTTATAAAATTTAGATATTTAATAATCAGATTGTTGTTTGGCGCCGACTCAAAATTAGTTTATATAAAATTTGATATTTTATGTAGGTAAATATGCTCATTACTCAAGACTTAAAAGTTTTATTTATTTTTTGCTTTTTAGTTCTTTTTCGTCGGTTAATTTTTTTGTTAAAAAGTTTTTTTTGTTAGATAGGGTATACCTCAAGGGTGGTCCCATGTCAAGGAATTCAGGATCTGACAGTGGAATCCTGATAAAATTGAGAGAAAACATAGAAAATTGTGGGCACGTTTAGCGTTTCTGTATGTATGTTCGGCCCTCACTCCGTTATTTATGAACCGATTTTGATGATTCTTTTTTCTTAGATAGGGTATCTCAAGGATGGTCCCATGTCAAGGACATCAGGATCTGATCATGGGATCCTGATAAAATTGAGAAAGAACCTCGAAAATTGGGCACGAATATTGTTTCTGTTTACTTTTCATAACTTAATCAGGTATTTGCATTTAGGAATCATCACATCATGAAACTGAGCTGATGATGGAAACCATACCATTCCTACACAATAGAAGTTAGATATAAAAACTGGTTTTAGTGACAAATACCACTTAATATGCTTTGAAGAAAGACGTCTTTACAATATTGGAGGTAACCTCAACTGGTCAATATCCTGGGAACTTCGTGGAAGGATGGTTACATCATCAGCTCAGTGGCAAGAGGAATTATGGAGGATTAGAAATTAGCCTCAGAGTGTTAAAAGATGATGCGAGCCACAAAAAAATCATAAAATCAAAAACTTTTTAACAAAAAAATTAACCGACGAAAAAGAACTAAAAAGCTAAAAATAAATAAACCTTTTAAGTCTTGAGTATTGAGCTTATTTACCTACATAAAATATCAAATTTTACATAAACTAATTTTGAGTCCTCCAGCGTATGCTGTGCCGTGCCCTGGGCGTACTGCACGCAGTGATGGCAAACGGGCATCCGGTTCCAACCTATGCAACGCAGGTACTTCCCGAGCACCCATGTCCAGTTAGCACCTGCGTCAGCCGGAAACTGAGGACACCATACCGCCTCTCCAGCTACTCTTCTAGATCAGGGCTTACCGCCACTTGTGGCGTGCCCCCAGCTGCCTGAACCTGACCCCTAAGTGCGGCCACCTGGTGTACGTCAATTCAGAAAAGCTTCATTGTCACGTGCCGTTAATGTTTTTTGAAATGTTTGTGTTTTGTTGTTTGTGGTTATTTGAAGGTTGTTTGAAAGTGGCACTAACTGGTGGCATAAATCCGAGAAAACTCTCATGTCTATTACTGGAGAAAATAACTGACACTCTTGGTTTGTATGAAAAGCAGGGTTCGGAAACGTTATTTAAAATAACGTTTAGAACAGTTCCTTATACAAAATTTTCAACATTTTGTTCGGCACGAAAACGAGAATGACTTAAAAAAACAGTTTATTCCGCAGGCCGCAGCCGCGCACAGCGTGTGTCGATAACTGAATGAAAATCGTAAATATTGTAGTATCGAACAATTTTATTTAAAAAATAGAAAAAAAGAAACCGGCCAAGTGCGAGTCGGACTCACGCACGAAGGGTTCCGTACCATTATCTATAAAAACGGCAAAAAATAACACGTTTGTTTTATGGGAGTCCCCTTTAATATTTATTCTGGCTCCTGAAATACAGGTTATTTTGCCTAGCTCTGGAGCCAGGCATTCTATTGCCATAATCAAGTTACAGAAAAGTGCGAGACTTTTCTGTAACCTGATTATGGCAATAAAAATATTATTATATTTTATTTTATTCTGTTTTTTATTATTTGTTGTTATAGCGGCAACATAAATATATCATCTGTGAAAATTTCAACTGTCTGTCACGGTTTATGAGATAAAGCCTGGTGACAGACGGACAGACAGACAGACAGACGGACGGACAACAGAGTCTTAGTAATAGGGTCCCGTTAAACCCTTTGGGTACGGAACCCTAAAAACGTAAAAAATGTTTAATTAATCGAAAACGATTTAAATTTTGCTCTTCTTTAAAAACGTTTTTTATAACGTTCCGTTCGAACGTAACCGAAACAAATCGATTGCTATGTAAATAAGACGACACCATTTCAATAAATATACTGGTATCCGAGCTCTGATGAAAAGTCTTAACAATGCAGTCTCTAGCAGTGTTCACCGAGATGTCTTTCTCTGTGTGACCCTAGGATATGAAGGGGTCTGTAAGACTCTGACTAAAAAAAAAACACACGGTGTGTGTTCTGCTGCTACCTTTTCCCTGGGTGCTCGACCGCTTCCGCGTTTCATTACGCTCCCCCAGCTAGGTGTTGGCCCGCAATAATTCATGCGAACCCCGTCACGGGCCTATGTGACTTACCTTTAGATCCTTGCAAGTATTATTGACCTGTAACTTGGTCTTGTCGAGCTCCCCGTTGGTGACGCTCAGCACTTTTCACAGATTGCCGGCTTTGTGAATGGCGGCCTCTTGGCTCTGCTTGAGCCGTTTGTATGAAAATTAGTGACAATGCAGTCTCTAGCAGTATTCACCTAGACGTCTACACTATACGCAAAACATCTTGGCCGCCCTGAAGTTGAATTTCCGATGCGCAAGGCGCAAGCGCGATGCTGTTTTTGTATGAGATTTACTACTGCGCAGCCATTGTAGCGAACTTCAGAGCGGCCAAGAAGTTTGGCGAGAACTGTACCTTTGTATAACTTACCTTTAGATCCTTGCAAGTATTATTGAGCAGTAACTTGGTCTTGTCGAACTCCGCGTTGGTAGCGCTCAGCACATCTCGCAGGTGTTTGGCCTTGAGGACGGCGGCTTCTTGCTCTGCATGAGCCGTTTCTAGTTTCATAGTCATGGCGTTAATTTGACGGTCTCGACGGTCTAACGTTTTCTCTGCTTTTTGAATCTGTGAGGAACATTTTGCTTTTAGAAGAAGACGGTTGGTATGTACAAGTAGCGGCACGAAACTTTAGCGCTGACCGTTATTGCGCAGAAGTAAAAATTAAGGTACCTGAGGGGGCTAGCGGGATGAAGGGCGAGCGTGCGTAGCGCCGATTGGCTCTCCGTTCTGTTCCCCGCGCGCCACCCGCGCCACCCACCCATGCGCAGCAATTATCGTTCAGCGCTAGACTTACGTGCCGCTACTTGTAAGTAGTTTTCAAGCTTTTAGATGTCACTTGTGAGTAAGGGCCTTATTTATAAAAAAAAAACTAGCTTCTACCAGCGGCTTTGTACTTCCCCCGTTGTAAAGATTCAACTGGGGGTTTTTTTTTAAAAAAAGGGGCTGGAATTTCAAAAAATCCTACTTTAGTGGATACCTACCAAGCGGTTCAGGCTGTGCATTGATATGTCAGTCAGTCAGGGACTTTGAATTTTATATACCGGGTGTAAAAAGACAGTTTCCGAAGACAAAAGGCACTTAATCTACTACATCGTTTTTTTCCACTAGACCATACCTGGGAATCCATTGGTTCTGGAGATATTGAAGGTCAAAGTCGCAATTTTTTTTTCTTTTTTATGAAAATGAATTCCAAGTGTTATTACTAAACTTTTTTGTTGTGAATTGAATATGAATTGCTTAAATTTAGACAGATTTTCGTGTTTGATCTCCATAACATTCAGTATCCACCACATTAATAATTAATAGCATAATATGAAATAAACTGAATGTTAAGGACTAATCTCGAATACCGTTAAAAGTGAAGTTTTACAATTTTGGTGTGCAATAAGAAAGAAAGAAAAAAAGACAGAAAGAAACAAAGAAATAAATAAAGAAAGAAAGAAAGAAAGAAAGAAAGACAGAAAGAAACAAGAAAGAAGGAAAGAAAGAAAGAAAGTACGTTTATTTGCGTTAAACATGTTGTAAAGAAAGAATAAACAACAAATAAGAAAAAGCTGAGCGAAAACTTACGAATAAGTAATAAGTCAAATATAGCTGCGCTAAAAAAATTACCCAACGAAAGTCATGTTCAGTAGGCGGGGCTTAAATGTCGTGTTCAGCGCGGTCAACACTATGCAAAATGAAATCAGTAAGTAAATTATTGACCTAATTTAGAAGGTATTTTTTTTTCTTCTTGATGAAATATTTAAATGTTACTCGATAAATTTGAGATATTTTTTAAGCAGTAATGTATTTTGCTTATTTTGTTTTCTTTTAGTTTCCCTGCCGATTCAATTCGGCAAAATAAGTGGATAGCTGCAGTTATTTTAGAAAGAAAAGAGTATGACTGGATGCCTGTTATAATCGACGAAGTATGCCCCGTTCATTTTGACGAAAAATATATTTTTAAATCATTAAAAGGATATTCCATGCTACAGAAAACTGCAGTACCAGTTTGATTATTAAAACAATTATGTTATTAAATCAAATCTGAAATTAAGTTGTTATTTTGACGCAGATGTTTCGGCCCGAAGAAACATGCGCTACAGAAAATGAAAAAAAAAAAAAACAATAATGAACGATTACAGATGGTATCTAATGTAGGTTCGACTTTTTCGACTTGTGGGAATCACTTACTCGAGCGAGTAATCTGTCAGTAATATCAACACAGTGTTTTTATAAAATAATTGATAATTAACATATTTTGTGCCTACTAAAAAACAGTCACCAGAGAAATAACGACCATTACATTTTTTTAGATAAAATGTATAATCGTTGAATTTCTCAGAATCCGTCTTCACTACATTGCGAAGAAAGATTCTCTTTTAATGTCTTACAAAAACCTAATAAATTAATCATATTACACGGAACATAGAGTTTATTGTACTGTAAAAAGTAACCCAAAAAACAAAATATTATAAAAAAACATTGTAAAATAATTTTGTTTTATTATTGACTTGGTCCGGTTCACTTATTGCATAACATCGTCCACGCCGCTATGACAACTGTCATAGCAGACATTGCAGCACGCGCGCGAACCAATCCCGGCTTTCGTTCTGAATTTAAATCAATCATCAAGTAGTATAGGAGCCCGCTATAAAACGACCTTCACCGAGATGTTTATTTAATAAAACGTATTTTATATTATATTTAATATGCCAATAAATATATTGTATATGGGTTGCCTATCAAATTTCAGTCCAGGATGATTAATTAATAACAAAAAAAAAAAATTAAACATTTCACCGGTTTGATTATTAGACAAATTCCGTACCAATCGAAAGTATGAAGCCCATAGAATATGCAAACGTTAGGTTGCCTATTCCTTTCCCGTCACAACTCTCGGGTAGCCAGGTATAAACAGGTAAATCGATACTAACATTTTGCACCGGTCTGATTATTAAATTAAAGTTAAATGAAAATAAAGTTTATTTCATTATGAACACGGTGGTATAGGGTTGCCTGCAAAAATACAGTCCCGAATTCCGGTTGTCGAATTTTGAAAAGTAAAATATTGCTGCGAGTGAATATGTGCGACTGAGAGGTCCCAACCAACTTTCCCATGCGATAGAAAAGGACACAGCATAGCCGCTGTTTAAAGTCCGTCCATTTAAAGAAAGAGAGTGCGCATGCTATTTGCTATTATAAATGAAAAGGATAGCGATAGACTCATATATTATTTTGTTAGGTAATATGCACAAACTTATGGAATCTGAATTTTGGCTTGCCAGTTCAGCAACAAAAAAAACTAATAATCAACCTGTTGATTGCATCAATTGCACTGATTTAGCGTTAAAGTTAGGAATCAAATTATGCCAAAGTCTTGCCGCCTTCCATGCATTTACAGGATGCGATTACACGGCAGCATTCTATAATAAAGGAAAAGTAAAACCTTTTCAGATATTTTCAAAAAATGAAAAAGATCAAACAGTTTTTGCATCATTAACAGATGCTGCTGATATTTTCATTGATGAAAAAATGAACACCGTTCAAGAATTTACAGCCAGTATGTAGGTATCAAGAACTGCACTAGAGTGAATGATGCGAGATATCGCATTTTTATGAAAAACTAGCTGTGCCCGCGACTTCGTTCGCGTGGTTGTCGAGAACAAAACAACGTCGTTTAGATAAGAGTATATCACCTTTTTGATGATTTAGATAAGAGTCCTGACTTTGGTATAGTTGATTACGTTAATGCTTCTCTATATACTATGTTAGCGGTGGAATTACCCGGAGCATATACAAAAAGGTTGTTTGGGTTGCTAACACGTGATAGAGAAACATAGAGTTGGCCGTGTGAAAAACAATCAAAAGTAAGGTCTACACCCGCAACGGATAACGTCTGGCCTTGGGCTTTATTAATAGTCATAGCGTAACAGAGGCTTACAGGAAATTGCACACGTTTGAAAGTAAACGGAAAATTATTGGGGA
The DNA here is from genome assembly GCA_951329385.1 of Polia nebulosa. Taxonomy (NCBI): domain Eukaryota; kingdom Metazoa; phylum Arthropoda; class Insecta; order Lepidoptera; family Noctuidae; genus Polia; species Polia nebulosa. Next base: position 5,800,734 of record OX589610.1, on the reverse strand, counting down.
TAATGGGTATCCTGGGAATGAAAACAACATCACCGGAGCCGCAACCTGTTAAGATTTCGGCTTCGATGACATTTCGTTGGAGATTTGTTACTCTCAACCGAGTTCCATTGCATAGTTTTGGTGGGCTTAAATTTCTGAGTAGAATGATTGGTACTCCGACTTTTAAATAAATTTTGTGTGCTGGAAGACCTGGTGTATTTAGAGAGTCTAAAAACTCTACTGGATAGTGGGTGGCATCTCCTTCTTCTAAAACCGTGTTAATAGATAAATATTCCCTACTTTCTCCAGAAACATGTACCAATATTTGAGAATTTATTGCTGCTGCTTGGTCGTTGCGAGGTGCCAAAATAGCTCGTTGGCATAGCCAAGCAGCGTCATGGTTCGAGATCTCTGATGGATCTCCGTATACAGAGGAAATGAGTTCCTGCTGTGAGGCAACAGAAGAACACAGGCTTTCGACTAAAGTTACTTTACCTCCTTCTTGAGTCGGGTATGTGCCGTTACCAATTTGAAGTAGTAAATTTGAGAAAACCTGCGCGTTTGCGTCACCTCCCAAATATGCTCGCATATTAAAGCTCAAATTAGTTAATATGACACTACGCCATAAAATAGAGCTCTTTAAACAGGCACCTATTTCATCGGCCCTCGTTCCTCTGGGTATTATAGGGAGTGTCTGCCTGAAGTCTCCACAGAATAGCACCGTTAAGCCTCCCATCGGTCGGTCATTTTGTCTTATATCTCGCAACGTTCTATCTACAGCTTCCACAGCTTTACGATTTGCCATCGTACACTCGTCCCAAACGATAAGGGCGCAATCGCGTAAAACCCTTGCTTTATCACTATTGCGAGACACGTTGCAAACAGGGTTTTCTGTGCGGTCCAAGTCGATTGGTATTTTAAATGTTGTATGTGCAGTTTTTCCTCCTGGTAATAAAGTGGCAGCTATTCCTGAGGAAGCGACGGCAAGGGCAATTTTGTTTTGGCTCCTTATTTGAGCCAAGATAACTTTAGTGAGGAAAGTTTTACCTGTTCCACCAGGTGCATCTAAAAACAGCATTTCTCCTAATGAATGTTCTACACTACAGCATACTCTATCAAAGATTTGACGTTGTTCTGTCGTCAAATTTGAACAGCCATTTCGCAATATTTCTGCTAACTCTTCGGGGTTGTAATTTATTTCAGATGTATACTCCCTATTAATTCGTTCCCCACCAACTGTCGGTGTCGGCAAGCCGTATTGACTGAGGGGGTTCCCTCCTATACTTGTAACTATATCTTGTATAGCCAGCAAAGCCCTATTATGGCAGCTTTCACGTACTTGGTCAGAAGTTTCACTATTTATATTTTGCTGTCTCAAAAAATCTTCGGCAAACGCGTCTTTATATTTTTGCCACAACTGCCCAGCGTCCGATAGGCCACAAAATGTCAACAAAATGGCAAATAAATGGCGCAAACGATGTGGACTATCACTGACGCATGCTTCGGCTAAAGCATCATCCCAATGCTGATCGCCATCTAATAAATGCCGTGCGCGGCAAGCAGCTTGAAATGTGGGATATTCTATATCGTCCACTTTGCGGAGCTCAGCAAAAGAAGTAGGTTCTCGCACTGTGTGAAGAAGAAGGCGTAAATAATAACACTCTGCATTATTTGGGTGCACCGTGTATACTCTTCCAATCACGTGTTCTTTAAAAATGCCGGACTCGCCTTCTACAGCAGTTCCACGTCTCCTGCGATTAAAAACACCTTGCTGCTTGTTATAAGTATAATAATGTGGCACTTCATTGTACAACAGAGACTTAGCGAAATTGTCTCTTTCGCAAAGGCGAAAGAATGCGAGCAAGGTGGTTTGTCTTGGGTTGTTCATTCTTTCTGCCACATTTTCTGGCTGAAAGTAAACTCGCTGCCCGCCTTCCAGGTGCACGTCAAGATGGATGACTGGCGGATACCTTTCATGAATAGGGAAACTCAAAATGCGCCAAACTGCCTCCGAAGAGCTTATGTATCGGCCAGATTGATACCTTGTCACTTCATCAAATTGGTTGTTATTTCTTAGTGCTATCATGGCTTGATCACTACCTTTATTAACATATTTACATATATATTTTATAGATTCGACGCTATTACAAATTTCAACATTAATGTGTGCTTGAAAAGCGTTTGACAAAACTGGAGAATACGGTACCACCCAACTATTATTTAGAATTATTTCTTGTCCACGGAATCGGACAGTAGCTGTGAAACCACCTTGTGACGGTGATCTTCGCCGGTATTGCGGATACCCATTTTCCCCAGCCATAGTTAGTTCTTTCAGTGCTCTGGGGTATTTTTTTGAGCATTGACCATCTTTCATGCACGGTGATTCCCTGTTTAAGAGGCCACATGGCCCGTGAACCATATGTGTTTTTACTATGTCATGCAAAATCGGATCTGCATTATAGTCCGGAAATTCTGCACTTATGACACTGTCTATAGCATCGGGACGAATTTTTTCTTCCAGCCACAGAAGAATGTGCGCGTGGGGTAAACCACGCTTTTGCCACTCGACGCTATACATAAAACAAAGAGTTGAACCGAAAACTTTCTCCTTTGTAAGTAGATTAATCAAGACTTTGAGTTTTAAATGAAAAATCCTAGCAATAATGTCATGTCTGTCGTATGACGCCTGTCCTGTGAGAAGTGCCTGGCAAATCTCCGTCCACTTTGGATTTGTTGTAAATGTTATAAAAAGGTCCGGCCGGCCGTATTTACGGACGTAACAAAAAGCATCTTGCGTTCGTTCGTGCATATACCGCGGACCGCCTGTGAAACTGGATGGCAAAATAACCAATCGACCCAAGTTTTCGACGTTATTATCTGATTGCATGGCGTCCCGCAAGTGCACGTATTCTTCAGCGCGTAACCGTCGCTGGTTAGTGCGAATATACACTAAACGTTCAGTTTCTATTTTTGCGTACATGTCCACAATAAATTGGCTGAACAAACCACGAAATCGTTGCAAATATACGAAACTGTTTTGCCTTATTTGTAAAAGGTAGGAATAGTATTGTTGAGCAGATATTTTTTTTTGATAATTAGTGACTCTCGTAGTAGGGTTCACTTGGTACAGCCCAAAATTGTACCCATCTTCACCATGACAATAAATTAGTGGATATTGCAGGGCGTCGTAAGCTCGGTGGGTTTCCAAAATGCGTTGAAGGCGATCGTCGCGTGTACGCAACACGATATCACGTCTCTCACACTCCTGGTCGACTAAAACAACTGCAACTTCATCTGCGACGGGTGCATTGTGTCTTCCACGGTGTTCACCCACAGGACGTCTATCGGCACTTATAACAATTTTGAAATCATTGCTGCCTTGTGGAATTGACTCCAATGCAGCTTTGAATTCACGAACGTACTGGTTAACGTGATGCAGCAATTCTTGAAGTTGACCCAAAAGCTCAGCATTGAGCTGGGGAAAATTGTGATTTCTAACATTGAGCTGTTGCGTGTAATCGGATACAAAATAAATTTGGAGAAATTTGGGTTCATTTTCTGGCAGCAAAGATCCAATAAGGTGATAAACTTGACCTTGTACTTTGAAGGTTGGCATGAACGGTCCTTCCGTTATTTGTTTTGCCCCAAAGGAAGTCATTTGGAAAGCACTGTTATATAAACGAATATTATCCAAAAAACGGTTCGACTGGGGATGATCGCCATTCAGGAGACTTTTAAGTAAGTGTGGTGGATCTTGGAAATTTGGAAGAACAATTTTTCCATTTGAGCAGCACATTCCATCTGTCTCTTTCCTCCATTTCAAAGCATGACAAAAATTACAAATTTCTCTCATGTCACCCACGAAAGTAAAGCCAGCATAATTAATTCTAGACGAATATGTGAACCCTGATTTTTCCCTATTGTCCCAAGGTAATAAAATATTTGCATCGTCATTTTCCATGGACTCATCAGCTCCGCTATTTGTTTCTCTATTCATATGGTATCGAGCTCGTTCTATTTCTAGGCGAGATTGACGTTGTTCTGCTGTTTCTGCTCGTCTTAGTTCATCTATTCTTTCCCTTTCAGATGCAAGATAACTTTCATTGTTTCTTTGTACACCTACATAGTTATGTCTAGCTATTTGTAATCGTTCTTCTCTTTGGGAGAGAGATTCAGACTCGCGCGAGAGAGCGTGTCGCTCTCGGTCAGATGACAGACGTGCTTGGCGTTCCTCGATACTCTCTTGAGAACGCAAAGTCGCGGTCCGAGTTCTTTGCGAACTTAAGAGGCTATACCATCTCAGCTCAAATTCTAATTTCGCCCCCACTTCCCCGCGTGCGACTGCACTCTTTATCTCGCTCGCACACTTTTGCTCGCAGAGACGCGACACGCGCGGCCTTGAGGTCGAAGCGATTTCGTTAGAGTAAACTACACTATTATCGGACGAGTACTAAGAAATAAAATTATCAATCTAATTTAATTTTAACTTGTCATTTTATGAATATAAAATTATATATTATATCGCAAATACAATTTCAATGTATCTATAAACGATCAGTTTCTAGTATAAGCTGACCTCTCAGTGTGCGGAAAGCCTATAAAATGCGAGATCAGCTTGTACTGGACGGTATAGGTGATGTCTAGCCGTGCACACTATTTTATTTTACCTACCTACTTCTATAAAATACTAGTCAAATGCGAGCCAACTTTGCGCTGTGGGTTCCGCCAATTATTTTTGTAGTAAGTTTGCGTTTTATAGTTTTAGCCGTGTATGTATGTTATGTGACAGCCGTTTGCGCATGTAGGTAATTATGTAGGTTGTAGGTATATGCAAGTACCTAGGTATACATACATAATTATGGTATACATAGGTTAGAAAAATCGATTCTAAACCACCACCACCACCACCATTTTTAGTAGCAGTAGAGCTACAAAAAACTAGTCAAGTGCGAGTCACCATTGCACTGAGGGTTCTGTAGGTACATTGGCTTGGTAGTAAGTTTACGCTGTGCCATTTTAAAATCTTATAATAGGTAGCTTTCTCCTTGTATTACCACTTTCTTAGTTATTATGCATCTATATAAGAATGAATCGCCGAAATGTAGGTATGCGTATATCTTTCGAAGGACTTCACCAAATTGCATAATTCTTTTTTTGTTGTGTTCGTGATTCTCAGAACAAGGTTTGTATAAATATAAGATAGGTAGGTATAGGTAGGATAAGTAGGTAAGTATGCAGGTAGGTATGTAGGTAGGTATGATAAATACCATAAGTTTTTTTCAAAGTAATTAAAAATAGTCAAAATTAAATAACATTTATTTTTAATCGCTTAAATTTCTAATTTACATAGTGAGAACATGTCTGGAATTGCATAGCTCAGGTAACATGCATGTTTTATAAAAATGTTCTAATTTTAGTTCCATTTCAGAAATATTGGTCATCTTTCTATAATTTCGACTTTGATGTTTTTGTCGCATCCAGACCTTATTCCGAAAATACATTTTTTTTTGTACCGATGATATGTAATTGTCCTTGCACTTGTATATACCAAGGATGTTTTTTATTTACGACAAGTCCGTTTTGAGTTTTTCTCCAAAAATTTACTTCTATCTTATCTATATCTCTTAGCTTCGTCCAAAGATGTTTAGAATGCTGCAATGGGACGCTTGATTTCAATGATTGTGTATATTCAGTGAACAGCTCATGTTCTCAAGTGATCTGCAAGAAAACACAACATTCATTGTAAAACACTTTTTTTGGGGTATGTTATGTTATCATTCAATGACTGGCGTGATGGGCGTTGGTGGCTGCGCCAAAGTTTTAAACTTTTGCAGCTAAAATCGTTGTACATTGTTTTTTTATCTGCCTGTATTTGTTGTTCTGTTCCTAATAAACGATTATAATAAAAAAAAATATAAAAAAATGACCTCCCGCTCTGGGCGGAGCGGGAGGGCATCTCAGACTTTTACTAACTAAAACCCACCCCTGTTCCTTCAGTTGCCTGTGCCAAGAGCCGCGGTAACTCTCTTTCAAATATACTCGCGACCCCGGCAGCATAATTTTGTCAACATGAATAAATAATACGGAACCCTAAAAAGTCCAACATTATGAAAATTTTATTATGAATTCGCCAATTTCGTGATAGTACCGTTACGCGTTAGTACCAAGCGGTAGTGCCATGGGGGAACAGCAAATTTCGTGATTATCACACACGTATGATAGATAGGTACTTAGGTACAATTATATATTTTGTAACACATGAAGATTTGTTTCGTTCGAATTTATTTCTACAGTTTTCGGAGGTCATACCTCCGTCCGTCCGGTCCTGTAACAATCGCACGGGACAAATAAATACCTACCAAGACCTCACATATTTTTATTTATGATTTGGCTATGGAACCCTAAAAATATACAAAAGAAGACTAAATCGTCCATAGAAGCAGACTTGCCCTATGAATAACAAATAACAATTATCCACAATACATTTTTTATTGAAATACAAATTTGGTGAATTGGTATTTGATGGTGGAGGGATAATTTTCCAGTACAAGCTGACCTCTCATTGTACGGAATTCCTATACAATGTGAGATCAGCTTATACTGGAAATTTATAGCTTGATAAATTTTTTTTTGATTTTTGTTTGTCTTTTAAAAAAATTTTGCCCCACACTAGGAATATTCCTATATCGTGGGTGCGTTCACAAACATGTAAATTCACATACACAAGACACCCAGACCCGGAACAACTATCTGCAGGTCATACAAATATTTGTTCCGTGCGGGGATCGAACCCGCGACACGCAGCGTAGCAGCCGAACGCTCAACCACTGCGCCAACCGTGCCGTCAAAATTATATAGCCATGTGTAGTAATAATAATAACAGATCAGTGTTTTATGGCCTACAGATAGTTGTGTCGGATCTGCGCGTTTGTGAATGTGAAGATTTGTTTGTAATCGCACCATCTCCGATTCAGTTGAAATCCTGGAGTCGGCAACATTATAAAAAAAAAAACAATTAGGTACTACATAGATACCTATTTGTTGTATATTGTCAAAACAACAACAAACCTATTTAGGGAACTTTTTAACTTTTTACAAAATTGGACACCCATTTTTCACATTTTTTATCAAAAAAAAAAAGTGGACACCTGGATTTCGCCTAAATCGTGAAAGGTGCGTTTACAAACACAAATCTTCACATGCAGAAACACCTGCAACTCCTAACGCAGCAGCCAATCACCTGCCACTGCACCAAACGTGACATGTTTGTAATCACTAATACTGTAAGTAGATAGGTAGCTATATACTTACTTCATTACGTTTATCATGTTTTCCAGTTTCTTTGCGCCAACCCATTCGTTTCTTATTTTTATTACGGTTATTTCCCATTGCACCAACACTATAAGTATAAGTACTACAAGATTTGTATTTTACGTAGTCTTGTTGCGTAATGTGTGCTCTGAGCGCAAGCGACACAGCCCTCCCGTTCGAAAGCCGAAGCGAGACTAAACGGGGGCGTCGGGCGCCAGGGAACAAGCTTCAAGACGGCATAGTTTAGGTGATAGTTTAGGTATTTTATTTTTACTGTGAAAATAATGGTAATTTAAAAATAAAAAAACTTGTAGGACCTGCTTTATAGTAAGTTCAGTTAGTATGCAAAGTTTCATGATCTAATTTTAAGCATTTTTTGAATGCTAGCGGTTTATTGTTTTCGGTTTAGAGGTAACTTTGGATTTTTTTTCTATCGAGAAAATTTTATGGAATCGTGTTTTTGAGGTTTATAATACTTAACATTGATCCTCAACCTTGCCATATATTTATTTCAAAATTAATGCTGCAGTATTATCGACATAACGGAGGATCATGCTAAGCCATTTGAGGTAACATAGACTCTTAAGCGCGACTCCCTTTCTGTGAAAGTCTCTGACTCGCGTGAGAGAGACTGGCGCTCCCGATCAGCAGACAGCCGAACTTCGCGTTCCTGGATATTCTCTTGAGAACGCAAAGTCGCGGTCCGAGTTCTTTGCGAACTTAAGCGCGACTCCCTTTCTGTGAAAGTCTCTGACTCGCGTGAGAGAGACTGGCGCTCCCGATCAGCAGACAGCCGAACTTCGCGTTCCTGGATATTCTCTTGAGAACGCAAAGTCGCGGTCCGAGTTCTTTGCGAACTTAAGCGCGACTCCCTTTCTGTGAATGTCTCTGACTCACGTGAGAGAGAGTGGCGCTCCCGATCAGCAGACAGCCGGTCTTCGCGTTCCTGGATACTCTCTTGAGACCGCAAAGTCGCGGTCCGTGTTCTTTGTGAACTTAAACGTGACTCCCTTTCGGTGAACGTTTCCGATTCACGTGAAAGAGCGATGTGCTCTCGGTTAGCAGATAACCGTGCTTCACGATCTTCTTCCGATTCCTGAGACCTACAAAGTCTCATCCTTTTCGCATTTCGGCTACGCAGCGAAAGGTTAATTTTTTTTCTTTGAGGCATTTTCAAGGAAAATTAAAGCAATAAACAAAACTAACAACACTTATGACTGAATAGCCTACAAACTTAAAAGATCGGTGCGTCGAACAGTCTAGTGTGACAACGTATCGTCTGTTCGTGGTCGTGACTCAACGAATTGGCAACACTAACTTACTGTATAACGATTGGCACTATTGGATTCAAACTACGAAGTAAATCAAATACAATCTTTACTTCGTACTTCAAACCAATGACCAAAGTTGACCAAACGAAACCAATAAGATAAGCAAATACTTTTTTTTCGACCAATTTAGAAAATCGATAAACCAAGCAACCAAAGAACTTTTACGACACACGCAAGAACTTTTAAGACACCTAACGAAACCCAATTTGCCTAGTAAACACGGTGGACGTCATCCTCGCGCGGAAAATCTTAACACCGCGATTCAGAAAATGACGTCATTTGCACAACGCCATCTATCGGATTTAGATTTCAACTATCAACATTAGTTCTATTTTTAGTCTTAAGATGTCGTTGCAAGTACTATACTTAATTGCGTAACGTAATATTTTACTTCTTGAACTCACTAAATTAATCATATCTTTTGATAGAGTGAACCGATTTCGATGAAACAAAAACTAAGTTAATCCTCAAGTTGCGTATAATTTTTGTATATAAACATTGTCAGCATTGAATTCGTAGATTTTACGTGATGTGCGCACAAACAAACAGACAAACAGACAAACAGACAAAAATTTCAAAAATGATGGAAATGGGTTCTGTTACTTATCTTTTCACACGCTGGCTATTTTTTGTTTCAATTTCTTCAATGTACAAAAATGACTTTTCTACAGATTTATTATATGTATAGATTACTCTGCTAAAAAGACACCGAGCAGTTCTTGAAAAAAATAAAAGCCATGCTGGATATCATTGACTCAAAAATTTTTACGAACTATTTTCGTAAATTCCATGTGGCTTAATGCAACGAATCCATTATGCGTGAAACTTCAACCTGAGAACTGCGGTTAGTTCATTGATGAATATTGTTACGAGCTGGGTATGGGGTAAATTATTTTACACCAATTAATTAACTAAATATCCTCTATTAACTCAACAACTTATTTACACAAACACTAAATCGCTTATAATCACTATTCTCTTCGTAATCGCTTGTATTCGCTTCCGTTCTCATCCGTAGTCGAAAACAGACTGACTCACTAGCCCGCCGTCCGGCCTATTTATGCAGTCATGGAAGTTTCCAGAACATTGTCGAACTATCCTATAGTAGAATATTCTAGAAACATCCATGAACACGGTCCACATGGAATATTCTCGAACATAGTGGAAACTTCTGGAAACTTCGAGTACTTCGACCACATTCTCGAACGTTCCAGTGTAATACGGTCGACGTAACAATATTTAAAACCAATAGGATTCATTGGGGATCATACACCTTTGAGAATAGAAGACATTGTCGAAACAACCGAAAAGGAGAAGGTTCAGAAGTTGGAGATCACAGTTTTATGTACGATGACTCGGAACCTGAATAATTAAAAAAAAAAACAAAATATTTTTATTTTTATAATTTTTGACAATAAACAGAACTTTTTTTTTTAAATTGTTGTTTTTTTATTTTTCTTCTAATGATAAAAATAAAATTTGCTAGATTAGTATTATGCAGGGTGTAAGGTGCAGTCAGCACCAAAAGTCGATCAACATAACAAAACACCTGTTCACAATCAACAACAATCAACAGGTGTTTTGCTATGTTGATTCTGTTCATCGACTTTTGGTGCTGACTGACGGACTTCAAACAGCTGCTATGCTGTGTCCTCTTCTATCGCATGGGAAAGTTGGTTGGGACCTCTCAGTCGCACATATTCTCGCAGCAATATTTTACTTTTCAAAATTCAACAACCAGAATTCGGGACTGATTTTTCGCAGGCAACCCTATACCACCGTGTTCATAATGAAATAAACTTTATTTTCATTTAACTTTAATTTAATAATCAGACCGGTGCAAAATGTTAGTATCGATTTACCTGTTTATACCTGGCTACCCGAGAGTTGTGACGGGAAAATAATAGGCAACCTAACGTTTGCATATTTTAAGGGCTTCATACTTTCGATTGGTATGGAATTTGTCTGATAATAAAACCGGTGAAATGTTTAAAAAAAAAAATTTTTTAGATTATTAATTAATCATATCCTGGACTGAAATTTGATAGGCAACCCATATACAATATATTTATTGGCATATTAAATATAATATAAGGTCACCGGGACTATCTGTGACTCCCGCATTCCCCTAAAACTTAAGGGGAAGATTTATAAATCAATGGTCAGACCTGCTGTCTTGTATGGTTCAGAATGTTGGGCCACAAAAGGGATGAATGAAAAGCAATTGCATGTAGCTGAGATGAGAATGCTAAGAGCGATGTGTGGTGTTACGCGCATGGATAGAATTAGGAATGAGTATATAAGAGGAAGTCTGAAAGTGGCACCGCTGACTGAAAAGTTGTGTGGAAATCGGTTGTCGTGGTATGGGCATGTGATGCGGAGGAATGAAGAAAATGTCGTGAGGAAAGTCTTGTGTATGGATATGGATGGCTATAAGAGTAGGGGAAGGCCAAAAAAACGATGATTGGACTGTGTGAAAGAGGATATGGGTAAAAAGGGGGTGACTACAGAGATGACGACTAATAGAGGAGTATGGAAGAAAAAGACATGTTGCGCCGACCCCAAATAAATTGGGATAAGGGCAGGAGAATGAATGAGAATGATGATTAAATATAATATAAAATACGTTTTATTAAATAAACATCTCGGTGAAGGTCGTTTTATAGCGGGATCTTAGATTAAAGCATGTCTTTTTGTAAACTCGGAGGTGATTCGTGTTTTGAATCATACGTCGTTTTGGTTTTAAGTAGGGCCACTATTTGTGTGAATTTTGTTCTGAATTAGAGTTCCTGACTTATTACTTATTCGTAGGGGAAAACATGCGTCACATCCACGCAAGGTGAAGTACATCCTTTTCTAATTTAAGTTTCTGTAAAGTGCAGGCATTAAGGTAGGTACGTACGATATCAGGTGTCTGATCTGCGATGATCATGATTATATCATAAAAATAAAGAAAAGAAAAGAAAGATAGAAGGATTGTTTGAAAGATATTATACTATTTTTCTTTTCTATCTTTCCATTTAGTGCTGAAACTAACTTTATCTTTGAGTTGTGAGATTTCCTTCGCCTGAAGGTCCAGCTCGTTCCTCAGCTGTTCTCCCTCACCCTTCAGGTGTTCCACCAGCCGGTTCTGACGGACTGCGTTGTTTTCAGCTTCCTGAAATATAAACGAAACAGTGCTGTTATAAATTCACAAATTAATAAAATTATTGTTAAAACCTCTTATTATGCTAAATATCGACACTCTCTCTAGAAATGCGATGACCGCTGTCTGCCGACGATTTGATTTACATATAAAAACTTTTTTACAAAAAAATAGAACCAACTTCCAAAAAAAAACCAAAAAAAAGTGCAAATTAACTTTAATTTCGGAAGTCGGTGTTTCTTGTTTTGTTTCTTCGTTTTTTGACACAATTAAAGTTATTTTGCACTCTCTTTTTTGTTATTTTTTGAAGTTGGTACTATTTTTTTGTAAAAAGTTTTTATTTTTCACTTTTTATTCGTGATCCCCCATTAAATTGTGTTACCAATGCATATTTATGCGATAGCAGCAACCCGGGTTTATTTGCTGTCATTTTTTGAAGAGTTCCGTTGTCTGTCTCCGAAACTCATGATCAGATCTACATGAAATTTAAATGGGACCATGAATTTTGCAAATCCGTCTATATATGACGGAGTTATGCCCGAACATACATAAAAAGAAATAAAAAAATACAAACATCCGAATTGATAACCTCCTGAAATTATGAACCCTCTGCAAGTCAAAATTTTCCTGGATTGGGTTAACTTTCAACATGTATAATACTAGCGAAACGCCCCGACTGCACACAAGTACAAATTATACACAAAAACCTTCCTCGTTTATCATTCTTTATATTAGAGAAAAACTCATTAAAAAACTGTTGCGTAGTTTAGGAGGAGTTCGCGGAAAAACAGACAGACGCGGAATGCGACTTTAATGTATTCTATGGAGTATACAGGGTGTAACGGAAAGGTGTGGTCATATTTTAACAACTGCACCTGCCCATTAACATGAACAACTTTCTTCAAGAAATGCTAAGGAAATTCTCAAAAAAAAAAATTTACTCCCATACAATTATTGATCAGCTGATGATAACTTTGTTTGGCAAGTCCAATATTTTTTTTGGAAAGTTTCTATTTTTCACACCCCGTATACCTACTCGTACATTAAGAGTGCCCTAGTCGGTCATTCTTCCATACAAACGTAGTATGGCGATTACTTTAGTATTTGATGGTGTAATCTAATAACAAAACAAAAAACAACCAACTTCCAACAAAGAAAATACACTAAAAATTTAAAAATAACTTTAATTTCGCAAGTCGGTATTTGTTTATTATTTTTTCGTTATTTGACACCGACTGCCGAAATTAAAGTTATTTTTCATTTTCTTTTTTGGAAGTCGGTGGTTTTTTTTTCTCAAAAAGTTTTTTATTTTTCACTTAAAAGTTGTTATATCCCAGAACTCAAAACCCCAATAACATGGAACGTGGAAATTAAACATACTCGTAGTTGGAGAAAACTAAAATCGTAATCTACGTAAACGTATTTTTCGTTTTTGTTCAGTTTTTCAAAAAGCGCTCAAGTAATTTCGATAAAATTTATATGGGACCACCTCGGGAGTATATTCTTACGGATAAAAAAAGAATTCTGAAAATCGGTCCACAACTGACAGAGAAATCGGTGGATATACATAAAAAAAAAATACATACAGTCGAAATCAATTCATTTCGCCATTATCTAGTGTATAAATAAGTATGGAGTCAAAAATATTTTTTTTGTACTCATAAATTCATATTGATATTTCTGCTCTGAAAACGTTTTTCTTTCATTATGCAGCCGCAGTATGACTTCCACATCTAGACATGAGCCTAAGGGTCGCCAAATCGATCGGTCCTGTGCCCACATACAGCGGATTCTCGCGGACCTCACTCAAGTCCACCTTATAAGAAATACGAAAGAAAAATAATTTATTCTGCACAGATATAACGCACATTATAGAAAAATGGATTCAATAACATGAACATAAATGAATGCTAAAAGCCTCGTATTCAATCAATGTAAGTCTTCTGTTCATTGCTAGTCTTTTGTTTTTGCTTATTGGAAGGTTCTTTCAACCCTACGCGGCCACCGCTCCCAGACTCGGCAGATTGGGTTGGGTTAAAAGTTGCTTGCTGAAAGTTTATTCTTCACACCAATAAAAACCAGCCAAGAGCGAGTCGTACTCGCGCGCAAAGGGTTCCGAAAAAATCATATTTTTTCAGGATTTTTTTTAAACTGCCTCCAGCTTTTAAGTTTTCCTGTAATCTATAAGTAAGGAACTACTTTCTGTATTTTTTTTATTTTAGGCCCAGGGGTTTCGGAGATAAGGGGGCGGGGATGGTCATTTTCATCTATTTCCTTAAATACCTTCAAAAATATATATTTTAAAATTATGAAAAAATATATTATATGTCGCACGATTCAGTTAGTAAAATTTTGATTTTTAATTTTCTGATTTTCACCCCCATATTACAAATTAATTTATTTAGGGTACACGTCCGTGTTTGGGTCACAAATAATCATGTGTGTACCAAATTTCAATTCTATCGGTCCAGCAGATTCGGAGCAAATTGACTGTGACAGACGGACAGACAGACAAGTGATCCTATAAGGGTTCCGTTTTTTCATTCGGACTTTCGGAACCCTAAAAATGTGCATGTGTTGGATTTCGGGGTGGTCTTTAAGAGGTCACGGAGATTCCATAAGCGGATTGTGACCACCCGGGTGGTTTTAGTGAGGTAAAAATCTTACAATCGTTGGTCTTTTCGCCAAAAGTCTGGGCACCATTTGAAGTTTTCTTTCCAAACAAATAATTTAAAATGTATTGCGTTGCCCAGTTTCCAAGTTGTGTATGAATGATTGTGATACTTAAGGCGCTATTAGCTGCCAACGACCTTGAGTGGTTAGCTTGCGTGTTCTGCGCTGAGCTCATGTAACGCGTCGTATGTCCACCCAGTAATAGGACTCGCCTATCAAAGAGCGCTGTCCGAAATTAGACGCATTATTAATTTATTACACATAAAACAACAGGTATAAAACTAAAAGACTTAGACTAAGTTATAAATAATTAAATGATCTTTAAAACGGTGAAGGTTTCATAAAAATACGCTTTATAGTTTTTGCGTGATTCTCAATTTTTTATCCGAGTTAGACATAACTTTACAAATTAATTACACTATGTTATAAACATATAATTTCAAATATTCTGAGATCAAATTACGACGGAAATTGTCTAGAGCAATATATATTTTTTTCAAAGAAATAAGTGTAGTTGTTTAGACGTGATGTTCAGTTAAAAACCATTAAAAGTCATATAACTTCGCCTTAAGGTGGAAGCGCCAGTGTAGCCCGCGAAATTCAATTTTTCTTACGTTTTTTGCAATTTGCAGGTCAGTGTCAGTTTGTATCTTGGTCAAAATATGATTCGCGGCCGTAGCAAGTATGTATTTATAGAATTATGATAACCGCCCGGTACGTACCCTCCCGCATCTCCAAGGTGCGCCGTCCCAGACATACCCTCCTCATACCTGACGACCCTACCACTCTGCTCCAAGAGAGCCGTAGGGAAACCAGCACAGTTTACAAACGCAGACCGCCGTCGTTCCGCCCTCGCCGTCGAGGCCCGTCGCGAAGACCCAGTCAATGCCCTCCCCGTCTCTTGCCAGCACGCGCCGCTGAGCCAGCTAATCCCCCAAATAATGGAAACTCGATCCAGCCTTCCCTTGTTGCCCCTCCTCTAGTGACGCCCTAAGCCGAGGCCCGTACCCCGCAGGGGGTGCCCTTAGCGTGTAGTCACTTAGTATGTAAGAAAAATAATAAGTCCTGGCTGGAGGCTTTAATAAATTAGAGCCTTCACAGGCAAGTCCGGTTAAGCAGACGATAGCCTCATAGGCTGACCTGCTCTGAATCGTATTTGCACCAACATACAACCTGATACTGACCTGCAAATTTGAATTTCGCGGGCTACCCTGGCGCTTTCACCATAGTATTAATGTGTTAGAAATTATAAGAATAGTATGATTTAATATAAAATGTATGAATAATAATAATTAATATAATGTACCTAATGTAAACTGCATATCTGTAATATTGAATAGGTATGTATATATTTTTATTATTATAGAAGTTTTTATTTTATAACCATTTAAATTGCAATGCCAAAAAATTATGTACACTTAGTTCGCAATAAAGAATTTGAATTTGCTGATAGGCAGTCGCTCCACTGTAAAACACTAGTATTCAGCCCCGACCCCTCGAACCTCGACCTTGGCAAACGGCGAGGCGGATTTTTTATGATATTTGAGGTTTTGGTCCAAAAGGGTCCAAACACGATGGTGCTATCTTGTTTGGTTGCGGGAGATCCTATGGCCACCTTCCAGCTCCATCATTAGACCAGCTTCATTGTACTATATTATTACATTGGACACTTAATTTTATAAGGAATGCAAGTTTCAGCTTAATCAAAGACCAGGAAGTGTTTGAAAAAATGAACAAAATGTATAAGTAACTACAAAAGTCCCTAGCAAAGTTTCATCACAATCTGATTTATCATTTAGGAACGCTTAAAGGACAAACATTGATTTTTATTTATGTACATAGATAAAAGAGAACGTACCTCAATCTGCTCCTCAAGCTTAGAGATGTTGACTTCACTGGTAACATTTTTCGCCTCCAACTCCTCGACGTAATTGAGCGAGTTCGAAAGCCGTAGTTTAGCAGCGTCCAGTTCACCCTGGAGACGAGCCTTCTCTTTCTCGAATTTCTCTTTCTCCTTGGCAGCTGACGTTGCTCCGCTTTTGGGAAATGAAGTGGTTATAACCAGAGGTCAGAATTAGGTAGAGTTATTTATGTACTTACACTGATTTCATACAGCGAAAGAATAAAGTGGATATGCCTCAAATCACGAGATTAATTTTAAAGAGCAGAAAAAATCCCGTGATTTAATAAATAAAAAAGCTATTTACACAATTTACATGAACAATATCGGATGTCTGAAGTTGCAGAATTCCAATGAGCACACGCGCGATGTTGCCACATTTGTAGTTCACACAACATAGCTTGTGAGAACAAAAGAAAACAATAGAGGTTTTTATTATTATTTATTTGTAATATTGTTGTCCATACGGGATTGTCCATTTGAAATCCCGGGAAGATCCATATTAATATCAACATTTCGATGGAAGTACGTAAATAACTCTACCTAATTCCGACCTTTGGTTATTACTAATAATCCTACAGACCGAATTTCGATCCCGGTGTCCAATCTCAACGGGGATTAGCTAAGTACTAGAGGTGTGTAACTTTTTACGGAACCGACTCACTGATCCGGATCTTTAAAGTGATTCAAAAGATTGGTTCAGTAAAGGCTCAATTACACCTTCCGATTTCAAGGGACCCAATTTAGGAACGATCTAACTAGGAAGTATGAAGCGAGCAATTCTAACTGCTATTACACCTTCCTGTTTCCTAAATTGGGTCCCTTGAAATCGGAAGGTGTAATTGAGCCTTAACTACGTTTCAAACGCATCATTTGGATCTGAATCATTACTTTGCTCCGTGCTCTTTCCGCGTGACGCGGCGCTGAAAAGTGAGCGAGAGAGGGAGACTGAGACACACTGATTTACTTTACTACTGGACCGCGACTCGCGAGTGAGCGGGTGACATAATACAATCTATAGAAGTCAGAAAGAGATACCAAATGACATGTGTATCACTCATACTTTCACAGTTTTTCGTTGTCGTTTGCTTATTTTTAATGTTTGCACTAACAAGCGTTTTAGCCAGCAGGCCATAAATTATCGAATAGCCGCCAGTCCTAAGCCTGGATAAAGTATGAAGGAAGATCGATTTTATTTATAATCTTAATTTTTACCTAATACATTTTGTACACTTAAAAAAAAAATACAATGCAACATTCACGACTCGACTCAGTAGTAAACGCTCTGTATTTCATATCATTTATTTCGTTCTGTATTTTATATTATTTGAGCCGATGATCCAAATGATCCAAATGAAACATATCAGTGATTCGGATCATTTCAGTGATCCAGATGCAAATGTTCCAATCGCAAAAATGATACACTTTGCCCACGCCTACTAAGTACGCCGTAGATATTATAGTGTACAAGCGTGTGCGCAGACACAGGTGCACTCTCTGTTCCTTTACTGTCATAGTCCGTTTTTTTTTTTTTTTTTTTTTTTTGGGGGGTGGGAAATCATCCTATGACTTCTTCCGCTCTAGGGTGGAGCGGAAGGGTGTGTCAGACTCTTACTGACTAAAACCCGCCCCTGTTCCTCCCTGCCTCGAGTGCCCGGGGGCGAGGTAACTCTTTCGAATTTATCCTCCACCCCCGGGCAGGCATCGGCCGTGGCAGGCCCCTTCCCTTGGCTGACAACTCTTTGAGGCGCGCGTGGAACACTACGCGCCGTCGACTCTCGGGCCTGGTGCTGATCGGACGGCGAGTTACCCACTACTCGCCGTCCGCAGGCCCGGGTCTACGGTGGCCGGAGATCGTCTCGCGGCGTCCGAACCCCCTGGCGTCTCAGGCGGCGGTTGCGGCTGGGAGCGCTAGGGCGACTCGGCTGTGTTCGAGTCTCCCCAGCGTATGCCGCCTCCCTCTTCGCGAGCATTACTGCTTCGCAGAAGGAGGAGACGGCCTCCCATTCCATCTCGCTCCGTACCATGGCCTGAACCAGGGCACGGCGCGAGAGGTCGCTGTCGCCTATCGCATCCACGAGGACACGGCGGTGTTCTGCCCAAGCGGGGCAAACCTCCACCGTATGCTCCACCGTGTCCTCTGGGCGATCCTCGCAGTGGAAACACTCAGGGGTCACCTCCGCCTTGACACGACACAGGTACCTCCCGAAACAGCCGTGTCCGGTGAGCACCTGCGTCAGGCGGAAGGTGAGGTTGCCATGGCGCCTCTCCAGCCAAGCCTCAAAGAGGGGCACTACCGCCTCAATGGTGGCGTGCCCAGCGCTGGGTTGCGACAGTCGCTCTCTCCATGTCACCATGAGATCCTGCCGGAGCTCCGTCCACCGAGCCGCGAGTTGTCGCGGCAGCGGAGTTTCGCCCCGGCGTTTGGCCTCCTCGCGCCACTCGTACAGGTGCGCGAGGATTTTTGCCTCCAGATCCCATGGTGAAAGTCCGGCAAGGAGGCTCGCAGCCTCGCGGGAGATCGTGCGGTATCCTCGGATCATACGGATCGCCATGACCCTCTGAGACGCGTTCATCTGGCGAGCTGATCGCTGCCTCAACGAACGCGCCCACACCGGCGCTCCGTAGAGGGCCATGGAGCGCACGATCCCCGTGCGTGGCGTGTCAGACTCTTACTGACTAAAACCCACCCCTGTTCCTTCCTGCCTTTGAGTGCCCAGGGGCGAGGTAACTCTGTTTAGAATTTATCCTCAACTCCCGGTCAGGCATCGGCCATGACGGCCCCTATTGCTGACAACTCTTTGAGGCGCGCGTGGAACACTACGCGCCGTCGACTCTCGGGCCTGGTACTGATCGGATGGCGAGCTACCCATTACTCGCCGTCCGCAGGCCCGGGTCTACGGTGGCCGGAGAACGTCTCGCGGCGCCGGAAGCCCCTGGCGTCTCCTGCGGCAGCTGCTGCTGCTGAGGGCGTGAGGGCGACTCTGTTGTTGAGTCTCCCTCACCCATGCCGCCTCCCTCTTCGCGAGCATTACTGCTTCACGTGGTCCCAGTGCCGCCGTATTCCCTGGAATCTTTCGGTGTCTCGCCGTGTTCTCGCTCGCCGTTTCGGCGTGTTAGACGTCGAAGCGGTTGCCTCCTCGATGCCTTCATCTCTGAGCGGGATCGCCCCTCTCACGATCCCGCTCAGCGGCCTCCTTCTGAACCATCACGGTCTCACAGAAGGAGGCAACTTCTCTCCAGTTTTCTGTCTTCGCGAGCATTGCTGGCAGAGACAGGTCTCGCTTGATCCTGGCGACCAGGATCCGTCGCTCGGCAGCCCAGGCAGGGCACTACTCGAGCGTGTGCTGTGCAGAATCCAGGTCGCCATTGTTGATTCTGGTTTTTCAAGAGCGCTGGTTGTGAATATTGTGTTGGTCTAGTTTTTTTATCACAGGTAAATCCTTAAACATCAAGCCCTAAGCATCACTAATTGAATACTTACGCATCATCATCACCAGCTCGTTTCCTGGCGTCTAGCTCCTTCTCCAGCTTGACGAGCGTCTTCTTCATGGTCTCCAGAGTCTCGACGCTATGCAGCTCTCTAGCATGCATGGCGTCTGCTAGAGACTGTGCTTCCTCTATTAAAATATACGTAAATAAATATAAGTAAACAAGAAAAGCAACAGTACGGGGAGAATGGCGAGGGACTGTGAAGCTTGCCACCACCTTTTTTTTTTTGGAGGGTAGGAAATCATCCACTGACTTCTCTCGCTGTGGGTGAGCTTTTAAGGAATAAAACCCACTCTTGTTCCTTCAATTGCCTGTGCCAAAGGCTGCGGTAACTCTATTTCAATTCAAATTTATCCGCGACCCCAGGCAGTGCCACCATCATGCCTAGTGCTAGCGGATAGATTCTGAAAATGAGTTACCGCACCCCTGGGCACTCAGGCAGGGAAGAAACAGGGGTGGGTTTTAGTCAGTAAGAGTCTGACACGCCACGCATTTTAGGGTTCCGTACCATATGAGGGAAATCAATATTTTGATGTGTATACGTAATAATAAACAGTATCACCAAATTTCAAGTTCATAGGTCAACGGTTTGTGATAGACGACGGACAGACAGACGGATCGACGGACAAACTGACAGACGGGCAGACGGACAGACGGACATGTGAGTGACAGCAATAGGGCTCCGTTTGGACCCTTCGGGTACGGAACCCTAAAAATGAGGACGATGCAAAGCATTGAAATTTCGAGTGACGTCACACCTCGATACACTTTGTACCGTTTAGTGACGTAACAAGCCCCCACTCCTGAACTTTAACGCGTTTTATCTTTATAATTATTAATAGTTTGGTAAAGCAAAAAAATACAGTTAAAATCCATCAAGCCGTTTAGGCTATAGCGCGTGCCAAAGAAATAGACAAACAAACATACATATATACACTCGAAGAACATTACCCTCCTTCTAGGGCAGTCGGGTAATTTCTGCTATAAAGCAGAACTTTTTCTAGATCTAAAAGTCCTTCCGTATCTGTCCCTCATGATATCAGCGTGACAGTTCTGTGCCATTTTAGCTCTTGACCGAGTCTGCTCATAGCCTAAATCTAAATATTTCAGCAGTAATCGACTCACGGATTTCATTGCGTAGCCTTTGTATAACTTTGTGATAATCCGCGATCTCGGCTATGTAGTCTGTCACAGTGTCATCAAAACGATTTAACTTTGTCTGAAATAAAATAATAATGTTAGAATTTAAGGCAATAATTTCAGCCTTCAGTTGCCTGAGTGCTAAGGGCCGCGGGAACTCTATTACGAATTTATCCGGGCAGGGAATTTATCCCCAGCCAGGAGACTGGAGCCCTGACACAGCTAGACGGTGTCGTGGCTGACCGTGGAGATAGCTTCTTGGCGAATTGGCGTGAGCAAGCACAGCTAAGAGAGACGTGGATCGAATAGGGGGAGGCCTTTGCCCAGCAGTGGGATAGTTCATGTTAATAAAAAAAAAGAGTGGCATTCCGGGAGTGCCGACAGAAGTGAAAACTTGAACAAAAATGCTCACCGCGCCTAAAGAAGTTTTCACTTAAAAAAAATAGAAAGATTCATTGCGAGCAGATGTGTCTCATTGATAACAGCCCCGTGACTTACGAGTTAGTAAGTCCAGTCCAGTTCTTCTTAGCGTGTCAATGGCAAATTTAATTAAATATTTTTTTTGGCTCAGTATTTTAATATCCGACGGCAATTGCATTAGCTGATGCAGCCATAAGGTCCTCACATGTACAGGTGACAGGGCATGCGGAGCAAAATGAGAGGTGGGCCATCGTCTACGGAAAAGCGCCGCACAAACACCGAAGATCGGAGCCATCCGAGAACCCCCACCTGTGGAGGTTGTTTTTACTGCGGCCAACCTGAGTATGGAGTCTATTTTCAGGTTGTTGTCTATGGTTTCCAGGTTGGCCACGACAGCGCATATACAGTCCAGTTGTAAATAACGTAACTCGTGGGTTCGATTACTTTAAACCAGGCAGTCACTTTTATTTCATCACCACTGCTCTCGAAGAGCAGTCTGCGAGAGTAGTATTGGTGGCCCAGTGGTAACGGCCGCGACTTATAAGTTGTCGGTCGGGCGTTCAAACCCAGGCAGGTGATTTACTTTGTGTAAATTATTTCATCACCACTGCTCTCAAACCGGCGAAGGAAAACATCGTGAGGAAACCGACATGTCCTACAACCAAAAATTCGAAGACATGTTACTACCACCAACTCGCATTAGGCCCGCGTGGTGGATTACGGCCGACACCCTCTCACAGAGAGGAGGCAGGCCTGTGCCTCAGCAGTGGGGACATTAAAAGGCTGATGATGACTGCTTTCAAAACGATGTGTCCCAGAAACAAATCCTCGAAGAAATGTGAAGTCTGCTAATCAGCACTTGGAATAAACAGCAGCAAGTGAGAACATTAGGTTGATTTATTTATGATTCTGGTGTGCTATATTTTACAAAGAAATTGTATGGAGCACCATGAGTCGGTGGCCCAGGATACAATTAAATTCACACGCACCCCCGACTGGTATCAGCCCGCAATTGCTAGCAGGCTAGCGCATGGAACAACTGCAAGCCGCTTCTTTACGCCTGACTGGTCAGGCGACGACTCAGCCTCAAGTTCACCGCCTCTAGGATCCTACTTTTGATGGCCCCGCTGCTATGGAGTGGAGGTATGCACTCCGCCACCTTCATTGCATGCATCACCTCCTCGCAAAAAGAGGTTCGGAAGCGAGGGATCACCTACGCCCAGTGCCACAACGAGGGCATAGCGCTGCTGCTCCTAAGCTGAGCACTCCTCCAGCGTATGCTGTGCCATTTAGGGCATCCGCTCTCGACCTATGCGACACAGGTACTTTCCAAAGCATCCATGTCTTGTTAGCACCTGCATCAGCCGGAAAATGAGGACGCTCTTCTAAAACATGTCTTACCGCCACTATTGTGACATACCCCAGCACTGTGTGACTTAGTTAAGTTATGTTTGTGACCAAATTCTGTATTTTCTTTTGAAATGTAAGTGAGCACATATTTCTATATGTGCTCACTTACATTGTTGTTACGCATGGATAGAATTAGGATGAGGAGGAGGAAGTCTGAAAGTGGCACCAGACTGAAAAGTTATGTAGAAATCGGTTGTCGTGTATGGGCATGTGATGCGGAGGAATGAAGAAAATGTCGTGAGGAAAGTCCTCTGTATGTATGTGGATGGCTATAAGAGTAGGGGAAGGCCAAAGAAACGATGGATGGACTGTGTGAAACAGTATATGGGTAAAAAGGGGGTGACTACAGAGATGACGACTAATAGAGAAGTATGTAAGAAAAAGACATGTTGTACCGATCCCAAAAAAATTGGGATAAAGGCAGGAGAATGATGATTATTGATTATACATTGCTGTTAGATTAATAGAGATATACATACACAAGATATACACGCAAAATAATTAATAAAGATATACATACACAAATAACATTTACAAAAAGAATGCAAATTCAAAAACGCATGACGAGGCAGGCTCACCATATACGAGTAATTCTAAGAGCACCGAGGACAAATTACGGTAGAAAGACTGTCGTATATGAGGGGGCTGAACTCTATAACTCTTTACCTAAAGTAATAAAGGAATCGAAATCACTTCCAACTTTTAAAAGGCTATTAAAGCACCACATGATTAATTAATGTATGAAATGTAAGTTTTTACCATTTTATAATATTTTAAAAATTATTAATTTTAGTTTATTACTAAGCGAATATGTCGCTTATCTTAATCATTGTGTTTTTCTTCATAGGAGTGAATAATTGTATTCTTTTTGAGCGAAATAAATTTTCTTAAACCGTAAACCGTAGATTGTTTCTAATAATCATATGGGGCAAATGCTTACCCGGAGCATTACTCTCTCCTCGCAATGTTGCTGGTTCTCCTCTTTGAACTTGTAGTAGGTGTCGTACAACTTGGTGTATACGTCTGATACGAACTTCATGCCTTCGGTCTCTCGAAGCTGATCCAGAACCTGGAAGTGTGCAATGGTGACGCTTGAAATCGACTGTAAGTCTATATACAGCGTGTAGCAAAAACCCTGTCCGATCCAATAAAGGCGTATTCCTGATTTAACATACGTACTAGAAAAAATAGTAAAAAAAAAAATGTAACTCCTAGAAACCATAAGTTATAGATTTTTTTATTTTTATAAAATATGCGAAATGCTAAATATGGCAAATTTTCATAAGTTGACAACACTCCACCGGCCGGCGAAATCTTTTCATTTTTACATATTTTTATTTCCAACGATACCGCCATGCATTAACCGCGCTGTAGGCACTTAGACATAAAACTGTAGGTGAACTTTGTCGAGCGTTAAGGGCAAAAACTTAACAGAGGCAACACTGATGTGTTGCCTCTGATAAGTTTTTCTTTTTTTTTAATTATTTGCTTTCATTGGGGAAAAATAATAATCTCGTAACCATTAAATGATTACGTATATGTGTACGCAGTACGATACCAAATAATACCCTTCAGGATCGGACAGGGTTTTTGTTACAAGCTAGCATATCGATGGGCAGATGCAGTTCTTAAAATATGACCACACCTTTCCGTTACACCCTGTATATATAGCTGAGAATCTACGATTTTCGTATTTTCTATGACATCGGCCATGACGGGCCCCGTCCTTTGTTTACATCTCTTTGAGGCGAGCGTGGAACACTACGCGCCGTCGACTCTCGGGCCTGATGCGGATCGGATGGCGAGCTACCCATTAAACGCCGTCCGCAGGAGGCCGGAGATCGTCCAGCGACCCCCGACGCCCAGGGCGTCTCCAGCAGCGGCTGCTGCTGGGGGCGTGAGGGCGACTCAGTTGAGTCTCACTCACCCGTTTCGCCTCCTCCTTCGCGAGCATTACTGCTTCGCAGAAGAAGGACACTGCTTCCCATTCCTCTCGCCCCGTACCATGGCCTGGACCAGGGCCGGGCGCGAGAGGTCGCTGCCGCCGATTGCCTCTAACAAATATTATACTGTTGGGTATTAGGAATCAATTATTGAGCAGACGAATTTTTCAAACATTATGAAACAATGGATAATCTAGTGATTTCCTTAAAAGTAATCCTTTTGAATTGGGATAGAAAGTGTTTTACGCAATTAGAGTGTTAGTGGTGTTAGGTGGATTTTTTTGTGAACCGGTGGAGAGAAATAACTCTTTTATAATAATTTTAATAAAGCTATTAGGTACTCGCACACTCAGTCAACCAAACGAAGGACCTCGTGCCTAAAGTAATAACAGCCACACGAGTCAATCCATCAGGTTAAGCTACGCTTGCCGAGGTTGGTCCATGGATGGGTGCCTCGGAAAGCACTTTAAGCCGTTGGTCCCGGCTGTCAATCGTGGATCTTTGACAGTCCTTACGGGCCGTCAGAAGCCCAAAAGTCTGACAACCAGTCTTACCAAGGGGTATCGTATTACCCAGTAACTGGGTTGTGGAGGTAAGATAGGCAGTCGCTCCATGTAAAATACTGGTATTCAGCTGCATCCGGTTAGACTGGAAGCCGACCCCAAGATAGTTGGGAAAAGGCGAGCAGATATATACACTCAGTCGACCAAACAGAAATCGTCGATTGACGAAGGTTTATGAACGAATGAATGTAAGAGCACGCGCATAGAAAATTTTATTTCTCGGCTTCGAAACGGCAAAAAAAAAAGAAGAAAATCGTACCAAGGTTTACTTAGGAGTTACTTTTACGAAGGTAATCCAGAAAAAAATATGATTCAAGGAACTCTAGCATACCAGAGCGAGCAAAGCCAGCTCGAAAATTTAGCATTCCTCAACAGAAAACGTAGTTTTTAGGGTACTGTACCCAAAGGGCAACCAACGGAGTGTACAAACGCGATATCTAATTTTAGAAGGGGAATACGAATGACGGTAAAATTCGCAGTTAACCGATTAATTTTTGATCCTACTCTCAAAGATAAAGCTCTAGTTATCTAGGAATTTTATCGTTACCTTTTACAAATCTACCGCACACGTGTTTTGGTTAGTATTGGTAACGAGTTATCCTGTTTTCTTTTTTTTGAACGGTGTGAAATTATTCAATGACTTCGCCATCTGGGAGGAGCGGGAGAACGGCTTTTACTGACTAAAACCCACTCTTGTTCCTTCAGTTGCCTGTGCCGAGGGCTACAGTAACTCTCTTTCGAATTTGTCTGTGACCCCAGGCAGGCAACAAGTTATCCTGAAGCCCCGTTTCAGTTTGTAAAAAGATCTGTGAATACAGATAGCTTTTAGGGTTCCGTACCCGAAGGGTAACCAACGGGACCCTATTATTAAGCCTCCACTCATGATCCGTAATAGGTAGACAGATGAAATTTTCACAGAATGTGTATTTCTGTTGCCGCTATAATAATGTTACGAGCTGGGTATGGGATAAATTATTTTACACCAATTAATTAACCAAATATTCTTTATTAACTCAACAACTTATTTACACAAACACTAATTCCCTAATAATCACTATTCTCTTCGTAATCGCTTGTATTCGCATCCGTTCGCATCCGTAGTCGAAATCAGACTGCCACACTCGCTTTTTTTTTTTTTTTTTTTTGTCTATGATACTCGCAGTTCAACCATAGCGGTTGTCGACTGCTTAAGCGGACGTGCCCGTGGTGGTTTTAATTATTACTAAAGCCTCCAGCCAGGACTTATACTTAAACTACAAGCGACTACGCTTTTTTTTTTTTTTTTTTTTTTTTGTGGGGTGGGAAATCATCCTATGACTTCTCCCGCTCTGGGCGGAGCGGGAGGGCGTGTCAGACTCTTACTGACTAAAACCCACCCCTGTTCCTTCCTGCCTTTGAGTGCCCAGGGGCGAGGTAACTCTGTTTCGAATTTATCCTCAACCCCCGGGCAGGCATCGGCCATGACGGGCCCCGTCTCTTGCTGACAACTCTTTGAGGCGCGCGTGGAACACTACGCGCCGTCGACTCTCGGGCCTGGTGCTGATCGGACGGCGAGTTACCCACTACTCGCCGTCCGCAGGCCCGGGTCTACGGTGGCCGGAGATCGTCTCGCGGCGCCGGAAGCCCCCGGCGTCTCCTGAGGCGGCTGCTGCTGAGGGCGTGAGGGCGACTCCGTTGTTGGTGCTCTCTCACGCGTCCCGCCTCCGCCTTCGCGAGCATTACTGCTTCGCAGAAGGAGGAGACGGCTTCCCATTCCCTCTCGCCCCGTACCATGGCCTGAACCAGGGCAGGGAAGCGACTACGCTGAGGGCACCCCCTTTGGGGTACGGACCTCGGCTCAGGGCGTCGCTGGGGGAAGGGCCTCAAGGGACAGCCGAATCATGTTTTGACTATTTAGTGGACGAATTTTTAAAAACTACAGCTCAGCGGTGCGTGCTGGCTTGAGCAAAGGGACTGGGGGGGGGATTTCTGTGTCTTAAGTCCCCTGCTGTGTTCGGCATGCCGCGCACGACAGGGGGTGTGTGTACGGCAGGTTGCTTCGCGACGTGCCTATATTAACTTAGGACACGCCGCGTCACGGTGTGAGTCGGTGTCGTGTGAATATGTCATGCGGGCGGGCTTGAAACTATCGGCACAGCGGCGCGGGCTGGCTCTATCAAGGGACTGGTTGCTTGACTCTGCGTGGGGTCTCGCGACGGTCCTCGGCGGCGAGGACGGACGGACGGTGGTCTGCGTTTTTTCAACGTGCTAGTTTCCCTACGGCTCTCTTGGAGCAGGGTCGTAGCGTCGTCGGGTGTGATTAATGTGTGCCGGGGTCGGCGAATGTTACTAATATGGGAGGGAATGTATCGGCCGGCCGATACGATTAGGGGGTTTCTATGTTTAGCAGCCTTCTCGAAGAAACGCTTGGTGAGGCGTTTCATGAACTGCTGGACGGTGGGGGCCACACTCGCCCGCCGTCCGGCCAATTTATACAGTCATGGAAGTTTCTAGAACTTTGTCGAACTATCCTATACTGGAATATTCTAGAAACATCTATGAACTTCTACACAGTACCACAATGGAATGTTCTCGAACGTAGTGGAAACTTCTAGAAACTTCGACTACGTTCTCGAACGTTCTAGTGTAATACGGTCGACGTAACAATAACAACTAATAAAATCGTACGGAACCCTTTCTCTGCGAGTCAAACTCGCACTTAACCGGTTTTTTTTTTCATACGATTATGATTGGTGCTTTGTAGTATTTATTTATAGGGGCACGGATTAAAAAAAAGTCAAAACTAAAGATCAAGGACAAGGCCCTGTAGACAAAGTAACATCGCTTCGTAGCGAAACGATATCTAAATTCGTCATCGTCTCTGATATATCGATAAACATTTCCTAGCGTTAGCGTTCCTTCGTTATCTTTTTTGGCGATCACGATCGAGGCGAAGGCGAACTCTGAAAGCGCTGCTTCTCTACGCATTTGTATGGGATAAACACGAGCAATTCGTTTCTTTATGGTTTCGTTACATAACATTGAATAGAATTATAACATTGTCTACCAACTTGCGATAACGATGTCGACAGTCGACTGACCACGTGACTTAGCGCGGTTTATGTCAATCTCATACATTTTAGTCTTTTCTAACTTCGTTATCGTTTTTAAATTGTTACTTTGTCTAAGCCCACTGGGCGAGCTCATGAGGAAATAAAAAGGAGTGATTGAATTGAAATTCTGATTGGATTGCCAATCAGATGCTAAGTGGTACCATAAACGCTATCTATGGAAAAGTCAACAGCAATAAACCAACAAAACCCATATTATCCTGTAAAGAAGCTGAAATAAAGAAATACAATTACAAGAAAAAGAAATACAATTTTTTTTTTCTTTTTCTTTTCTTAAATGTCTCAAGTGCCACTACCTGCACCCTCGACTTGCTATCTGACCTCCACAACCCAGTTACTGGGTAATACGATACCCTTTGGGACTGGTTGTCAGACTTTCGGGCTTCTGACGACCACTAACGACGAGTCAGTTGCCAGGGCACGGAGCAGTCTCTCGTCAGAAAGTAAAGATGGTCACCCATCCATGGACCAACCCCGGCAAGCGCAGCTTAACCTGATGAATCAACCCATGCGGCTGTTATTACTTTAGTTCTTCAATATGGAACACTTCAGCGCTACTTGGCTGAAGTATGGTGCTAGTAGATTTCCGGACGAGCTCCTTATTTTTAGGGTTCCGTACTTACGAAGGCCAGGCGTGGCTCGGGAGACCGTTTGGTCTTGGCGGCCAAGCGCACGATGTGCATTTGAGTTACAGTAGTCTGTGCAGCCTCTGGTCGTTGGGGCCTTAATTCTACCAAGGGCTACCCTTAAATCTCTGTAAAATGCCGCCTGGCTCTTAGGTAGCGAAGGGCCCATACAGCATACGGAAAATACGAAATTGGTTTGATTTCATTTTTTTTAAAAATTTAATTTTTTATTGTTGATAGGCACGCGTTTGACCACCATCTCACCTGATGGTAAGCGATGATGTGGTCGAAGATGGATCACGCTTGCCTAGAAGCAACCTAATCACTCTTTTTTTTTTTTGGGGTGGGAAATCATCCAGTGACATCTCCCGCTCTGGCTGGAGCTGGAGGGCGTGTCAGACTCTTACTGACTAAAACCCACACCTGTTCCTTCCGTGCCCTGAGCGCCCAGGGGCGCGGTAACTCTGTTTCGAATTTATTTACAACCCCTGGGCAGAACCTATTCACTCTTGACAGACTTTACTATGGTATAGATATCTTGACTTGTTTTTGTACGTCCGAGCGGGACTCTCCCCAATGCGTGGGACCCGTAGCATTTGCTACTTTAGCTACGTGGATAATCCGACACTATAATCTTGGCCACTTGCTAGAAATACTGGGAATAACAAAGAAATTACTTTAGCAAATTCCTTCTCAGCTTCGGTGGTCTCCGATGCCATAGTCGCGGCGATGTTGAACTCTTCCTCGTCATCCATCTTGGAAAGTAACACTAAAACTTACAGAAACGACACTAAAAATATTAACAAATAATACTAAAACAAAACTGGTAGAAAAACTTAGTAAAATCACGTTCGGTTTCGGTGCTCCGCTGTTTATGTGGTCGCCGTGGTTACGGCGTCGGGGCAGAGAAAAACAAAGTTGGACCATAGAGCTTTTTTTTTCCATTTGTTCCTTGTGGAACAGGCTAAGGTCAGAAGACCATGCTGCCTAGTGATCAGTTAGTTCGTATTTTTTTTTCAATTAGATTGCAGATGTAACATATTCTAATGTTTTTTGCAGTATTTGGCAACAAATGTGTCAAGTCAGCCCTCTCGGCAAACTTCACTGAGGTAGTCAATACTACAATAAAATTCTCAGCTCCATTTTACCGAGATCACGCCTGTTTCAATGATTTCACATATTTTCCAGTGGCGTAGACACTTGAAACACAAAACTACACCAATTTTACATCACAGTATCCACTAGGGATCAATAAGCGAATAATTAAAACAGCCACTGAACTTCACTCGAAAATATTCCGCCTGTACGGTCTCATCGCCGTACATTTTTCTGCTTACTTTGTAACCTACTCTAGCCTAATGATATGCGTCATAATTTCACATTATATAATAACATGACTAATGAAGTAAAATATAGTGAACTCATAACTGTGTAGCTATCAACAACTGAGAGAAATAATCGCCTTCCACTCTAGTAGGTACTGTAACTAATTCATAACTTAATAAACTTAACTATTGCATCTTAGTGGAAAATGTTTCTTTATACTTTACTGAACTTTCAAACCTTCACGACTAATCAGTGTACGGAGTTAACTAATACAGCCCGTACACCGCCAATACTCGGACCATAGACCTTTTTAGGATCTTTCTATGGATTGGGTGTAATACTTTTTGGAGCTGATTCTTTTTAGTGATATGAGCGATTACTCCTCACGGTATTTTATACAAACTCGCAAGTTTTTCTTACTCCTCCGCTGTCTTTTCTGATTAATTTTGTTGCGGGACCCAAGACAGTTTAATCGTTTCTCTGGGACTCGTCGAGCTTCATTGCCTCGGCGTTTTTTACTGGTAGTCGCCACTGTTGATTCTGGCTTACAGAAGTTATAGTGGTTTGGGAATAGTGTGGCGGCCGTGGCGGGTATGTCCCAAAAAAAACTCGCAAGCTGAAAATGAAATGATAAACAATTTTTCCAAAAAAACTTAAAATCTCTCTCTATCTCCCTCTCTAAACTCTTTCGAAAAAGATCTTAAACAACATTTTAGATGTACGAGTAGGTACATCAAAGATTCATCATCGTCATCAGCCATTTAATGTCCCCACTGCTGGGGCACAGGCCTCCTCTCAGTGAGAGGGTATGGGCGGTAATCCACCACGCGGGCCCAATGCGGGTTGGTGGATGTCACATGTCTTCATGTCTTCTGTGTCATGTGTTTAGCATTATGCTGAGTGGAAGCCTTCTTGCCACATCCACGACATGCATCTGTTTTTTATTTATTTCTACCTACCTATTTAACTTTTTTTTTTCTTTCCTTTTTTTTGTTAAACTTGTTACTAACATAGAATTATAAGATCTAACTAACACTATCGATAAGGGTTAAGACTTAAGTTAGCAAAATCATATTGTTGTGTATGTCGTTAATTTGTGGCAAATAAATACTTTTTCTTTCTTTTTTCTTTCTTCGATTTTTTGGTTCTAGGACATGCCGGTTTCCTCACGATGTTTTCCTTAACCGTTTTGAGAGCAGTGGTGATGAAATAATTTACACAAAGTAAAGCGCCTACCTGGGTTTGAACTCACGACCTACAACTTGTAAGTCGCGATCAATACCACTGGGCCATCAAAGATTAAAATCGGTTAATTCATTTCCAAGAACAAGGTCTTTCGAATTTGTATGAAATACCGTTAGGAATAATAGTATTTTTCATACGGTAGGAATGGTGCTTTTGTAGTATTAATTTACAGTGGCACGGATTTGAACAAACTAAAATCAAGGACAAGTACGAGCTCATCAGGAATTAAAAACCGGCCAAGTGCGAGTTGGATTCGCGCACGAAGGGTTCCGTACCATTATTATCTATAAAAACGGCAAAAAAATCACGTTTGTTGTTTGATTTTTTAACCGACTTCGAAAAACGAGGAGGTTCTATGTTCGACTGTTTTTTTTTTATGTATGTCCACCAATTTCTCCGTCAATTTTAGACCGATTTTCAAAATTTCTTTTTTTATCCGATAGAAAATACTCCTGAGGTGGTCCCATATAAATTTTATCGAAATTGCTTCAGCGCTTTTTGAAAAACTATACGTAGATGACGTTTTGGTGTTCTCCAATTACGACTATGTTCAAATTCCACGTTCCATGTTATTGGGGTTTTTAGTTCTGGGGTATAACAACTAAAAAGTGAGAAATAAAAAAAACTTTTTTACAAAAACAAAAAAAAAACAACTGGATTCCAAAAAAAAAAACACTAAAAATTAAAAAATAACTTTAATTTCGGAAGTCGGTGTCAAATAACGAAGAAATAAAATACAAACACCGACTTCCGAAATTAAAGTTATTTTTTAATGTAGTGTTTTTTTTTTTGAAGTCAGTTGAAGTATTTGTTGCTAAAGCGGCAATAGAAATACATCATTTGTGAAAATTTTAACTAACTATCATGGTTCATGAGATACAGCCTGGTGACAGACGAACAGACAGACAGTCGGACGGACAGCGGAGTCTTAGTAATAGGGTCCCGTTTTACCCTTTGGTACGGAACCCTAAAAAGGAATGAGGCAAATACATTTATTTGCAATATTTATCTAATAATATAACCAGACAGGGAAGTGAATAAAATGTAATTTATTAGATTGTCAAGATGTCAAGATAATATTTTGCTGGAGTTCATAATTGTATTGCTTTTGAAATTACAGAAATATTCTCAAACATAAGCAGAAACTCGTTTTTACCATACTAGCATGTGCTAGCGGCTTCGTCCGCGTGGAATTAGTAATTCCCTATTGTAGCCTATGAGCGATTTTAGTCTGGAATAGCAATTCCAGACTAAAATCTATCTCTGTGCCAAATCTCATCAAGATCCGTTCAGCCGTTTTGGAGTGATTGACTAACAAACATCCATCCATCCATACAAACTTTCGCATTTATAATATCAATTAGTTGGATTTAAATAGAGTTTAGTATTATACCTATCTGTTTAAATAGAGTTTAGTATTATACCTATCTGTTTAATTTTGCACCGAGATGTATGTATTCCTTTTTGAGTTTTTCCATCTAATTTTTCTCAGCAGCCAAGAGGCACATATTACCATTTAGATCTTTTTTGGTTAGTGTTTTTGTGTGAATATTGTGCGCCTTAACCTGGGTCAAATAAATTTATTTTCTTTTTTTCTTTCTTTCAGCAGCTCAGAGTTTGGATTTGTGCCCGGTTGATGGCAGTAGGCTTGCCCCCAATAACAAGGGACTAAGGGTCAACTCACACCGAAAGAGCGGCGAAGGGCAGCGCAGTTTCAGTGTCATATGAATTTTAGCTTTATTTTCATTACTACAATACTTATTATCGCATTAGAAACTCGAGTCGCGCGGATGCCCGCGGCGCCGCGGGAATCCGCGCGACTCGAGTTGTTTCTTAATAGTGAGTTGACCCTTAAGGCACTTGTCCCACCGCCAACAATGAGCGAGTTGAGCTTCAAAATATAACGAGCGGGCGAGCAGCGAGTAGCGAGTGTGTAGTTCCGATAGTTTTGTCTCTGGGTTGGGCGATTACTCTCACCACTCGCTCGGGACCGCTAGTCTTCTTGGCGTGAGTTTTGACCGCCAAGCGAGCATCACTGAGCGAGTATTATCTTTGATAGCTCTTGTCGCTCTGAGACCAAATTGTGGAGCGAGTCCACGCCGGCAGTGTGAACAGTCAGCGATCAACTATTAATATATTCATCTCTTTTATTTACACGGAATGTATATCCATTTAATTGTATGTTTCTTGAGCGTCAAAATAGCCGACAGTTAGTCGCTTCCTCGCCCGCGGTGAGACTACCTAAGCATGACTGGAAAATTTTGGGTCTACGTACTATAGCTACGGTTCAGTCTTAAGCAGTTCGCCCGACGCACTCGCACAGCGACTAAACAATTGGAACCACACACTCGCTACTCGCTGCTCGCCAACTCGTTTATAGTTTGAAGATCTACTCGCTACTCGCTCATCGTTGGCGGTGGGACAAGGGCCTTACCCTTTGGGAAAAGAATAAAGGCGTGATGTTATTTACATTTGAGCATCGTTCTAGAAGACCTAATGGAAAGGTATACAAGGAATGGGAAAAAGCAAAAGTGACGACTAATCATGAGATAGGAAGATGACCTACCAAAAGGATGGAGAAGACTAACTCGTGAAAGAGATAAGTGGAAGAATCTGGGGGAGGCTTATGTCAAAGGAGAACCTGACCAAATAATTCTTCGGCAACCCGTTGCCGAAGAATTTATACTTACCTAATAACCTGAATCTGGAAAAATATTCTTTATTTCAATTAATTAATTTATGTACTTATAAGAAAAATATACCTATCTAACTATAACTAAGTAGGTACACAAAAAACAAAATTACCTAACTAAAACTAAAAAAATCTAAAATATGGCGTCGAAAAATTCCTCCACATCGCTATCGGCTGGTACCTAATGTGCCCAAAAACTTTGCCAAAAGGCTGGCGGCATTGCCACGTTGTATGGCAATGCATCCTCTGTCCAAGGAAGAAGCCAGCCCTTGGGTCACGCGAAGTGTGACCTAATGAACTATACATGTACTATACTACATGTACTATATATTGGTCAGTGAATAAAAGCTTTTATTAATATTATTAAATATCGTACTAGAATGGTGACCCTTTCTTTTTTGGGGCTGTGAAATCATCCTATGACTTCTCCCGCTCAGGGAGGGTGGCAGGCGTATCAGACTCTTACTGACTAAACCCACCCCTGTTGCTTTCCTGCCCTGAGTGCCCAGGGGCGCGATAACTCTGTTTCGAATTTATCCACAACCCCTGGGCAGGCATTGGCCATGACGGGCCCCGTCATGGTTTGCTGGCAACTGTTTAAGGCGCGAGTGGAACACTACGCGCCGTCGACTCTCGGGCTACGTTGGCCGGAGACCTCCTGTGGAGGCTGCTGCTGAGGGCGTAAGGGCGACTCTGTTGTTGAGCCTCCCTCATCCGTTCCGCCTCCACTCTCGCGAGCATTACTGCTTCGCAGAAGGAGGAGACTGCTTCCCATTCCCTCTCCCTCCGTACCATGGCCTGGCTCAGGGCCGGGCGCGAGAGGTCGCTGCCGCCGATTGCCTCCACGAGGACACGACGGGGCTCCGCTCAAGCGGGGCAGGTCTCCACCGTATGCTCCACCGTGTCCTCTGGGCGATACTCACAGGATGGACCCGGGCGTTTCCCTTCGCTTTATCCTACACAGGGACCTCCCAAAACTTCCGTGTCCGGTGAGGACCTGCGTCAGGCGGAAGGTGAGGACGCCGTGGCGCCTCTCTAGCAACTCAAAGAGGGGCACTACCGCCGCAATGGTGGCGTGCCCAGCGCTGAGTTGCGACAGTCGCTCTCTTAGAATGGTTACCCTGAGCTTTTGAAAATTAATGAACGGTTCTTTCTTCACCGCCAAAAACACATGGAAATTAGTCCTAAGCCCCAATCTTGTATATCCCTCTTCAAATCAATCGTACATAATCAACAGCATCTTCCATCCTCTTCTTCCATCCTTAGTCAGAAAGGGACAGCTATATAGAATTGATCTAGAATTAAGCAATTGCTGTGATTGGATGAACGGTATAATTGTGCTAGCAATGAGGATGTTGGTCGTTTGTCAGCGTCCTTGTTGACCCCTTTGAGTGCGGTCTCGTTAGCAGATTCTGGAGTAAGCTTTTTTTTTTGGAGGTTATCATCAAGTGACTTCTCCCGCTCTAGGTAGAGCGGCAGGGCGTGTCAGACTCTTACTGGCTAAACCCCACCCTTGTTCCTTCAGTTGCCTGTGCCAAGAGCCGTGGTAACTCTCTTTCAAATTTATCCACGGCCCTTCACACACGGACACAACGTATTATGAGCACAATTTGTTATCTATTATAATAATAATAATATTTTTATTGGTAAAAACAAGTTCAGGTATAACAACATTTTTGATTGAACCCTCCTTTTAGGCTGATAGTGTCTGTATTAGGAGAGTCCGCTCTTCCATACAAGACGTGTTATACAAAGAGCAAAAACGTATAATTTTTATGCTAAATCTACATACATAAAACTAACTTTAACATAGATCTCATGTGTGTATGAGTGGCTGTAGGTATGTGTGCTAGTACATGTGAGTGAAAATGTAGCCCGTAGGTGTAACTGAGAGTACATGAGTGTGAGGGTGTGTACGTGTCAAGGTTTCAGAAGCGTTTCGTTATTCAATTATAATTTTTTTACTGTCGTAGTAGTTTTTGGGATCAAAGTACCTAGATGTATTTACTGATTTTATTATATAGCGCAGCAGATCAGTTTCTAAATTGCATACTGGCAAATAGAGTCCTTGTCCTAGGGATATTTAATATCATATCTTTCCTTCTTTTTGTCAGTATACTAGCATTGTAGGCAAGAGATTTGTGTTTTTTAAATACAATTTGTGTAATATAAAGTTTCCTGACTGAGAGCAAGTTACTAAGTCGAAACAGGTCTTTAGTAGGATATCTATTTTTTTTTAAGTACATGCATTTGATAAGAGCGCGTTGTGCCCTTTCCACCGCTAGAAATTTGGTTTTGGCTTCACCACCCCAGACAGGTAGGTATACAATAGGAAAATACTGACTGGACAAGCGCAACATAAATCATCTTAAGGAAATCTTTTTGGTGGCCTGAATGATTACCGACAGTCTTGGGAACGACGTATCTAAGAGTCCTGAAAACCCAGCTTATTTTCCTGACCCTATTTGCAACCTGCTCCATGTGTGGGTACCATGATAGTTTCTGGTCCACGATAACACCTAGGTACTTAATATGAGGTACTTTGTTGATGGTTGAGCACCCACAGCTATTGCGATTACCGTTATTACAAGTATGAATTTTAACATTAAAGTCTTCCTCTGGTTGTGTACGTTGACAGACACTGAAGCAAATGTAATTTGTTTTTGTGATGTTTAATGTAACAAAAAACTTCACTTACCTTATAGTGTACTGACCCACTCTAACACTCTGTTTCCTGTTTACGAGGTAATCCATAAAAAGGCTAAGAGGCACTCCGCGAACTCCGATACATTCCAGCTTTCTTACAAGGATTGGGACAGAGACGGTGTCAAAGGCTTTTTTTAGATCTAAGAATGCAGAATATACATTTTTTACCTTTGTCAAGCTGTTCGGTTATATGAGTACTGTAAGAACCCAAGCTCTCTTGTGAGCTACAGGGCACCTTGGAGGCACTTCGACGATATCGGGGGCGTCGCGTAGCTCGGCGACTCGTTGACTCCGTGCGAGAGGACTATATGGAAGGGATCTGTCTACGGGCGGATAAGTTAAACTGCTGAGGGCGACTTCAATTAACTATATTCTAGTAATAGGGAAAACACACATATGCCCACCTGGACGGGCTCGCTGAACTCTAACTAACTGACACATCCGTCAAGCCTATCATTTATTCTAATCTTATTTCAAACGGCTTTCCAAGACTTCTAGAATATTCTAACTTGCCAGTCGGCAACATAAGGCCGCCAACATAAGGTTGTGACTATAATTGTCACAGTACTTAGTGCAGTAACTGCATCTTCAGTGGAAATCCCTTGAAGAAAGCCAAATTGTGACTCAGATAGTACGTTGAAATTTTTTCGGTATTTTAAAAGCCTTATATTGATAAGTTTTTCTATTATTTTTGATATAGAGGGTAAAACAGACACCTCACACACACAGTCACACAGTCTTTGCCCCCCCTTGCACACTGGCGTAATAATAGCTAGCTTTAAAGAAGTCGGAAAGATGCCTTCACCAAAACAAAGACTAGCAAGATGTGCAATTATGGGACAACCTCCTTTCTTACACATTTTAGAAATGCAGTAGAAACATTATCCCAACCAGACGCACTGTCAGATTTAAGACTCATTAGGATATGATTCACTTCATCATTGTCAGTATCTAACATTACGAAGGAGTTGGGGTGAGTTCGTTGTAAACAGTGCGGGTCATTTTGATCATGGTTTAAAGTCGGCTGAATTTTTTAAGCAAGGCTCTTACCAATATTCGTTAATATAGTTAACAGATTCTAAAGGAGTCGACTTGATATTAAGTAAGTCTGTGTTACAATTGTTGGGTTTATTTGTCTATGTTATAGTTTTAATACTCTTCCAAAGTAGTTTATTGTTAGCAACTGATTTTGTAATTAATTCTCTTTCATATTTTCTTTTTAATTTTTTAATAAGATTATTACAGTGATTCCTATATCTAATATATGTTATTTTTAATATGTCGTTGTACGGATCTCTTTTATTATCTTTTTGTAGCTTATTACGATTTTTAATACAACGTAAAATTCCTGGCGTTTTCCATGATTTTCTAATACGCTTGCTGTTAGGGATTTTAGTAAGAATAGTACTTTTATTGATGGACTCCGTTAGTTTGTTTACTAGTAGGTTAGCTAGAGTTTCAGGATCATTACAAAAAAGCAAATCTGCTAGATT
This sequence comes from Polia nebulosa, assembly GCA_951329385.1. NCBI lineage: Eukaryota > Metazoa > Arthropoda > Insecta > Lepidoptera > Noctuidae > Polia > Polia nebulosa. The sequence continues at coordinate 5,762,229 of OX589610.1, read as the reverse complement.
GCTTTCTCGCACGTACTTAAGTGCTTGCTCAAAATCTATATTGGATCTAGTTTTGTTAGCTAATGGGATATTTTTTAATTTTGACAGGGATAGAAGTGTGGTGTAGTGGTCTGTAATACTAGTGTGTAAAATAGCAGTGGATGCTGAGGTTTTTTGTTTGTTTATTTTCAGCATAAAGTGTTCTAAACAGTTTCCATTCCTGGTAGCTAGAGTATGTCCAGGTAATATTCCTTAGAGAGATAGCGTGTCAAGGTAAGTAGTCCTATTTTTGTGTTCAAAAGAAGATTCTATATCTTTAGGCCTAATGTTTATATTAATGTCTCCCGCTATTATAATATTTTTCTGAGTTTGTAGAGTATTTAGATGAGAACTCAAGGAGTTGATAAAAGCCTCAGTGTTCATGTTTGAAGGTGATCTATAAATGCATAATACAGTGTTATTCAGTATGTCCAGCTGCAAACAAGACGCCTGAGATAATTTTATTTCCTTAACTTTTGATTTTAGATTATTTTTTATATAAACAACTACCCCATCATTTTGGTTCAAGTGGTGGGACGTATTATGGGACGAGTAATTAATGAGATGAGGAATATTTTTTCCAAGAGTTAGTCGACATTCAGTTAGTATAATAACATCAGTTTCGAACTTAAAATTCGAAAGAGTAAGTATGAAATCGTCAGTCACATTCAATACTACGCGCAATTTCATTGCTATCTTTCTCATTAAGGGTTTGCAGTGAGTCACCCATAAAATACATTTTTCGATAGAAAGGACGTACCATCAAGTTGTTTTATTGTTAGTAGAAAAGTATTATGGTTTTTCTCAGCTTTATACGGAATTTGAAACCGTTTTTTTGTAGTGTATTTAAGTGTGGAATGAATGTTATTGGTATGTAATTGAGTAGGTATAGATATGTGAATTTGTGTTGTGCGTGTAAGTAAGTAATTATAGTAATCTTAAGGACCAGAAGCGGTTATATTTAAATGAAAATAAATGACTCATCAACCAAGAAAGTTTTATTCCTTATAAATGTTTAACAATAACAAGTACGTTCCTACTTCTACAACATTATAAACACGATCCTTGAATAACGTTATAACAACTCTAAAATACGTCTGTTGCGTGCGGGAGCCAAACGAAGAAGAGCGTTGACAGCGCGCTATGCCTTTTTATACACTTCCACTCGTTGCGGGTAGATTGGAAGGGGGAATATCTAACACGGCCGTTCCTGATAGCGTGACGTCCTCGACCGCAACTTCATTCCCATCAGATCCATCCGTCACAACCTGGCCATCATCATTATTTTGACCATCATCATTATCTGAAAATACAGAGTACATGAGTAATTAAATAACATGACCACTATGGTTTGAAGCTTATTCAGCCTGAAGTAGTTTCATAAGTAAGGATTCACGCATTTGTCCAGTGTTCCAGGCGCAAGCGTGCACTCAAGCGCCAGCAACAAGGACCATCAATAGTGATTTTTAAAGTTGAAACAGCTTCAAACCCAAGACATTCAGTGCATAGCTAATGATAGAATCCGGATTTCCATCACTCGCAATACATTGTTATCGACAGAGGCCCAAACGTTCGCTTGTCGTTTTCACGAATAGATAGTAGAGGCCCAAAGGTTATGCTTACTATGAATTTGTGACACATTGCGTCATTGAGACAGAGGCCCAAAAGTTCTGCGTGTCTCCACCATGACCGCAAAACAGAGCAGAGGCCCAAACGATAGCATGCTCATCAATGTAACCACGACAGAGGCCCCACGAAGGCTCGTCGTCACTTACCAACCACGTCATAAAGACAGAGGCATAGAGTCCGCATGTCTCTCATATGCCCGCGGTACTGAGCAATGCGTCATGAAGACATAGGCATCAAGTCGGCATCTCTCCACGGAGCGCAAACCATGCGCACCACGCAGCGCACGCCATGAAGCGCACACCCAGCGCACCATGCAGCGCAGCACAGCACACCATATAGTGCATTCCATGCGCACCATGAAGCGCCTCACTGCGCACCACGGAGCGCACACCCAGCGCACCATGAGGTGCCCAGCGCGCACCACGAGCGCACACCATGCGCATCACGTGGCGCACGCCATGCGTATCAGACAGCGCACACCATAGCGCTTCACGTAGCGCACACCATAGCGCTTCACGCAGGGCGCCACCGCGCACCACGACGCGGGATACAGCGCATGACACAGCGCATTCCAAGCGCACCATGAAGCGCGTCAGCACGCATCACGGAGCGCACACCATGCGCATCACGTAAGGCGCCACCGCGCACCACGATGCGGGCCACTGCGCATGACACAGCGCATGCAGATAAGCACCAGCACCTCACACGGAGCGACTGCACATCTAGTCTGCACTATCCTGAAACAGGTCCAATCCGAGGCACGGAGAAGTCTCGGTATATAATGAATCAGTCGCCCATCCACGGACCAACCCCTTCAAGAGTTGCTCAACCTTGAAAGTTGACCAGTGCGGCTGAAGTCACCCAACTCACACAACTCCAACAGCACTTGCATATGTATGAAGTTCCATGGGACATTGGTAACAAATATTGCTAAAACCGGTTCGTTAGTCAAGCAGTTTATGTATGTGGGTAGTCGCAAGCAGCATACTGCTCAGCGCCACACAAAATAGGTTTACCCTTCCTCAGCAGCCTTGATATGCTTGCTGTCTTACGAGGCATGGCCTGCAATGTAACAGCGACAATAGCTTGCAAGCCCCAGAAACTACAGGACCGGTAATGTTAGTAGGTTCCGGTGATCGAACGAGAGTATTCACTTTCCCTGGGCTCGGCCGTACCTGACCATGTACAATCAGTCGTCCCTGGTACCTAACTACTGACTTACCTTCCCGAAAAAGGAATTTCAAACCCGCCAGAGTTAAAACTTCAACAGGCAGGTAGTTTTCAACTTAAAAAGTGTAGCCGTTTAAAAACTTGATGATTGTTTGCAATCAGGGGTTCGTTCGACCGTATTTGATAAAAATAACTGGCTTTCGGTATTTGAATGCAACGGACGTTCACTAATTGATACTCGGCAACTTACGCTCAATAACTTCTAACCTCATAAGAATTCGACAGAGAGCACCGTCACACAAGTCGTCAAGTTTTGCAATATCTACTTTTCAATACTTTTGAACATGCGACCAATTATTATGTAAAAAATAATTGTGGCCTAGGGCCGTAACAATGCGGCGAGCGAGCGGGCGTAATGCACTCTTGTGATCTATTTTTAAACCTAAACATCTAAGTCGAATATTATGTTTCAGATCACACTATTTGCGTGACAAAAATAGAACAAAGATTTTAAAAATATTGAAAAATTAACAGGCATGGGCCTTCTTCTAGTGCAAGACTAGCAATCCTCGCTTTATATTTTTACTTGGCTTGCGACCGTGACACCCCAAGCAAAACTTTGGAACCCCCTGGGGTCGCGAGTCGCGAGTGTCGCGACCTACAGTTTGAAAAACACTGATCTACAAGAACGAGAACTGCCACGAGTTCTACGCAAAACACTGATGCTTATAAAATCTGTCGCTATGGTCTATCAATCTATTTTGAGGGTAGTGCGTGATAAAAGTGGCGTGTAATTAAAACTATCGCGGCGCGATTCGTAAGAACTAAGACTAGCAAATTGTCGCTCCAACGAGTTCTTACGTCCTCTGAACCGAAACACGCTCTCGACACTTTATAAGGAAACAAAACTTACTTACGGTTGACAAGTCTGCACTTTACGATTAAAAGTACAATACTTCACTTTAACGTTCTCTTTGACAGGATAAAATAACCAAGCACTTAGGTATTTAGATGGCAAAAACGGCTTAGAACGCGTGGTTATCCCACTTCTGATCTTAAGGACCAGAAGCGGTTATATTTAAATGAAAATAAATGACTCATCAACCAAGAAAGTTTTATTCCTTATAAATGTTTAATAACAAGTACGTTCCTACTTCTACAACATTATAAACACGATCCTTGAATAACGTTATAACAACTCTAAAATACGTCTGTTGCGTCCGGGAGCCAAACGAAGAAGAGCGTTGACAGCGCGCTATGCCTTTTTATACACTTCCACTCGTTGCGGGTAGATTGGAAGGGGGAATATCTAACAGTAATTAATATATACGCAGAATAAGTTTGTAGTAACGAAGGAACAGGCTGAGTAAGTATATAAGTAATACGTTTGTGAGTGGTATTGTTTTTTATAATATAAAGAAAAAGTGTGTACACAAACAAAGAGAAAAGTTCGAGAAAAAATTACATTACAGCAAAACAGAGGTGGTCTCTCTCTATTATTTGTGTTGTTATTGTTGTTTGTCTGTAAGAGATTGCCCTGTGCGATAAGACCAACCAAGACACTTGTTTTGTTAATGTTTATCCTGTGCTCATTATGAGGTGTACAATAAAGTATATGATAAATAATATAATTATAATCATCAACCAATACAAATAAATATAATTGAGGTGTCTGTTTGTAATGTCAAAATAATAGTTTTTTTTAAGCTCATACAAATATTTGCACGATACCTATGCCTAAAAATCAGTTTTTAAAATTTTTGTCTGTCTGTTTGTTTGTTACGTCTTCGAAACGGCTGGACCGATTCTGATAAGATTTTACTGGCAAGTAGCTGACTATACAAGGTGTAAGGGAAACGCTTTCAACAGAGACAGGTGATAAGGGTAGTGATTCTAGATACAAAACTATCAAAAAATCTGGCAACAAATAATTACAATTTCACCAAATTTTTTTAACATTTTGCGTTCACTATGCTGTGAGAACAGTTAAATGAAACGGGTATTTGCTATTAAATACCTTTTTTTTCTTTACAACTGTAGCATGCAATGTATTCGTAAAATATCAGCTGACGTTCGCGCGTTAACATGAGTTCAAAGTGCTCGCGCGCTCGCCGACGGCCGCGCAGCCAACGACCCCACGTCCAAGCGATGCCGACGTAAAGCGAAAGGTTACAGGAATCCGTTTGCATTTAGGTTGTATTATCTACGTTCTGGCTTCGGAAGCGTTCCCCTTACACCCTGTATAAGGAGTAGCTTAGGCTAATAAAATTCCACGCGGGCGAAGCCGCTGGCAGGAGATAGTAAATAAATAAAAGCTTTTGAACTAATTTGGTCTGAAATTAAACTATTTTATTTCTTTTAATCGGGGCCGAGGCTGCTACGCCACTGTAAAACTCTAAATGGAAAATACCCAATAACCTCAAGTTAAAATAAGAATTAATTTCTTCGTATCCAAAAATACATAATATTTCGCAGACAAAGTAACTTATTGACCAAACTTGGAACCGGAAGTAGGAAGTAAGATATACCTATTTAAAATCAAGTTATTTTTATTGTAGGCAGTACTTGAACGGTACTGGTTATACGAGATATTAATAACACATTCATAAGTAAGGTTCAAGTTAATTGGGTCACCACTTCCGCAAATGTGCCAAAAATTTGCATTCTAGGTTGACGAGCTATTTAAGGCGCAACAATACGACTTTTAATAATTTTAAATTGAACATCACGTCTACACCAGTAGTCTTATTTCTTTGAAAAAAATATATGTTACTCTAGACATTTTTTTTCGATTAGGTGAATATTTGAAATTATTTATTTATAACATAGTGTAATTAATTTGTAAAGTTATGTCTAACGCGGATAAAAAAATAAGAATCACGCAAAATTTATTGAGCGTAGTTTTATGAAATTTTCACCACTTTAAAGATAATTTAACTATATATCTTTTAGTATACGTGTTTTAGTATAATATTTGTTGTTTTATGTATAAAAAAAGAATAATGTTTCTAATTTGGGCAAGCGCTACTCAATGAGTAAGTCGTATTACTGGGTGGACGTACGACGCGTTACGTGAGCTCAGCTTTTACATACGTTACATACACATATTTTAAGATTGTTGCATATAATTATATAGATTCAAGTTCTTCAAACTTAACAGACAGATGTGTTGCTGGGGAGTTTGTTGGCCACTTCTTCTTCACAGCTAAAACACTAGGAAGTGGTGACGGGCGGGCGTTTTTGGGGGACTGTTTTTATGTAGAACTTTGACGTTCAAAAAGTGCTGGCTCTCAGCCTAGTTTGAATAAATGACTTTTGATTTTGATATTGATTCAGCACAGAACACGCCAGCTAACTACTTAAGGTCATTGGCATATAACTGCGCCTTAAGAAAAGCCTGAGAGGGTCAGACCTACACATATTCGGATAGCCTCTGTTTGGGCTTATACAGAAAGCTGAAGAAAATTCAACTGAAGAAATTTTTATAGGGCATAAACTCCAGTAGCTTCAGCGAACGGCTTAGCTCTCGTGGAATTAGTACTCCACTGTTGCCATTAAATTATTTTCGCACTCATTTCCTCGCATTGGATTTACATGCACATACACAGTACACCCTCACACATTCACACACAATCCTACAATAATGTCAATTTACATTACACTTCTCAAATATACCTCTAATTTAGATTTACCTCTCTGTCAAAATTATTTGATAATAGTGTTTATAGGGTGCGAGGCTGGAGTTCTGTCATACAGGTCCCGAACCTAGTTCAGACTCCACCTCTCACAAAGGTTCTAGCATAAGGCAAAACTGTATAAAAACTGTAACAATTTACCTTTATGAGAGAAATAAATTATATATTATTATTATTTCGTTTATTCATTTGTATAATTACATATTTTTCTTAGATTTTTAAATATTTCCATAAAAAAAAAATTAAAAAAAAACATTTAAAAATATAAAAAATAGTAGCCCACCGGTATCGGGACAGGGTCCAAGCTAAGTAGGTCAGGGCTTCAGAGAGAGAAACCGCCTAACAATGCGGGCTGTGTCCAGAAGTACAGCTTTCTGAATCAAGCCCTTGATCCAGCCGCCTAACGAGAGCCTCCTGAGATGTTGGTCGAGGCTCGTGTCTATTAAGCCATTGGCTGACACGACTATCGGTACAATGATCGCTGAGTCCATTATTATTATTATAAATTATATATATGTTACGGCTAAAGGTGGGTGTGAACATAAACTTAAGATTAGCCGTCTAAACTTAGGTTTATCTTCGAGGAGGTGTTAATATTAGTTTCTTCTAACTTTAGCCGGCTAAACTTAAGTGTAACTGCAGGCCCTCGCCCTTGGCTAAAAATGTAGAAGGAAATGAAAAAGGAAACAATGTAATAATGTTTACTATTTTGACACGAAAACTTTTATTAAAAAATAATCACCCTCATTACACATACTTTTATGTACCTATGTAGGTATTCAAAATTACAATTATTACAATTACAAAATATTAATTACATAAAACAATATCTAGTCACAATTATAAAATAATATGGAGCTATTTGTTGGAACATGATAAACTGGAATAGCATTTCGAATTACAAAAAACATTATTTATTCGGCAGCGGCATTTGCGTGTACCACATTTTGTCTTGCAATGACATCTTTGAAAGCCTTGTCCACCTGATGTTGACTGTTCACTAGCAAGCCGCAAAGAAAGATGACGCAATACTAAACAAAAACATTGCCACGTGTGCACGCATTGTCTCTCCACCGCCCCCTCAAGCCCTCCGCCGGGTGCGCTCCATGGCCCTCTACGGAGCGCCGGTGTGGGCGCGTTCATTGAGGCAGCGATCAGCTCGCCAGATGAACGCGTCCCAGAGGGTCATGGCGATCCGTATGATCCGAGGATACCGCACGATCTCCCGCGAGGCTGCGAGCCTCCTTGCTGGACTTTCACCATGGGATCTGGAGGCAAAAATCCTCGCGCACTTGTACGAGTGGCGCGAGGAGGCCAAACGCCGGGGCGAAACTCTGCTGCCGCGACAACTCGCGGCTCGGCGGACGGAGCTCCGGCAGGATCTCATGGTGACATGGAGAGAGCGACTGTCGCAACCCAGCGCTGGGCACGCTACCATTGAGGCGGTAGTGCCCCTCTTTGAGGCTTGGCTGGAGAGGCGCCATGGCAACCTCACCTTCCGCCTGACGCAGGTGCTCACCGGACACGGCTGTTTCGGGAGGTACCTGTGTCGTGTCAAGGCGGAGGTGACCCCTGAGTGTTTCCACTGCGAGGATCGCCCAGAGGACACGGTGGAGCATACGGTGGAGGTTTGCCCCGCTTGGGCAGAACACCGCCGTGTCCTCGTGGATGCGATAGGCGGCAGCGACCTCTCGCGCCGTGCCCTGGTTCAGGCCATGGTACGGAGCGAGAGGGAATGGGGGGCCGTCTCCTCCTTCTGCGAAGCAGTAATGCTCGCGAAGAGGGAGGCGGCACACGTTAGGGAGACTCAACAGAGGCAGAGTCGCCCTAGCGCCCTCAGCAGCAGCCGTCGCAGGAGACGCCAGGGGCTGCGAGACGATCTCCGGCCACCGTAGACCCGGGGGCTGCGGACGGCGAGTAGTGGGTAACTCGCCGTCCGATCAGCACCAGGCCCGAGAGTCGACGGCGCGTAGTGTTCCACGCGCGCCTCAAAGAGTTGTCAGCAAAGGACGGGGCCTGCCACGGCCAGTGCCTGCCCGGGGGTGGAGGATAAATTCGAAAGAGTTACCTCGCCCCCGGGCGCGTAGGGCAGGGAGGAACAGGGGTGGGTTTTAGTCAGTAAGAGTCTGACACGCCCTTTCGCTCCACCCTAGAGCGGAAGAAGTCATAAGATGATTTCCCACCCCCAAAAAAAAAAAAAAAAGCCCTCCGCCGGCCCGGCGCGTCCATCGAATACATTTGTAGCAGTTTCATTTCGGTTAATGTGCACATTAGCCGGCTAAAGATGGAATATCACGACACAAACTAACATGATATCGAACTTTAGCTGCTTCTCGAAGATAAACCTAAGATTAGGCAGCTAATCTTAAGTTTATGTTCACACCCACCTTTAGCCGTAACATATTATAAATGTGATATTTCAGACTACGATCTACCTCTTTTCTAAATTTCATCCAGATCCGTTTAGCCGTTCTGGCGTGATTGACAACATCGAAACATCCATTTATCCAAACTTTCGCATTTATTACAAATAGTAGTAAGAAGTAATATTAAATATTACTTTGTTTAGATATATGGGGGCACGGAAGTGCCCCCGCCCAAGTCGAGCCAAACAAAGGCACGGCCGTACCATCCTTTTCTCGAAGTCATTCGGGCCATTTTCGCCCCCCTTTAACTTCGTTGTGGAAAAAACTGGACGCCTAAATTTTTAGTGACCAAGAGGGGATTACATCTTTAGTTATATTTCCAAATTACATTAAATTTAAACTAGTAGTTTAAGAATTAATGGAAGTCAAAGTTTCTTAATTTAGTCATTTACTCACCGATCATCAAAACTCTAAGGTACTTCTAGCAGACCTACAATCTCCAAATTTTTAACACGGTTATTGTTTAGCCTAGAAAGCAAAAAAAAACTCTGACGTTCCGAATTTTTAGTCCCGTTTTCTAGATATGCAATCTGAATAAGTAACTTTGTAATCCTATGTAGATCCCATTAAATTGTATGTAATTACAAAGTTACTTTTACAGTTCTCAATTAGACTTCATTGAAATTGAATGAAATAGGTAATAAACACGACTTCGGTGCATTTACCGTCCAGCCCCCTTAGCCAAAATACATTTCTGTTAAACATTAAAATGTATGGCAAGGACATTACCTGCGGAGAGAACTGTCACGTGACTCACGCCCAGTAATGTCGTTGCCATACATTTTGCACGAAGCGTTAGCGTTAACGTTAACAGAAATGTATTTTGTCTAAAGGCTCAGACTTGTCAAAAGTCTCTGAGAAAAGCCCACAGAGACAGGGAGTGGGCTTTAAGAAAGCCCGCAGCTGAGGCACAAGATATAATACCCGAAAAGAAAAAAACCAGCCAAGTGCGAGTCGGACTCGTGCACGAAGGGTTCCGTACCATTATATATAAAAACGGCAAAAAAATCATGTCTGTTGTATGGGAGCCCCACTTAAATATTTATTTAATTCTGTTTTAGTATTTGTATTATAGCGGGCACAGAAATACATCATCTGTGAAAATTTCAACTGTCTAACTATCATGGTTCATGATATACAGCCTGGTGACAGACGGACAGACGGACGGACAGCGAAGTCTTAGTAATAGGGTCCCGTCTTACCCTTTGGGTACGGAACCCTAAAAAGGAAGACTAACCACAATAAAAGAAATGAGATCTCATCAAAAACATAACATGTTCAAAAATGCACAAGTTTCTAAACGTAGAATGTAAATCAAGTCGTTTCGTCTATCCAACCACTTTGAAACGCGTCTACAGATTTTCAAAAATGTAAAACAAAACAATTACATGGAACTACTCAAACGTATCAGGAGTTTTTGGCGGGATTTTCTCGAATGAAGTTCAGTGACTGTTTTAATTATTCGTTTATTGATTCCTAGTGGATATTGTGATGTAAAATTGGTGTAGTTTTGTGTCTCAAGTGTTTACGCAACTGGACAATATGTGGAATCATTGAAACAGGCGCGATCTCGGTAAAATGATGCTGAGAATTTTATTGTAGTATTGACTACCTCAGCGGAGTTTGCCGAGAAGGTTGACTCGACACGTTTGTTGCCAAATACTGCAAAAAACATTAGAATGTGTTACATCTGCATTCTAATGGAAAAAAAGTTAAAATACTCTACGTGACTAGGCACTATGGTCAAAAGACTATAGCCCTTCCCTTCGGGGTAAATAAAAAAAAAAATCAAACGTATTGATAGTTTAGATGCCCCAACGTGTCCTGATATCAAAGGGATGTTCATCTGCCAACTTGCGTGGTGGGGGTAGCCATACGGAAGGGCAGAAAGTAGAAAAATAAATGCCTAGCCTTGGGGTAGCGGATGGAGGCGGAGGAGTCAGTAAGAGTCTGACACGTCCTCCCGCTTCACCCAGAGCGGGAGATGTCATTGGATGATTTCCCACCCCACAAAAAAAAAAAGGAAAAAGGTAGAGCAGGCACTGCCATACATTTTGTACTAAGCTTTATTCCAGCTGCACGCTCTAATCTTCATAGACGATTTTAATTACTTCGGCTTGTGAAAATTTGCACAATATATTTTTTCGTGATTCTTACATTATTTCATTCGAAAGAAAAAGAAAATCAACCGCGCTCGAGAATGTCAAGACATCGTTTTTTTTTTCAACTTTGTAACCCACCGCTCCCATTTCATTTTTCCCTCCGCTCCCTTCGTTACGCTTAAATCGTCAGATTTTCTAAATGAATCTACACGTTTTAGCTATTAATACACCTTACCTTAATCTGATGCTCTTCAGTATTTCTGACGATCGATTTTTTTTTACTAATTCTAGACACACGGTCCTATATAAAGGGCTTATATAATAATATGGTGGAGGTACTCAACATTATAATAATAAGCCGTACCGGCTTGGCAGTGCAGGATCGAGCGTCGTATTGGTGGGGCCAGAGCACTCATAGGCAAACTAATCTGCTTCAGGGAGGGCAACACTCGCCCAAGAGTGATGCGCTTTGTGAGACGGGCGTTTTCGGGGACTGATGTCAGCTCCCGAGACTATATGTCCCGTGTCACAGAGCGCATCGACTTCCTGAAGCAGAAAGTATATGCATGGGCAAACCGTATTCGCAGGTATAAGCGGCGAGTGGAACGATACACCCAGAATCGCACATTCCGAAGTAATGAAAGGTGGGTGTATAGGGATTGGGAGCGACCGGACCAAGGTGTGACTAATACGCACCTACCGGATGATGACGCCATATACTCGTTCTGGCGCAGCATCTGGTCGGTGCCTGTCTGTCATACCGAGGGCGATTGGATTCGGGATGTTGAGCGCGCGTGCGATCCAATACCAGAAATGGGGGCAATTATCATCAGCCCCCAAGATATAGCTCGTGCAGTCCGTCCGTTAGCTAACTGGAAATCTCCAGGTCCGGACGGGCTGCACAACTTCTGGATAAAATGGTTTACGAGGTCGCATGCCCGCTTGGCATCTCAGATCCAGTCTGCCTTAGAGTCAGGGTCGCTGCCCCAATTTCTAACTACAGGAATAACCTACCTGCTCCATAAATCAGGTAGTACTGCGGAACCTAAAAATTATAGACCGATCACGTGTTTACCGACGGTCTATAAGGTTCTTACATCCATTTTGAGAGCTAAGATTAACACACATATAGATAGTAACTGTATCATGTCGGCCTCTCAAAATGGATGTAGGAATGGGTCCCGCGGTACTAAGGAGCTTCTCCTCATAGATATGACCATTAGCCAACAGGTTCGACGTTTCCGAAACGATCTGTCGACATGTTGGATAGACTATAAGAAGGCCTATGACTCAATTCCTCATACATGGCTCATGAGGGTGCTAGAATTGTATAAAGTTGATGCAACGCTACGCACCTTCATGATGTCATGTATGGGGCAATGGAGGACGGTCCTTCGCTATCCAGGATGTCGACAAATCCAGAGGAATAGCGAACCGATAAGGATCGAGCGGGGTATATTCCAGGGTGACAGTTTGAGTCCGCTTTGGTTTTGCCTAGCTTTGAATCCTCTAAGCACACTGCTGGAGAATTCAGGGCTAGGCTATCGGTTGAAGAGAGGTGGTCAGGTTATATCTCACCTCCTTTACATAGATGACTTGAAACTTTTTGCCCCCAGCAACCTGCAACTGATGGAGCTACTGAAGGTAACTAAAACCTTTAGTAGTGCCATCAGGATGGAGTTTGGTGTAGACAAATGTGCGGTCATGCATGTAAAGCGAGGCGAGATTGTGGAATCCGTGGGTACTCAACTCTCGGATTCCATAAACCTGAGATCCCTCTCTCCAACCGAAACCTATAAGTATTTGGGTATGTCGGAAGCGTTAGGTATCAATGTTACTGACATGAAGCAATCGTTGAAGGAGCGCTTCTTTGGCCGCCTGAAGAAGGTATTTAATAGCCTTCTATCGGGCGGAAACAAGGTGCGCGCCTTCAACGGTTGGGTCATGCCGGTATTGATGTACTCTTTCGGCGTACTCAAATGGACTCAAACAGAACTTGACGCCCTGGATAGGCGTGTCCGTACACTGCTGACTGCATTTCGAATGCATCACCCACGTTCGTCGGTGATGAGACTGTATATCCCGCGGAAGTGTGGAGGCCGAGGCTTTTTAAATGCTAAGACCCTCCACAACCGCGAGGTATGCAGTCTAAGGGAATATTTCCTAGCTGCTGACGTGGGTATGCATCGAGATGTAGTGGCAGTGGACAAGGGCCTTACTCCACTCTCCTTGGCTAACGAGAACTGGCGCAAACCTCTAGTGCTTGACACTAACGATCGCAGAGAAGTATGGCAGAGTAAGGAACTTCACGGACGCTTTTTCCGGGCACTACATGGGCCCGATGTAGACCAGTTAGCGTCCGTAGCCTGGCTGCGTGTCGGTGACCTCTTTGGGGAAACCGAAGGTTTTGTCTGTGCAATTATGGACGAAGTTATCATGACGAAAAATTACCGGAGATTTATTGTGAAGGACGGCACGGTTGACATATGTCGGGCATGTCATCGTCCGGGAGAATCAATCCGCCACATAATCTCTGGTTGATCTCGTCTAGCTAACGGTGAGTACTTGCATAGGCACAACCTTGTAGCCAGGATTATCCATCAGCAACTTGCTCTGAAGTACTCTCTTGTGGAATCGGAAGTGCCGTACTACAGATATGCGCCCGACCCAGTTCTCGATAATGGTCATATCTCATTGTACTGGGATCGGTCCATCATCACTGACAGGACTATTTTAGCCAATAAGCCTGATATAGTGGTGGTGGACCGAATCGAGAGGCGTGCAATGATTGTTGACATTACCGTCCCACATGACGAGAACCTCGTGAAAGCCGAGAAAGATAAACAAATCAAGTATATTGACTTGGCTCGCGAGGTTGTCGACATGTGGGATGTGGACTCAGCGATCATTGTACCGATAGTCGTGTCAGCCAATGGCTTAATAGCCACGAGCCTCGATCAACACCTCAGGAGGCTCTCGTTAGGCGGCTGGATCAAGGGCTTGATTCAGAAAGCAGTACTTCTGGACACGGCTCGCATTGTCAGGCGGTTCCTCTCTCTGGAGCCCTGACCGCCGGTAGCTTGGACCCTGTTCCCGATACCGGTGGGATACTATTTTTTATATTTTTAAATGTTTTTATTTTTTTTATTTTTTCATTGAAATATTTAAAAATATAATTTATATGTATTTACAAATGAATAAACGACATAATAATAATAATAATTAAATTATTTATTCGAGCAACACAACTCATAGTATTAGTAACATTTTGACTTATATCTACGTTAGTAAACTAAATTATATACAATCAATGAAATTAACCTAACACAAATATGGCACATCGTTACTATGCTGCAAGTCCAGCAGAAATCTTGCAGCACCGGTTAACGATCGCGCAATCCAGTCGGCCAGAGATCATTTTTAGGATGTTGTTGGTGCCACCCCGCACCCTGCGTACCAGGGATGCGCATCTCTTACGCATTACTGTATAAAAGCAATCTACGCGGGCTTCAGCAAACATCCCTGAAGCACTACAGGTGCGGGTGCCCCCCTATGTCCATCTGTCGCGCTCGAGTAAATCTCAAATCCCTTATTGGGCTCCCCTACTATTATTAATGGAATAATTTTAAATAATTATTATTTTAAATTATTGTGAATAATAATTTATTTCTAATGTGGCTATGTTTAATTTTAATGTGTTATATTTTAATTAAAGTAGGCTGAAATGTAATTTTATTTTATTATGTTGACCTTTTTTTTTCTTTGGGGTGGGAAATCATCCAATTGCATCTCCCGCTCTAGGGTGGAGCGAGACTCATACTAACTAAAACCCACCCCTGTTCCGTCCTTGCCCTGAATGCCCAGGGGCGAGGTAACTCTTTCGAATTTATCCTCAACCCCTGGGTAGGCATCGGTCATGACGTGTCATTACTTTGAGGCGCGCGTGGAACACTATGCGTCGTCGACTCTCGGGCCTGGTGCTGATCGGACGGCAAGCTACCCATTACTCGCCGTCCGTAGGCCCGGGTATTATGTTGACTCTTCGTGTTGGTTTTTAAGCTGTAATTGCAGAAAGTATTAGCAATGAAATAAAGTTGCCTATGTACAAAATACTGACACAATTGAAAAAATATGCGTCTGAAAAAGAGTTTGAGTGTTGTGGAATTGAACTCTTACAATATAACATTATAATAATAGTCTTATATCGTACGCCAAGGTCGAACCCTTTTGTTTTCCTGCGTAATTTGGAAGTAATGTTGTGCAACCTTCGAAACAAATCTAAAAAGCAATTAGTGATGGTAGGTGACTTTAACATTAATATTTTGAGCAAAAAAATCGATAGAAATAAAAAAATGTATAGACGAATTAACTAAGATTGTTAATAATTTCGGCTTAATACTGCATATAAATCAACCAACTAGAAGAAATTCATGTCTAGGCCAAATAATAAGTAACTGTAAGGAAGCAATATGTGAGGTTATACCACTAGGACTGTCAGACCACGAAACAGCTCAGATGATATCCATACCAATAGACAATAAAGTTCCACCTCTACGCTTTCGCACAATTTATAAGCGTGATTTTAGCACCGAAAATAAAGAAAAGTTCCTTAGTTGTATGTCAAATTTAAAGTGGACAGAAATATTTTCTAATCAGGAAGCTAACAGTGCGTTTAACGACTTTCACGATACACTTATCTTATTCTTTGATTTGTGCTTCCCTAAAATTAAGATCAAAATCAACCTAGTGAAAAAATATACGAAATGGATTTCTAAAGGTATTAAAAAATCAACTAAAACCAAAAGGAACTTGCGCTTTAAATACTACTTCTCATCTGACAAACACAGTAAACTAAAATACTTAAACTATAGTAAATTACTTAAAAAATGTATACAAAAAGCACAAAAAATTCATTATACAAGTTACTTAAACAGGGCTAAAAATAAATGTAAGGCATCATGGGATTTAATAAAATATAATTCCAACAATAATCAAATTCAGGAATCAAATATTAAGGAGATAGAAACTGAAACCGGACCACTAACAAGCCCCACGGAAATTGCTAATTATGTAAATGACTATTATATAAATTTGACAAACAACGATTTTGACATTAACACTAATAATTATGACATTGATCCTATTAATTCTAGTATGTTTTTAATGCCCACTAATGATGATGAAATACAAAAAGTAATAAAATCACTCAGGGATACGAATTCAACAGGCTATGATCAAATACCTACAAAAATTATAAAATACATAGGTCCTATTATTACTCCGGTACTAGTACATCTAATAGACTTATCATTATTCACAGGAGTGTTTCCTGAGAAATTGAAAATGACAGCTATTAAACCAACATATAAAAAAGGTAACAACAAAAATGTTGATAATTACAGACCAATAGCCCTATTGCCTATTTTAGCGAAAATTTACGAAAAGGTCATGCATACACGATTAATAAACTTTATCGAGAAGTTCCAAATTTTAAAACCTGAACAGCATGGATTCCAAAAGAGGAAATCGACAACCACAGCGGTATTTAATTTATTAAAACAAGTTACTAAAAATATTGACAAGAAAATCCCGACAACTGTTGTATTTTTTGACAAAAGCCTTTGACTTTGTATCGCACGAGCTACTACTAAAGAAATGTGATAAATATGGAATACGCGGTAAAGCAAACACATGGTTAAAAAGTTACCTTACAAACAGATCGCAATTTGTAGAAATTACTGTGGATAAACCAAATCAAAACGGTGAACTGTCATTTAAATCCAAATTAGGTTACAATTGCATAGGCGTTCCACAGGGCAGTATTTTAGGCCCCCCACTTTTCCTGTTATATATCAATGACCTGACAGAAGTAACTGATCATCCCTGCATACTCTTTGCAGATGATGTGTCCGTAATTATCCCTAAAAAAAAAGAAAACTATAATGTGGAAATAAATAGTACCGTAAGCAAAGTAATAACTTGGATGGAAAAGAATAACCTAAAACCTAACATAAATAAAACCAAATATGTACAATTTTCTAACAAAAACTGGAAAAAAAATGATTTAAACATCACTTATAAAGATAAACAAATACAACAATCAGATAGTATGACTTTTCTTGGCATAGTTCTAGATGAGAGGTGTTCCTGGATTAATCATATTGATAAGATATGTGGAAAACTCAGTAAGTTTCCTTGTGTTCTGTGGCGTATATCTAAGCTAACAAGTAGACAAGCCACATTACAGGCGTATCATGCATATGTTGGTTCAATACTGCGTTATGGTATACTGGTATGGGGAAACTCGGTGCATATCGGAAGAGCTTTCATCGCACAAAAGAGGTGCATACGTGCGATTTGTAATGTAGACCCACTTACATCCTGTAAACCACTGTTTAAGAAACTTAGAATACTTACATTAACTGGTATTTACATTGAGGAAATATGTAAATTTACCAAATCTCACCCTGAGATGTTTGAAAAACTAGGAGATAAATGTAAGTTCAAAACTAGATACCCTAATAGATTAATTATTCCTAGACTTTATACGAAACTGTATAGGCGAAGTTGCTATCCTATGTGTATTCAGATTTATAACAAGATTCCTAACCAAATTAAAGAACTCCCAATGGTTCGTTTCAGAAGGGCTTTACGCAGTTGGCTAATTGAGAATTCCTTCTATACTTTACAAGAATTCCTTCAGTTCAAATTTAAATGATATAATTGTATACCAAAATTTGCATGTCATTATGTTATGATTAAATATGTTAAGCTACTATTATACTGCATTGGAAGAACTTTTGTAACCATATTTATCTGCAAATAAAACTTTGACTTTGACTTTGACTTTGACTTTATGACACTCCGCGGTAAATCTTTCTATCAATGAAGAATTCGTATAATTATAATAGTAAAAAAAACATTACATTTTTTAATCAAACTTTTAAATTCATACCGACCGTTGAAGAGTTCCCTTATCTGGAGCTTATCCTGAATGTCAATTCAGGTCATGTAAAAATTCAACTCCATAGGATAAGATGAAGTGGTCGTAATTCAGCTTGCAAGATTTGACCCGAACAAACAAATACCTATTGCAAATTAAATAAGATCATGTTAAATATTTCTAGCGAT
Source organism: Polia nebulosa (assembly GCA_951329385.1). NCBI lineage: Eukaryota > Metazoa > Arthropoda > Insecta > Lepidoptera > Noctuidae > Polia > Polia nebulosa. The sequence continues at coordinate 5,744,058 of OX589610.1, read as the reverse complement.
GATTTTCTCATTGTTTGCTGCAACGGTCCACGTCGTTAAAAACCAACGCTGGGGCGCTCTGGAGGCTTTAATAAATTAGAGCCTTCACAGGCAAGTTCGGTTAAGCAGTCGACAACTAATAGGGTTGAACTGCGAGTAGTCAATCACAAAAAAAAAAAACGGGGCGCTGTCTCGCTTAAGGCGCAGTTATACGACTTTTAAAGGTTTTTAATTGAACATCACTTCTAAACGACTAGTCTTATTTCATTTAAAGAAATATATGTTACTCTAAACTATTTTCGCCGTAATTTGATCTGAGAATATTTGAAAAAATATTTTTATATCATAGTGTAATTAATTTGTAAAGTTATGTCTAACGCGAAACTATAAAGCGTATTTTTAATAAATACTTAATTATTTATAATTTAGTCTCAGTGTTTTATTTCAATACTTGTTGTTTTATGTGTAATAAATTAATAATGCGTCTAATTTCGGACAGCGCTCCTTGATGGGCGACATATATTTTTTTCAAAGAAATAAGACTAGTCGTTTAGATGTGATGTTCAATTAAAAACCATTAAAAGTCGTATTCGCCTTAAGGTCGCAGCATTATGCTGAGCGATGGCCGTTTTGCGTGAATGTGACGTATGTTTTCCCCCAGCTTTTTCTTTTTTTGGGGTTCCGTACCCAAAGGGTAAAACGGGGCCCTATTACTAAGACTCCGCTGTCCGTCCGTCTGTCCGTCTGTCACCAGGCTGTATCTCATGAACCGTAATAAGTAGACAGTTGACATTTTCACAGAATGTGTATTTATGTTGCTGTTAGAACAACAAATAATATAAAAAAACTTTTTTACAAAAAAATAGAACCAACTTCCAAAAAAGTGCAAAATAACTTTAATTTCGGAAGTCGGTGTTCCTGGTTTTGTGTCTTCGTTTTTTGACACCTACTTCCGAAATTAAAGTTATTTTGCACTTTTTTTGGAAGTCGGTTCTATTTTTTTGTAAAAAAGTTTTTATTTTTCACCTTTTGGTTGTGGTTCACCATTAAACTGTGTTAACAATTCATAGACATACGATAGCAACAATCGCGGTTGATTTACTGTCAATTTTTAAAGAGTTCCATTGTTTGTCTCCGAAACCCATCATCAGATTTACACGAAATTTAAATGGGACCATTTCGAAACTAACCCCTTTCGAACAAAAAAAGAATTTTGCAAATCCGTCAATAAATGACGGAGTTATGCCCGAACACACATAAAAAAAAATACAAACATCCGAATTGATAACCTCCTTCTTTTTTGAAGTCGGTTAAAAATCGTACGGAACCCTTCGTGTCCGAGTCGAACTCGCACTTAACCGGATTTTTTGTTGTTTGGTCTTTCTGTGGGTCATGTTTACCACAAATAAACGTATTTTCTTTCTTTATTTTAATTTTATTTCTTACTAAAATATAAACAAAAAACAATTACAGCTCTTTATAATATTAGTTTAGAAGTTTTTATAGGTAATAATAAATAGTGCATTTTATTTGCATCTAAATCACAATAGAACTTCACAAGGATCTATCAACACGATTTCGTGATGATATAATATAGGTAGGTAGGTATTATATCATCTCAAGGATAACGAGAATCTCCTCGTTAAAACTGTTATACCCAGTGCTAATTAACGAGTTAATTAATGGGTACTATTGATTGTCTAAGTTAGGCATTCTAAAATAAATACAAGGCCTGCAGGGGCGGCCTTAACCGTTGCGAGGCCCCGGGCGGCAGATCTTTGCGAGGCCCTTGTGCTTTTTGCAAAGTATGTGAATCAAAAGTTGGTATTTCTGATTATGACGAGAAATTCAAAAGTCATAACTAAGTACTAAATAACTTATTTGTAAAATATTGTAGTAGAAGATTTTTTCTCTCTCTTGTGTCTTGTCTTGTATCTTGTGTCATCGAATTTGAGGAATTCGTTAGTTACTTATCCTATAACTATTATTGTAACCTATATTAGGAAAGGTAAAGGTAGGATACAATAAAAAGTTTAAGATATTAGCTTTTTTTAGCCGACTGCGCGAAGCAAGGGAAATTAAATCAATAATTGAACTAAAATAACTGCCACTGACTGACTGCGCATCAGACAACTTGAAAAGTGACTTGTTTGGAAATTATTATTTGTTTTTAAAAGTCGAGTTTTTTGAAAATATATTTTTTTTACTCAAGTTGTTGCGCGAGTCCCCGGCTCCCCCTAAAGCCGCCACTGCCTGTGCTACTGCGGTTTAATAACCCATTAAAACTAAGTTATTAACTAATATTCGATTCCTTGTAATTACTCGTTGTACCACAAGATCGTAAATTCTTCAAAAATAAACCACTAATTTGTTTTTAAACTATATTATAAGACAAGGTAGTATTTAAACACACAGCTTAGGCATTCGACCGTGTTTGACATAATTAACTTGTGTACAAGATTCGCAAAATTTACCCATTTTGTCTTCTTACCTAGTCATATATTGGGTCCTTACATATGAAATTGGCGTTTTTTTTCTCACAAATAGAGAACCTCGTCACTTCTATGAATTAAAATATTCATCAATTGCTTGATATTATATCGAATAATGACCGTCATAGATAACTGCCAATGGTAAAAAAACCTTATTACTTATAGTTTTATACAACAACAAAAAAATACCTTAAAAATGACTCCTCTTTTTAACCCACTTCAAAAAGAAGGAGGTTATCAATTCGGATGTTTGTAATTTTTTTTTTATGTATGTGCGGGTATAACTTCGTCATATACAGGGTGTAACGGAAAGGTGTGGTCATATTTTAAGAGCCGGTTCTGCCCATGAAAATGAACAACTTTCTCTAAGAAAAAATTTAAAACTTCCAAAAAAAAAATTGTACCCTCCATACAAAGTTATCATCAGCTGATCAATATTTGTATGGGAGGTAAAAAAAATTTATTAGAATTTCTTCGGACTTTCTTGAAGAAAGTTGTTCATATCGATGGGCAGATGCAGTTTCTAAAATATGACCACACCTTTCGGTTACACCCTGTATTGACGGATTTGCAAAATTCTTTTTTTGTTCGAAAGAGGACTGTTTCGAAATGGTCCCCTTTGAATTTCAAAAAGATCTGATGATGGGTTTCGGAGATAGACAACGTAACTCTTCAAAAATTGACAGCAAATCAACCGCGATTGCTGCTATCGTATGTCTATGAATTGTTAACACAGTTTAATGGGGAACCACAACTATAAAGTGAAAAATTAAAAACTTTTTTACAAAAAAATTGAACCGACTTCCAAAAGAAGTGCAAAATAACTTTAATTTCGGAAGTCGGTGTCAAAAAACGAAGACGCAAAACAGGAACACCGAATTCCACTTTTTTTGGAAGTCGGTTCTTTTTTTTTGTAAAAAAGTTTTTTATTGTTAGCAGAAATTACCACTATATTTGTTTTAACTTAGCCAAAACCTATTTTTGTTGCTTATTCTAAGTGGCATACGTTATCTTAGTTTTTAAAAATTATTGCATAAAAGTTTTAAAACATTAGTGTTCATAGTTGTTAAATAAATTAAGAAAATGTTAGTATGAAAAATGCAACTGCTTTAAAATTCTCCATACAAAACGCTGATTTCATAGGTGGGGGACCTAATATGTTATCAATAATAAATTGTCTAGTTATTTATTCAATTTGTTATGTTAATTTAAACCGAATTTTAATATTAAAAGTATTGTGTTGACTTAAAAGTGCCGCCGTGTGCACGACTAACCAATCAGAGCGCGTCAGTTGAAACGTGCCTATATTTCCCGCGACTATGTGAATAATGGCGGGAAAAGAGGATTATCGGTTGTCGTGCCTTTCCTACAAGTTGAGTTGTGCACTAGAAGTTGAAAAATACTAAGAATTTAACTCGAGTAATGGACGATTTCCAGCGGCAGGGTCGCGCCGGAGCGCAGTTTGCGTTTAGGGAAATTGAAGCCATTGTGAAATGGTTAAATGTCATTTTTGGATGGAATTGAAATAAACAATGAACCCGTTCGGATATACGCACGTCGCGGCAGCTGGGCGGCTAAAATCGATCCTGCTTGCTTCAATTTCCTTTGACATTGCAAAATGCACTTCGGCGCGGCCTGTTCGAGTGTATCCGACTTTGGTGTGTTTGAAAATACAAGATGTTAGTACTAGTAGTTTAAAGTTAAAGGGAACGTGCACGAACTATAGATGGCAGCACAAATCGACACGAGCGAAGAAAATTAACTATTCAGAGCTGTTATCGTGTTGCCGGCCAGATTTGTTTACATTATATTATATCATTTTTATTATGATTAAAATGATAAAATATGGGTACCGGCCGATTAACAATGATCGTCCGACAGGTCAGAATATGTCAAAAGGCCAAAAAGTGTTCGAATCCGGGCATGTCTTATAAGTAGAAGGTTATATTTACTTACAGATTTATTTGTATTGAATAGTACCACTAAATACAAAATTTAGCTATTCTAAGAATTTTACACCATTTGACTTATGCACCAGAAGACGGTTACTTCGAAAAAGGAGGAGGTTCTATGTTCGACTGTACGTATGTTTTTTTTTATGTATGCCCACCGATTTCTCTGTCAATTGAGAACCGATTTTCTAAATTCTTTTTTTATTCGAAAGAATATACTCGCGAGATGGTCCCATATAAATTTTATCAAAATTGCTTCAGCGCTTTTTGAAAAACTGAACAAAAACGAAAAATACGTATGCCTATACTATGTTTCAGATAAATTTGCAACAAAGTACATTGACCTTTCCCTAATAAATCTTCGTAGGTACCTGAACAATTAAATATAAATCGTTTTTCATTATTAGACAATGTTAAGGATCACGAGAGATGTTGATTCGGGACAGCTTTGAGTCATTAATTCCGTTTTTCAAATTAAAAATGTCAATAAATGTAGGTGGGTCAATGACCGTTATTGCACGTTTATTTGGAACAACCTTTAGGATGACGTTTTGGTGTTCTCCAATTACGACTATGTTTAAATTCCATGTTCCTGGGGTATTTAGTTCTGGCGTACTTATAACAACTAAAGAGTGAAAAATAAAAAAATAAGAAATAAAATACAAACACTGACTTCCGAAATTAAAGTTATTTTTTAATTTGTAGTGTTTTTTTTTTTAAAGTCGGTTGTTTTTTTTTATTTTTCTTCGAAGTGTTCAAGCATCCCGAAATGCAACAATACATTTTCGCTTAGATAAATGTTATTTTTCACTTCTCTATTGTGATTATTTTCTAATTGTTTCCATAAATGATTAGGATTTGCGCCACCAGGTGGTAGAGTCTTCGTCGTACACGTTCCTTATTATTAATTCTAATTCCTATTTGATTCTTAAAGCCATAAACCCTAATAACAGTTAGTAGGTACTCATATTTAAATTATTACTAGATTTTAAGTAAGAGCCTTCTAATCTTAGTGACGAGAGACTTAGATACTTTTAGTATAATGTTTTATGTGTAATAAATTAATAATGCGTCTAATTTCGGACCGCGCTCCGTGATGGGCGAGTTCTATTACTGGGTGGACGTACGACGCGTTGCGTGAGCTCAGCACAGAACACGCAAGCGAACCACTCAAGACCGTTGGCATTTATCTGCGCCTTAATTATTGTGACTATACTACATTACACGAAATAAGAGCAGGTGTTCCGCAGGGCAGTGTAATGGGCCCAATGTTCTATCTTATATCTCAGACTTACTAATCAGACAAGACACAATGACAGGGACAATTGCGATAAATGCAGTTAGTAAAACTGCCGTTGGAGCATTGGCAAAATTACAATAAAACTAGTCGTCAAATATTCAGACATTGGTGCGGATTCTGTTTTGCACGAACTAAACTTAATTTAGGCTATTCCTGTCTTTTTCTCTCTAATAAAACAAGAAAGAGACGGACGTAAATTAGAGCTGTCAAATTTAGTTGAACTAATATTTGGTACACGTAAAAACATGTCGATTAAAAACACGGTGAAGCGCAAGGCGTAAACTAGTTTGACATCTCTAACTTAGTTCATAGCTATAGCCGTCCTTTTCTCGCACTGCTTTTTAGTAAAAGACAGCGATTCTCTAATTTTAGTTTAGTTATTGAATAAGAGAATCGGCACCAGTATCTCCTTCCATTCATCAGCGAACAGATCTAATTCAAGACTGGATTCTAGGAAAGCGTGAGTGCAATGGTATCTTACTGGCGTAATAAATTGACTTTACGTAAATTATTTCATCACCATTGGTCTCAAAACGTTGAAGGAAAAGCTAGTGAGGCTAGAACCAAAAATTCGAAGACATGTGTCATCCACCAACCCGTATAGGGAACGTGCACGAACTATAGGTGGCAGCACAAATCGACACGAGCGCCACAGTGTGGTAAAAAAACTGGTCAAGAGTGAGTCGGACTCACGCACGAAGGGTTCCGTACCATTCTCTATAAAAGCGGCCTTAAATATTTATTGTATTCTGTTTTTTAGAATTTGTTGTTATAGCGGCAACAGAAATACATCATCTGTGAAAATTTCAATTGTATAGCTATCACGGTTTATGAGATACAGCCTGTGGCAGACGGACGGATAGCGGAGTCTTAGTAACAGGGTCCTGTTTTACCCTTCGGGTACAGAACCCTAAAAATTAACTATTCAGACCTGTACACACCACTCCACTCCACTGTGTATGTGTCCAGTATATCCAGTTATTTATTGAAAAGTGATATATGATTTAAAGTTTGTTAACATTTTATTTTTATGTAACGTCACAATGAATGCATTGAGGTCATAGCTTAATTGTTCATTTTCTTGACGAAAAGAAGATTGAAACTAAACCTCAATTTCTGTTAAAAAAAACTTTAGTTCTCACAAGATAATCGTCAATTAGATGAGAAAAATAAATTGAACTATTATGTTAGAACAGTGCGGGTAGAAGAATAAAAAATAAAATAGAATCATGATTATTGTCAACAAAATTGATAGCGAGTTCACTGCATTCTTAAGATAAGGCGATGGCACAAGTTAAAAGATATAGCTGTTTTAAACGAAAGGAAACACAATATAATACAGTGTTTGTTAACGAATAATCACGGATATGTTAAAATAAAATGGCCTACTAAACATTTAGTTACACCGACTGATTTTACTAAAACTTAATATTTTGTATAACCCCCATTATTTTTGATACAGTCAAGTAGACGTTTGCGCATGGACCCAACAATATTACCGCATGTTTCGCTCCCTCTAAAACTTTCCCACACCTCCATGCAATGGGTTTTTAATTGTTCCGTAGACCTCTTATTCCGCGAGTCCCACCTTTGAACCATCAAACCCCATAGATTTTCTATGGGGTTGAGGTCGGGTGATCGCGCTGGCCATGGAATAACAATTACTTCCGGGTGATTGTGAAACCACTCACGCACAGTACTCGCTCGGTGAATAGGACAATTGTCCTGGACAAACGGCAATTCTGCTAACTCATCAGCTTGGTAAATGTTGCGCACAGTAGTTAGCATAATTGAGTCTAACACTTCCACATAAGTTGAACTGTTTGCGCGTGGAGGAATGAAAGCCAGTTCTCCTGGTCCTGCTGCACTCATCCATCCCCACATATTAATTGTGATTCGACCTGATTCGGTGTTAGGAATAACGTTGTTATCACACTAGCGAGTGTTATTCTTGCGCCATAAGTGAAGTCTGCCCTTTTGACTGGATTTAAATGTTTTTTCATCTGAAAATACCGCAGTATTCCAGTCAAAATCTAAATAATCACGTGCGAAACGTAGTTGTTCTTGTTTGTGCCTCTCTGTCAAGTACGGCTTTTTAGCAGGTTTTCTGTGATGCACGCCTTCAGCGTGAAGTGCTCGGCGAACAGTATCCATCGAGGTGTCATATGACTGGCCTGTTGGTCTAGTGGTTAGTGACCCTGACTGCTATGCCGGAGGTCGTGGGTTCGATTCCCACCCAGGACAAATGTTTGTGTAATGAGCACGATCATTTGTTCTGTGTCTGGGTGTAATTTATCTATAATATGTATGTATTTAGAAATATATAAGTATGTTTATCAGTTGTCTAGTACCCATAACACAAGCTCTGCTTAGCTTGGGACTAGATGGCGTTGTGTGATAGTTGTGGAATATTATTATTATTTCGTTTATTTATTTTTTTACATATAATTTACATTTTTAAATATTTTTAAAAGAAAACATAAAAAAAAACATTTAAAAATATAAAAAATAGTAGTCCGCCGGTATTGGGAGCAGGGTCCAAGCTACCGGTGGTTAGGGCTCCAGAGACAGGAACCTCCTCACAATGCGAGCCGTATCGAGGAGTACTGCCTTCTGTATCAGGCCCTTGATCCAACCGCGCAACGACAGCTTCGACAGGTGGTCGTCGAGGCTTTTGGCCATCAGGCCGTTGGCGGTAACGACTATCGGCACAATGACAGCCGAGTCCACATTCCACATATCGACAACCTCGTGTGCTAAGTCAAGATATTTGATTTGTTTGTCTTTCTCAGCTTTCACGAGGTTCTCGTCATGTGGAATGGTGACATCGATTATCATTGTGCGGCGCGCTAATCGGTCTATCACCACTATATCAGGCTTATTGGCAACAATAGTCCTGTCAGTGATGATAGACCGATCCCAGTACAACGTGACATGGTCATTTTCGAGAACTGGGTCGGGCGCATACTTGTAATACGGTACCTCAGAATCCACAAGTTTGTATTTTAAAGCAAGTTGCTGGTGAATAATCCTGGCTACTTGGTTATGCCTGTGCAAATACTCGCTGTTAGCAAGACGAGAACAACCAGAGATAATATGTCTGATGGACTCACCCGGACGGTGGCATGCCCGACACACGTCAACCGTCCCGTCCTTCATGATATGCCTCCGGTAGTTATTCGTCAAGATAACTTCGTCCATAATCGCACAGACAAAGCCTTCAGTTTCCCCGAAGAGGTCACTGAAACGTAGCCAGGCCACGGACGCCAAGAAATCTACATCAGGCCCATGAAGAGCCCGATAAAAGCGCCCGTGAAGCTCCTTGCCTTTCCATACCTCCTTGCGGTCATCAGTAGTGAGTATTACAGGTTTGCGCCAGTTCTCTTTAGCCATGGACAACGGGGTGAGTCCCTTGTCCACTGCGACCACATCGCGGTGCATACCCACGTCGGTTTCAAGAAAATATTCTCTGAGGCTGCACACCTCGCGGTTGTGGAGAGTTTTCGCATTTAAAAAACCTCGACCTCCACATTTCCGCGGGATGTACAGTCTCATCACCGATGATCGTGGGTGATGCATCCGGTTTGCGATCAGCAGCGTACGGACCTTCCTATCCAGGGCGTCGAGTTCGGTCTGAGTCCATTTGAGTATGCCGAAAGAGTACATCAAAACCGGCATGACCCAACCGTTGAAGGCGCGCACCTTATTCCCGCCCGACAAAAGGCTGTTCAATACTTTTTTCAGGCGGCCAAAGAAGCGCTCCTTCAGCGATTGTTTCATGTCAGTAACGTTAATGCCTAACGCTTCCGACATACCCAAATATTTGTATGTTTCGGTCGAGGAGAGGGATCTAAGGTGTATGGAATCCGAGAGTTGAATGCCTTCGGATTCCATAATCCCCCCTCGCTTTACATGCATGACTGCACATTTGTCCACACCAAATTCCATCCTGATCGCGTTACTGAAAGTTTCAGTTACCTTCAGTAACTCCATCAGTCGCAAATTGTTGGGGGCAAAGAGTTTCAGGTCATCCATGTAAAGAAGGTGAGATATGGCCTGACCACCTCTTCTCAACCGATAGCCCAGCCCCGAATCCTCCAGCAATGTGCTTAGAGGATTCAGAGCTAAGCAGAACCAAAGAGGACTCAAACTGTCGCCCTGAAATATTCCCCGTTTAATCCATATAGGCTCATCGTTCCCCTGGATTGGTCGACATCCTGGATAGCGAAGGACCGTCTTCCATTGCCCCATACATGACCCAAGGAAGGTGCGCAGAGTTGCATCTATTTTGTACAACTCCAACACCCTCATGAGCCATGTATGTGGAACAGAGTCGTAGGCCTTCTTATAATCTATCCAGCATGTCGACAAATCCTTGTGGGATCGACGAACCTGCTGGCTTATGGCCATGTCTATGAGGAGTAGCTCCTTAGTACCGCGGGACCCGTTCCTACATCCATTCTGAGAGGCAGACATAATTAAATTACTCTCAATGTGATGATTAATTTTCGCTCTCAGGATGGATGTAAGAAGTTTATAGACCGTCGACAAACACGTTATCGGTCTATAATTCTTAGGTTCCGCGGTACCACCTGTTTTATGGAGCAGGTGGGTAACACCAGTTGTTAGGAACTCAGGCAGCAACCCAGACTCTAAGGATGACTGAAATTGAGATGCTAGAAGCGCGTGTGAGCTGCTATACCACTTTAGCCAGAAGTTTTGCAGTCCGTCCGGTCCTGGAGACTTCCAATTCGGTAACGGACGGACTGCTCTGGCTATGTCTGTTGGGCTGATATTAACTTTCTCCATTTCTGGTATAGCTTCGCACACGCGCTCAACATCACGCATCCAGCCACCCTCAGTGTGACAGACGGGCACCGACCAAATGCTGCGCCAGAATGTACTCGTGGCGACATCATCCGGGCGGCAGCCGTCCGTCACATTTTGTTCAGGTCGCTCCCAAGCTCTATATACCCACCTCTCATCGCACTGGAACATGCGATTCTGCGAGTACCGGTCAACTCGCCGCTTATACCGCTGAATACGGTTTGCCCATGCACAAACTTTCTGCTTCAGGAAGTCGATGCGCTCCGTGACATGGGACATGTATTCTCGAGGGCTGATTTCAGTCCCCGAGAACGCCCGCCTCACAAAGCGCATCACACGTGGGCGTGTATTGCCCTTCCTGAAGCAGATTAGTTTGCCGATGAGTACCCTGGCCCCATCGATACGCCTCTCGATTCTGCATTGCCAGGCTGGTACAGCAGGCTTTGGTCGAATAGCTACGTCACTATTTGGGAACTTTACGTTAGCTAAACGACATGCCGCAACAGCCCCGCAATACAAGATTGAGTGCGTATCAACGAGGTTCTCGCTGCTATTAAAGATATTCTCAAGCAGCGAGTCCAAAGCACACACCAACGCCCTATTTTTTTTGTGCATGGGTAACCGTGGTAAACGGGGTCTAAGTTCGGTCGGAGTGGATCTATACTCGCGAAGCGCATCCTCCAGTGCGCTCCTCAGTCGATTGTTGCACTGGCTACTTACCGTGACAACCCTATCATCTGCCTCATCACTTATATTATTGAGCCGCGGTGGCATTGCATCAATAGCAGGCGCTTGTTCCACGGTCTGTATCGGAGTAGAGATGATAGGGTTGCTCAGTACCTCTGAGCGCAGCCTATCAAGTGCAGCATCGTCCAACCTGTGATTACGTTGGATGACTCGCACCTGATCCGACAATCGTTGTGCCGAGACGTCTACGGTTGGTTCTAGTTCCTGGAACAGAGATAGCATCCTGACACGGTACGCAGTGAGGTTAGTTCCCCCCTCTGTAGACCCATAGTATGCGCGCATGACGTTTTCATTAATGGACTGAGTCCATCTCATACGCTGCACACAACCACCGGCAGCGGGGACCCGGCTCGGGGCCGGTTGGCCCCTAAGTCCCAGGCTGTTCGGTGGCCGGCCTCTCCCCTGCCGACGTACAGGTGTTGGCGACGTCGGCGGGGAGAAATACTCGTCGCTCGAGCTCGACGCGGCTGCAGCCGCCGGTGACACTGGTGATCCGAGGTCCGGCGGCGGCAAGGCGGAGCTGAGCAGCGAGTCCGGGGGTGGAAGGCGTGCGCTACGGGCAGCTGCTCTGGTCAACATTTAATTTTATTTATTCCATTTTTCCATCATTCTGTTTACATATATATGTACGTCGCCATTGACAGACGTCATACTGCAATCCTGCATAAATATTCTTCTTTTTTGTTTATTATTTGGTTTGTTTGAGTATTTGAAGGTTTTGCTATAATATTTCTTGTATGGGCTTCTTGTTTGGTACAATTGATTCCAGTTTTGGGTGAAAAAATATGGATTTTATGATTTTAAAGTGGAATAGAAAAAATATGACATGTGTTGCCAGTGGGTTGCCATGTTATATGTTTCTGTATTTTTCTGTATTATTATTATTATTATTATTATTATTATTATATAATTCCGCAAAATGTCTCGTCAAGGGGTATCGTATTTCTGTATTCGGTAAGACTGGATGTCAGACTTTCGGGCTTCTGACGACCCGTAACGACTGTCAAAGATCCACGATTGACAGCCGGGCCCAACAGCTTAACGTGGGTTCCGAGGCACGGAGGAATCTCGGTATGTAAAGACGGTCACCCATCCATGAACCAACCCCGGCAAGCGTAGCTTAACCTGATGGATCGACCCGTGCGGCTGTTATTACTTTAGCCACGAACTCCTTTATAATATAATAATATGCACATATATAGTACCTATTAATCACAGCGTTATAGTGGCTAAAAAATATCTTGAAAAACAAATAAATAATAAAGAGAGAAGTGAATAAGTAGATATTTATTTTACCACTCTCAATTTCCCTGGCATATCTACTTTGTAGTACCTTTGTATATAAATTCTTGTTGGCTTTATAGAACATTTCATTCGATTAGGCTTATTAGGGTTCCGAAAGTCCGAATGAAAAACGGAACCATTATACGATCACTCGTGTGTCTGTCTATTTGTCTGTCTGATACCATTTGCTCCGATTCTACTGATCCGATTAAGTTATTTGGTGCACACATGAGCACCTGATGATATCTGTGTCTTTGTGTGTGTGTGTGTGTGTCTGTGTTTGGGGTGCAAATCGGAAAATAAAAAAAAGTTCTCGAAATTGTACCGTGCTACATATCTTATGAATGGGGATTATTGTAAGGGTCTCAATTTTTTTTCTTTCATAATTTTAAAATACATAGTTTTTAAGTTATTTAAGAAAATAGATGAAGAATGACCATTTCCCCCTGAAAAAAAATACAGAAGGTATTAAATTAAAACACTAGTTTAATACCTTCTGTATTTTTAGACTAAATTATAAATAATTAAATGATCTTTAACATTCACTTACAGATTACAGAAAACCTATAAGAAGTATTTAGTTTAAAAAAAAACCTGAATAAAATATGATTTGTTTGGCATCCTTTCCTTACGAGTCCGACTCGCTCTTGGCCAGTTATTTTTACCGGTTAAGAGCCCACTGGCTCTTTAACAATAATAAATTATTTATAAGTATAACATAGCCGGAACAAATGTTATCTAGCGCCACAGATACATTATAATGAGTCTATTAAAGAATATGCTAATGTTTTCCCTTACAAGGTTAACAAACCCATAAATAAATTATAGTTAACTAGCTTTTGCCTGCGACTTCTTTCGCATAATAAAGTTTAAGTTTTTAATAAAATGTAAGCAAGGCACCAGGAGATAACATTTCCTTACTTTCGTATGCTATTATACTATCTAGTATTCGTTAAGGCGTGTGCGAAGTTAGTTGCGAGCCACGTGACCTCTTAAAACACCGCACTTAAGGGCCTACCTCCCCGTAAGTGACGCCCTCATTGAATAATAATTCGTATCTTAGCATAGAAAATAAAGATTAAAGAATCCTATGTTGCGTTTGTTAAAAATAAGATAAGGTATTTTTACGTTGTTGAAACCGGACATAATGTTTCGTAACCAAAGTAGTAGTAAGCAAAAGTGTCAAAAATGGCCGTTTTTTGTACTTTTGCTTACTACTTTGGATACGAAACATTTTGAGTCCTGTTGTAACAACGTAAAAATACCTTAAGCTCTTTGTAACAAACGCAACATAGGATTTTTTAATCTTTATTTTCTACGATTTGTTACGATTTTTTATTCAATGAGGGCGCCACTTGGCGGCTATATACGCCTTAACCCCTTCTGCACAACGCCTGGCAGGGCACATCCATAAGGAGATTCAAACTGAAAGCATTTATTTCAAATAAAACATTTACAGGCACTTTTGAACTGTCAAGAAGTCGGTCAGTCAGAAAGATGAAGTTCATTGCACATTCCAAAGCGTAGATCTCTATGGAGAAGAACGTGCAAGAAACTACATGGACTGTGGTCTTCCCTGAGCCTCGTTGTGCACGACAGCACGTGATCATAATGCCACCATCTTTCCTGGGATCACTTGATTGGTGGACAGAGTCGCCACTCTTTGTGCCCGCGACCCCGAAGTCCCGCTTGAATTAAACAATGCGGACGGGATTTTGGCGTTTTAGGGTGTTATTACACCAATCGATCGATCGTCGATCGATGGTAGAATGGACTAGTCGACGTCGATCGATAGTTTCTATTACACGAATTGATCGAAGCCGTCGACCGATGCTATCGATCGATGGTAGAATGGATTAGTCGACATCGACCGAACCGGAGACCACGCCCCGAACCGCCGACCGCTCCCTATTGTCACCCGCCGCCGCCCGCTGACCTGCGTCACAGATAATGTATATACCTAAAACTGAAGCCCTGAAGGTTCTATCAGGGCTCCAGGGGTGTTCTTGTAGCTTGGGGTGCTGTCTCACTCGCTGAGTGTCGTGTATGAGAGTGTAACTGATTTAACTGAGTAATGTGAGGAGGTAAACACGGAGGGATAGCGCACTGGACTTTTATATTTTTACATAAAATATTACATGTGCCTTCTTCGACGGGCTAATCTGGGGCAATCGAAACTTTTAAGAAACAATTGAACTTGAGCTTACGTCGTCACTAGTTGATCGTCGATCGATGCTACCGACGTCGATTGACGTAGATCGTTGGCATCGATCGACAATCGATCGAGTGGTGTAATAACACCCTTAGACGAAGAGGCAGCTGCCTCCCCGACGCCTTTTTACACCAGTCGATCGACGATCGATTGATTGGTGTAATAACATCCTTAGGAAAAGAGGCGGCTGCCTCCCCGACGCCTTTTTACACCAGTCGATCGACGATCGATTGATTGGTGTAATAACATCCTTAGGCGAAGAGGCGGCTGCCTCCCCGACGTCTTAATCGTCGAGTTTAAAAAAAAAAAATATGTATGTCCACCGATTTCTCTGTCAGTTGTGGACCAATTTTCAAAATTCTTTTTTATCCGAAAGAATATACTCCCGAGGTGGTTCCACATAAACTTTATCGAAATTGCTTCAGCGGTTTTTGAAAAATTGAACAAAAACGAAAAATACGTACGCTTATATAGATGACGTTTAGGTTTTCTCCAATTACGAGTATGTTTAAATTCCACGTTCCATGTTATTGGGGTTTTTAGTTCTGGGGTATAACAACTAAAAAGTAAAAACCTCTTTTTTACAAAAAAAAAAACAACTGACTTCCAAAAAAGAAAATACACTAAAAATTAAAAAATAACTTTAATTTCGGAAGTCGGTGTCAAATAACGAAGAAATAAAATACAAACACTAACTTGCGAAATTAAAGTGTTTTTTAACTTTTAGTGTATTTTCTTTTTTGGAAGTCGGTTGTTTGTTTTGTAAAAAAAGTTTTTTACACCAATCGATCGACGATCGATTGATTGGTGTATCACCCTTAGGCGACGCCTTTTTCTTCGAGCGGGATCGGCCGCCAACTGTTCAACTCTCTTCCGTTTAGCCGTTTCGGTGTGATGTGACAAACAAACTTACAATCTTTCTCATGCTTACATGTACAAACCACTTCGCTGGAAGGCTCGAATCCGATGATTGATCGGTCTGCGAATTACGGCACGGTTCGATGGGTAATCGCTTTAACATTTAACAGAATTCGGAAGTGATCGCTTGATAAATTAATGTTAGCACATTGGTTACATCCGTCAGGGAATTTGTAGTGAAGGTCAAAAATTCATGGTAGTAGCTCCGCTAAAAGTAATGGTATTTGGTCGCGGATAAATTTATAACAACTTTTTTACAAAAAACGACAACCGAGTTCCAAAAAAGAAAATACATTAAAAATAACTTTAATTTTGGAAGTCGGTGTTTGTCTTTTATTTCTTCGTTATTTGACACCGACTTCCGAAATCAAAGATATTTTTAAATTTTTTGTGTAGGTATTTTCTTTTTTGGAAGTCGGTGGTTTTATTTGTAAAAAAGTTTTTTATTTTACACTTTTTAGTTGTTATACCCCAGAACTAAAAACCCCAGTATCATGGAAAATTAAATTCCACGAATTTAAACATCTCTTAATTGGAGGAAACGAAAACGTCATCATGTATACGTATTTTGTTTTTGTACAGTTTTTCAAAAAGCGCTGAAGCAATTTCGATAAAATTTATATGGGATCACAAAAAATAATCCAAATCGGTTCAGCCATCTTCGAGTAATCGGGGAACAAACATAAAAAAAAGGTTCCGACGAATTGAGAACCTCCTTCTATTTGAAGTCGAGTAAAAAGAGAGTTACCGCGGCCCTTGGCACAGGCAACTGAAGGAGCAGGGGTGGGTTTTAGTCAGTAAAAGTCTCACACGTCCTCCTGCTCCACCGAGACCGGGAGAAGTCATAGTATGATTTCGGATAACCAAAAAAAAGGGGGTTTTTTGAGGGTGGCAAATCTGACTCGCACGCACTGGGTGGAGCGGGAGGGCGTGTCAGGGTGCGCTAAAGCGGAGCTGGGCGGAGTGGAGCGGAGACGTGCAGGAATCATTAAATCACAGAAGAGACGAGTGACGCGATGAGGATTTCAACCATTATGATTGGTCGATTCTTGCACGTTTCCGCTCCGCTCCACTCCGCTCCGCTCCGCTCCGCTCAGCTCCGCTCAGCTCTGCTCTGCTCCACTCAGCTCCACTCAGCTCCGCTCAGCTCCGCTCAGCTCCGCTCAGCTCCGCTCAGCTCCACTCAGCTCCGCTCAGCTCCGCTCTGCCCCGCTCCGTCCAGCTCCGCTCCAGTGAGAATGCACACTCAGACTTACTGACTAAACCCACCCGTATTTTTTTCAATTATCCTTTGCGTTCCAGAGTCGGGTTGATTCTTTCAAACACACTTAAGACCCTGGCATTGAACTATGTACAGCTGGAACGCTAACCAGATGACTCAGAAACTCTTAAAATCACATTTAAGAATAACAGTTTTATCTTACGGCCCTACTACCAGCCAAGTGGCGCCCTCATTGAATAAAAAATCGTAGCATAGCATAGACAATAAATATTAAAGAATCCAATGTCACGTTTGTTACAAATAGGATAAAGTATTTTTACGTTGTCGAAACAGGACTCAAAGTGTTTCGTATCCAAAGTAGTAGGTAAAAGTGTCAAAAAACGGCTGTTTTTGGTACCACCGCGCCGGTAGTAGACCTTTAAGGCCCCTCTCGCGGTCCAGTGGCGCCCTCATTGAATAAAAAATCGTAGCTTATCACAGAAAATAAATATAAAAAAATCCAACTTCACGTTTGTTACAAAGAGGATAAAGAAATTTTACGTTGTTAAAACAGGTCTCAAAATGTTTCGTATCCAAAGTAGTAGGCAAAAGTGTCAGAAACGGCCGTTTTTGGCACTTTTGCTATGCTACGATTTTTTATTCAATGAGGGCGCCACTGGACCGCGAGAAGGCCCTTAAGTAATTTTTTTATTAATTCTATTAATATTCAAAGTTCATTGTATTGTCTATGGCGTGATCAACCTTGACTTCTGTACCCGTTCGTAATGACGTATTATTAAAGGGAATTACATCACAGCGTAGCGCCGTTCATTATAATAATTGATTTATGTTTTTTAGGGTTCCGTACCCAAAGGGTTAAACGGGACCGTAAGTACAGAGAATGAATACCGGGCAAGTGGCGCCCTCATTGAATAAAAAGTCGTAGCTTAGCCTAGGAAATAAATATTAAAGAATCCAACGTCACGTTTGTTACAAATAGGATAAAGTATTGTTAAAACAGGTCTCAGAATGTTTCGTATCCAAAGTAGTAGGCAAAAGTGTCAGAAACGGCCGTTTTTGGTACTTTTGCCTACCACTTTAACCTAAGCGCCTGGCTGAGTTCAAAGTGTTCGAACCCAGACAGGAGACTTACGGTAATGCCACTGGTCATAATATGTCTCTCAAATCGCAATCTGACGGCTGCTTTGCCACGACTGATTAAAATAAATTTGACATCACTCCGCTGTCCGTCTGTCACCAGACTGTATCTCATGAACCGTGATAGTTAGACAGTTGAAATTTTCACAGATGATGTATTTCTGTTGCCGCTATAACAACAAATACTAAAAAAAGATAATAAAATACAGTATTTCTTAATTAATAATTCGCATGCAGATCTTCACTAATTGTCGTATTCCCGGAAACACCCGAATCATTGAATCGTAAGAGCCCTACACAATGCACTTGCAAATGCACTTAACCACTCTATAAACATATCGTCTTCCGACGCTCGGGGAATACGACCATTGCCGAACAGTGACGAAGATTTCTATGCGCATTATCACTTTGTAAATATCTAAGTGGGCACCCATACAACAGACATGACTTTTTTCCGTTATATAGAAGTGTCACTCTCTCACGAATGGTACGGAACCCTTCGTGCGCGAGTCCGACTTACACATGACCGGTTTTTTTATCAGTTTGATTGGCAAGAGGAAAATTAATACAGAAAGGCTTTGAAAAAAAAATAAACTTTGGTATTCCAGCTGGAGTTAAAATATAGGGAAATAACAAAAAGTATAAATAAGTTAAAAATTAAAAAAAAAAAAAAAAATTAAACAAGCTTTTATACCAGCTATCACAATTTTGTATAAAAAAAGTCGTGCCCGTGCTGTTGAACTGTGAAGAGTTCCTTTAGCTGGAGCGAATCCTCCATGCCAATTAGTGGTGTTCAAAGTTGCTTTTTGGCAATCACTTGTTAAATGCTTTGCGCTAAAAAATTTAAGCAGACTTTGTTAAATGCTTTAATTTAACAAGCTTTTTTTTATTCGTGTCGCGTAGGTACTTTTTGTTACGGCCAAAAAGCTAGCGGTGTCTGTTAACTGAGAGTAATACTTTTATAAGTATTATTACATCGCGTTTATGAATAAACAATGAACTTTCCTTCATACTTTGCACTGTCTATAATTGATTAAGTGTTATTTCATGTTATTACGAAATAAATTGTTATTATGCAACGGCGTAATTAAAAGTTCATTCATCATCACCATCACCATCACCATCACCATCACCATCACCATCATCATCATCATCATCATCATCATCATCATCATCATCATCATCATCATCATCAACACAATATCTCACTCAATCTCAATCAAACATCCTTACACATTTATAGATGTAATAATGCGTGTCCTATCACTGTTTATTAACACAAAAAACATTTAGCAAAATAACATACCTAACTGATTTATTTAACACGTTAAATTATTACGTGATCGCGAGTTGTTACGACCCTGCTTAAGGCTCAATTACACCTTCCGATTTCAAGGGACCCAATTTAGGAACTAACTAACTAGGAAGCAGGAAGCGAGCAATTTAAGTCGGCAGTGTTGCCAACTCTTACAAATTCGAGTCCCTAAACAGAATATCAAAAGTCGCTCTAAAGTCTCTTAAAAACTGATTCTACCAGGAGCAGACTTAAAAATAAAAAGAGCGGACTCAGATTTTTTTTCTGGGAAAAGGACTTTGTGAAATTTAATTTAATTTTAAACACAAACCAAAATACTACTACCCCATTTGTAGCGACAAAGTCTCTAAATTGGCAACACTTAGCTCTAAATCGGGGTGATGCGATTACACTATTCTAAATCGTACACAATTTAGGAAGTCAAATCGGGACGTCCCAATCTCACTAAATCGTATACTAACTGCTCTAACTGCTATTACACCTTCCTGTTTCCTAAATTGGGTCCCTTGAAATCGGAAGGTGTAATTGAGCCATTACGACTTACGCGTGTTTACGCGAGTGCATCGAGTGAAATGTGAATTATGTTAAAACCAGATAAGCAGATAAGCAACAAGTGAGAGCCGCGTAAGCATTTGCTTATCTATATTTAAAAAAAACACGTTATTTATAATGCTTTCTGTTAAATTAACCACCACTAATGCCAATTCTGGTCATGCGTACCATAACAATGCAATGGCATCGGTACTGAACCACCACGTAAAAATTCAACTCCGTTAGTTATATGGAAGTGGTTTTTGACCCAAACATACAGCTTGGCAAAAAAGAGTGTGGAATAAATGAGGTCGCCAGTATCGCACCTGTGGCCACCCGGAATACTACGACTCAACAGTTTTTGATACTTGTTATTTTTAACCGACTTCACAAAAAGGAGGAGGTTCTAAATTCGACTGTATTTTTTTTCATGTGTGTGTTACCTCTTAACTTTTTACTAGGTGAACCGGTTTTGAAGATTTTTTTTTTTTTAATTTGAAAGCTGTTGCTTCACATGTGGTCCCATTTTAATTTGGTGAAGATCTGATACAGAACTTCGGAGATACTCGTACACAATGGAACTCTTCAATAAATGATAGCAAACCTTCCAGAATTGCTGCAATCGCATGTCTGTATATTGTTTTCACCACTTCACAAAATTACATCACGCTGATACGCTCTGAAGGGGTACACAGATTTGTCCAGTTCACCCTGATACACCCTAATTTCACCAACTATGTTCAAATTCCCTATTTTTGGGGCTATCAATTCGGGCATAACTTTACTGTTAATTTAGTTTTAGAATGGGGTACAACTCAAAAGTGAAAAATAAAAAACTATTTACAAAAAAAAATACAACCGACTCAATAGAAAAAACTAAAAAAATCAAAATAACTTTAATTTCGGAAGTCGGTATCAAATAACGAAGAAACCAAAGTAGAAACACCGACTTCCGAAATTAAAGTTATTTTGCATTTTTTAGTATTATTTATGGAAGTCGGTTGTATTTTTTTTGTAAAAAGTTTTTTTTTTTTTATTGGGAATATGATCCCAATCCCAAGTGGGTGGTTCAGTGTCTAGGACGCTAAGCAAACACCATGGAAGGCTTCAATGTCCAGTATTTCTTTTAGTTTCATTCAACTGTCACCGCGTCGCTCTTTTTTGCCAAGCTGTACAGACGCTAGCAAAAGTCAATAAGAATTCTCACAACGTATTAGTTTGACGTTTAGTTTGACTTACGACCTTCAATTTTCAAGTTTTCGCCAACAAATGATTGAAATTCACAATTTCATCAACTTAGTATAAGTCAAGATGGCCCAGTGGTATAGAGCACACAGATTGAAGCGCAAATCAGTGTACCGCAAGTTCAAATCCCACGCAATGGTTGACTTTTTCTAAGTTCTTACCCGATTGGAAGTTATGGATTAGCATTACATATATTAAATTATTCTTTAACTTGTTCACACATTTCTTAGAGTTAGAAAGGTAGATCACAAAAAAACTTAATAAAGAATTAGATTTCTGCGAGGTAGACATGAGTTTTAACGTGACCGAAATGAACTGTCGTTTGGTTGTAGTTGTTGGTTAGTGACGTGTGGTTAACAGTATTGTAATATTCGTAAAATGCAGGTTAATATTAGTATTGAAGTGAGGGCGACTATCATTGGGCTGCATAAAAGTGGTCTTACTAAAACACAAATATCTGAAGAAACCGGACTGAATGTGAGTATAATAGCTATTAATGAATTGTAACTTTATTATAAATTAATCTTCTAATTAAAATGTATGCCATTTATGAATTCATCCATCGTATCTTTATGAGGCTTAAAAGAGAAATATATAAATCGTTGGGTTTATTGGATTGGTTATTGGATTTATAAATGCAGTTTTATTTTAAAATTATATTCAATAATTATGATTATTAACATTTTATATAATGAAAATGAAGTCAAGTAGGTATAGCTGCTTAATATTTTTTTTTTTGTTTTAGAAAAATACTGTAAGTCTTTGGATTAAAAGATATGAGGAAGAAGGTAGCCTTGCTAGTCGAAAGAGAAGTGGGAGACCGAAGCTTATTAGCGAGGCGCAGCGACGACATATGGTGGACGTATACGAAACGAATGGTTTCGCACCAACGAGACATTTTGCGGAATTATATGACACCTCGATGGATACTGTTCGCCGTGCACTTCACGCTGAAGGCGTGCATCACAGAAAACCTGCTAAAAAGCCGTAGCTGACAGAGAGGCACAAACAAGAACGATTACGTTTCGCACGTGATTATTTAGATTTTGACTGGAATACTGTGGTATTTTCAGATGAAAAAACATTTAAATCCAGTCAAAAGTGAAGCCTGCCCGGCTTAACTTATGGCGCAAGAATAACACTCACTGGTGTGATAACAACGTTATTCCTAACACCGAATCAGGTCGAATCACAATTAATATGTGGGGATGGATGAGTGCAGCAGGACCAGGAGAACTGACTTTCATTCCTCCACGCGAAACCGTTCAACTTATGTGGAAGTGTTAGACTCAATTATGCTACCTACAGTGCGCAACATTTACCCAGCTGATGAGTTAGCAGAATTTTCGTTTGTCCAGGACAATTGTCCTATTAACCGAGCGAGTACTGTGCGTGAGTGGTTTCACAATTACCCGGAAGTAATTGTTATTCCATGGCCAGCGCGATCACCCGACCTCAAACCCATAGAAAATATATGGGGTTTGATGGTGCAAAGGTGGGACTCGCAGAATGAGAGGTCTACGGAACAATTAAAAACCCATTGCATGGAGGTGTGGGAAAGTTTTAGAGGGAGCGAAATATGCGGTAATATTGTTGGGTCCATGCGCAAACGTCTACTTGACTGTATCGAAAATAATGGGGGTTATACCAAATATTAAGTTTTAGTAAAATCAGTCAGTGTAACTAAATGTTTAGTAGGCCATTTTATTTTAACATATCCGTGATTATTCGTTAACAAACACTGTATTATATTGTGTTTACTTTCGTTTAAAACAGCTATCTTTTAACTTGTGCCATCGCCTTATCTTAAGAATGCAGTGAACTCGCTATCAATTTTGTTGACATTAATTATGATTCTATTTTGTTTTTTATTCTTCTACCCGCACTGTTCTAATATAATAGTTCAATTTATTTTTCTCATCTAATTGACGATTATCTTGTGAGAACTAAAGTTCTTTTAACAGAAATTGAGGTTTAGTTTCAATTTTCTTTTCGTCAAGAAAATGAACAATTAAGCTATGACCTCAATACATTAATTGTGACGTTACATAAAAATAAAATGTTTACAAAGTCTAAATCATATATTACTTTTCAATAAATAACATAGGTTACAAAAACAATTGGTTGTAAAAAGGTGTCAGGAATGGTGGAAACCCTGCCTCTTAAACTAGAGGAAATCTGTGTCTTAGGAGACAGTGTTCTACTGTTACTTTGTGCACAAATAGTCCTCTTCATCGCACCTTGTTTGTAGTAAACCTAATGAAATACATGAACGGTGTAATAAGAAAAATAAAAAAAAAATAAAAAAAAAGACGTGTGGCACTCAGAGACTGCCGCGGTAAAGCTATTGCATAGCATTTTTTATCAACTTATGCAATTATAATTATTTATTTATTTTATTTATGCAGTATTTTTTTTCCTCTGTTTTTTTTTTTCTTTGATATTAATTCAAGTTACACTTTTTACACGCACGTAAGAAGTTACACTTCTTTGGCGTAACAAGATAAATATCATCATCATCATCATCGTCATCGTCATCGTCATCGTCATCGTCATCGTCATCGTCATCATCATCATCATCACTATTCATCGATAGATGGCAATACTAAAAAGTATCACCACTGCGCCGGTCGGAGTGAGGGGTGTTAGGTTTTTTTTCGTTACGGAATTTCTGGATTCGGTCTCCACGCTCAAGGCCCGCGATAGAAGCTATGCAATAGCTTAAAAAGGAACAAAAAAAATATAAATGAGGAATATGATTATTATATGTTTAGAGTTTGTTACATTGACTGCGTATTTACGCAAACGCGGTCGAGTGCATTAAAAAACATTGAATATTTTCAGAAAACCCGACTGTTTTGATGGTGACTGGTGGCTGTTGTTTTAGTTCATTTATTGATTCCATGCCACCAACTGCATCAGACTGCTTGAAAAGTGACTTGTTTGGAACTTTTTACTTATTTTTTACACTCGGGTTTTTTGAAAATATCGTTTTTTTATTTTCTACATTTTATTAAGTTATATTTTTGGAATCGCCTCCTCGAACCCTTTATTTTGATACCCCACTTAATATTCTCACTCCTCACTTATAGTTTGTCGACTTTAATTTTTTTCTTTTTCACAATTATTGATTTCATGAAATACATACTTGCTACGCCCGCGAATCAAATTGTGACCAAGGTACAACCTGACACTGACCTGAAAATTGCAAAAAACGTAAGAAAATTGGAATTTCGCGGACTACCCTGGAGCTTTCACAATAAGTAAATTATAAAATGTTATCTACTGAATCTATAAATTGTCTCTAATTCTGATACACGTAAAACTGATCTCTTTATTTATATTTGTAATCTTAATAAATGATTTAAATAAGTGTTTGTAATAATATTACTTAAGGCGTATATATCCACCAAGTGGCGCCCTCATTGAATAAAAAATCGAAGCAAAGCGTAGAAAGTATATATTAACGAATCCTATGTTGCGTTTACTACAAAGAGGATAACGTATTTTTACGTTGTTTTGAGTCCTGTTTTAACAACGTAAAAATACCTTATCTTCTTTGTAACAAATGCAACATAGGATTCTTAAATCTTTTTTTCTAAGCTATGATATTATTTTTAATTCAATGAGGGCGCCACTTATGTGAAGGTTTTTTTTTGGGGGATGGGAAACCATCTTATGACTTCTTCCGCTCTAGGGTGGAGCGGAAGGGCGTGTCAGACTCTTACTGACTAAAACCCACCCCTGTTCCTCCCTGCCCTACGTGCCCAGGGGTGAGGTAACTCTTTCGAATTTATCCTCAACCCCCGGGCAGGCATTGGCCGTGGCAGGCCCCGTCCTTTGCTGACAACTCTTTGAGGCGCGCGTGGAACACTACGCGCCGTCGACTCTCGGGCCTGGTGCTGATCGGACGGCGAGTTACCCACTACTCGCCGACCTCAGGCCCAGGTCTACGATGGCCGGAGATCGTCTCGCAGCTCCTGGCGTCTCCTGCGGCGGCTGCTGTTGAGGGCGCTAGGGCGACTCTGCCGTTGTTGAGTTTCTCTTCGCTAGCATTACTGCTTCGTACTATAGGAACCTGGAGCAGCTTCTCTTAATGCTGGTCCCTGGAGATTCCTTTTACGTTCTTGGGGGTTTGTCTTACTCGCTGGCGGTGCGAGAGTGTGGTGTACAAGAGTGACTGCTTATGTGTGTTGTGTTATAAAAGAAAGAGGAATGGCACACTAATACGTTATATTGAATAATAAAATAATACATTTGCCCTCTTCGAGCGGGCTAGGAGAAGTCAACCCAAAAACAAAAGTCTTCCTTCTTCTTAATTTTCAATCGGCGTTCCAAGAGTTTCTAGAAAGTTCCAAACTTCCAACGTGCCAGTCTCCACCATAAGGTTGCCAACATAAAGTCGTCACATGAGCTACGCCCCTACGAATAGAAGCGCAAACGCTAGTAAGTCTTCTATTCAATTAAATATTTGAAAAGCCGATTGAGACCTACCTAACCCTATCCAGTTTTTCCCTGCCTATGTGAGGAGTTATGAAGATGCAGAAGTCCATCTATGGATAACCATACTGCACCCCGAGTGATGTGGTCAACTTTCTTTTTATTAATTTGAGCCATTCGGCACACCACATATCCTGGCAATGCACATGGCTTCAGTGAGGCAAAACCTCACTAAAAGCCACACTGCTCTGCTAAATTTTCTGACCTAAGATGCTCTAGTTAGCATCTACCCAGAAGGGGTTTACAAAAATAAAATTCAAAACTATAATAATTTTAACTCCATTGGACGCTTATGAAGACCAGGAGAAAAAAACGACCACTGTTCTGAACACCTACTCACTGTTCCTGAACTTCCCCCAGAGTGCTCCATAAATATAACTTGAAGTATACTCTCTAAATGAATAATACATAAAAATTGTCACGGGCTCGGTCACACCATACAGAATCAACTCGATCCCACTTTGCGAAGGCATTATACCCCATAAACAAAGCTGGTATAAACCGACAAAAAACCCAGACACATCTTTCCCTAGGAGAGAGGATCGCAATTCCCTCTACCTCCTAACCGTAGTAACATCTTTATTAAAATCGCACTCTGGAGAAACTCATACCTATTTCTCACTAATAATCGCCTAACAAATTTTTTTTTTTCATAGTATGTGGTCACATCTCCCATCAGTCTTCAGTCACGTCCGTGCAGCTCATCATATCGATTACATGAAACACACAAAAACACAACGATTAATATCACATAAAAAACAAAACAAATGAGAACCTCCTACTTTTGAAGTCGGTTAAAATTTAAACTTTTTCTATATTGTCAACCGTAATATCGTTGACGTACCAGATATCTGACAATTATTTGTCATGTCAAATGACATCTGACACCACTGTCTATTCTCTAAAAATCTTTTTAAAAATAAAATTATTTTCAAAAAACAATTTATAAATTTTTTCTTAAATTTCCAAAACTTATATTTACTTACAGAATATTGCTTTAATAAATAGTTTACAAGCGATTCTTGACCTCTTTCGCATATTTTTATTTTTATCGAAGAATTTGGGTCATCGTAATTACTACGTCCATACCTTATATTTATGGTCGAAAACTTGTTTGTCACGTTGCTATGACAATACACGTCAGCTAGAATAAATAACATTGATACAAAAATAATTTTATGTATAGCAAAGAAATGGAAATTATCCTTCTTCGTACAATATGGGAGGGCCCATATCTCCTCCTCCAGCCTATTCTGTGAAAAATGCTGTTCCGCTTGTTGTGAAATGTTGTGATGTTGTGAAGTGATATTTATGATGCAGTTTTCATCCCGATAGATATCCGCTGGACCATCACCTATTGGAACAATAATAGCAGGATTTTGCATGACTTCCACTGGTACGCACAGCTCTTTGGACTCCACCGCCATTTCGAAGCTCTCCTGCTCACAAACATCAGCAGAAACATACTCAACTTGAACAAAATCAACGTCACAAGAACCATGTGTCTCCGACGGAACTTCCACCTCACAGCTTTCCATGTCGACGACATCAGCCGAAACAACTCCCAAGCAAATAAAATTTTCATTCGACTCGTGCTCGCCAAATGTTTCTTTTACTACAATTATCTCTTGTTTCTCTGAAATATTATTACTAGGAATAATTGTAAATAACCGACCCGATTCTGTATCTTCATTTTCACAGCTTCGGTCATCATCGCCTAGACCGCAGTCTTCACATTCCTGGACATCATTGACTAGGCTGGCATCAGCGCAGCTCTGGTCATCATCGTCCTCCTCCTTTGCTTTAATTGTTGAGCTAGAAAATAATATTATTTGATTATCCTCGCTCACATTATCCTCGGACTGTTCATCCGCCTCGGACACAACGTCCAGCCTCTCAAGATTATAAAAACACTGATTGATTCTCTGCTTGCAAGACACACACTTGCATGGGAATTCTCTCCTAAGCTCCGCGCACAGCGTGTCAAATTCCATCTCATACTGGAACGTATATTTAAAAAAATAATGCGCAGCTCCTTTTAACCAAATACCCAGAATTAACGAATAATCGCTTTTTCGACACCCCTTGGCAATGGCCATCGACACAAACTCGTCGATAAATTCTTCGAGGCACACCTCATACGTGTGTCCCGAAAAGTATCGCATTTTGCTCTATTTATATTATTTAACACTTATTAAAACAGAACCACTCAGCTTGGACTATACTCCTCTTATCCTGGTGGCTGTCACTGCATCAGTCCTCAGTTTGTCCACCGCACACCGTTACCGTTGCCGTCACTCTTACATACGGCGCTCTTTCCCGGCGCTCGCCGCCACTTATAGGAACCTGGAGCAGCTTCTCTTAATGCTGGTCCCTGGAGATTCCTTTTACGTTCTTGGGGGTTTGTCTTACTCGCTGGCGGTGCGAGAGTGTGGTGTACAAGAGTGACTGCTTATGTGTGTTGTGTTATAAATAAAAGAAAGAGGAATGGCACACTAATACGTTATATTGAATAATAAAATAATACATGTGCCCTCTTCGAGCGGGCTAGGAGAAGTCAACCCAAAAACAAAAGTTTTCCTTCTTCTTAATTTTCAATCGGTGTTCCAAGAGTTTCTAGAATGTTCCAAACTTCCAACGTGCCAGTCTCCACCATAAGGTTGCCAAGTGGTTGCCAACATAAGGTCGTCACAGTTTTAATACGCATTTGTGCATGTTAGGTATTATTATCAGTTTGTATAAATATCTTTTAAGTTATTTCTAATAAATCACCCTTATATTTATAGGTATTTATTTTATTAAATTTAGTAGAAAATTTGTAGATGTAAAATGTATCTATTGATTTTTATCCTGTACTAATTCTAAATAAATATATTACCTAAGTCTATAAATTAATTATGTAAGTCTAAATGTTAATTTTAAGTAATAGCTACTTACAAAAAAAAAAAAAACACTATAAATTCATAAATAACTTTAATTTCGGCAGTCGGTGTTTGTATTTTACTTCTGCGTTATTTGACACCGACTTCCGAAATTAAAGTTATTTATGAATTTTTATTTTGTTTTTTTTTGGAAGTCGGTTGTTTTTTTTTGTAAAAAAGTTTTTTATTTTTCACTTTTTAGTTGTCATACCCCAGAACTAAAAACCCCAATATAATGGAACGTGGAATTTAAACATTTGGAGAACACCAAAACGTCATCGAAGTACACGTATTTTCCGTTTTTGTTCAGTTTCTCAAAAAGCGCTGAAGCAATTTCGATAAAATTTATATGGGACCACCTCGGGAGTATATTCTTTCAGATTAAAAAAAGAATTTTGAAAATTGGTTCACAACTGACGGAGTAATGGCGTAACGAATACAAAAAAAAAAAAAAACATACAGACGAATTGAGAACCTCCTCCTTTTGGAAGTCGGTTAAAAATGGATTTATTTATGTTATTGTTATTAACTTCTAAGCGAATGTAAAATTATTCAATTTCATGAATAATTAGATTTTAATTTATAAGTTTCTACGATTTAGATTGGGGGTTTTTTTATCATCTACAACGGCTCTTAGCTCTAAGCATTTTTAACTAACTTCTAAAAGGAGGAGGTTCTCAATTCGTCTGTATGTTTTTTTTTGTATGTATGTTACGCGATTTCTCTGCCATTTGTGAATAGATTTTGATGATTATTTTTTTGTTCGACGGCTATTCTTCAGAGGTGGTCCCAAATAAATTTTTTTGAAATCGATTCAACAATTATTAAATAAATCAACATAAACAAAAAATATGTATACACAGATGAAGTTTTGGCTGTCTCCAATTATTACATGTTATTGGGGTTATCCATTCGAGCATAACTTTATTATTTAGTTTTAGTTCTGGGGTACAACAACTGATAGGTAAGTGAAAAATAAAAAACTTTTTTCCAAAAAATACAACCGACTTCGTAAAATAACTTTAATTTCGGCCGTCGGTGTCAAATAACAATAACAAATAAAATGCAAACACCGACTTCCGAAATTCAAGTTATTTTGCAATTTTTAGAAGTCGGTTGTATTTTTTGTAAAAAAGTATTTTATTTTTCACTCTTGTTAACATCCTGTTTACCTTGTGGAACGCAAATAAATGAAATATGAACACCTGCCAAAGCCACCATGATCCAGACTTCATAGTCGGGGATCGTTCTTACAGATTTGGGGACAAATACAGATAAACTGCCAGCTTTTATAAAATAACGAAGGTCTGATCGTCGCCGGCTCTTGGAATATAGAAAAAAAATTAAATAAAGTGACAAAAAAAAATAATACAGTAGTTTATTTATCTCTTTAAGAAGAACTAATAAAAGTTTTATTATTGTTTATGAAAAAGATAAGCTAGTATCTTATCGGAATCTAAGATCTATAAAATGCGAAGGTTTCGCATCAAGATAAGATCAGGAAGCTTCAAACCATTAATAAATTGCTTAATTGAATATATTGGTGTCTATTATTTGTCTAATTATCCTTATTACATCATTATTATAAAACGCCTCTCAGTCTGTCCGCTCGTTTGTGTAGGTACTTCATTATCAGGTGCCTAGATTTTTCCCAACTTTGGCATGGCATCGATTCCATTTTAAAGTTTAGTTTTTAGGGTTCCGAAAGTCCTAATGAGAAACGGAACCCTTATAGGATCACTCGTGTGTCTGTCCAAAAATCAAAAATCAAAAAAATCTAAAATCAAAAGTCATTTATTCAAACTAGGCTGAGAACCAGCACTTTTTGAACGTCAAAGTTCTACATAAAGACAGTCCCCCAAAAAACGCCCGCCCGTCACCACTTCCTAGTGTTTTAGCTGTGAAGAAGAAGTGGCCAACAAACTCCCCAGCAACACATCTGTCTGTTAAGTTTTAAGAACTTGAATCTATATAATTCTAAGCAACAATCTTAACATAATGTAAAACAGAAAAATAAATATATGTCGTCTAAAATATAATCATGAAATTAAATAATCCGCCACTTGCCAGCTAGCACACTCAATCATGCCATTAAAAACAAACTCAAGCATAAACACTAAACCAAATTAAAGAAGCCTCCATACATAACTGGTGTGCCTGCTTACAAGAACAAAGATTGAAACTATCAAAGGGCTGTGATTCGAAGCCACAAGTGATGAACTAGGGCCATCACACTAAATTTGGTAGACAATTATTATATGAACTCATATAATCTGTCATAACCATAAGCTAAATATGGAGAAAGAACATCAAGTGTAACATTGTCTTGCGTTCAACACAGCGACCAACTATTATTATCTTCTAAGTAGTCGTTGATGGAATAGTATACCTTCGAACAGAGACTAGATTTAACTTTAGTTTTAAATGCATTAAAAGGCAAGTCAAGAAAAGAACGGGGTAGCTTATTGTAAAATTCGATACCGAGACCCTCAAACGAACCATGAACCCTACGAACACGGTGGGAAGGAACATGAAGTTTATACTTATTTCTGGTGTTAAAATTGTGGATATCACTGGTCTTTTTGTATAAATGTATATTTTGTCTAATGTATAATATGTTTGCAAAAATGAATTGAGATGACACCGTGAGAATTCCAATCTCTTTGAAAATTTCTCGTAAAGAAACTCTTGACCCTAACCTATAGATTGCTCGTACAGCACGTTTTTGTAAAACAAATATATTTTGTATATCCGCAGCTTTAGCCCACAAAAGAATACCATAAGACATAACATTATGGAAATAACTAAAATAGACTAACCGTGCTGTGTCAACGTCAGTATATTGTCTAACTTTTCTGACGGCATAGGCGGCAGAGCTGAGCCTTCCTGATAGGCCTGATATATGTGCGCCCCATTGAAGTTTGGAATCAACAGTTATACCCAAAAAAACTGCCGAGTCCACAGTTTCAAGAATTTCTTTATTTAAGATGACATTAGGTCCTAGATTTATAACATTGGGTAAGGCAAACTTTATACATTTAGTTTTCTTAGCATTAAGAACTAAGTTATTTGTCGTAAACCAATCCGTAACCATTGAGAGAGCGCTATCTACGTTATCAAAATCATTTCTATTCCTATCTACTTTAAAGATAAGAGAGGTATCATCTGCAAACAGTACTACGTCACAGATACCCTTTAAAAAATATGGTAAATCATTAATATACACCAAAAACAAGAATGGTCCCAATATCGAGCCTTGAGGCACACCTAAATGAACTGGTAGCCCGGAAGACTTAACACCATTGATATCTACACATTGGAACCTATTACATAAATATGAATCAATTACATTTAGAGCTTCGTTTTGGAGACCATAATGACGCAGCTTACGCAAAAGCGTGTCATGGTGTACGCAATCAAAAGCTTTGGAGAGGTCACAGAAAACTCCGATTGCATTTTGCGAGTTCTCCCATGCGTTGAATATGTGTTTTAGGAGAGCAACACCCGCATCTGTAGTCGATCGACCTTTTGTAAAGCCATATTGATCATTATGAAGGAGGCTATTTACATTAAAATATGTTAGCAACTGCTTCAGTATTAACTTTTCAAAAATTTTGCTAAATGCAGGCAGGATGGAAATAGGCCTGAAATTGCCTATACCATTTTTATTGCCTGATTTAAATAGAGGTATGACTTTACTACACTTCATGAGATCAGGAAAAGTTCCTGAGTCCACGCATTTATTAAAAGTTACAGCAAGATAAGGCGCTACGATGCCTATTATATCACTCAAAAGTTTGATTGAGATGCCCCAGTAATGACCTGTGTTTTTTGATTTTAGAGAGTAGTCCGTATGTCACAGTCAATTTTCTACGAATCTACTAAGCCGATTAAGTTTAAATTTGGTACACACATGAGTATTTGTGACCCAAATACAAAGGTCTAACGAAAATAAATGAATTTCGAATATCCTACATATTCGAAATTCATTTATTATCACTTGTGAGGTGTAAATCGGAAAAATAAAAAAAAGGTTTCGAAACTGTACATTGCTACATATCAAATGAAAGGGCTTATTGTAAGGGTCCCAAATATAATTTTTCCATATATATATTTTTTTAAGTTCTTTAAGAAAACAGATAAAAAATTACTAGTCTCAGAAACCACTGCGCCTAAAATTTTGAAAAAAATACAGGAAGTAGTTCTTTACTTATAGATTACAGAAAAACCTACAAGGTGGAGGTAGTTAAAAATAAACATGAAAAAATAAATATGATTTGTTCGGAACCCCTTGCGCGCGAATCCGACTCGCTCTTGGCCGGTTTTTTTTACATAGAGCGACTGCCTATCCGACCTCCACAACCCAGCTATTGTGGTTATACGGTACCCCTTGGCAAAGCTGGTTATTTATGAAGTGAAAACTTCTATGCGCGTTGGACAGTTTTGAGTTTGAAAAAACAATTGAACTCGCGCGCCACGGACACCGCTACGCGATTCGCTACGAAAGCGCTACGACATATAAAGTTACAGACATTAAGTCTTCACTAGGGCTGACATGGTTATGTGTGATAACTAGTGATAAGTGATGTGATAACCAAAAGCCTCTAAATAAATAAATATTTAAAAAAAAATCTTTACTATTTAGGTACATGCCCTGTTAGGACGCAGTAAATAAACTTGTAACTAACATAGCACTTAATACTCGTAACTACAACACGAAAAAAGTAATATCACATGAAAATAAACTAAAATTGGCAATTACATACTGGATGTAAAAAGACAGATAACAAAACCTCATACTGTACTACTAAATTTTACTGGTTAACGACTTCTACTTTTAGGTATGAAAAAAAAGCTATTTTTTATTGCGCGCAATGTAACGCGTAGGTACTTGTCGGATACGTTTGATATACATTGCGTTTTTGTAACTTCAGATGCGAAATTACGAAAATTACGAAGATTCGAAAAAAAAATCGAATACTCGGGCAATGTTTGTTTGTAAAAAAGTTTAGTAATAAAATAACACTTTTTTTTTGGGGGTGGGAAATCATTAAATGACATCTCCCGCTCTGGGTGGAGCGGAAGGGCGTGTCAGACTATTACTGACTAAAACCCATCCCTGTTCCTTCCCAGCCCTGAGTGCTCAGGGGCGCGGTAACTCTGTTTCGAATTTATCCACAACCCCTTTTTTTGTGGGGTGGGAAATCGTCCAATTACATCTCACTAAAACCCATCCCTGTTCCTTCCCTGTCCTGAGTGCCCAGGGGCGCGGTAACTCTGTTTCGAATTTATCCACAACCCCTGGAATTAATTTTCGTAAAAAAGTACAAAAAAAATTGCGACTTTGACCTTCAATATCTCCAGAATCAGTGGATTCCCAGGTATGGTCTAGTGGAAAAAAATTATCTAAATAATTTGTAGAATATGTGGCTTTCGGTTTTGGAAACTGTCTTTTTACACCCGCCCCCTTAGCCAAAATACATTTCTGTTAACGTTAACGCTAACGCTTCGTGCAAAATGTATGGCAAAGACATTACTGGGCGTGAGTCACGTGACAGTTCTCTGTCTAACGCTTCGTGCAAAACGTCGTTGCCATACATTTTGCACGAAGTGTTAGCGTTAACGTTAACAGAAATGTATTTTGGCTAAGGGGGCAGATAGTTTCACTGGCTTGGTTTTAGACAGGCGTATAAACATCGTCCAAGCAAGCGGACTCATGGGCACAGCTAGTATGATTAATGTTTATCTATTCGCATTGTGACATTCACAAGTTATGTGCTTGTAGATAAGTATGTATGGAGATGAAGGTACAGTTTTAGCCAGTAATTACCAAAGTATCATATGCATGTCATTTGCGTCGAGGTCGCTACTTCAAATACATTACATATTTACCATTACATATGTTATCATGTGCTCGTGGCTAAAGTAATAACAGCCGCACGGGTCGATCCATCACGCTTGCCGGGGTTGGTCCATGATAGGTGACCGTCTTTACATACCGAGACTCGCGTGCCTCGGAAAGCACGTTAAGCCGTTGGTCCCGGCTGTCAATCGTGGATCTTTGACAGTCGTTACGGGTCGTCAGAAACCCGAAAGTCTGCCAACCAGTCTCACCAAGGGGTATCGTATGACCCAGAAACTGGGTTGTGGAGGTCAGATAGGCAGTCGCTCTATGTAAAATACTGGTATTCGGCTGCATCCGTTTAGACTGGAAGCCGACCTTAAGATAGTTGGGAAAAGGCGCGGGCAGATTGATATGTTATCATGTACACTTTACTGGCGCATACATAAGAGTCTGGTCTGGTATAAATGTGGATGGACATCAAAGAAACGATAAATATTTATAGACAACACGGTTGGCGCAGTGGTTAAGCGTTCGGCTGTTGCGCTGCGTGTCGCGGGTTCGAAAAATATTAGTATCGAAATCAAAATCAAAAGTCATTTATTCAAACTAGGCTAAGAGCCAGCACTTTTTGAACGTCAAAGTTCTACATAAAGACAGTCCCCCAAAAACGGGCGCCCGTCACCACTTCCTAGTGTTTTAACTGTGAAGAAGAAGTGGCCAACAAACACTCCAGCAACACATCTGTCTGTTAAGTTTAAAGAACTTAAAGCTATATAATTATATGCAACAATCTTAATATAACAGAAAAATAAAGATATATCGTCTAAAATATCTTCATAAAATTAATTTATCCGCCACTTGTTAGCTAGCGCACTCTCAATTATGCCATTAAAAACGAACTCAAGCATAAACACTAAACCAAATTAAATAAGCCTCCATACACTGGTGTGCCTGCTTACACGTGCAACGATATAATCTATCAAAGGGTTGTGATTCGAAGCCACAAGTGATAAACCAGAGCCATCACAGTAAATATGGCCTACAGAGTTGTTCCGGGTATTGTGCATGTGAGTTTACATGTTTGTGAAAGCACCCACGATACAGGAGTATCGATATTGTTAGTGTGGGGCA
This sequence comes from Polia nebulosa, assembly GCA_951329385.1. Lineage (NCBI taxonomy): Eukaryota > Metazoa > Arthropoda > Insecta > Lepidoptera > Noctuidae > Polia > Polia nebulosa. The sequence goes on along the minus strand of OX589610.1, from coordinate 5,708,500 downwards.
TCGTTTTTAAAAAGAAAAAAGAAAAAAAAGAGTGGCAATCCGGGAGTGCCGACAGAAGTGAAAACTTGAACAAAAATGCCCAACGCGCCTAAAGAAATTTTCACTTCAATCCGCTACGAGTGCTACGACGTAGCGCTGTCGGTGTCTGTGTCGGTGGCGAGTTCAATTGCTTTTTCTCATCTCAAAAATCCCCAACGCGCGTAAAGAAGTTTTCACTTCAATAATATTGCACACAATGTGAACATAGTTACAGACAACGTTTAACTTAGTGAGTAGAGTACATTACCCCGTTAGGGTGCAGCAATCAACTTATGAAAAAGAATAATAATAAGTTATAACTGTAACATCAATAAAATGAATATCATAAAATTATAATAAAAAAAAAATTATTACAAAAAAATTGAACCGGCTTCCAAAAAAAGTGCAAAATAACTTTAATTTCGGAAGTCGGTGTTTGTATTTTACTTCTTTGTTATTTGACACCGACTTCCGAAGTTAAAGTTATTTTTTAATTGTTAGTGTATTTTTTTTTTGGAATTCGGTTGTTTTTTTTTTGTAAAAAAGATTTTTTAGTTTAAGTTTTCCTTAATGTCTGTGTATTTTTTTGGTGTACAATAAAGTATATAATAATAATAATACACACATACAAACGGGTCGAATACAGAACCTCCTTTTTTGAAGTCGTTTAATAAATGGCCTTTTATCGCTGCAAAAATGGGAGCTACTTGGAGTTGTTTTTCCTCGCAAAAAATCATCAAACTCCATGGTCTGCAAATTGTGCAACTAGCAATTGCTATTGACCCTCGCGTCTCCGTTGTGTTCACTCAAGCACTGTTTTTACATCTCCAAGGTCTTTGATTCTTGAACCGTGCTGCTGTGACCTACTTCATAATAATATTTAAAAGAGTTTATGATTCTAATGACGTTTTTATGTTATTTACTATGGATTTGCTTAATGAGGTTAAGGAGTATAGTCATCTGTTAGTGCAGGCAAGCATGACATCTCAGTGTCCTAGATTCTAACCCCGGAACGGAAAAACCAAATAACAAGCAAGTGTTATTTGGTTTTTCCGTTCGGGAATTCGCCGAAGTAGCCCGGACTCGGAACTATACGTACTGTATTTCAAGAAAATCAGTTATTTTTTCAAGTTATGTACTCAAATGTTTCGTCATATTATTTTGGTACGTCATAGTACAAATGCTTGCACTGTCTGGACAGGTCCACTCGAATTTGTGTGTTGCTTTCTTCAAAAAGCTCATCCCAGACATAAACGTACATGGTTCTCATATGATTTGACCAGTACATATTGTAAGGATATGAACACTTTAAAAGAGACTTTGACCTCTGAGTTTGTTTCGGTGTTTCTTCTCAGGGTAGTCAGCTAGGAAACATCGTCCTCATCCTCATCTAGTTAAAAAAAAAGACGTGTGGCACTCGGAGACTGCCGCGGTAAAGCTATTGCATAGCATTTTTTATCAACTTATGCAATTATATTATTTATTTATTTTCTTTATGCAGTATTTTTTTCCTTTGTTTTTTTTTTCTTTGACATTAATTCAAGTTACACTTTTTACACGCACGTAAGAAGTTACACTTCTTTGGCGTAACAAGATAAATATTATCATCATCATTATCGTCATCGTCATCGTCATCGTCATCATCATCGTCATCGTCATCATCATCGTCATCGTCATCGTCATCGTCATCGTCATCGTCATCGTCATTATCATCATCATCATCATCACTATTCATCGATAGATGGCAAAACTAAAAAGTATCACCGCTGTGCCGGTCGGAGTGAGGGGTGTTAGGTTATTTTCGTTACGGAATTTCTGGATTCGGTCTCCACGCTCAAGGCCCGCGATAGAAGCTATGCAATAGCTTAAAAATTGACTTGTAAAAGTGTTGTTAAAACCTACTTACAAAAATAAAATCATTTATCATTTATCATATTTGGGGAGTTTTTTAAGGGTAGTAATTTAGCGATCGGTGACTCGTGTTTGTTTCGCTATCAATGTCGAGAATGCAGGCCCAGAACCTGAGAATTTGAATACATAACTTGAAAAAATAACTGATTTTCTTGAAATATGTAGAGATACGGCGTAAATTTTATCTTGGAAACACTATTTTACATGGAAACTTGTAATTTATTTAAGTTTCACTGAATAACTTTTAACGTTTGTAAGAATAAAATTAACTTGTCAAAATATTTAAGGACTTAAAAGTTTGCCTCCTTGCAACATTAAGGCGCTATTAGCTGCCAATGACCTTGAGTGATTAGCTTGCGTGTTCTGCGCAGAGCTCACGTAACGCGTCGTATGCCCACCCAGTAACAGGACTCGCCCATCAAGGAGCGAAATTAGATGAATTATTAATTTATTACACATAAAACAACAGGTTTTAAACTAAAACTCTGAGACTAAATTATAAATGTCCTTTAAAATGGTGAAGGTTTCATAAAAATACGCTTTATAGTTTTTGCGTGATTCTCAATTTTTTATCCGCGTTAGACACAACTTTACAAATTAATTATACTATGTTATAAAAATATAATTTCAAATATTCTGAGATCAAATTTTGACGGAAATTGTTTAAAGTAACATATATTTTTTTCAACGAAATGAGACTAGTCGTTCAGACGTGATGTTCGATTAAAAACCATTAAAAGTCGTATAATTGCGCCTTAATATCTTAGCGACCGAATTCGTCGATACGCGATCGTTAACTATGTTTACACTGCTGGCCTCAGGCCTTCTACTTAGAATGAACTAGTAAATGGCGAAAGGGGTTACTACAGTACAAAAAAAAAAAATAAAAAATTGAATGTATTCAAAAAACCAAACTGTTAAAAACACTAAAAAGTTCCAAACAAGTAACTTTTCAAATTATCATCACTTTTTTGGAACTTTTTGGTTGTTTTTTTCAGTCGGGTTTTTTTCAAAATATTCAATTTTTTATTTTCTACATTTTAGTGAGTTTTGGAATCGCCTCTTCGAACCCTTCATTTTGATACCTCATTTAATATATCTCGTCAAATTTAATTTTTCTCTTTTTCACAATATGGCGTCTAGTTGTCGCCATATTCAATTTTGATTATGTCTTTAGTGACACTCGCAAGATTAAGACGAATCGAGCCTGCGGATGGCGAGCAGTGGGTGGCTCGCCGTCCGATCAGCACCAGGTCCGTGAGTCGACAGCGCGTAGTGTTCCACGCGCGCCGAACAAGAGATGAGTGTCAGCCACCACTGACGGGGCCCATTGTGGCCGGTGCACGGTGCTCAGGCAGGGAAGGTACAGTGGTGAGTTTTAGGCAGTAAGAGTCTGACACGCCCTCCCGCTCCACCCAGAGCGGGAGAAGTCATTGGATGATTTCCCACCCCACAAAAAAAAAAAGGTTTAGACGAATCAATTGACGTAAGAATTATCAAAATCTGCCCACGTGTTTGGTCTCTAGAGCGCCACAAAGCAACAAACATACAGGCTGATAAACAGATTACCCTTCCTTTGCGTCGCTAAGTCGTGCAAAAAAAGGCCTTTACACTATTTATTCCAGCCTGGCCTGAAAAAGTAATAATATAATAATAATAATTTATAATAATAATAATTTTATTTGAAAACAATACATTACAATCAATGTGAAGCCCTGACTCCAGAGCTAGATATGTAATATCTGTATTTCAGGAGTCAGTTTCTTCTTCCTCAATACATGCTTCTCAATGTATGCAATAATTGAATAAAATCATCTAGACTTTTACAACATAAATGAATACATACAACATAAATTAATTGAAATTTAATACATTTATATTCAAATTAAATTATAATAATGATTTTAAAATTACAGTTATACAAATATTTTAAATTAAATTACATATTTTTTAAATTAAGCTGTGTCAAAGTACGAATTTGAAAAATTAAAATTACACTGTGTAATCTGTGCGAGTGGTGTGAAGGGGTAGGTAAGGATGAGAGTGTGATTGAAGTGCTGTGAGAGTGATTTGAAGTGCTGCGAGAGTGATGTGAAGTGGTGTGAGAGTGGTGTGAAGTGGTGTGAGAGTGTGCGAGTGTAAGAGATTGTCTATGGGGTAGAGTTTGTAGCTGTTTGCGTGAAAGAATTAGAAATTTTTTGTGTGTCTAAACGAGATATACCATAATATGCTTCACATCCGCTGCAATAGTATTTCGGTTTTTTCATAATCATGTGAAAGCAACCAAGTTTTCACTGTTTGTCTTGTTTCGTGGATTGTTAGTAGATTAATATTTAGAATCGTGTTTAACTTATTATATAGGTAGGTAGCCTGGTGTGCACGCTGTCTTCTAGCAGATGCTGTGTGGCATCGCACAGGCAGACAGGCGTCAGGTATGGTTCTTTTATTTTTGTGTTTATCAGTATAGGGTGTAATAGTGTGTTGTTTGACAACAACCTGCAGAATATAAGTTTGCCTCACAGTGAGTACTTTACACAACTCATATAATGTCGCAGTAGGGAATAGGAAGGGTTTAAATGTCATAACTTTTAACAGGGACCTTTGAGCTCTTTCTAGGTGTATCATGAATGTTTTACAAGCACCACCCCAAACTACAATACAGTAGCTCATGAGTGACTCCGCCAGTGCATAGTACACCCTGCGTAATAATTCAAAGTCTGCCACATGTCTCAGCTTTTTGAAAGCCCAAATTAATTTCCGGATTCGACTAGAAGTGAGATCGATGTGTTGCCGCCAGCTAAGTTTTTCGTCCAACAGAATGCCTAGATGTTTGACCTGTGTAACTCTGTGTAAAGACATACACGAGCAGTCGCTCTGCATGTGAGGTGAGTTGCATGTTATGTAACTTAATGTTTGTGTCTGGAGGTTGGATTTTGGAAAAGTGGAATTGTATATATGTTGTTTTTGAGATGTTTAGAGTGAGAATATTAGCTCTAAGCCAGTGTCCGAAAAGTAGCAGACATACACCTCAGTCAACCCCTTAGTACCGGGAAATAGAGTGGTGTTTATGGAGAAACCTCATATTCATTCATTTGATGACGTAGAGGAACATTGACTTAGGTATCATTAATCATAACAAACTTCTTTACACGAGTAAATGAAAAACAATAACGAGCTTGTAAAAATAAATTCAAAATATGTGCAAAGGTCAAATAGACCGTCTGTGTACGTTGTGGACCGCGGTAGGGAGTTTTCCTTTACTTTTCAATGGAAAATATTTACATAATATAATTAGGTATAATCGTGGAAACAGCGTACTTTACAAGCTATATTTTACTAACCGACTTCGAAAAATGTATGACGGTTTTTCTTTTTTTTTTATGTATGTCCGCCGATCATTCGGTCAGTTGTGGACCGATTTTCAAAATTCTTTTTTATCCGAAAGAGTATACTCCCGAGATGGTGCCATGGTTTTCGAAATTGCTTCAGCGCTTTTTGAAAAACAGAACAAAAACAAAAATATGTATAGATAGATGACGTTTTGGTTTTCTCTAATTACGGGTATGTTAAATGCCACGTTCCATGTTATTGGGGGTTTTAGTTCTGGGGTGTAACCAACTAAAAAGTGAAAAATGAAAAACTTTTTTACAAAAAAAAAATAACCGTTACCGCACCGCAACCCACCGCACCGTAACCGAACCGCACAATTTTTTTAATTTTTAGTATACTTATTTTCTTTTTGGAAGTCGGTTGTTTTTTTTGTAAAAAAGTTTCTTATTGGTACAAGGGCACCATTCCATGCATGCATTCCGTGGTCCATTGTGAGCGACCACGTTTCAGTTCCATAATTATGTCATCACTGGCAAAACGCACTGGTCATAGACTTTCGTCTTGACACACTGTGGTATGTGGGACGAGAAGATAACGAACCATTTACTAGTTATTGATTAAATATGCAATATAGGTCACCTATATAGGTGGTACAGCGGTACAGCATCCCTGGGGTTTCCAGGAACGCAAACCGAGCTACCTACCTCTAAGCTAAATGTGCCCTTGCTTTTATTGTTTATTACATTTAAGATATAAATGGGGAATTACGAAATGGGTTAAGACTTGAGATACCTGTATGGGGCTAGGTTTATACTAAAAATAACTGGCCTAGTGCAAGTCGGACTTGCCCGCAGAGGGTTCCGAACAATTTTTTTTTTAATTGTTTTTTTTTACCATGGATTTCTCACATGTCTTGCTGTAATCTATAAGTATAGAACTACTTTGTGTATTTATTTCAAAATTTTAGGCACACGAGTTTTAAAGATAATGGAGGGAGGAAGATAATTTTTAATAATTTTTTACAAGTTGGTTCTGATGACAATTCTTTTTTAAGGTAAGCAGGACCTGAACCGACATTCAGGATTAGTTCCTGCATGTCGATAGACGAACTCTTCAATGGTCTACATCACAGACACACAATTTTGTGTATAAATTTAAAAACTTGTTTTAACAACCATTTTCGTTGTAGGTATGTCACAAATTGATTAACTCCTAATTATATCAGCTTCCATCTTTCTATCACATTTACTTTTTAAGGCACTATTGACTGCCAATGACCTTGAGTGGTTAGCTTGCGTGTTCTGTGCTGAGTTTTGAACGCGTCGTACGTCCACCCGGTAATAGGACTCGCCCATCAAGGAGCGCTGTCCGAAATTAGACGCATTATTAATTTATTACGCATTAAACAACAGGTGTTAAACTAAAATACTTAGACTAAATTTTAAATAATTTAATGATCTTTAAAATGGTGAAGGTTTAATAAAAATACGCTTTATAGTTTTTGCGTAATTCTCCTTTATTTATCCGCGTTAGACATAATTTTACAAATTAATTACACTATGTTATAAAAATATAATTTCAAATATTCTCAGATCAAATTACGACGCAAATTATCTAGAGTAACATATATATTTTTTAAAGAAATAAGACTACTCGTTTAGACGTGATGTTCAATTAAAAACCAATTAATGCGCCTTAAATATCATAGCACTTGGCTAGCTCTAGACTACCTATTCAGCAGCCATCCTGTTAGTAATAGAGACAAGTCCGTGATTGTGTATATATATCTCATTAGAGATGCAATTATGCAAACCATTGAAGGAAATCCATCAGCATTGTTGTGGAAATTGGGACAGTGATGGATGAATGATTCATTTGACTGTGCATTAATTAGGTATTAAATAATATTTCCTGCTAGATTAAAACTTGATTATGACAATCTTTTAGCCTTCAGATAAGTTTCAATCCAGTTCAGCAGGCGTATTCGCTAACTCAGTTGACATCAATTTGATGGGCACTTTGCCGTACATTGCTGCTTTGACGTATAGGAAAACCGTAGTGCCTATTATAATCGATGTCCACTGAGCAATGTACTGCAAAGTGCCTATCAAATTGATGTCAACTGAGTTAGTGAATACACCTGCTGGTCGAGATTAACTGGTATTATATGCCAGCGATATCGTCAGTCGCGAGAAGTACCTGGATATGGGGAGGTTCTATGTTCGACTTTATGTATGTTTTTATTTTTTACACCCAGTAATAGGACTCGCCCATCAAGGAGCGCTGTCCGAAATTAGACGCATTATTATTTTATTATACATAAAACAACAAGTATTATACTGAAACACTTATACTAAAATATACATAATTAAATGATATTTAAAATGGCGAAGGTTTTATAAAAATACGTTTTACAGTTTTTGCGTGATTCTCAATTTTTTATCCGCGTTATACTTAACTTTACAAATTAATTAAACTATGATAAAAAAATATAATTTCCAATATTCACATATCAAATTACGAAAGAAATTATTTAAAATAACATATTTTTTTTTTCAAAAAAATAAATCTAGTCGTTTAGACGTAATGTTCAATTAAAAATCATTAGAAGTCGTATAACTGCGCCTTAAATGAAATAAATAGACTAATGTAATTAATTTTATAATATAATTAACCTTGACCGTGCTAAGTTCATGTAAAATAAATAAAATAATGGTGAAAGATGCCAAAAGCATTAAAGATACTTAATACTAATATTATAAATGCGAAAGTTTGGATGTTTGTGTTCCAATCACGCAAAAACGGCTGAAGGGATTTGAGTGAAATTTTGAACACAAATAGATTCAGCCTGGATTAAAACATAGGCCACTTTTTACCATAGAGAAGAAGCTAGATAACATAATTCTACGCCCTTCGTCGGATGTAATCACTCTACGGAGATTGAAGAACTACCTTGCTTGTTCTGCGTCCTATATTACGTTTCCTGATTTGCAGTGTTTACTCTAAAACCGGTCTACCATAACGATCATCGTTTTTACCAGTATTTCCTGACCATCGTATTTCCCGAGAAGAAGGGTAATGTTTTCACCTATGTTGTTACTTAAGGCGTATATATGCAGGCGTGTACTGCCAAATGGCGCACTCATTGAATAAAAAATCGTATCATAGCATAGAAAATAAAGATTAAAGAATCCTATGTTGAGTTTGTCCAAAGTAGTAAGCAAAACTGTCATAAACGGCCGTTTTTGTTACTTTTACTTACTACTTTGGATACGAAACATTTTGAGTCCTGTTTTAACAACGTCAAAATACTTTATCCTCTTTGTAATAAACGCAACATAGAATTCTTTAATCTTTATTTTCTACGCTTTGCTACGATTTTTTATTCAATGAGGGCGCCACTTATGCGGAGGTAGGCCCTTATGACCTTAGGTGTTCTTACGTATTGTATAATTGAAGGACAATCCCCAGTCAAAATATCCATAGAACCAACAACTGCCAAAAAAATAAGAATAGACTAAAACAGAAAACCCCAAACCGGCATTAAAATCCAACAAAAAAGTGAAACAAACAAAAAACGATCAACACGTGTAACAAGACTACGTCAGAAAAGTAGCGGTTTTATAAGAACAAGAGTCAGGAAATGCGTATGACTTATGTGTGCTATACTAGTGTACTACGTACTTATGACGTCACAGCCTGTCTAGTAGCACTACGGTTAATAACCTAGGTCGATAGGTAATTGATACGAGTTAATTGATAACTTGTATTTAATATGCCACCCAGAAGTAAGTGCGTATGTGAAGTGGAAATGTCACTTCTGGATATTAAGACGCTAATAACTGCCAATGACCTTGAGTGGTTAGCTTGCGTGTTCTGTACTGAGCTCACGTAATGCGTCGTGTGTCCACCCAGTAATAGGACTCGCCCATCAAAGAGCGCTGTCCGAAATTAGACGCATTATTAATTTATTACTCGTAGAACAACAAGTATTAAACTAAAACACTGAGACTAAATTATAAATAATTAAATGATCTTTAAAATGGTGAAGGTTTCATAAAAATACGCTTTATAGTTCTTGCGTGATTCTCATTTTTTTATCCGCGTTAGACATAACTTTACAAATTAATTACACTATGATAGAAAAATATAACTTCAAATATTCTGAGATCAAATTACGACGAAAATTGTGTAGAGTAACATATATTTTATTTCAAAGAAATAAGACAAGTCGCTTAGACGTGATATTCAATTAAAAATCATTAAAAGTCGTATAATGGCAAAGCTTTTGCGTAAGTGTTTTTGAAGTTATACTTCTTTTGGCGCGTTAGGGAAAAATGATGAGATTAAATTTTTACGATGCGCGCGCACACCGTCACCAAAAACCGACACCCTGAAGTTAGCTAGAACCGACACCCTAAAGTTAGCTATAGAATAATGAAGAATGATTGTTTTCCTTTTGTAAACTTTGTACATTTTTTAATTTTTTTTGGTGGTTGGGAAATCATCCAATGACATCTCCCGCTCTAGGGTTGAGCTGAGGGCGTGTCAGACTCTTACTGACTAAAACCCACCCCTGTTCCTTCCCTGCCCTGAGTGCCCAGGGGCGCGTTAACTCTGTTTCGAATTTATCCACAACTCCCGGGCAGAAATCGGCCATGACGGGCCCCGTCATGTTTGCTGACAACTCTTTTAGGCGCGCGTGGAACACTACGCGCCGTCGACTCTCAGGCCTGGTGCTCATCGGACGGCGAGCTACCCATTACTCGCTGTCCGCAGGCCCGGGTAACTTTGTGACAGTTTGGTTTTTTATCTTGTTACGCCAAAGAAGTATAACTTCTTACGTGCGTACATAAGTACACACACACTTTTTTTATGTGTAACACCTTTCCTCTCGCTTTCCTGCAATCTGTGGGAGTGTTACGTGAAATGGGACGGAAGTGTGTAACAGGAAGCCGGGGAAGCGCGCACTATTTGATTTGACCAAAGAGCGCGCGCGATGGTAGAGTTTGAACGATAAGTCTCCGCGCGGTCGAAATAAAAAAAAGAAAAGAAAGAAAGAAATCGGAACTAAAAGTTTTAATTTTATTTTTCAGGATAGAATGTTAATATTGCTTATTACCAAGGTGAGATGTCAAATGTTACACATCATATGCGACTACTGCAAGGCTCGCTCGTTTCCTTTTACCATAGTCTTGCGCTTGACCACCATCTCCTGATGGTAAGCGATGATGTGGTCGACGTGGGAGCATACTTACCTGCAAGTAACCTATTCACTCTTGATTTAAAGATCTCCAGGTTGTAGCTAGCACTGCCTGGAGTTGCGGGTAAACTTAAAATAGAGTTAACGCGGCCCTTGGCACAGGCAACTGAAGGAACAGAGGTGGGTTTTAGTCAGTAAAAGTCTGACATGCCCGGGCTCCACCCAGAACGGGAGCTGTCATAGGTTGATTTTTCACAAGAAAAGGGTGTAGCTGTCAGGAAACACAGACTCCGGCAGGCTATTCCACTGACTGTGTTCCCTATCGGTACCGTCGTGTTATTGTGTGTATGACATTAAGTCATAAAAGCTTACGAATTGGTACATAACGTCAAACTTTAATAACACGCTTTTATTATCTATTTTTATTATGTAAAAAAATCTTAGAAGTAAAGACCCACTTCTAGAGGTTTCAGGGGCAAACCCGCCACACTATTCCTAAACCACTGTAACTTCTGTAAGCCAGAATTAACAGTGGCGACCACCAGAAAAAAACACCGAAGCAATGAAGCTCGACGAGTCCCAGAGAAACGATTTAACTGTCTTGGGTCCCGCAACGAAATTCCCGGTTTCAGATTGTGATGAAATGTTTAGTTAGGTTGACAATGTATGGTTAGGTAAGTGACGTCATTCTAAATCCTAATGGTGGACTCCCAAAGATAGCGGACTAGTTATTTTTAGTTGTTGTGTTGTTGTTGTGTTTGTTTGTTTAGTTGTTTTTTTTTTAACCGACTTCGAAAAAGGAGGAGGTTATCAATTCGGATGTTTGTATTTTTTTTTTTTTTTTTTTTTATGTATGTTCGGGCATAACTCCGTCATATATTGACGGATTTGCAAAATTCTTTTTTTGTTCGAAAGGGGTTTATTCCGAAATGGTCCCATTTAAATTTCAAAAAGATCTGATGATGGGTTTTGGAGACAGACAACAGAACTCTTCAAAAATTGACAGCAAATCAACCGCGATTGCTGCTATCGTATGTCTATGAATTGTTAACACTGTTTAATGGGGAACCACAACTAACTAACTTTAATTTCGGAAGTCGGTGTCAAAAAACGAAGACACAAAACAGGAACACCGACTTCCGAAATTAAAGTTATTTTGCACTTTTTTTGGAAGTCGGTTCTATTTTTTTGTAAAAAAGTTTTTTTTATTATTTTTTTTTTAATTTTTTTTTTTTGGGTTTTAAATTAAAGGGAAAATAAAAAAAAAATAAAAAATATCCGAAAACCCGACTGATAAAAACAACTAAAAAGTTAGAGAGAGAGAGAAGAGAGAGAGAGCGAGAGTTAGTCAGTTAGTTAGTTGTGTGTGTTAGTTGTTGTTGTTTGTTGCAATTGCTAAAATCCATCAAGCCATTTAGGCTGCAGCGCGTGCCAAAGAAATATATAAACAAACACATATATGACGGCACGGTTGGCGCAGTGGTTGAGCGTTCGGCTGCTGCGCTGCGTGTCGCGGGTTCGATCCCCGCACGGAACAAATATTTGTATGACCTACATATAGTTGTTCCGGGTTTGGGTGTCTTGTGTATGTGAATTTACATGTTTGTGAACGCACCCACAATACAGGAATATTCCAAGTGTGGGGCAACGTTTAAAAAAAAAAAAAGAACATATATATATATATATCACATACATACTCTCGAAAAATAAAATGACGTCACTCTAAGTGTGTTATTTAGTTTTTTTTTAAACTATAATATTATATTTTGTTTCAGGTCATCGATGGAGACTGTATTCTGGTTTCAAGATTCAAGACCAAAGCCTTCAAGGCATCTGACAGACCTGTGATATCATTGCCTGCCTAGCATGGAGAACATCCATAAAGATAGAAAAAGAACGTGACTAATAAGTCAACAACAACAACAACAACAACAAACAACAAAAACAACAACAACATAGCTTAGCTACCTTTTATTTAGGCGGGTAGATAAAACCGCGGGGCGCAGCTAGTGATATTATAAATGTATAAGTTTGCGTGAGGATGTATGTTTGTCACTCTTTCACGCAAAAACTACTGAATGGATTTTGTTGAAACTTTACAGTAATATAGCTTATACATCAGAATAACATATAAGCTATAATTTATACCAACCTTGTTCATCCTAAAAACTGCAATTCATGATATCCAGTAGCGACACTTTTTGCAAAGTTCATGTCATGGCAACATGGAAATTCCACCCGTTGACTCATGTCGTCATTCCTACCGGTGATTGATATAGTTCGTTCATCATTATTATCGCGAAATATGCATTAGTGCGAGAAATAATTGGCTCAAATAGAAGGCGGTACTTTTCTAATACCCCGGAGATAAGGTCGGGTTTCAAAGAATTTGACGTCCGTCAAAAATGGTCACTTGAATTGGTGACGAATCGAAATTCTAATGAGTTTCTGGAAATAATTTATTGATTTTGTACTTGTTTTGATATTCTTGTATTCATTTGAAATTTAATTTATATTGTTTAAGACATTTATCATTTATGTTCTTTTCCGGATTTTGTGGAGCTCGTGGCTAAAGTAATAACAGCCGCACGGGTCGATCCATCAGGTTAAGCTACGCTTGCCGGGGTTGGTCCATGGATGGGTGACCATCTTTACATACCGAGACTCCTCCGTGCCTCGGAAAGCACGTTAAGCCGTTGATCCCGGCTGTCAATCGTGTATCTTTGGCAGTCGTTACGGGTCGTCAGAGGCCCGAAAGTCTGACAACCAGCCTTACCAAGGGGTATCGTATTGTCCAGTAACAGGGTTGTGGAGGTCAGATAGGCAGTCGCTCCATGTAAAATACTGGTATTCAGCTGCATCCGGTTAGAGTGGAAGCCGACCCCAAGATAGTTGGGAAAAGGCGCGGGCAGATGATGTTCTTTTCCAGATTTTATTGTTGTCATTATGGAAGTATTTAATTACTTAATATATTTCAATATGTATATACGAAAATACGTAAATATGGACCGATTTCACCAATGAAACTAATCGCGATTAGTTAAACTAAACTTCATGCGTTTAATCGAGATTAGAGCTTAATTTTGCGTTTCAAAGAAAACTGGGCGTTTAGAATTTAAACTAAGTTAAATATAAACTAGTTTAGTTTGTAGTGGTGAAATGCAAAATGAAGCTAATCTCGATTAAACGCATAAACTGAGTTTAGTTTTAGTAATCGCGATTAATTTCATTGATGAAATCGGCCCTAGTAGTCTAACATTCTAGTTCTTTTTTATAATTTTATTTGATATTAATCATCTATTGTAAAAAGTATGTCTTAAAGGATTTTTTAGCATAAAATTTATCACTCCAACCAGCATATAAATATATAAACAGTAGTTACATTAAGACGCAGTTAAACGACTTTTAATGGTTTTTAATTGAACATCACGTCTAAACGACTTGTCTTATTTGTTTGAAAAATATATGTTACTCTAGACAATTTCCTTCGTAATTTGATCTCAGAATATTTGAAATTATATTTTTATTAATTTAATTTCAGCGTACCTAATTCATTTGTAAAGTTATGTCTAACTCGGATAAAAAATTTGAGAATCACGCAAAAACTATAAAGCGTATTTTTATGAAACCTTCACAATTCTAAAGATCATTTAATTATTTACAATTTAGTCTCAGTGTTTTAGTTTAATACTTGTTTTTTTATGTGTAATAAATTAATAATGCGTCTAATTTCGGACAGCGCTCCTTGATGGGCGAGTCCTATTACTGGGTGGACATACGACGCGTTACGTGAGCTCAGCGCAGAACACGCAAGCTAACCACTCAAGGTCGTTGGCAGCTAATAGCGCCTTAAAACAAATATAAACGTTATTAAATGAAGTTGTCCCGTTTATTGCATTTGTTCGACGCATAAATAAATAGTTTAACTATTAAGGCATGAGTTATGAATTATGATAATAATAATTATTGAACAATTTGCCACAATTATGAACAGGTAAATGACAGTTTCCTACTTGTTAAATTATTCGAATTTTATTACGTGTACTAGTTGCATTTTATAATAAGTCTAGTTAGTACTGGTTTCTTTTAATAAAATAAAAGCTGAACATTGAATTTAAATACATATCATCACTCTCCTGCCCTTATCCCAATTTATTTGGGGTCGGCGCAACATGTCTTTTCCTTCCATACTCCTCTATTAGTCGTCATCTCTGTAGTCATCCCCTTTTTACCCATATCCTCTTTCACACAGTCCAACCATCGTTTCTTTGGCCTTCCCCTACTCTTACACAAGACTTTCCTCACGACATTTTCTTCAGTCCTCCGCATCACATGCCCATACCACGACAACCGACTTCCACACAACTTTTCAGTCAGCGATGCCACTTTCAGACTTCCTCTTATACAGGGTGTAACAGAAAGGTGTGGTCATATTTTAAGAACTGCATCTGCCCATCGATATGAACAACTTTCTTCAAGAAAATCCGGGAAAATCCAAAAAAAAATTTTAACCTCCCATACAAATATTGATCAGCTGATGATGACTTTATATGGAAAGTCCAATTTTTTTTTGGGAATTTTGTATTTTTTCTTAGAGAAAGTTGTTCATTTCTATGGGCAGAATCGGCTCTTAAAATATGACCACACCTTTCCGTTACACCCTGTATACTCATTCCTAATTCTATCCATGCGCGTAACACCACACATCGCTCTTAGCATTCTCATCTCAGCCGCACGCAATTGCTTTTCATTCATCCCTTTTGTGGCCCAACATTCTGAACCATACAAGACAGCAGGTCTGACCATTGTTTTATAAATCTTGCCCTTAAGTTTAAGGGGAATGCGGGAGTCACAGATAGTCCCGGTGACCTAAGAAAGGCAGTTCTATGTATGAAAAATGGAAAGGCCATGGGCCCTGATGACATACTAGTAGAAGTATGGAAGTGTTTGAAAGAGGATGGATGTATGTGGCTGACTTTATTCTTCAATAAGTTCAAATACATATACGTATACGTTGCTAAAAAAAACTTTTTTACAAAAAATACAACCGACTTCCAAAAAAGAAAATACACTTAAAATTTAAAAATAACTTTAATTTTGGCAGTCGGTGTTTGTGTTTTATTTCTTCGTTAATTGACACCGAATGCCGAAATTAAAGTTATTTTTCAATTTTAAGTGTATTTTCTTTTTTGGAACTCTGTTGTATTTGCTGTAAAAAAGTTTTTTATTTTTCACTTTTTAGTTGTTATATACCCGATAACATGCAACGTGGAATTTGAACATACTCGTAACTGGAGGAGACCAAAACGTCATCTACGTATACACATTTTTTTTTTTGATTTTTTCAAAAACCGTTAAAGCAATTTCGGTAAAAAAAGAATTAGGAAAATCGGTCCACAACTGACAGAAAAAAACGGGTGTAATACATAAAAATAAAACATACATACAGTCGAACATAGAACCTCCTCCTTTTTGCGAAGTCGTTAATGAAACGCGGGAGAGTTCGTGGCTGAGTTAGTAACAACCGAAAGGGTAAGAAAAAAATGGGTCTATCTTTGATGGGGTTCGATGGGGCCAGGGTCTCGGGTGTGTTTGTAAGTCACCTCGGCCCCTGGCACAGGCGACTGAAGAAACACTGGTGGGGTTTAGATCTCAGAGCGGGAGAAGTTATATGATGGTTACTTACCCACAAAAAAACATGAGTCAATCTTGTCAATCTTCAAGGTTAAGCAACGCTTGCCGAGGTCGGTCTGTGGATGGGTGACCATCTTAACATACCAAGATTACTCCATGCTTCAGAAAGCACGCCAAGCCGTTGGTACCGGCATTTTTCAAACATTGACAGTCGTTGCAGGTGAGTAAATTATTTTCCTTCAAGCTTGTTGCCTCACCTTTATGTCAATGTTCTACTCCTGATTGCGAATACGAACAATCCGCACATCATATCCTGTGGGAGTGTACTTTTTGGCAAACTGAGCGCAATATTATGTTGGATAGTATTCAGCCTACGTCTGGAGTTGTCTATTACACGGACCTTGTGGAAACTAGAACGAATTTCCGTGTGTTCAAGCGTTTTTGCCATACCTATTATTGGAATCAAGTGTAACAGCTCACAATTTTAGGACCCATTAATATTAGTATTTTTAACCAGTGGTGCTTGGCAACAGGGCTTACCCTAGTTGTAAAAACCCCCTTTGTGCCTACTGGCCTAGTTTTGTTCTATCTCCCGCTTGATTAGGAGGGAAGTGGAAATTATGTTTTTCTTACTCCTCCGCTGTCTTTTCTGATTAATTTCGTTGCGGGACCCAAGACAGTTTAATCGTTTCTCTGGGACTCGTCGAGTTTCATTGCCTCGGCGTTTTTTCTGGTGGTCGCCACTGTTGATTCTGGCATAAAGAAGTTACAGTGGTTTGGGAATAGTGTGGCGGGCTTGTCCCAAAAAAAAAGTCGTTGCAGGTAGTCTGAAGCCATACAATCTGACACCAGCCAGTCTTGCCAAGGACTATCGTGTTACCCAGTTACTGGGTTTTGAATACTGGTACTCAGCACCAGTTAGACTGGAAGCCGACCCCAAAATTTTACGAAAATTTTTAAAATGTTGGGAAAAGGTTAGGCAGATTACTGCTCAAAATTAAACACAAACATACATGTTAAACGTCAAAAAAGTTTATATTCAAGCAGACGTATCGTTAATTTTTTGAAGTGAAACTTCTTTAGAATCGTTGTGATTTCAAATCGGATGCAACGGAAAAAACGACAGGTAAGAGACACAAATACAAAAGAGCGAGAGAGCAGATGACGGCGAGAGGAGAGGGCGCGCGCGACGCGGGGCCTGGGGTCCCGTCACTTCGCTACCGATCATCAACTTTAGACAACTATTGCTCATCTTTGGCCACCTTTTGACAATCTTTTCCCACCTTTGACCACCGATTGCTCACCTTTCGCTCACCTTTGACCACCTATTGCTCACCTTTGACCACCAATTGCAAACCTTTGACCAACTTTTGCTCACCTTTGGCCACCTTTTGACCATCTTTGCCCATCTTTGCCCACATTTGCCCATCTTTGCCCACCTTTGACCACCTATTGCTCACCTTTGACCACCAATTGCTAACCTTTGACCAACTTTTACTCACCTTTGGCCACCTTTTTGCTCACCTTTCGCTCACCTTTGACCACCTATTGCTCACCTTTGACCACCAATTGCAAACCTTTGACCAACTTTTGCTCACCTTTGGCCACCTTTTTGCTCATCTTTGCCCATCTTTGCCCACATGAAGTTTCACTTCTATCGTGTTTTTTTTTATAGAGCTCTTGGTCATATTTAGGTGACTGGGCTACGGGGGGATATGGAGAGAGCTATGCTCGGAGTTTCCAGGAATAAAGATTATCGAAGGAGAACCAAGGCTACTGATATAAGTCCCCGGGGGTGGAGGATAAATCTGCCCGGGGGTGGAGGATAAATTCGAAAGAGTTACCTCGCCCCCGGGCGCGTAGGGCAGGGAGGAACAGGGGTGGGTTTTAGTCAGTAAGAGTCTGACACGCCCTTCCGCTCCACCCCAGAGCGGAAAGAGTCATTAGATGATTTCCCACCCCCCAAAAAAAAAAAAAAAAAAAAAAAAAAAAAAACTGATATAAGTCGAAGAATCACCAAACTGAAGTAGAAGTGGGCAGGGCATTGCTCGCAGAACAGATGGTCGAAGGAGCTGAAAAGTTCTGGAGTGGCGACCGCGTACTAGAAGACGCAGCGTTGGAAGGCCTTTCTCGTGGTGGACTGATGACCTGGTGAGGGAATCCGATGGATGCGAGACGCACAGGACCGGTCGTTGTGGTGACACTTGGGGGAGGCCTATATCCAACAGTGGACGTTTTTCAGATTAGATGACGATGCTGATGAGGTGAACTGTTTCATTTTTAACAAGTGATAAGTGAGATAAAAAGGACAAAGAAAAGGAAAGGGAACAAGCCATGAGTTTACGTATGTTTATTGTTTTATTTACACTTCATGCAACAAAAGTACAAAGGCGTATTTAATGCCTTAGGCATTCTCTACCAGTCAAGGGTGGTGGAGAGATAATATGGCAGGTGCATAAAAACAACAAATAAAGTAAAAATAATAAAAAACGGGAACAAAAATATACTAATAATACACATTAAACTAAAAGAGTAATGAATATAAATGTAGATGGATGGAGTGGGAGAGGGAGGCCAAAGAAAAGATGGATGGATTGTGTGAGGAGTGATACGAAAGAAAAGGGAGTTAGTGATAGCGTGATGGCTGACAGGACAGAATGGAAGAAAAAAACGTGTTGCGCCAACCGCAAGTAACATGGGATAAGGGCAGGAAGATGATGATGATGATATATTTAATATAATAACTACCTAAAAAATATATATTTATTAATATAAAGTAATAGAAATGTTTTGACGAATGTTTACGTATGATATGACGTATGTTAACGTATGTTATGACGTATAGTGGCAGATAAATCGAGAGGAAAATGGATGATAAAAAATGCTAATTGGTACCTACCTTCTTTTTTGGGACAGCATCGTTTCGTCAAGAGAAAGCACCGTAAAAACCCAATATCAATTTAAAAACGTCATAGGTATTTTTTCTGTAAGTTATTCCTCATTGATATTTACCTCAACATTCTAATTTCAAGGAAATGCATCCAAGAGGATAAATGACTTAAAATTAGAACATAATTCTCGTATTTCTTAGAAATATTTCATCGTTCTGACGTACCCCTACTATAGCATTTAAACCCCATTTTGATTGAATTTTATTCCGGAAATTATAGGGAACTAGCTGACCCGACATACGTTGTCCTGACGCGCGAACTGTCAAATATTAATTAACGCGCGAAGTTTAAGTGGTCGTTAAGTTTTCTGAAGTTTGCCAATTTTCTGCGCAACTTTCTTAATTTTTTCTTTCATTAGAACCTTCTCCTGACAATAACAAACAGAACAAAAAAAGAATTAGCAAATTCGGCCGCCGGCCAAGGAAATAGGGATTCATTTTTAGGGTTCCATACCCGTGCCTAGGAGTAGCGGATGAATTCGTAACAAAGTTACCGCTCCCAGGACACTCAGGCAAGGAAGGAACAGGGTTGGGTTTTAGTCAGTAAGAGTCTGGCACGCCCTCCCGCTCCACCCAGAGCGGGAGATGTCATTGGATGACTCCCACCCCAAAAAAAAAAAGGGTTCCGTACCCGAAGGGTCCAAAAGGAGCCCTATTGCTGTCACTCACGTGTCCGTCTGTCTGTCCGTCCGTCGTCTGTAACAAAATTTTGTTACGAAGAATTTTTTAACTTCCCATTGGCCTTGAAATTTGGTGATAATGTTTATTATTACGTATACTTTAGTAACAAATACCAATATTTGGTACGGAACCCTTAATGTGCGAAATCCGACACGCACTTGGCCAGTTTTTAACCGACTTTCGAAAAAGGTGGAGGTTCTATGTTCGACTGTATGTATGTTTTTTTTTTTATGTATGTCCGCGCATTTTTTCGTCAGTTGTGGACCAATTTTCAAAATTCTTATTTTATCCGAAAGAATATACTCCCGAGGTGGTCCCATATAAATTTTATCGAAATCGCTTTAGCGCTTTTTGAGAAACTGAACAAAAACGAAAAATACGCATATCTTGATGACGTTTTTGTGTTCTCCAAATGTTTAAATTCCACGTTCCATGTTATTGGGGTTTTTATTTCTACAACTAAAAAGCAAAAAAAAAATCTTTTTTACAAAAAAAACAACCGACTTCCAAAAAAAAAATACACTAAAAATTTAAAAATAACATTTAGTGTATTTTTTTTTTGGAAGTCGGTTGTTTTTTTTGTAAAAAAGTTTTTTTATATAATAGATTGATTAATTTCAAGCGTTATTTCACTGGCGTAAGTTTTGAAGAAGATATAAAATTGGAATTAGAGGTGTGCATCATCAGATAACTTCTCCCGCTCTGGGTGGAGCGAGAGGGGCGTGTCAGACTCTTGCTGACTTTAATCCCATCCATGTTCTTCCTTCAGTGTCCCTTTGCGTTCCAGGTTCACGGCAACTATTTCGAATACCCGCAGCTCATTGAAATTATTCCATTCGCAGCATGAAATCTCTTTGTTTACATGTCCAAGCACGTGTACGTCTGACATTCGAACTATGTTGCCGAGACGTCACACATGAGTCACAAAGAGGAAACTAAACCACTTTATATGTTAATTTCATTTACTTACTACGTAAGAGAATGTAAGTTTGTTTGTTTTTACTAAAAAAATGCTATTATATTGCTGAGTAAAGTTGTTCTACATGAAACAAAAATAATACAGCATGTAACAAAAACCCCGTCTGATCCGGAAGGGTATTTATTATTTGGTATCGTACTGCGTACACATATACGTAATCATTTAATATATATAATAAGATTATTATTTTTCCCCAATGAAAATAATTAATTAAAAAAAAGAAAAACTTACCAAAGGCAACACTGAGCTCTCGATAAAGTTCACCTACAGTTTTCTGTCAAAGAAGCCGCCTGAGCGAGACGGTCTTTTTGATCCTTTGTAAAGAGTGCCTACAGCGAGGCCAATGCAGGGTATCGTTTGAAATAAAAATAGATAAAAATAAAAGGATTTCGCCGGCCGGTTGAGTGTTGTCAACTTATGATAATTTTCCATATTTAGTGTTATATTTCGCATATTTTATAAAAATAAAAAATCTATAACTTTTGAATTTTATGAGTTACATTTACGTAGATTAAACCAGGAATACGCCTTTATTGGATCAAACAGGGTTTTATTTACATGCTGTATAAGAATATACACTGCAACCAAAAATAAACTTATGACTAACTACATCAAATAATAATCAAAAATTTGAGGTCGAAAAATTCTCTTAAGTAATGTGCCCAAAATACTAGCCGCATTTCCACGTTGTATGGCAATGGTTATCCTTTGTCCAAGGTAGAAGCCAGCCCTTAGGTCACACCCGGGCTTGCGGACGGCGAGCAGTGGGTAGCTTGCCGTCCGATCAGCACCAGGCCCGTGAGTCGACGGCGCGTAGTGTCCCACGCGCACCTCAAAGAGATGAGTGTCAGTCACCACTGACGGGGCCCATCGTGGCCGGTGCCTGCATGCCTAGGGGTAGCGGATAAATTCTCAACATGAGTTACCGCACCTCTGGGCACTCAGGCAGGGAAGGACCCGGGGTGGGTTTTAGTCAGTAAGAGCACACGCCCTCCCGCTCCACCCAGAGCGGGAGAAGTCATTGGATGATTTCCCACCCCCCTAAAAAAAAAAGCCCTTGGGTCACGCGAATTGTTAAGAATGCGTTTAGATAGGTCCGAAACAGTCCGGGGTAGAAACTCTTGAATCGTGGGGCGATTCGAGAGTTTCAACCCCAAACGGTTCGAAAATATAATGCTGACGACTAAAAAAATATAATTTGTTCGTCAGTTAGATTAACAAAAAATATTGAAAATGTATTTATTCTTTTGTCACTTTAACAAAAAATTAAGACGATACAGTGGGTTGAAATTTCGGATGACGTCACACTTAAGTTAAAATTGTACCACTTTTTAGTCAAAAGTGACGTAACAAGCCCCCACTCCTGAACTTTGATGCGTTGTATCTTTGCATTTTTCATTTTTTTCGACGCCCATTGATAAATGATTTTATTTTTGTAAGTAGGTTTTAGGATGATTCACGTTACACCGTGTCGCCACCGGGCCGTGCCCCGGCCGTGCCCCGGCCGGGGCACGGTCAAAGATTGTTGCATACATTTTGTATGAAGTGATTCATGCTACGCGGCCGTGGCTCGGCCCGGTGGCGACACGGTGTAACATGAACGTGTGCACAGGGCGCGGACGTGCCCCGGCCGGGCAACAATTGCCGGTCAAACAATTGCACGGTCAAATATCTATAGTATACTTTTTGTATGAACTGATCCATGCTTGGCCGTGCTCCGGACGTGCCTCGGCCGTGCCCCGGCCGGGGCCCGGTGACGGCACGGTGACAGCCCGGTGTAGCATGAATGACTAGCCCGGTGGACGTGCCCCGGCCGTGCCCCGGCCGAGGCACGGCCGGGGCTCGGTGGCGACACGGGGTAACGTGAATCATCCTTTTTAAACAACACTTTTACACGTCAAAATTTCTTTTTGTGTCAGATGTAGCTAGATGAGGCCGGTGTTTCCTAGCTGACTACCCTGAGAAGAAACACCGAAACAAACTCAGAGCTCAAATGAGCTCTGAGTTTTGAGCACCTCCCAGATCTTTTAAGCCGCTTGTACATATTTTATTTAATAGTTTAGTTATGTATATTGTAATCAAATAGTAAAAATTAAAAATACGTGTCTAATATTTTTTGATAATCTAAACTAGGAACTAAATAGATTTTTTTTTTTTACTTTGTCTTTTTCCATAATACTATTGTTCTACTTAGATGATATAAAATCACGACCGTATAACCTAGAAGAGGTCTGACCGAGAGACCACCACCAACAAAGGTTTTACAATAACTTGGTATACTTTACTGCAACATTATACAAGTTTCGTGAGTCCTGATTTGATGCCATACAATGATACAAAGGCGTCGGCCCTACTGTTTTTTATTTTTTTATTGTTGATAGGCACGCGTTTGACCACTACTTCACCGGATGGTAAGCGATGATGTTGTCGAAGATGGAGCACGCTGGCCTAGAAGTAACCTATTCACTTTTGACTTAAAGACTCCCAGGTTGTAGCTATCAGGAAACACAGACTCCGGTAGGGAATTCCACTCCCTAGCTGTACGCACAATGAATGTTTTCTCAAAACGCGCTTTGCTTTCAAGGGAAACCGTTACCTACGGAAATTTGCAATGCTTACAAGTACCTCCTCTGGTATATTATTGCCTATTTTTCGAAAGAGTTATCACAGCCCTGGAACGCAGGGAGAGCTGAAAGAACGCGGGTGGGTTTTAGTCAGTTAGAGTCTGAGACGATGAGCGGTAGAAGTTATTTGATGATTTCGCACCCTGGTGTTTTTAATTGCCTACCCATGTCAAAGAAGATTCTCTTATTAAGGCGCTATTAACTGCCAATGACCTTGAGTGGTTAGCTTGCGTGTTCTGTGCTGAGCTCACTTAACGCGTCGTACGTCCACCCAGTAATAGAACTCGCCCATCAAGGAGCGCTGTCCAAAAAGAGACGCATTATTAATTTATTATACATAAAACAACAAGTATTGAACTAAAACACGTATACTAAATTATAAATAATTAAATGTTCTTTAAAATGGTGAAGATTTCATAAAAATACGCTTTATTGTTTTTGCGTGATTCTCAATTTTTTATTCGCATTAGACATAACTTTACAAATTAATTACACTATGTTATAAAAATATAAAATATTCTGAGAATATGATATTCTGAAATTACGACGGCAATTGTATATTGAAGTCACATTTTTTTTTTTCAAACAAATAAGACTAGTCGTTTAGACGTGATGTTCA
This sequence comes from Polia nebulosa, assembly GCA_951329385.1. Lineage (NCBI taxonomy): Eukaryota > Metazoa > Arthropoda > Insecta > Lepidoptera > Noctuidae > Polia > Polia nebulosa. Next base: position 5,684,551 of record OX589610.1, on the reverse strand, counting down.
ATTAAAAACCGAACTGCCGAAACTGCGCCTTAAACCGCTTTTATTGGGTTGGTATGTATCTATGTAACGGAATCTTTAAACGTGATTTTCACACACTTCAAAATGTCGGATTGAATTGAAACTTCGCACACTTATCAAGGACCGATGACAGTACAATAACTTAATAAATTTGTCCGAATAGAACTAGAAAATAAATATTAGTAACTTTTGGAACTAGCCGAACTAAAATGTAGAGAATAATTTTCTTTTATAATTTTAATTTTATCGTAAAAAGCGTGGGTTTATTTTAGTGATATATTGGTAAAAGTAGTCATTATATTATAAAATATCTCAAAAAGCACCCCACGCTTTTTACCTTTCCACCTTACCACGCTTTCAAAACCAGTGGGTCAAGTCTTTTGTGGGTGTGGCCAGTCATGGCAAATAAAAATTTAAAGATATTGTATTCTAGAATAAGGTTTCTATGGGTTCTATGGGTCTATGCCACCCGAATTAAAATCATTATTATTATTTAATTTAATTTTCAAATTTTGACATTTTTAATTTAATTTTTTGACATTTTTAACTTACTTTAGTGACATTTTTAATTTAATTTTTTGACATCTTTGAATTTGTTTGGCATCTGTTATTTATTTTTATTGAAAGTTTTGAAGTATGTATGTATTTGAATTACTTATATGGGCATAAAGCCTGAAATAAATGAAATTATTATTATTATTATTATATTTACAATAAAATTGAACATAACATAGAAAATTATTTTCTACTTTTTAGTTCGGCTAGTTACAGAAGCGTGTTTTTTTAGGAGCCCTATTGCTGTCACTCACGTGTCCGTCTGTCTGGCTGTCCGTCGTCTGTCACACAGGTTTGACAGCCAAACGGTTGGAGCTACAGTCTTAAAATTTTCATAGTATAAGCATCTTGTTGACCCAAAGCCATACAAATAGTCAAAAATACATTTGATACGGAACCCTAAATGTGCAAACTCCGACTTTTTAACTATTATTTTAATTGCCTGAATCTGTTCATATTGTACCTCCGTGGTAAGGCCTATAATAGACTAGCATAGCATAGCAAAGTCAGCCTTTTAATGTTACCACTGTTGACACGGGCTCTCTGTGAGACAGAATAGATCTTAATCCACCTCACGGGCCCAGTGCTGGTTGGTGATGGATGTCACATGTCTTCGAATTTTTGGTTCTAGAACATGTCAATTTCTCCATGATGTTTTTATTCATTGTTCTGAGAGCAGTGGACGTGATGAAATAATTTACATTAATTAAAGTGTCTTTTTTTTTTTTTTTTGTGGGGTGGAAAATCATAAGATCTGGGTGGAGCGGGATGGAGTGTGAGACTGTTTCTGACTAAAATCTGTGTGTTCCTTTATTTGCTCTTTGCGTTCCAGCCCCTCTAGCCAAATATCTTTTATAATATCGCTAACACTAACGCTTCGTGCAAAATGTATAGCAACGACATTACTGGACGTGAGTCACTTGACAGTTCTCTCCGCAGGTAATGTCCTTGCCATATATGTTGCACGATTAAACGTTAGCGTGAACGATAAGTACACGTATACAGAAAAGTATTTTCTCTAACCCCATAGGGCCGTTTTCGTTCCTGGGATCGAACCCACAACCGTAAGTAAGTACCACACGTAAGTCAGAGCTGTTACCACTGAGCCATCACTATTCTCAACATATTAGGTTTATTCACTTAAGTTTATTTCTGTTAACCCGATTACAAAACAGTCAAATTATTACCTACAAGCGCAGCCAGCGACTATAGTACTTAAATCAATGTGCAACACTTACGACAGACGTAGTTCGGTCTAGAATCTAGATAGTTCAGGTTTTTGCCTAGACAGCCTTGCTACCTGCTTGAAGGCCTATATGGTGATGATATATGGAAATATTCATACGAGGTGATTAGCGTTTATCAATCGATGGGGCTGCTCGATTGATTGATTAGTGAGGAATTGATTTTTGTCATTTAATGTTATTAATTAGGTTCGTGGCTAAAGTAATAACAGCCTTTTTTTATTTATTTTATTTGTGGGGTTGGAAATCGTCCAATGACATCTCCCGCTTTAGGGAAGGAAAGAAGGGCGTGTCAGACTCTTACTGACTAAAACCCACCCCTGTTCCTCCCTGCCCTGAATGACGAGGTAACTCTTTCAAATTTATCCTCAACCCGGCAGGCATCGGCCATGACGGGCCCCGTCGTGTTTGCTGACAACTTTTAGATGCTCGCGTGGAACACTACGCGCCGTCGACTTTCGGGCCTGGTGCTGATCGGACGTCCAGTTCAGTGGCTGTTTTAATTATTCGCTGATTGATTCCTAGTCGATATTGTGATGTAAAATTGGTGTAGTTTTATGTCTCAAGTGTCTACGCAACTGGACACTCCCTCCACCTTCCCGTGGCCCTTCCAACTTAGAAGTTATACGGGCCGAATCGTGGGGCGCGTGCGGACGTAGCTCCCTTGGCCATCTTATTTTATCGTCCGCAGGCGCTTCTTGATCCCGTACAAATTAGCCACGTGTGTCCCGTGGTAACACCTCTCCCACAATTGGGCGGTTGACAGCACAAGGTATAGGGCATCTGCATCGCCGGGCAGTCCCTGTGCTACTGCACCTATGCATTGCGCTCCTCGCGCTCCAGCCCGCTCTGGACGGCGTGCCACGTGTGCGGGAACTCCTGTGAACCCACAAGATCAGAGTAGTAGATCGGGCCGGCCTCCGTGCGGCTGATCCCATCCATCATCTTGCATCTTGCTTCTGCATACAGGGAACAGACCCACAGCGCGTGGTGCAGGTCTTCCTCTTCCAGACCACAGTAGCATACGCTCACCTCACATAGCTTCATATCATGCAGTCTTTTCCTAAAACATCCAATAAACACATAATACGCAACTGGACAATATGTGGAATTATTGAAACAGGCGCGATCTTTGTAAAATGAAGCTGAGAATTTTATTGTAGTATTGACTACCTCAGCGAAGTTTGCCGAGAAGGCTGACTCGACACATTTGTTACCAAATACTGCAGAAAAACATTAGAATGTGTTACATCTGCATTCTAATGGTAAAAAAGTAAAAATACACTACGTAAGACTAGGCAATATAGTCAAAAGACTATAGCCTTCCCTTCCGGGTAAATAAAAAAAATCAATTGATAGACTCCTGAATTAGGTATCTAATAACCACGTCGTAGAATCTATGCAGTTATAATACGAATACCTACTTATTTACGCGCTTGATAAATTGCATTTGAATAAAACAAATTCATTTTGAATTATTATATTAAAATGCTTATTCGTAGGAATTTTAATAAAGCGTTTTAATTCTGTATAATTTACGTAATGTTTCCTGCGTCTAGTTAACAATTACGAAATGTCTAGACGTTTTAGAAGCATTAACTGGAGCGAAACAATAGAACACCTGTGATTATTAATTTTATATTTACTACGTGTAATAAAAACTAAACTATTGTAAGTTAAAACATAACAACGTTAAATTATTTTAAGACAATGTTATGATATTTTAAGGCGCTATTAATTGCCAACGACTTTGAGTGGTTAGCTTGCGTGTTCTGTGCTGAGCTCACGTAACGCGCCGTATGTCTGTCGCAGACATCTGGTTGAATTCGCCATTCAATTGGACGCCTAGAAAATGACTGAAGGACAGCCAGCCAAGTCGTTGAACGCAACGTTTAACCAGATGACTGGATGTAGTCTAGTCATTTATTTAAATTGAATATTGATGAGTTTGTGATGTCACTGATCATGATTATGTGTGTACAAAAGGCAATGTTAGGATAGCTCGGGACATGGGGCACCCCGAGTTCGGTTAGACCCCGCCATCCCCTTCGTGATTATTTTTTTTTAAACCATAGAGCTCCAACTACGCCTTTTAAATAAATTCATTTCAGAATCACTAATAAATAATATTTTTTGAAGAGAAAATTTCTTTAGGCGCGTTAGGCATTTTTGAGATGAGAAAAAAACTATTGAACTCGCGCGTCACCGTCACCGTCACCGACCGTCGTAGCACTCGTAGCGGATTGTTTTTTTATGAATTTAGAACTTATGGATCTTTCTACGGGGCTTTAAAAAGGGAACCCAAATTTTGGTTATTTTTGCGATGGGACTGACCGCATTCGAGATATTTATGATTTTATATCTTAATAACCCCTCTCTCTCCCTTAGTAACCCCCATTTTTCACTTAACTTAAAGTTTTTAATCATTTGGCTGAGTCTTGGTCAGTCATCTTCAAAGGGCTGACATTCAACACGCCAAGTTGTTAAACGTTGAGTGATTTTAGTTAAATTGACTATCCGCCTAACCATTTAATTGAATGCCGTTTAATGAACGGCCTAGGCGTCCATTAGAATGGTGAATTCAACCAGATAGCAGGGACATGTCCACCCAGTAATAGGACTCGCCAATCAAGGAGCGCTGTCCGAAATTGGACGCATTATTACTTTATTATACATAAAAGAACAGATATTACACTAAAACACGTATACTAAAATATACATAATTAAATGACCTTTAAAATGGTGAAAGTTTCAAAAAAATACGGTTTATAGTTTCTGCGTGATTCTCAATTTTTTATCCGCATTAGATGTAACTTTACAAATTAATTACACTAAGTTGTAAAAATATAATTTCAAATATTCTCAGATCACATTACGAAGAAGATTGTCTAGAGTAACATATATTTTTTTCAAAGAAAAAAGAGTTTAGTAATATTAAAAAATAGATTGCCCTACTTATTTAAACTATATTTCATATTATAAAAAGATAAACTGTTTGTTTGTTAGTAAAATGTAATCTTTGTTATAATAATAATAATAAGTAGTGGGCAATATCGTAGCAAAGCTCGTAAGAGTTATCTACAAGGAAAAAAGATGGCGCCTTCAATAACTCAGCCATTAACCTACCTAGTTGACCGATACACGAGGTATCCTTTTAGGGTTCCGTACCCGAAGGGTAGCAACGGTCCGTCCGTCCGTCCGTCCATCTGTATGTCAGGGGCTCAGGGGACTGTACTGTATCTCATGATCCGTAATAGGTAGACAGTTGAAATTTTTACAGAATGTGTATTTCTGTTACCGCTCTAACAACAAATATTAAAAATAAAAATAATATTAAAAGGGGCTTCTCTACTAGAAACGTGTTTTATTTGGATTATTTCAAGTAGACGCGTATAATTTTGATTGAACGATGGTACGGAATCCATTATGTGCGAGTTCGACTCGCACTTGGCCTTTTTTATTATAAAGTTAAAGTAATAAAAACCATAACGTTATCGTTTTTACGCAATTTAAATAAAAGTAAATATCTTGAAATTATTGTTCTGTATTTTAAATGCAGGGATGACATTATTGTATAGCGATAAGGCCATAAAGGTGGTTTTACACAGGCGAGGCGAGGCGTGGATGGAATGGGCGAGAATTGAAATATGTATGGCAATTTTTTTATCAACGCTCTGCCCATCTTTGGTGTAAAAGTTCTAGATGCGCGAGTATCTGCGAGGCGGGAATTGAAATATTTGTTAGTACAATATTGAACTTTACTGCTCTAAGAATAAAGTGTTTATTTTCTTTGAATCTCGCACCGGCCGTCGAGGACCCGCTCAGTCTCCGTCAAGCGCTATCTCGCGAAGTCTCGCGCTGGCACGCGCTGGCACGCGCCGGTACGCGCCGGCTCGCGCCGACCAACGCGAGGCATCGCTGCATACTTATACTCTCCAGCTCCCACTGCTACTTACATGTTTTCTTTTTCCTCCATTAACATATTTAATAAGTAATGACGAAACACGAAACAAGAAAAGTCTTGTGTATGGATGTGGATGGCTATAAGAGTAGAGGAAGGCCAAAGAAACGATGGTTGGACTGTATGAAAGAGGATATGGATAAAAAGGGGGTTACTACAGTGATGACGACTAATAGAGGAATATGGAAGAAAAAGACATGTTGCGCCGACCCCAAATAATTTGGGATAAGGGCAGTAGAACGATGATGATGACGAAACACGGTAGAAAACAAACCAACGAACGTTGATCGCACAATACTGGCTCTTTCTCTACTAAACGTAGGGCACGCGAGGCAGCGCGAGCCGGCGCGAGGCAGCGCTGGCCATCGCGATACATCGTTCGGTGTAAAAAAGTAAGCGTGATTTCAATTCTCGCCCATCCCATCGACGACGCCTCGCCAGTGTAAAACCGGCGAGGTGTAAGGCGTTCCCTCACCGAGCGAGTGTATCGCGACGGTATTATAGTCCTGCAGGTGTAGCATGAACAATTCTATCTCTATTCTACCAAGGATATACAAAGTTCTTTATATCAAACTTGACATCTTTTCTGCCCGAGCATTATGTTTTACAGTGTAGACTAAAGAATACGAACATTTCTTCTCTTTAGTTTTAACATCGCCATGCTTAGGACGGTAGAAATCTTTCTACAAACTGTTATTTTGTCTATTCTTCCGTCGACAAAACCCGTTTCGTAAGAACATTTTGAACACACAGCGATATTATCGCAGCGATGCGACGAGATACATTAACCCGAAAGTGGGTAGCCAGCATAAGAATATAAGCTCTACAAATTGCCAAATGTAAATACGTTAGAGTATCATTAATCCGGCAGTATTAAAAACAAAGGGGTGCCGGATTGTATAGAAAAAATCAAGATAATTAAAATAAAGCATTTTAGAATGTCCTTATTTAATAAGGGATCATGTAGGAAGCGGTGCGGTGCCGGACTAATGGGTGTGCCGGAGTACTGAAGTGATTAGTGATGTAGAGTCTCACTGTATGCCTAACTGTATTTTATCTGAATTAACAGACATTAATGCCGATTCTGTTGTGCACAAACTAAACTTAACTTAGGCTATTCCTATTTTTGTCTCACTCACAAAACAAGAAAGAGACAGACGTAAAATAGAGCTGTCAAATTTAGTTGAACTAATATTTCCATACAAATTAAGGGTACACGTAACAACATGTCGATTAAAAACAAGTTTGACATCTCTAACTTAGTTCATAGCTTTAGCCGTCCTTTTCTAGCACTGTCTTTTAGTAAAAGATAGCGATTTTCTAATTTTAGTTTAGTTATTGAACAAGAGAATCAACACCATTGTCAGATACCGGATCTAGTCGTAGTGCACTCGCTGAATACATTTTTCAACAAATCAACTGTGCATCGAGTTGTTGTGGATAACAACAACTCGACAAAAAAATTATCAAGAAAAAGCGAAATAGAAGATCAAGAGAAATAGTCAAGAATAATCGTCGTCTCGTGGCAATCACCTGACGATAGCATAGCACACTCGTGGCGATACACTCGCTCGTGGAGGTGGCGCCTTAATTTTATAAAAGTTCACGCATGGATTTCAAGGACATAGTTTTAAGGCAAACCTTTTCTGGCCACAGGTAAACAACCTTTCCAGCAACTTATATAACACTATGACTTTGCAAGTTGTCCTTTTTCCCTGAGTAATTAATACCAATATTTTTTATGATTGGGATTTACCGAATGACAGAAAACAGGGACAGATAAACACAAGGAAGACTTAAGAGGATGTAGTGACAAATGTCTTTAAAAGTGTAACAAATTAAAGAATGCAATGTGTATTGCAGCGAAGCCCGTTAAGTCATCAGACTACTAGATGTACGGCGATGCATCACCGGTACAAGGTGGACATCCCAGCCATACGCACAATAGGTTTCGGAAAAACATTTACACATTCCTTGTGCGTACAGCTAAGGAGTGATAAATGATTTTGTTTTTACTTTTTATATGCACGCGTTTGACCACTATCTCACCTGTTGGTAAGCGATGATGTGGTCGAAGATGGAGCACGCTTGCCTAGAAGTAACCTATTCATTCTTGACTTGAAGACTACCAGGTTGTAGCTATCAGGAAACACAGACTCCGGCAGGGAATTCCACTCTCTAGCTGTACGCACAATGAATGTGTTCTCAAAACGTTTTGTGCGTGTGGATGGGATGTCCACCATGTACCGGTAGCGCATCGCTGTACGTGGTCCGATTATGGAACGGGTTTGGCGGAATTAAATTATGCAATTCCGTCGCACACTCCCCAAAATGCAACAGATAGAAAACCGACAGGCCAGCAACTCGGCGTCTATGCTCAAGACTTTGAAGTTTCGACTCGACGAGCTTATCATTGCCGATGATCCTCTCGGCTCGTTTCTCAATTGTCTCAAGGGCGTCAAGCTGGTATCTGGCAGATCGGTCCCAAAGATGAGAGCTCCATACATGATCGAACTTGCGCTTGATAAAGATTGAGCAGCTGTTCCGGCGTGAAGTACCGTCTCACCTTTACTAGGATCCCCAACCTTTTGGCAGCCATAGATTTCATAGAGGCAAAGGCTCAAGTGCCTTTGCCTCTATGAAAGGACCAAAATTGAGGGTAGATGTCTACGTACCACCAAGAAGCTCAAGTTGGTCGGTTATCGGCACGGTTACACCTCGGAAAGATGGAGCTGGGTGAAATTGGCTCTTTTTACCGGAAAAAAGAGACGCCTGTGTCTTAGCAGCATTCAACTTGACCAGATTAGCATCGCCCCATTCAGAGACAGCCTGTAAGGACAAGTTCAAGCGCTCAACCATAGGCTCTCGGAGAGACCGGATTTGAGACCTACCAGCTCTTGCGTTGGACACGTATCTCTCGGCAACAGTGCTGTCGTCTGTATACCCAAAGGTACTGAGTTTTAGCAGATCGTTATTAGGCAGCAAAAACAATGTTGCCGAGAGCACCGACGACCCCTGAGGAACCCAGGAATTAATATCCAGTAGTCCGGACAAGCAGCCACCTATGACCACTCGGATAGACCGATCCCTCGGGAAATCTGCAATCCAATCACACAATCCGGCGGGCAGACCGATGGAAGGAAGCTTGCCAATAAGGCTATCATGCGAGACCCTGTCGAAGGCCTTCGAGATGTCAAATTTCTCGATGGCCTTACTGCAGATGTGAATGGCATACAATAGAAGATCTCCAGTTGACCGATTTCGGCGGTAGCCGTATTGTCGTACGTTAAAAAAAAGTCGCTTTGAAGAACCAAGATTTCTAAAAAGTCTAATAATGCTAGGTTAAGCACTAAACCCACTTCTTAATAACTATTCAAACGAAACGAATAAAATTTAAAATAATGTTAATGTATTAAAACTTATTACATTTATTTATTTCATTAATCAGATTATATCTGCACAAGATTATAATCCATTCATCAGGAAGCCGTATTCTGTTTTAATTTACATATGTAAGTAAATTATAACTTGTTAACATTTTTATTTGAAGCTTTTTTTTGTTTAACTTTTGTTTTTTAATTGATCTATTAAAGTAACAGATTTGTCATCCTGCTTAGATTTCTTGATAAAGAGGCTTATCTGTTAAGAGAAGTATTTTTTAACTAATTACTTTGAAGTGATTTATTGATGGACGCGGAATTAAAAAAATTAAGTAATTGAAAATGGCATGAGAGTGCTATATTTATCTACGTAAATATCCTTCTTTAATTAAGGGGTTTCCTTGAAACACCCATTGACTTTTTTAGGGTTCCGTACCCGACGGACACGTGAGTGATAGCAATAGGGTTCCGTTCACTCACGTGCCCGTCCGTCCGTCTGTCCGTCTGTCCGTCTTTCCGTCTGTCCGTCTGTCCGTCTGTCCATCTGTCCGTCTGTCCGTCTGTCCGTCTGTCCGTCTGTCTGTCTGTCCGTCTGTCCATCTGTCAGTCTGTCCGTCTGTCAGTCTGTCCGTCTGTCCGTCTGTCCGTCTGTCCGTCTGTCCATCTGTCAGTCTGTCCGTCTGTCCGTCTGACCGTCTGTCCGTCTGTCCGTATGTCCGTCTGTCCGTCTGTGCGTCTGTCAGTCTGTCAGTCTGTCCGTATGTCCGACTGTCCGTCTGTCCGTTTGTCTGCCTATCCGATGTCTGTCTCACAGGTTTTACAGCCAAACGGTTTTGGACTACAGTCTTCAAATTTTCACAGTATTAGCATCTTGTTGATCCAAAGCCACACAGATTTGTCAAAAATAAATTTGGTACGGAACCCTTAATGTGCGAAATCCGACACACACTTGGCCGGTTTTTTTTCCTATTGATAGGCTCGCGTTTGATTACTATTTGATCTCATCTGGTGGTAAGCGATGATGTGGTCGACGATGGAGCACGCTTGCCTTTGTTTTAACCGACTTTCGAAAAAGGAGGAGGTTCTATGTTCGACTGAATGTATGTTTTTTTTTTTTTATGTCCGCGCATTTCTCCGTCAGTTGTGGACCGATTTTCAAAATTCTTTTTTTATCTGAAAGAATATACTCCCGAGGTGGTCCCATATAAATTTTATCGAAATTGCTTCGGCGCTTTTTGAGAAACTGAACAAAAACGAAAAATACGCATATCTCGATGATGTTTTGGTGTTCTCCAAATGTTTAAATTCCACATTTCATGTTATTGGGGTTTTTAGTTCTGGGGTATAACAACTAAAAAGCGAAAAATGAAAAACTTTTTTACAAAAAAAAACAACCGACTTCCAAAAAAAAAATACACTAAAAATTTAAAAATAACTTTAATTTCGGAAGTCGGTGTCAAATATCGAAGAAATAAAATACAAACACCGACTTCCGAAATTATAGTTATTTTTAAATTTTTAGTGTATTTTTTTTTATGGAAGTAGGTTGTTTTTTTTTTGTGGGGTGGGAAATCATCCAATGACTTCTCCCGCTCTGGGTGGAGCGGGAGGGCGAGTCAGACTCTTACTGACTAAAACCCACCCCTGTTCCTTCCTGCCCTTAGTGCCCGGAGGCGAGGCAACTCTGTTTCGAATTTATTTTCAACCCCCGGGCAGGCATCGACCATGACGGGCCCCGTCTTTATTGCTGACAACTCTTTGAGGCGCGCGTGGAACACTACGCGCCATCGTCTCTCGGGCCTGGTGCTGATCGGGCGGCGAACTACCCATTACTCGCCGTCCGCAGGCCCGGGTAGCACGCTTGCCTAGAAGTAATCTATTCAGACCCCAGGTTTTAGCTGTCAGGAAACACACACTCTGTCAGGAAGTTCCGAGACTATTGAAAAACACAATCAGTTTGAAATAATATTTCATTGCGTCATCTAAGCTACGAGCATAAAAAAAAACTGGCCTAATGCGTGTCGAATTTTTTGCACATTAAGGGTTCCGTACCAAATATTGGTATTTGTTAGTAAAGTATACGTAATAGTAAACATTATCACCAAATTTCAAGTTCGTAGGTTAAAAAATTATTAGGGAAGTTAAAAAATTCTTCGGAACAAAATTTAGTGACAGACGACGGACGGAAAGACAGACAGACGGACACGTGAGTGACAACAATAGGGCTTCGTTTAGACCATTCGGGCACGGAACCCTAAGAAGATATCTGCGAGTCTCTGTATACTTCGATAGGAAATGTTTGAAAGATACAGACACCCACAGCACAGACAGATAAAATAATGGTTATTAGATACTAATACCATGATATCAGAATCTGGTCCCAGCTTCCGTAACGTCTATCACTCCAGACTACTGGCATATTTTTAACCGACTTTTAAAAGGAGGCTTATATAGCCGGATTTGCATAATTCTTTTTTTTTCGAAAGGTGTTTATTCCGAAATGGTCCCATTTAAATTTCAAATGGATCTGATGATGAGTTTCGGAGACAGACAACGGAACTCTTCAAAAAATGACAGCAAATCAACAGCGATTGCTGCTATCGCATAAAATATATGCTTAACTCAATTTAATGGGGAATTACAACTAAAATGTGAAAAATAAAAACTTTTTTTACAAAAAATAGAACCGACTTCCAAAAAAACGGACGGGCAGCGGCGGAGGCGGCGAGAGGAGAGGGCGCGCGCGACGCGGGGCCTGGGCTCCCGTCACTTCGCTACCGATCATCAACTTTAGACAACTATTGCTCATCTTTGGCCACCTTTTGACAATCTTTTCCCACCTTTGACCACCTTTGACCACCGATTGCTCACCTTTCGCTCACCTTTGACCACCTATTGCTCACCTTTGACCACCAATTGCAAACCTTTGACCAACTTTTGCTCACCTTTGGCCTCCTTTTGACCATCTTTGCCCACATTCGCCCACCTTTGAAAACCTTTGACCACCGATTGCTCACCTTTCGCTCACCTTTGACCACCTATTGCTCACCTTTGACCACCAATTGCAAACCTTTGACCAACGTTTGCTCACCTTTAGCCACCTTTTGACCATCTTTGCCCATCTTTGCCCACATTTACCCACCTTTGACCACCTTTGACCACCGATTTCTCACCTTTCGCTCACCTTTGACCACCTATTGCTCACCTTTGACCACCAATTGCAAACCTTTGACCAACTTTTGCTCACCTTTGGACACCTTTTGACCATCTTAGCCCATCTTTGCCCACATTTGCCCATTTTTGACCATCTTTGACCACCGATTACTCACCTGTCGCTCACCTTTGATCACCTATTGCTCACCTTTGACCACCAATTGCAAACCTTTGACCAACTTTTGCTCACCTTCAAGTTTCACTTCTATCGTGTGTGAATCGCACACACACCTTTTTTTTTTTTTTTAAAGTCGGGTTTTTTTAAGTTTTTTAAATTGCTTATAACGTTATTAAAAGTAATATTTCCGTTGCAACTTCTCGTCGCGAAACTGACGATCGTAGCGTTTAGACTACCGACCTTTATCAACCAATTTTTGTTGCATTTTTGCACCCTTGGTGACATCATCATCTGCCTAGCCTTTTCCCAACTATCTTGGGGTCGGCTTCCAGTCCAACCCGATGCAGCTGAATATCAGTATTTTGCATGGAGCGACTGCACATCTGACCTCCACAACCCAGTAACTGGGTAATACGATACCCCTTGGTAAGACTGGATGTCAGACTTTCGGGCTTCTGACGACCCGTAACGACTGTCAAAGATCCGCGATTGACAGCCGGGACCAACGGCTTAACGTGCTTTCCGAGGCACGGAGGAGTCTCGGTATGTAAAGATGGTCGTATCCACCCTTGGTGACATAACGGAAAGAAATCCGGATTTTATTATTACTTCCAATTATGCATGTTCATAAATGGATATCAATGAATGTATTTAATTAACATAATCTAATAAGAATTTCATTGAAACTAAAGGACAATCGATTTGCATTTGACTGCACTTGACCTTAATTTTTAGTAACCTGAAATTATGATTCTCATTCACCCACTCACGCCCACTCTACACACTACACACCCACTCACCTCTCACACCCACACCTAGGGTTGCCAACTTTTTAAAAAATAAATAGAGTATATCTGATTTCAAAGAGGTTAAATATAGAGTACTAAATTTAGAAAAAAAGTACATTTATTTCAAATTTTTTAAAGTACTTTTTGTACCTCTTGCGTATGACTCCAAACATTCTAAGTCTAAGTAAATGTAGATCAGGAGCTCATTTTATAATAACTTCAATGAACATATTCAGTAAACAGTATATTTTTTAGGTTATGACAATGGGTGTTAGTATAGTAAAGATTGTTTAAAAAAGAGTATTTTAGCGTACTCTGTTAGTATTACAGTTCATAAAGTACACCTGCATGAAATAGAGTCCAATACTCTATTTTAGAGTACGGTTGGCAACTCTATCCACACCCCACACACACACTCGGGGTGAGTGGTACACTCTGCCATATATGAAAGCAGTGTCTCATTTTAAATTTTGAAATTTCTGAGTACTATTGCAATTATTATTGCTTTTATTTTGCAGGCTATTATTTTACCGTGCTATTATTGTTTTAATTATTTTTTGTTTTTCTATCATGCGTCTACTTATTAAGACTCCCTGTATATTGAGAGGTCTGGCTCTTGTGGTACTTACAGGATTTTCTAGTACAAGAGCCGGGGAATCATGATGTTTGTGTGTAAAGTGTGTTAAATAAACCAATTTATTATTATTTATCCTGGCTTCGCAAGGGTGCAGTATTTTTTTTTTCAATTTCCCAAAAAAATTCTTACGTACAAACCTTGTCCTGACAGTTATGAATCTCTGCTTAGCCTTTTCCCAACTATCTTGGGGTCGGTTTCCAGTCTAACCGGATGCAGCTGAATAACAATATTTTAAATGGAGCGACTGCCTATCTGACCTCCGCAACCCAGTTACTGGACAACACGATAGCCCTTGGTAAGACTGGATGTCAGACTTTCGGGCTTCTGACGACCCGTAACGACTGTCAAAGATCCACGATTGACAGCCGGGACCAACGGCTTAACGTGCTTTCCGAGGCACGGAGGAGTCTCGGTTTGTAAAGATCACCCACCCCATGGCCCTGTCAGGTCACCCATCCACGGACCAACCCCGGCAAGCGTAGCTTAACCTGATGGATCGAACCGTGTGGCTATAATTACTTTAGCCACGAGCTCCTCCATGACAGTTATGAATATAGAAAAAAAAATAGCCATATAGGTGCAGTAGTTCCGAAGTGATGCGCTTACATATACAGGCTGTAACGGAAAGGTGTGGTCATATTTTAAGAGCCGGTTCTGCCCATGGTCATAAACAACTTTCTTAAGAAAAAATTGAAAATTCTCAAAAAAAAAAATTGGACTTTCCATACAAAGTTATCATCAGCTGATCAATATTTGTATGGGAGGTAAAAATTTTTTTTAGAATTTCCTCGGATTTTCTTAATGAAAGTTGTTCATATCGATGGGCAGATGCAGTTCTTAAAATATGACCACACCTTTCCGTTACACCCTGTATTTGGCAATTGATTTTTATTTATATAGATTTAATATTAATACCCCGTAGTTGGTGGAAAAAGAACCACCTTTTTCTCTTCAGTTTCTGTCTTTGGCAGGAAGGAATTAAAATAAAAAAGTGAACCTGTAACATCACAGATTTAGAGTAGGCTAGATACCGCAAGTTCATTAGATATACCTGGTATAAAAACCAGAATTTAATAAATTATTTTTTATTATATTTTGATGTTGTTACCTCTTACAATTAAGGCGTACCTAAGGTTATGTTTATGCATGTTTTTTAGTATTCATAGCAGCAAAATGGATTAGCCATGCCCGCAGGCCAACTTAACACGTTTCGCATTTTAAATGTACTAAATAGGGAAGTAGTATTTTTTTTACTAGTAACTAGCATTACTTGAAACTACCGAATACCTAACTGACATTTTTTTTACTTGATTAAGGGCCGATTTCACCATTCGCTCTATAAAGTTTTACTGAACTAAGCTTATCGTAAAAAATAAAAACCATAAATAAGATTATAGTGAGTTAACCTTAAAAGATAGACCTATGCTGTTGCAGACTTTTTTTTTAGAACTTTAAAACGAAAACAATTTCATCATACATAATTTTTGCGTAACTATAACCGTTTACGCAGCGCACGCAACTGAAGCTCTCAAAAGGATATTTTTTCCCGTTTTTGCCACATTTTTCATTGATGCTTCGCACCTGTTGGTTGCAGCGTGATGTTATATAGCTTATACCCTTCCTCGATAAATGGACTATTCAACACAAAAAAATATTTTTTCAATTCGATCCAGTAGTTCCTGAGATTAGCGCGATCAACCAACCAAACAAACAAACCCTTCAGCTTTATGACAGCGGCTAAACGCGTTCAAGCGAGCTTAAACGTCGAAAACTGGGGGTTTAGAATTTGTGAAATCTGTGTAGTTGACCCACCTGATGATGAAGTAATTATTAATTATGTAATATCGGAGGCTTTGCAGAGGATTATCTATCTTAGAGACAATGGTGTATTTAAAGCTATAAAAAACTTTTTTACAAAAAAATAGAACCGGCTTCCAAAAAAATGCAAAATAACTTTAATTTTGGAAGACGGTGTTTCTGGTTTTGTGTCTTTGGTTTTTGACACCGACTTCCGAAATTTAAGTTATTTTGCAGTTTTTTTGGAAGTCGGTTCTATTTTTTGTAAAAAAGTTTTTGATTTCTTAACTTTTTTGTTGTGGTTCCCCATTAAACTGTGTTAACAACTCATAGACATACGATCGCAGCAATCGCAGTTGATTTGCTGCAATTTGTTGAAGAGTTCCGTTGTCTGTCTCCGAAACCCATCAACAGATCTATATTAAATTTAAATGGGACCATTTCGGAAACAAACCCCTTTCGAACAAAAAAAATAATTTTGCAAATCCAAACCCCTCAACGGCCGCGCCTCTTATCGCAGTTTGACATATTTACGACCCGGGCTCATAAAAAACAACTTGCTGAGGTTTCTATTGGAGCGAGGCACTTAAAGTAAACTTTTTTGGGTTGTTGAATAAACAGACCTTAGAATAACATGTAAACATTACTTGTAATTCAAGAGTTGAATTTTATTCAAATTCTGTTATCAACAATTTTTCGGGAATAGTGTGTGTGTGTGTGTGTGGGGGTAGTTGTAAAAACCACTGTATCAATTTACATGACATTTTGCATGTTGCACTATGAATAGACAAGTAATAGAGTTGTTGTGTTGGAGTTGTAGAGTCCGATATCATATTTTCCTATTATTCACACTCAAAACTTCAAATTACGAAATCAAAACAACATAACGGCTTTTTAAAATTGCGTTTCTGCGTTTGCGTTGCGTTTTGTGTTGCGTTTTTTTTCTAACACTATGTAATAACTATCTAAGAATGCATGTGCACCATGCCACAGGCTATAAGATCTTTAGTTATTTAATAATAGAGGTTTAAGCCGCGTAATCTGGATCGGCATACTGGTATGCCCGTGGCCGTTATATGACGTATGTAGTACGAGTATGTCCACATATAAAAAAAAATATATATTTCTAGATAAAAATCTGAATTGATAACCTCCTTCTTTTTGAAGTCGGTTAAAAATATCAGATTTATCAATATATTTTTTTTTAATTTTTTTTTTTAATTTATTTATTTATTTGGGAAAAACAAACAATTGTACAATGTATGTTACGGTAAAATATGGTATGACATATGGGTAAATGTACAATCCACAACGTTTCCACAGATTACTTTAGTAGGTACATTATTAATAAGGTAGACAATTACAATTACGAGTACACTTACTCTTAAACATTTAGCTTAGGTACTAATCAAATTTTATCTTATATTTAACCGTCGCATAAACTATCAATAACTTTTTTCTTAAAAATGCTTTGAGACAGAAAGAATATAATTATCCAAACGACAAAAGTGGCTATTATAAATCTTTACTAGTCGACGGAGTGGAGCCCGCTCACCAGCATTTGTTCGGCTAGTAGTTGTTGCAAAAAGCGGGTAAGCACGAACCTCCCGTCTTATTACAGTTCTAGGCACAACATAATATATACTATTAATTAGTTCGATACAGTTAAACTTATTATTAACCAATCCATGAAGCATCATGGTTTGAAGTAGTAGGCGTCTCGATTGTAAAGTGAGCAATTTAAACTTTTCTCGTGACTCGACGTAAGACAGGCATATGAGATTACATATATTGGTATTTGTTAGTAAAATCTACGTAATAATAAACATTATTTAAATAGTAAACCAAATTTCAAGTTCATAGGTCAATGGAAAGTTAAAAAATACTTCGGAACAAAATTTTGTAACAGACGACGGACAGACGAACACGTGAGTGACAAAAAAAATCATTAACATGGCAAAGAATTTGCCTTTTTTAAGGCTCCGTTTGGGCCCTTCGGGTACGGAACCCTAGAAAAGGAAAAGTCTTTGCTATGTTAATAATTTTTTTTTAAAAGTAGTACACTTATATTGAACACCGAGCGAAACAAGCCCAATAATCTTAACATTTTGGATAGGTTACGTGGTCGACATAATTATGAAAGAAAAATTTCCGAATTAAGAGAATTGTGGAGGAAAATACCCTCGCAGTCTATGGCCCCGAATGGGAGGCAGTCTTCGCCTTCTGCGATGCAGTAATGCTCGTGAAGGCGGAAGCGGGACGCGTGACGGAAGCTCAACGGAGTGGCCCTCACGGCCCCGGCCGCTACCACCGCAAGAGAGGTACTGGGCGTAAGACGTCGCGAGACGACTTCCGGCCACCGTATACCCAGGCCTGCGGACGGCGAGCAGTGGGTAACTCGCCGTCCGATCAGCACCAGACCCGTGAGTCGACGGCGCGTAGTGTTCCACGCGCGCCTCAAAGAGATGTTGTCAGCCACCACTGACGGGGCCCATCGTGGCCGGTGCCTGCATGCCTAGGGGTAGCGGATGAATTCTGAAAATGAGTTACCGCACCCCTGGGCACTCAGGCAGGGAAGGAACAGGAGTGGGTTTTAGTCAGTAAGAGTCTGACACGCCCTCCCGCTCCACCCAGAGCGGGAGAAGTCATTGGATGATTTCCCACACCCCCAAAAAAAAAAAGTCTATGGTCCCGGGCATGGCCCTCATTTGTCTTAAGGCAAATACGCCACTGCACGTGACAAAGCTGTAAAGTCTCATTTTTATTATTTTTATTTATTTGGGAAAACAAACTATCGTACATTGTATATTATGTCTAGATACACAGTATGATATTAGTAAACGGTTACACAAGTTACTAGCTTGTATTAGATACAGTTTAGGTAAAATAAAATAAAATAGTTATATAACAACATAAAAAAAATTAAAGTAAAATCTCTCTTCAACACAGAATTTTAAAATCACATAATATTTAAACATTTTGAGCAAGGCGCTTAATAATTTGTTTTTTAAATTTATATCTTATCTCATAAACTGGCTTCCAATCTAATCTGTATTATCTTATAAAATATAATCTAACCTAATCGGAACACAGCATAAATCTACGGAAGGAATTGGTAAGCACTTAAGCCCGTTGAAAACCCATAGTTAAAAACATGAACAAAAAAATGTTTAAACTTTTTTGTTAACTTTAATCATGTATCACAAAGTGTCAGTTGGTTGGATGTAACTGAACCAGTTTTAGGGTTCCAAACCTTCGAATGAAAAACGGAAACCGGATAAGATCACTCGTACGTCTTTCTGTAAGTATGAAAATTTGATACACACATGAATTTCTATGACCTCAACACGGTTATGTAACGTAAATAAATAAATTTGGAATACGGGGACCACTTTTGGGGTGTAAACTGCAAAATTAAAAAAAAATGTCTTTCAAACTGTACTGTCGACATACCAAATGAAAAGGCTTATTTTAAAGGTGGGTACTGACCGGTGTTACGGGGCGTAATGTAACATGTTACAAATCAAGAATTCATGCGAATCTGTGGCCTATAGAGGCCATAAATCCCATAAAAAAAGTGTGTGTGTACTTATGTACGCACGTAAGAAGTTATACTTCTTTGGCGTAACAAGATAAAAAACTAAACTGTCACAAAGTTTACAAAAGGAAAACAATAATTCTTCATGAACCACAGACCATAGCTAACTTCAGGGTGTCGGTTCAGGCTGTAGGTTTTTTGTGACAGTGTGCGCGCGAATCGTAAAAATTCGCTCTCATCATTTTTACCCAACGCGCCTAAAAAAGTATAACTTAAAAAAAAAAAATATATATATATATAATATAAGGCGATTTGTGAACATAAAGCCAGTTCGCTAATGGGATCTATGGTCGCTATAAGCCATAGATCCGCACAAGTGATCGCTTTGTAACATGACACATTACGCTCCGTAACACCCGGTCAGACTCAGTACCCACCTTTTAAGGGTCTTAAATATATTTTTTTCATAATTTTACCAAACAATTCCCCGACCTTATCTCCGAAATCACTAAGCCTAACATTTTGAAATAATAATTTCCGAAAGTAGTTCTTTGTATAGATTACAGAAAAATCTTTGTTAAAAAAAAAACATGATAAATATTATTTGTTCGGAACCCTTTGCGTGCTAGTCCGACTCGCACTTGGCAGACTTTTTTTAAAAGTAATAATTAAATTATTATAAGAAACGTATAATTTCCTATGTAATACATAATGTTAGTTATTTATATGTATTACATCACACCTGATTATGATGTATTAAGACATTACAAGCGTGTGGGGTTTCCCTCGATTATTTTTGTGTCTGGCATTGTTTAAATGATTTATAGATTCTTATTTTGATGATAGTTGTTCCTATTCCTTTTTAACCGACTGCCAAAAGGAGGAGGTTCTCAACTCGGATGTATTTTTTTGTATTTTTTTTTGTATGTTTCTTCGGGTATAACTCCGTCATATATACAGGGTGTAACGGAGAGGTGTGGTCATATTTTAAGAACCGGTTCTGCCCAATGAAATTAAATTTATCTATTTTCTGAAAAAATAGAAAATGCAGATGCAGTTCTTAAAATCACTCTGTAGACGGATTTGTAATTTTTTTTTGGGGTTCGAAAGGGGTTTATTCCGAAATGGTCCCATTTAAAATTTCATATAGATGTGATGATGAGTTTTGGAGACAGTCGACGGCACTCTTCAAAAAATGACAACAAATCAACTGCGATTGCTGCGATCGTATGTCTATGTAGTGTTAACACAATTTAATGGGGAACCACAACTAAAAAGTGAAAAATAAAAACTTATTTGAAGAAGTCAGTCTATTTTTTTATAAAATAGTTTTTATCTAATAATAACTTCTACCAGCGGTTTACCGCATGGAACGTTAGTACTTCCCGGGCAGGGGATAGGAGGGTGCAAAATACTTTACGACTTATTCCCATAATTAGCAAAAATTCAAAAAAAAATCATCAAAATCGGTTTCGGAGGAAATCAACCACAAACAATTTAACTTTCTACTGGTGAACGAATTTTCAAAATCAATTCAGCACTTCCAGAGATTACTTCCAACAAACAAACTTACGAACTTATGATATTAGCATAGATTAAATTAAAAAAGAACCCCAACGCTTTAAAGATAAACGAACATTTAAAAAACACAAATTAGCTGATGACCTTGAAAAGGCTGAACCGATATTGATAAAACATGTCTAAGAACCATCGCTAAAAAACCTGTTTTCAAATAAAAAAAACCGCATTCAAATCAATTGACCAGTTTAAGAGCTGCGGTGCCACAGAGAGACACACAGACAGACACACACACATAGCGGTTAAACTTATAACACCCCTCTTTTTGTGTCGTGAGTCTTCTTAAGGCCCTTCTCGCGGTCCAGTGGCGCCCTCATTGAATAAAAAATCGTAGCATAGCACAGAAAATAAATATTAAAAAATCCAACTTCACGTTTGTTACAAAGAGGATAAAGAATTTTTACGTTGTTAAAACAGGTCTCAAAATGTTTCGTATCCAAAGTAGTAGGCAAAAGTGCCAAAACGGCCATTTCTGACACTTTTGCCAGTTATACGACTTCTGACGGTTTTTAATTGAACATCACGTCTATACGACTACTTTTATTTATTTGAAAAAAATATATGTTACTCTAGACAATTTCCGTCGTAATTTGATCTGAGAATATCTGAAATTATATTTCTATAACATAATGTAATTAATTTGTAAAGGTATGTCTAATGCGGATAAAAAATTGAGAGACACGCAAAAACTATAAAGCGTATTTTTATCAATCCTTAACCATTTTAAAGATCATTTAATTATTTATAATTTAGTCTTAGTGCTTTAGTTGTTGTTTTATGTGTAATAAATTAATAATGCGTCTAATTTCGGACAGCGCTCCTTGATGAGCGAGTCCTATTACTGGGTGGACGTACGACGCGTTACGTGAGCACAGAAGACGCAAGCTAATCACTCAAGGTCGTTGGCAGCTAATAGCACCTTTTTTTTTTTTGGGGGGTTGGGAAATCATCTTATGACTTCTTCCGCTCTAGAGTGGAGCGGAAGGGCGTGTCAGACTCTTACTGACTAAAACCCACCCCTGTTCCTCCCTGCCCTACATGCCCAGGGGCGAGGTAACTTTTTCGAATTTATCCTCAACCCCCGGGCAGGCACTGGCCGTGGCAGGCCCCGTCCTTTTGCTGACAACTCTTTGAGGCGCTCGTGGAACACTACGCGCCGTCGACTTTCGGGCCTGGTGCTGATCGGACGGCGAGTTACCCACTACTCGCCGTCCGCAGGCCCGGGTCTACGGTGGCCGGAGATCGTCTCGCGGCCCCTGGCGTCTCCTGCGGCGGCTACGGCTGAGGGCGCTAGGGCGACTCTGCTGTTGTTGAGTCTCCCTAACGTATGCCGCCTCCCTCTTCGCGAGCATTACTGCTTCGCAGAAGGAGGAGACGGCTTCCCATTCCCTCTCGCTCCGTACCATGGTCTGAACCAGGGCACGGCGCGAGAGGTCGCTGCCGCCTATCGCATCCACGAGGACACGGCGGTGCTCTGCCCAAGCGGGGCAAACCTCCACCGTATGCTCCACCGTGTCCTCTGGGCGATCCTCGCAGTGGAAACACCCGGGGGTCACCTCCGCCTTGATTCGACACAGGTACCTACCGAAACAGCCATGTCCGGTGAGGACCTGCGTCAGGCGGAAGGTGAGGGCGAGCTAATAGGGCCTTAAATGATAAAACTAGCTCATGCCAGCGACTTTGAACGCGTGGAACTAGTAATTCCCCCATTATAAATTATAACTTAAGTGGTATTCCAGACTATAATCTAACTCTGTGCCAAATTTCATTCAGATTTGTTCAGCCCTTCTAGCGTGATTGAGTCACAAACATCCATCCGTCCAAACTTTCGCATTTATACAAATTCTAGCTGCGCCCCGCGGTTTCACCCCCGTAGACTGGGATAAAAAGTAGCCTATGTGTTAATCTAGGGTATAAGCTATCTAAATACCAAATTTCATTGAAATCGGTTCAGCCGTTTAAGTGTCAAGAAGTGTCCAGCGTTTGAATACAAACACACACACTCACAAACCTTCGCCTTTATAACATTAGTTTTATAGTGTGTGTAATTAGTGAGGAGCTCATGGCTAAAGTAATAACAGCCGCACGGGTCGATCAATCAGGTTAAGCTACGCTTGCGTCCATGGATGGGTGACTTGACGCACCGTGGTCTTTACATACCAAGACTCCTCCGTGCTTCGGAAAGCACGTTAAGCCGTTGGTACCGGCTGTCAATCGTAGACAGTCGTTACGGGTCGTCAGAAGTCTGAAAGTCTAACAACCAGTCTTACCAAGTGGTATCGTATTCGGTAGTGCCCCACTTTGAGGAGTGGCTGGAGAGGCGCCACGGCGTCCTCACCTTCCGCCTGACGCAGGTCCTCACCGGACACGGAAGTTTCGGGAGGTTCCTGTGTAGGACAAGGCGGAGGGAAACGCCCGGATGTCCCCACTGCGAGGATCGCCCAGAGGACACGGTGGTGCACACGCTGGAGAACTGCCCCGCTTGGGTGGAGCCCCGCCGTGTCCTCGTGCAGGCGATCGGCGGCAGCGAGTTCTCGCGCCCGGCCCTGGTCCAGGCCATGGTACGGAGCGAGAGAGAATGGGAAGCAGGCTCCTCCTTCTGCGAAGCAGTAATGCTCGCGAAGGAGGATGCGGAACGGGTGAGGTAGAGGCTGCAACAACAGCCTCGCCCTCACGCCCTCAGCAGCAGCCGCCGCAGGTGACGCCAGGGGCTTCCGGCGCCGCGAGACGATCTCCGGCCACCGTAGACCCGGGCCTGCGGACGGCGAATAATGGGTAGCTCGCCGTCCGATCAGCACCAGGCCTGAGAGTAGACGGCGCGTAGTGTTCAATGCGCGCCTCAAAAAAATGTCAGCATTACCTGACGGGGCCCGTCATGGCCGATGCCTGCCTAGGGGTTTTTTTTTTTTTTTGGGGGAGGGAAATCATCCAAAGACTTCTTCCGCTCTGGGTGGAGCGAGAGGGCGTGTCAGACTCTTACTGACTAAAACCCACCCCTGTTCCTTCCCTGCCCTGAATGCCCAGGGGCGCGGTAACTCTGTTTCGAATTTATCCACAGCCCCTGATTTTGCTGATAACTCTTTGTGGCGCGCGTGGAACGTCGACTCTCGGGCCTGGTGCTGATTGGACGGCGAGATACCCACTACTCGCCGTCCGCAGGCCCGGGTTGACTAATATACCTGAGAACTTGTAGAAAGAAGTTGTAGGTCGTGAGTTCGAACCCAGGCAGGCGCTTTACTTTGTGTAAATTATTTCATCACCACTGCTCTCAAAACGGTGAAGGAAAACATCATGAGGAAACCGGCATGTCCTAGAACCAAACAAATTTTTACAAAAAAATACCTTCTTCCAAAAAAATACACTAAAAATTAAAAAAATAACTTTAATTTCGGAAGTCGGTGTTTGTATTTTATTTCTTCGTTATTTGACACCGACTTCCGAAATTAAAGTAATTTTTTAATTTTTGGTGTTTTTCTTTTGGAAGTCGGTTGTTTTTTTGTTAGAAAGTTTTTTTATTTTTCACTATTTGGTTGTTATACCCAACTAAAAACCCCAATAACATGGAACGTGGAATTTAAACATACTCGTAATTGGAGAACACCAAAACATCATCTAGGTATACGTATTTTTCGTTTTTGTTTAGTTTTTCTTAACGCGCTGAAGCAAAATCGATAAAATTTATATGAGACCACCTCGGGAGTATATTCTATCGGATAAAAAAGAATTTTGAAAATCGGTCTTCGATTGACAGAGAAATCGGTGGACATACATAAAAAAAAAAAAACATACAATACGAGTACAGTCGAACATAGAACCTCCTCCTTTTCCGAAGTCGGTTAAAAAATTCGAAGACATGAACACATCCACCAATCCGCATTGGGCCCGCGTGGAGGATTACGCCCCACACCCTCTCACAGATAGGAGGCCTGTGCCCCAGCAGTGGGGAGATTAAAAGGCTGATGATGATGATGACCTGAGAACTTTGTTGTTTACTAAAAACGTTTAAAAATAAAATTCTTCTTAAAAAAAAATTTATACCCGTATTTTGCAATAAATTGCAATTGTGTCGTCACGCATATGAAACTATCGACTATGAAAGGTTATAGACAAAGTGTTAAAAGCCAGCAATCTGAAGTATCAGAATGAGAAGCCGGTTTGTATCTGTACACGCGAAATAAGCTCACATAGATAAAATGAGAAGCCGAAACGTCACGTCGAGAGGCTTTCGAACGCTGCGTTTTTCGGTACGCGGTCGCCATTCCAGAACTTCTCGGCCCCATCGATCATCTGTTTTTCGAGTAATGTACCCAGCCCACTGCCACTTCAGTTTGCTTATTACTTTTGGATATTATCTACTACTAAGAAAACGACCACTAAATATTTTATTATTCTTTGAGACAATCTTCAGGTTTGAACTGAAAGTAAAAGTAGTCAGATTACTGTGTTTTATACCTAAATAGTTAAAGTTATTAATATATTGATTAAATGTTTTTCCTGTTATGTTTGAAAAGTATTTTACTTAAAACCTTAATGCCAATATTTTTTATAAGATGGTAGTATATTTTTACATTGTATGCTATATTATTATTTCATTGTTTTTTGTATTTATTTTTCCTACAACTCTTACACACGGTGTCTACTAGTCTTTTTCCAGTTTTTAGAAATAAGCACAACTTGTATACCTATTTTTAACCAACTTCAAAAAAGAGGAGGTTCTCAATTCGTCTGTTTTTTTTTTTTTGTGTATGTTTGTTACGCGATATCTCCGCCATTTGTGAATCGATTTTGATGATTCTTTTTTGTTTGGTAGGTCATACTTCAGAGGTGGTCCCATATAAATTATATCGAAATCGATTCAGCACTTGTTAAAAAAATCAACATAAACAAAAAATGTGTATACACAGATGACGTTTTGATTGTCTACAAATGTTCAAATTCCATGTTATCCATTCGGGGATAATTTAAATATTTACATTTACTTCTGGTGTACAAGAACAATAAAAAAAAATAAAAAGAAAAAAAAATTTTTTTTTTTCAAAAAATGCAACCGACTTCTAAAAATTGCAAAATAACTTTAGTTTCGAAAGTCGGTGTCAAATAATGATGAACAAAAAAATTATAGACACCGACTTCCGAAATTAAAGTTATTTTACAATTTTTAGAAGTCGGTTGTATTTTTTGAAAAAGTTTTTTTCTGTTTCCTTCTTCTAGTCAGTTTAGTATGGATACATGATATATAAAAAGGTAATTAATTGTTAAATAAAAAATTGCTGTAATTTAGTGAAAGGGTGACAGTAAAAAACATTTTCAGTTAAAAAACGCTTAACGGTTCACGGTTAAAATGCATTTAGAGAAAAACCCAATTTAAACTTTAAACTTCCTGAAAATTCAGTCTCAAAAGAACGAATTCTATTTTTACCAATCAGTTAACGGTTTAAAATCCCTGCATAAGGGGCCTTAGGCACGTGCCATTCTAGGACGAGTCTCTCAAGCGGCTACACAAGGCCTATATAAATTGGTAGACGCTGAGTGCGCTGGCAGTCCGCGCGCTAACCGTACCATGTGCATAGACCTGCATTAAAAAAAAAATAACGTTGACAGTTCAAAACTTTTCGCGCGGGAAAATTGACGTGTAGTGACGTTCGAGATTTAAAAATAATATACTGTGGCTGTGTGATTGTTTTTACATTTTGTTTTTTTTCTTCGGTGCGTGTGATTTTGAAACTTGTAAGTATTAAAATTTTTAAGATAAATAGATTTAAGTAGGAAAATTATGAACATTTTAGTGAAAAAAATATTTTTGTTTTGCATTTTAATTTACGAAGCTACCGCTACAGGTCTTTCATATATTTTTAGTTGCAGATTTATTTACAATTTACAAACATTGATTAAGAGCCAACATTTGCATAATCTAAAAGTAGTTTTGAATATGACAAAATATGCCTAATATGTGTAACTTATAAATAACTGAAATATTCAAACAATTCAGAATTGTAAATAAACCACTTTTAAATCTACATTAATCGCGTTTGTAAAGTAGGTTAGTTAATTATAAAATTATTATTTTTACTTGTGTTGTTAAATCGCTATATTATGAATCAAATAACTGCATAATGATATAAACCAATTTAAAATTGATTATTAAAAAGAATTGTTAATATGTATTAAAGCTGGTTATATAATTACTAGATAGCTATGCAGGAAATCTAAAGCAAATCTAGTAACACTATACCGAATCAGTAAAAAAAAACCTTGAAATTTATTAAAATGTTTAAACCATACTATATCATCGATATTATGATTCTTCCGAGATGTTCGAAGAATGAGTTATTAATTAATTTTATAAATAACGAGTTTCTTTGTCTGCACGAAATAAGTTCTAAATGCCGCAAAATAGCATTTTAATAATATTATTCTTTTTAATTTATTAAAATACGTTTTTTCTGACCAGCACTCAGAGATTACAAAAATTACGGTAAGTCATAATTAAAAATAGATAAGTACAAGAAATATTAAACAATGTGTTAGAATTGCATTGAAATAAAAATGTTCTTAGAAAGGTTTAAAATTATAAAAGTATATATATTATAAATTATAAAAGTGTTTCCCTTGTTAACAAACGTAAATAAAAAATATTTTCGCCTACTTACCGTAAAAATACCGAATTAGTAAACAATTACAAAAATTATGAGTGAAGGAAAAAATAACAACTGGCAGCTTTTTTAAAAAAAAAATTCTCCATTGGTTCTTTTATGCGCGAGAAGCAGAAACTACTTACTACATCAGTTTTGGTCCTCACATTCGTATGACTGGAAGTTCCAGTCCAGACCATCAGATAACCTCGTCCTACGTCCCCGACATTCCTGACACAGTCTTCGTATCTGCCACACAAATCAAATTGAGATGACAGATATGTCAGCACTAAATGAGGATGTCACTCAATCGTTCGAGCACGATGACAAATCAGCATTCAGGACTTACGGTACGTTGTTGCATTTTCTCAAAGTCTATATATGTAGCGATGTCCTGATCAAGTTTCTTTTTCCTCATGTGCGTTCCTTTTTTTATGTTTGTAGCGATATGTTGATAAATTTATATTTTTCAATCAATTTAAAAAAAATGTGATTTGTCATGGTTTTTTTAAATTATTATTTGTTTCTGGTTTTTCCTCGAGGTACAAACATGAATGGTGCACTTTTTTTGCATAAAAGTAGCTGTTGGCACTTAGCGCTAGTTAAGGTGAAATACCTAATTACTTTTCGGCCTCGCCCGCGTGTAATTAGTACTCCTCTCTCATTATAAACTTTCAACCCCTTTTTCACCCCCTTAAGGGTTGCATTTCGAAAAACACTTTCGTAGTGGATACCTATTCTTCACAAAGAACACACCCTCCAAATTTCATGTCTCTAGGACCAGCGGTTTATGCTGTGCGTTGATATATCAGTTAGTCAGGACTTTGAATTTTATATGTACGAGTATATACAGATGATAAGTATTTCAACAAACATACAAAAAAAATTAAACATTTTACATTAGTTTTGATTAAGGCGGAGGTTTCCAAAAACGGTCAAAAAGGTGTTTTTTTAAAGCAGTGTATCTCTACCGTAAATAATTTTGACAAATAAAAAAACTTTTTACAAAAAAAATACAACCGACTTCCATATATATTATGCTTTTAAATAATGCTTTTAATTAAAGTTATTTTGCATTTTTTAGTACTTATTAGTACTAAAAAATGCAAAATAACTTTAATTTCGGCAGTCGGTGTTTCTAGTTTGGATTCTTCGTTATTTGACACCGACTTCCGAAATTAAAGTTATTTTGCATTTTTTTGTATTATATATGGAAGTCGGTTGTATTTTTTTTGTAAAAAGTTTTTTATTTTTCACTTTTTAGTTGTTGTACCCCATTCTAAAACTAAATTAATAGTAAAGTTATGCCCGAATTGATAGCCCCAAAATAGGGAATTTGAACGTAGTTGGTGAAATTAGGGTGTATCAGGGTGAACTGTACAAATCTGTATACCCCTTCAGAGCGCATCAGCGTGATGTAATGTTGTGAAGTGGTGAAAACAATATACAGACATGCGATTGCAGCAATTCTGGAAGGTTTGCTATCATTTATTGAAGAGTTCCATTGTGTATCTCCGAAGTCCTTCATCAGATCTTCACCAAATTAAAATGGGACCAAATGTGTAGCAACAGCTTTCAAATAAAAAAAAAATCTTCAAAATCGGTTAACGTAGTAAGAAGTTATGAGGTAACACACATAAAAAAAAAATACAGGCGAATTGAGAACCTCCTCCTTTTTTTGAAGTCGGTTAAAAAATATATAATATTTTCAATTTCTATTTGCATACAGTGATGGAACTGAAAACATAATTTAACATACTTTAATGAATCAAAAAAATCTTAAAACATACCTTTTAATTATCTTTAAAAGCAGTTTATCCCTTCATTAACAATTACAATCATAATAAAAAATATTCCATAAAATTCCAAATGCTAAACTGCATCCAGTGATAGTTTTTTTTTTTTTAATATATTAGTAAATCCTAATTAAATCGATATAAAATACTTTATGTTTTGCAATAAATTGCGAGCATTTGTCGTCGTGCATCTCTTTCTTTTCTATGCAGTCCAAGAGTGACCGCGTTTTAGGTGATGTGGGAACAGACAGGCAGTTTGGGGGTCTACCTTACAAACCACTCATAACCGCCACCTTTTTCAAAATCAGTGTTTAAGGTACCCACTAAGAGCGAGTTTTTGATCCATAGTTATCTCAATCAATTATATTAATTATATTTTCTTGACTAATAGTTACTTATTTGACAAATGGTCAAGCTTACAATAGCGATTCCTGGCGTATAAAAATAATAATTCTATTTTAGTCCTTAAAGATAGATTATCAAAAAATATGGGACACGTATTTTTTGCTTTACCAAAACAATAAAAAATTACTAAGATAAAACGCATCAAAGTTTAAGAGTCTCACTAAACGATACAAAGTGTGTGGTGAGGAGTGCTGTCACGCGAAATTTCAACGCACTGTATCTTCCCCATTTTTGGTTTACGTCATAAAAGAAAAATATTTGTCCAATGTTTTTTGGTAGTCTAACTAATGGACTAATTTTATTTTTTTAGCAAACTAGCCTTAATTGAATAACTACTTTTTAATTAATTTAACAATTATTTAACAATTATTTATCATTTTTTATTATTGGTTGATTTAGCTACGGATCAAAAAACTTGCAGGTTGGAGGCTTGGTGCAGTTATACACCCGGGCCTGCGGACGGCGAGCAGTGGGTAGCTCGCCGTCCGATCAGCACCAGGCCCGAGAGTCGACGGCGCGTAGTGTTCCACGCGCGCCTTAAAGAGATGTAGTCAGCCACCACTGCCGGGGCCGATCGTGGCCGGTGCCTGCATGCCTAGGGGTAGCGGATAAATTCTGAAAATGAGTTACTGCACCCCTGGGCACTCAGGCAGGGAAGGAACAGGGGTGGGTTTTAGTCGGTAAGAGTCTGACACGCCCTCCCGCTCCACCCAGAGCGGGAGAAGTCATTGCATGATTTCCCACCCCACAAAAAAAAAAGGTGCGGTTATACGACTTTTAATGGTTTTTAATTGAACATCACGTCTAAACGACTGGTCTTATTTCTTTGAAAAAAATATATGTTACTCTAAACAATTTTCGTCGTAATTTGATCTAAGAATATTTGAAATTATATTTTTATAACATAGTGTAATTAATTTGTAAAGTTATATCTGACGCGGATAAAAAATTGAGAATCACGCAAAAACTATAAAGCGTATTTTTATGAAACCTTCGCCATTTTAAAGGTCATTTAATTATTTATAATTTAGTCCAAGTTTTTCAGTTTAATATCTGTTGTTTTATTTATTTATTTATTAAACTTAATGCTCAAGTAAGAATTACTGTACAATGGCGGACTTAGGCATTTTGTACCAGTCGACCTTAGGGTCGAGGGTCTTAGGGAGGGTTTTATGTGTAATAAATTAATAATGCGTCTAATTTCGGACAGCGCTCCTTGATGAGCGAGTCCTATTACTGGGTGGACGTACGACGCGTTACGTGAGCTCAGCACAGAACATTTAAGCTAACCACTCAAGGTCATTGACAGTTAATAGCGCCTTAAGTAAAATAATTATTGTATTCCTCGTAATTTATCGTAAAAAAAATGATAGATAAAAACAATAATCGGTCGTAATGTTGAACTTTTCAATAGATGTCAACAGGTCAATGAAACGTTTTTTTTTAAGTTTGCCGCAATAAAAAAAACCGGTTAAGTGCAAGTTTGGCTCGCAACTGAAGGGTTCCGTACGATTTTATTATTTGTTGTTATAGCGGCAACAGAAATAAAGATTCTGTGAAAATTTCAACTGTCACAGCCCGCTGACAGACAGACAAACAGCGGAGGCTTGGTAATAGGGTCCCGTTAGTTATCCTTCGGGTACGGAACCCTAAATACCAGCAGAGTGAGTGTCGGACTTTACACATTTAGGGTACTCTTCGGGTACGGAGCCCTAAAAGTTGGGTTTCTGTCCTAGGCTGCTCTCTGTCTTAATCGATATACTTTTTTAAATGTATGTGTGTATTGAGCTGTTCAAACAGACCTCACATTTCAAAATTTTTATTAGATGTACAAAAATTGTGTTTATTAAATTATTTACATCAAAAAAAAATATTACTAACTAACTATAATGTATAAGGTTTTAAAAAAATAACCCTCGAAACTTTAAGGAGTGTTTTAGAACATCGAAGTGAATAACATTTACTACGGAACCAACTTTAAAATCGCGAAAAAAAAATCAGCTGTTGCCTATATTTATGTTCGCATAACTCGTCAAAATGTACGGAACAGCTGACTTTTTTGTATGGTTTGTAGCACTCCTTAAAGTTTCGAGGGCTTATTTTTAGGGTTCCGTACCCAAAGGGTAAAACGGGGGTCCTGTTTTACTAAGACTCTGCTGTCCGTCCGTCTGTCCGTCTGTCACCAGGTTGTATCTCATGAACCGTGGTAGTTAGACAGTTGAATTTTTTACAGATGATTTATTTCTGTTGCCGCTATAACAACAAATACATATTTAAGGGGGCTCCCATACAACAGACATGATTTTTATGCCGTTTCTATAGATATTGGTACAGAACCCTTCGTGCGCGGGTCCGACTCGCACTTGGTCGGTTTTTTATTAAACTTTTAAGTAACTAAAATATGTCTAAAGTATGGCGTCCAAAATTTCTTCCGCATCGCTGTCAACTGGTGCCCAAAAGACTGGCGCGGCATAAATTATCAACAGATTTCCTGTATTTCAGAATCAGACCAAAATAATCCTTTATTGCACCTAATATGTACCTAGGTACTTAATTAATCAAATAATAATATTTTGCAACAATTTCCTCATTGCAACCCATAATAACAACGCGGAACTTATAGTAACTCGATTTACATTTTATATTTACAAACTTTCATTTTCATTGGATTGGGTTTTTCCAACATTTTCATTGGATTGGGTTTTTCTAACATTTCAGATCAGTTATTGAATAAATGAGTCAATTACTTAGAATATAAGTTAATCGACCATGTTAGGAAATAGGTATTTAACCGGTTCACAACCGGCTTATAAGTAAATAAGTCGTAAGGATAAGCTCACACCGAAGTGCGTTGGTTATACATATTTTTTTAGATTGTATATTATTCTATCACGAGCAGACAAATTTATCTTATATTATATAAATAAAAAAATAAAAAAGCCTTTTAATTTTCTATATAAATCTTATAAAATATTTACAAAAAGTATTCTTAATCTAATGTTAGTAAATGACTCTAGTCTAGTGTTAGTTATAATTTATACATCTTTCTGATATTAAATATTTTTACAGAAATCCCTTGATAGGGTATAGGCCTCCTCCAATTTCTTCCATTTTTCCCTGTCCTGTGCTGCGTCGATCCAGTTTTTGCCCGCCACCGATACTATATCGTCCACCCATCGTTTTTGTGGTTTTCCCACGTTTCTCTTTACTTGTGGGCCGGTCCATTTAGTAATCTTAAGAGTCCAACGCTGGTCGGTGTATCTCGCTACATGGCCGGCCCAGTGCCATTTTAGTTTTATTGCTCGATGTAGGGCATCCGTAAGTTTGGTATTTTTTCTTATTTCATGACTTTTTACTTTATGGTTTAACATGCTTCTTTCCATTGCCCGCTGACAAGTTGTTATTTTGTATATTATATATATACAGGGTGTAACGGAAAGGAGTGGTCATATTTTAAGAACTGCATCTGTCCATCGATATGAACAACTTTCTTCAAGAAAACCTGAGAAAATACATTAAAAAAAATTTACCTCCCGTACAAATATTGATCAGCTGATGATAACTTTGTATGGACAGTCCAATTTTTTTTTTGGGAATTTTCAGTTTTTTCTCAGATAAAGTTGTTCATATTCATGGGTAGAACCGGTTCTTAAAATATGACCACATCTTTCCGTTACACCCTGTAGACTATATTAGACACACAAACAAAAATTGTTACTAACAAAATATGGACCTGGTCTGAAAATAAATGTTTATTATTGTTATTATTATTATTATTTAATTTATATATTAAGACAACGTTACTAACATTTTTTTTATCCTTCGAATTCTATCGCTTTAAATCTGGGCTATGTTGTTTATGTAGTACATAAAATTCTGTACCGTATCGCTATTTGTAAAAACAAGCCAAGTGCGAGTCGTACCGCACTATACCGCTCGCACTCGTACCAGAGTAACTTTATTTTCATGTGATGTTTTAGCAGCAGCTGAAATACACACTCTGTGATAATTTCAGCTGTCTAACTATCACGGTTCATGAGATACAGCCTGCTGACAGACAGATGGACGGATAACGGAGGTTTACCCTGAAAAGTATGCGCAGTGTCGTATCTTGGTGTGAGCTCACCCTAAAAACGTGAAATACCTGTGTTGACGTTACATGACGTCAAACTAAATAAAATATTGTGACGTCAGTTACGGTGACAGATATTTTAATAAAAAATAGAATGCAGTTTTGTGTGACGTCAGCTATAACGATTGATTGATCAAAACAACCACTATTAAAATTAGTCCGTTTTTTAACCGACTTCGAAAAAGGAGGAGGTTCTATGTTCGGCTGTATGTATGTTTTTTTATTTATTTATTTATGTCCGCCCATTTCTCTGTCAATTGAGGAACGATTTTCAAAATTCTTTTTTTATCCGATAGAATATACTCCCAAGGTATAAATTTTATCGAAATTGCTTCAGCGCTTTTTGAAAAACTGAACAAAAACGAAAAATACGTATGCCTAGACGACGTTCCGGTGTTCTCCAATTACGACTATGTTTAAATTCCACATTCCATGTTATTGGGGTTTTTAGTTCTGAGGTATAATAACTAAAAAGTGAAAAATAAAAAAACTTTTTTACAAAAAAAACAACCGACTTCAAAAAAAAAATGCGCTAAAAATTAAAAAATAACTTTAATTTCGGAAGTAGGTGTCAAATAGCGAAGAAATAAAATACAAACACCGACTTCCGAATTTAAAGTTATTTTTTAATTTTTGTGTATTTTTTTTTTTGGTAGTCGGTTGTTTTTTTTATTATTCGCAAATTGATTTCTGGTGGACATTGTATGAAAAATTGGTGTAGTTTTGTATCCTAAGTGTCTGCGCAACTGGACAATATGTGGAAACATTAAAACAGGCGCGATCTCGGTAAATTGAAGCTGAGAATTTTATTGTAGTATCAATTGACTACCTCAGTGAAGCTTGCCGAAAACTCTGACTCGATACATTTGCTGCCAAATACTGCAAAAGCATTAGAATGTGAGAGTCTGTGTTTCCTGATAGCTACAACCTGGGAGTCTTTAAGTCAAGTGTGAATATGTTACTTCTAGGCAAGCGTGCTCTATCTTCGACCTCATCATCGCTTACCATCAGGTGAGATAGTGGTCAAACGCGCGCCTATAAATTATATTTAAAAAAAAATGTTTGTGTTACATCTGAATTCTAATGGCTAAACATAGTGACTATATTATCTTAAAACAAAATACTTGACACTGGCTAAATGTACAAACCGTGCGAAGACAAAATAATAAAAAAAAAACATTACTTAGATCGAATGGCTGTCAAGAACCGGTCTCAGAATGTTTCGTATCCAAAGTAGTAAGCAAAAGTGTCAGAAACGGCCGTTTTTGGTACTTTTGCCTACTACTTTGGATACGAAACATTCTGAGACCTGTTTTAACGACGTAAAATTACTTTATCCTCTTTGCAACTAACGTGACGTTGGATTCTTTAATATTTATTTTCTATGCTATGCTACGATTTTTTATTCAATGAGGGCGCCACTTGGCCGGTAGTAGGGCCTGAATAGACTTTTCAATTACTCTAAACTGCATGTTGACGTACGTAGAACGAATGTGCATCTAAATGAATTTATAGGACGCATACAATTGGTACATAGAAGGGGAGCGCCCCGGATAGGCTGGTACTTGTAGACACAGCGGATTCTGGCACTTAGCAACGTTGCTGCGCAAAACAGAATATGTGCAGGATGTACTTTATAGTTTTGTTTATAAAATCCAACTTAAAGTCACAGATATTGAAGTCAGCATCATTGTGCGTACAGCTAAAGAGTGGAATTCCCAGCCAGAGTCTGTATTTCCTGATTTCTACACCCTGGGGGAGTCTTTAAGGCCCCTCTCGCGGTCCAGTGGCGCCCTCATTGAATAAAAAATCGTAGCATAGCACAGAAAATAAATATTAAAAAATCCAACTTGACGTTTGTTACAAAGAGGATAAAGAATTTTTACGTTGTTAAAACAGGTCTCAAAATGTTTCGTATCCAAAGTAGTAGGCAAAAGTGCCAAAAACGGCCATTTCTGGCACTTTTGCCTACTACTTTGGATACGAAACATTTTGAGATCTGTTCTAACAACGTAAAAATTCTTTATCCTCTTTGTAACAAACGTCAAGTTGGATTTTTTAATATTTATTTTCTGTGATGAGCTACGATTTTTTATTCAGTGAGGGCGCCACTGGACCGCGAGAAGGCCCTTAAGTCAAGAATGATTAGGTTACTTCTAGGCAAGCGTGCTCCATCGTCGACCACATCATCGCTTACGATCAGGTGAGATAGTGGTCAAACGTGAAACTAACAATGATAAAAATTATTTTTAAGACAAAATTGACAGAATGGCTACAAAAGAACTGTTTCTATAGCGTTAGAGAATTTATGCAGTTAAGAAATAATAATAATGTTAATAATTTAATTAGTTAATGAATGTATGACGGTAAATTTTTATTTAGTAATGAAGTTAATTGAAAATTGTATATATGAGAATAAGAAACTTATCGCATGATGTGTGACATTGATAAAAATAATTTGCACGCTTGCTTGCAGGCAGAATACAATTACTTAATAGGACATAAGATCTTCCTTTGTAAAAAAATGTATTTCTTGCAAATAAATATTTTGATTTAAAAAAAAAATGACCCACTGCTGGGACACAGGTCTCGTCTCTGTTATAGGGAGTGGCCTGTAATCCACCACGCGGTCCCAGTACCGATTGGCAGATGTCACATGTCTTCGACTTTTTTTGCACGTTTATCTTTTATTAAAAATCGTTTTATGTAAATAAGGCTGAAAATCAGAACTTATTTTATATATCCGCCCGTCACCATTTTGAGTGTTTTACTCGGAAGAAACTTCAAAACAACATCTGCCGGTTTTGAAAAATATCCTTTTTTTTTTTGGTGAGGTGGGAAATCATCCAATGACTTCTCCCGCTCTGGGTGTAGCGGGAGGGCGTGTCAGACTCTTACTGAGTAAAACCCACCCCTGTTCCTTCCACAGACTGAGTGCCCAGGGGTGCGGTAACTCATTGAAAGTATCCTATGTTAGTGCTGCAAAAATTTTTTGACGCTCAAAAATGACATTGACAGGAGAACGTTGGTATGTAAAACAGTCTGTGGAAATTCTATTAGAAAACCAAGATGGCGGAATTAGTTCGGATTTTGGCATATTTATTTTATTGGGTTGTTATTAATAAGAGTATTTGAAACGAACGTCGTAAAATGTAGGTTCATGAACCTTATCGAAAGCGAAAAGAACCTTTTTTTCGGCCTTGAACCGATCGCAAAAAACGAAACCTGATCACGGTAATTTTAGCCAAAAAAAACTGGCTTGATTTTTTGTCCTTTGGAAGGCAAGGGTTTTTTAGAATGTTTGGACATGTAAATCGTACGCACTAATGACATTAGTAAGTTCAAGAACCCCATGAAAAGTGACAGGAATCTTTTTAGAAACTGGAATTGCATTTTATTGCAAGAAAAAACTGGTTTGTTTGAGAAATTAATATCAAGAATGCTAATATAAAAAGTATGAGCACTAAATCGGTGCAATAAGTCATGATATGGGTTTAAAAGCGTCGATATTGTTGTTGATAAGGCTGCAATTTTGCAAAGAAATGTTCCATTATTACTCCAACGATCAATTATATTGTTGAAGCGACTCCTGTGGCTTATCGCAGGAGCCTGATTTATAGGTATGCTATTATTAATTTATTAACCTAAATTATCATTTATAAATGTATATAATCATTTATAAATTTGTTAATGATTATATTTATTAGCAGTACATCACTGACCACCCTCTTTTTGTCCCACCGCGCGACGCAAGGGAGGGTAATGTGTTTATCAGCCAATGTAAAGTAAATGTTGGTTCCTTTGTGGCGCTTTTGAAACCAAACGCGTGGGTTGATTTTCATAATAGGGTATTACAACCATTTTTGAAAAGTGTCTCATTTAGTTAGTGAATAGGTTGACATTTTTAAATTTCGCGCGTAATTTAACGAAAGCGCTGGACGCAGTGGACGCCATATTGTTCTGTGGTCATGACGTCAGTTGGCTGTGTAAATAAAAGTACAAAGTATCTTAGATACGCTGATCAGTTGACACTTTGTAGTTTACATAGCCGTATGACGTATACATGACGGCTACAATTCCATGGTGTTAAAAAACAGATAAAAAAAACTGAAAACTTTGAATTGAATTTTATAATTTATTTTGTTATTTTACGAAATAAAACTAACGTTTTCCGACTGCTTTTTGCCTAAGCTATGTCAATAATATATTTTTAATTTTTTTCTCATTTAGAGTAAAATACCCTATTCTTACATTAATTGATTGGTCTTATTCTTGCGAGTGCTAATAAAGACATGGCAGTCACCAAAATACAATATGGCGACAACCAGACGACATACCGTGAAAAAGAAAAAAAGAAAATCGACGAACTATAAGTGGTGTGGCAAAACTCAAAATAAAGGTTTCGAGGAGGCGATCCGTGAAATATAAATTCAAATTATTTAATTTTTTATTTTTAGTTTCTTTAGTCCATCCAAAGGTTGACTGATAGATATCGCTGTCAGCGATAAGACCTTGTATCCATAGATTTAAGTTCGTAAATAAAATGTGAAGCTTTTTTTTTTTCCTTACCCAAAGGGTAACCAACGGGACCCTAATTACTAAGTCTGCGCTGACCGTCCGTCCGTCTGTCTGTCAGCGGGCTGTATCTCATGATCAGTAATAGGTAGACAGTTGAAATTTAATATAGAATGTATATTCTGTAGCCGCTATAACAATAAATAATAAAAATAAATTAAAAATTAAAAGGGGTCTCCCTCAAGCGTGTTTTTTTTGGCTTTTTTTGCTCGATCTTAATAATGGCTGTGCTCGCTGAATCGTCGACTCAGTCTCGTCGACCTAGACTAGAGTCAAGAGCAAACCCATATCAAATAATAAAAAAAAAATGGCAACAAGTAGACGCGTATAATCTCGTACGATGGTACGGAACCCTTTATTCGCGAGTCCGACTCGCGCTTGGCCAGTTTTTAGTGTACAATAAAGTTTATTCTATTCTAAGAAGATGGCCTTCTTACATCACACAATAAGAATAATTAAAACAATCTCTTTGTTTTCTTTCTAAAAAAAAATAAAAAACATGATTAACAATCAATTAGCAATCTTGTTAAATCTACACGGTACAAAAAAATTACGGTTTTTTTTTACTCGGCATTGTCTAATTTAAAATGGTCTGCCGACGTTAAATGTGTGTGCGAAGCGAGAGGTCAAGTTTAATCGGTTAGTGCTGACCCAAATGAGTTAGTAATTGTCGAAAACCTTGCTTTGCCACTCACTTCCGAGCCGTTTTGTACGAATGTACGAACTTCAAGGCGATGCTTTGTGAGAGTCGGCAGACAATGTCTCGGCAGACGGCTGGCACGGCTTGTCCTTAAGAGGGAACAGGGCCTGCGAGAAATTTACAAAATACGTATTTGAAGAAACTCAGACCGATTTTAACACAAAATTTTTGATGAGATTGACGTTTCGTATTCCCCTTTTTCTCCTCGAAAACTGAGCCGATTCAATTATTTTTGGCATCAAAATTTCAAGAAAGTCTATGTCTAGGTCCCTATTAGTTTTATGTTAAAACTTTTCGAAGTTGTCTGGTAGTTCTCAATAACGGTGGTAAAAATAGGGCAATTTTTTGTCATTTTTGGAGGGTCATATTTTCTTTGCTTATTAGTTGCGGAAATTACAGGGACGTGTCTACAGCAGACCTTGCCTTTATGAAAAAAAAAAAAAACTATTGCTCTGGAGGCATTATTCAGGAAGAAAAAATAGAAATACATTTGTATGGAGAATCGCAGCCCCTGTTCCCTCTTAAGGGATCTTATTTATTTTGTCACTGATCGCGCATTTAATAAAGTAGCTACTTCAGTCAGTAAGCAAATGAGAGCCTCGTCCACAAGATCAAGATCTCTTAGAGTAGCATTATTTACAAAAATAAAATACCTAGGTACTTCGGTACTTGATCTTTTTTAGAGTTCAGTACCCGAAGGGTCCAAACGGAGCCCTATTGCTGTCACTCACGCCTCCGTCTGTCCATCTGTCCGTTTGTCTGTCCGTCGTCTGTCACACAGGTTTTACAACCAAAGGTTGGAGCTACAATCTTCAAATTTTCACAGTATAAGCATCTTGTTGACCCAAAGCCAAAAATGTATTTTTGACTATTTGTATGAAATAGTCAAAAATACATTTGGTACGGAACCTTAAATGTGCGAAGACCGACACGCACTTGGCCGATTTTTTTGTTTTCGTGGGGTAACCTTCAAAATGAACTTTTAGGGCAAAGAATGTGACCTCTTAGGAAAAAGACCACTCCGAAACCCCCACTGAAAACCCCGTACACCACACAGGCCAGCCTTCATTCCCGTTCTATCCTACAGGAATCGTGCATTTCCGGGATTAAAAACATAAGTATCTATCTTTTATTGAAAGAATTTTCGTAATAGGATCAGAGGGGGTTTGAAAACCCGGGCCTGCGGACGGCGAGTAGTGGGTAACTCGCCTCCGATCAGCACCAGGCCCGAGAGTCGACGGCGCGTAATGTTCCACGCGCGCCTCAAAGAGTTGTCGGAAAACACGACGGGGCCCGTTATGGCCGATGCCTGCCCGGGGGTTGAGGATAAATTCGAAGGGTGGGTTTTAGTCAGTAAGAGTCTGACACGCCCTTCCGTTCCACCCTAGAGCGGGAGATGTCATTGGATGATTTCCCAACCGGAAAAAAAAGGGGGGGGTCTGAAAACGCATAAAGATGACTCATAATATATGTCTTGGGCTAGCTATTGCCGCTATATGAATTGTGCACAAGAAATATGGCCTTTTTAGACCCGAGGGTCATGTACATGAGAATACATCCTACTAACACACAATTTTATCTCTTTAAAGCACTTGTCCCACCGCCAACGATAAGCGAGTAGCAAGTAGAGCTTCAAACTAAAAACGAGTTGGCGAGCAGCGAGTAACGAGTAGCCTGTGTGTAGTTCCGATAGTTCTGTGGCTGGGCTTTAAGCGAGTGCGCGAGTGCAAATAGCGATTACTTGCAACTCCCTCACCTTCTAACCGCCAAGCGAGCATCGCTGAGCGAGTATTACCTATGATTACTCTTGTGAGCAAACTTGTGGAGCTAGTCCTCGCCGGGGCTGTGCGAACAGTCAGCGATCAACTATAAATATATGCTTCTCTTTTGTTTACACGGAATATATTATTGTACGTTTCTTGAGCGTTAAAATAGCCGATAGTTAGTCGCTTCCTAAGTTCGTTAGTATCTATGACATTTGATATTAGTCACACAAGTTCAAGGACATCATATGTCACCACGGCGACATATAGTCTGGGAAACTATTTCCATTGGCGCCTACTGCCTTTTGTTTCTATGGGAATATTTTAGCTATCGTAGTATTGTTATTTTTCACACACATCGGTTGAATTTCGACAGAGTTTAGCGTGTGTGTGCAGAATTATGTAATGTTTTGGTAAATGTATTACCTATGCTGGTCGTGTTTTGATAGCCTCTCCTTTTTATTTCTTTATTTTTTTGGAAGGTGGGAAATCATCCAATGACTTCTCCCGCTCTGGGTGGAGCGGGAGGGCGTGTCAGACTTTTACTGACTTAAAACCACCCTTGTTCCTTCAGTTG
Source organism: Polia nebulosa (assembly GCA_951329385.1). Classification (NCBI taxonomy): domain Eukaryota; kingdom Metazoa; phylum Arthropoda; class Insecta; order Lepidoptera; family Noctuidae; genus Polia; species Polia nebulosa. The sequence continues at coordinate 5,643,144 of OX589610.1, read as the reverse complement.
CCTGTGTGCCAAGGGCCGCGGTAGCTCTATTTCGAATTTATCCATGACCCCAGGCAGGCATCAGCCGTAACGGACCCCTCAGGTACTGCTGACATCTCTTTGAGGCGAATAGTGGGTAGCTCGCTGTCCGATCAACACCAGGCCCGAGAGTCGACCCGTCAGGGCCGATGCCTGCCCAGGGGTAGAAAATAAATTCGAAACAGAGTTACCGCGCTCCTAGCGACTTAGGCAACTGTAGGAACAGAGGTGGGTTTTGGTCAGTAAAAGTCTGACACGTACTCCCGCTCGACCCAGAGCGGGAGAAGTCATTGGTTGATTTCCACACAAAAAAAGAAAAGGCATTTGCCTAAAACATTTTAAAAACATGTATGTATGTATGATGCTCGTGGATTCATCATTGGTACTGCGTCTTATTCGTCATTAGCATTTTAGTGGCAATAAGCCCTCGCCTTTTAAATGTTTTTTTGCTAGACAACAAAGAGTAAACAAATAATCAAATCTCGAACAGCTGTCGGTCAGTACACTGTCCGCTAAAATATTATGTCAATTCCTTGTGTAATCCTACTTGGACAGAATTACAATGATCTTATTAGTAAAACTATCAGTGTTGGTCTAAGCCATTGACGCAAGCTACCAACCTTGCAAGGGCACTCTGTGTCAACAGATAGAAGGCACAGGTCTGATTATTTGCACAGATTTTTAATTTTTATTACTTTGGTACACTTGGTAAAGTTCCTTATTTGAGTTGCGTGGAAGTTTAATCCTTATAAGGACATTTGACCGTTGTACTTTTTTTGGTTTTTTTTTTTTGCGTTATGATATGATGCGGAGTTGATCTTTATTATCAAACATTGACTTACAAATTCATTATTAATAGGATCGTCAACATAAAATCTATTCAAGTGCTGCAACACTACAGACAACCACCACATTAAAATATAAAATATTTGCAAGAAAAGGTGTAAGGAAAATAATAAAAATCAATATTCAAAATTTTTATTTAATTTTTTTTTCTATTTTTTTTTGTCAATAAATGCATTCTATTCTATTTTTCTGTTCTAAAAACTAATAAAAACTTTTACTTGTTTTTGTTCAATTTGATTGAACAAAAACAAGCAAAATAATAAAAAAAAACAATACACCAAAAAAGGAGCGAGCCTTACAGTAGTTGCAATGATTTAAATTTGACATCTCACCTTGGTAATAAGCATTAATATAAAATAATAACAATTCTATTCTGAAAAATAAAATTAAAGGGTTTACTTCCGTTTCGACCGCGCGCAAACTTATCGTACGCGCGCTCTACCATTTGACGGCCAACTCTACCACCGCGCGCGCTCATTGGTGAAATCAAATAGCGCGCGCTTCCCCGGCTTCCTGTTACACACTTCCGTCCCATTTCACAAAATCCCTGCCACAGATTCAACACAGGTCACTCAATATTGTACACCATAACAAATAAAAATTAAATACCAATCACAGTCTGCCTTTTTTTTTCTGTCTGGGGTCGCGGATAATTTCAAAACAGAGGTACGGGTGGCCCTTGGCACAGGATACTGAAGGAACAAGGGTGGGTTTTAGTCAGTAAAAGTCAGACACTCACTCCCGCTCCACCCAAAGCGGAAAAAGCTATTTAATGATTTCTCACCCAAAAAAAAAAACGCATGTTTGACAATAACTGACTTCAAAAAAGGAGGTTCTGTATTTGATCCGTATGTATGTATTTTTGCTTATCCGCGATTTTCTCTAAAACTGCTGATCCAATTTGCTGCTGCTGGGCCAAATTGGATCAGCAGTTTTAGAGGTTTCATTCTTCAAATGCAAATTTTTTAAGGTTTTTCGGAGGTAGACAATGGAACTCTGCAAAAACTAACAGCACAGACCCCCCCCAAAAAAAAAAGACTCACGATTACAGCGATCGTTTGTCTATGTACTGTTAACACAATTTAATACGGAACCACAACTAAAAATTACAAAGCTTTTTTACAAAAAAAAAACTTTTTTCAAAAATATAACCGACTTCTAAAAATTGCAAAATAACTTTAATTTCGGAAGTCGGTGTATATACTTTTTTTGTTTTTTCGCTATTTTACACACATTTTTTTTATTGTTGTTGTATACCAGAAGTAAAACTAAATATTAACGTTATGCCCGAATAGATAACACCAATAACATGGAATTTGAACATTTAGAGACAACCAAAACGTCATGTGTATACATATTTTTTGTTTATGTTGATTTTTTCAAAAACTGCTAATTCAATTTCGATAAAATTTATAAGGAACCACCTCTGAAGTATGACCTATCATACAAAAAAAAATCATCAAAATCTATTCACAAATGGCGGACATATCACGTAACAAACATACAAAAAAAACACAGACGAATTGAGAACCTCCTCTTTTCTGAAGTCTGTGTCTAAAATTAGAACCGAGTTGACTGACCCGAAAAAGTGAAAAAATAACTTTAATTTTAATGATTTTTTTATGGTATATTTGATAGGTATGAGAATAATCCCCCCCCCCCCTCCCCGTTTTGATCCCAGAACAACGTTTGCCGGGTCAGCATCAGTATCTAAATTAATTCGTGAAGACTAGGAGCATCTTCCGCATACAAGAATTAGTGTTATTTCCTTTTCCTCTACCTAAAAAGATGATTTACAGTTTCCATGTGAGTGCTAACCTTAGTTGTGTTAAAGGGCAATTAATTATACTTTTTGTTGTTTTACTTAAGGAACTTATAATTAAGATTTCCTGTGATCTAGCAGTACTACATATCACAAGGATATTACATCAGAAAACCTTTGCTCATAAATAGGTACAGACATTCGATTTCTTCTGTTTCCTGCATGCCCAAAAAATATCTCAAACGTTATGTTTAGTTAATTTTTTTACAAATAATGCAACCGACTTCCATAAAAAACCGGCCAAGTGCGACTTGGACTCATACTCTACTCGTTCCGTACCATAAACTGAAAAAAAAACACGTTTCTAGAACCGTGTCTTTTTGTTTTGTCGTTTGAGTTTTTTTTTTGTTGAAATTTTCACAGAATATGTATTTCTGCCCTTCCCACTTTAATTTTTAATTTATTTTTATTAGGTATTTTTGATTTGAAACATCTATAGCCGCACGTAAAACCGATTTCTGGCGTGGCGACGCATGCCGTGGCGACGCGTCGTCACGCTATACGATGTTTTTTTGTTTTGTTGCCTAAAACAAAAAACATCGTATAGCGTTCCAGAAAGAAAAAAATCGTAATATTTTATTTTATCATTATATGACATATTTAGTTCCTATCACAATATGTTCTTTTCTGCATATTACTTTTACAAAATAATGTCGATGTTTCACATCTGCCAGGCGTCCCGTGACGGCTCACATTTTTTTTTTTGTTATAACGGCAACAGAAATACATATTCAACTGTCTACCTAATACGGATCAAGAGATACAGTCTGCTGACAGACAAACGGACCGCCTGAGTAATAGGGTCTCGTTGGTTACCCTATGGATACGGAACCCTAAAAACTCAAAAAGCTAATAACTGGCTAACTCGCTGGCAGAAACTGGTGAATGGTATAAACAAACAAACAAGTTATTTGTTTATAACGTAAATTAATTGATTGTTTAATTTCAGCGCAGCCTTGGTATAGTAACCTCGGACGTTCTTGGAAAACATTTCACTTTGGGTTATAAAGTATTTTTTAAATAAATCTAGAGGCTTTTACACGTATCATCACGCTGTGCACTCCAAAGCGGTAGACAGAGGTGTTGAATGGGAACCTACATACATTTTGCCAGTTAATACGACTTCTAATGATTTTTAATTAAACATCATGTCTATAAGACTAGTCTTATTTCTTTGAAAAAAAAATGTATGTTACTCTAGACAATTTGCTTCGTAATTTGATATGTGAATATTTGAAATCATATTTTTATAACATAGTGTAATTAAATTGTAAAGTTACGTCTAACGCTGATAAAAAATTGAGAATCACGCAAAAACTATAAAGAGCATTTTTATGAAACCTTCACCATTTTAAAGTTCATTTAATTATTTATATTTTAGTCTCAGTGTTTTATTTTAATACCTGTTCTTTTATGTGTAATTAATAAATAATGCGCCTAATTACGGACAGCACTCCTTGATGGGCGAGTCCTATTACTGGGTGGACGTACGACGCGTTACGTGAGCTCAGCACAGAACACGCAAGCTAACCACTAAAGGTCATTGGCAGCTAATAGCGCCTTAACAGGCGTGAAAATTATTTTCCTAACAATGGAATAATTAACGGCAGTAATTAAAAGGAACCTTGACTCTGCTATCATAGAGTTGCAAATTGATTGGCTCCGTCGGTGCGTTGTTTGCATTGTGGCTTGCAGTTCGAATCGAATGGATTACCAAGATGAATGTAGATCGATATGGATATATGCTTATCTAGTACCTATTCACTGTTTAGTGATTTTTAGGGTTCCGTACTCGAAGGGGCCCTATTACTAAGCCTCCAATGACCGTCCGTCCGTCTGTCTGTCAGCGGACTGTATCTCATTATCCGTAATAGGTAGACTGAGGATTCACACAAAATGTAATGAATTTCCGTTGTCGCTATAACAACAAAAAATAAAAAGAAATTTAAGGGCTCTGTTTAGAAACGTGATATTTCTGGCTTTTTTCGCTCGATATTAATAATGGTAACAAGTAGACGCGTATAATATTAAACGATGGTACGGAACCCTTCATGCGCGAGTCCGACTCGCACTTGGCCGTTTTTTTTGTTTACTCTTTTGAAGAATTTTCCATTGTTTTTTTTTTATTACCAAAGAGGTTTAGGCCAAAGAGGGCAAAATATCCATTGCGGCGGGTAGATAGATACACATATTGGAAATTTTAATGCGTGGTCGTGTTTGATATATTGGTTCTGCTTATCAAAATTAACAATTTTCTTCAAGAACGTCATATCGACCGAGATTGATCGAGTCGTCTCAAAAACCTTATTTATTACTTTATATATATATATATATATATTATAAATATATATAATAATATATATTTATATATATATATATATGTATGTTTATTATTAATATATATATTTTCGTTCACATTTTTTTTTAATATTTCTACTTGGTGTTGCTTTGTTTGTTTTTTTTAATGCACCTGCCATGTTATCTCTCCACCACCCTTGGTTGACTGGTAGAGAATGCCTAAGGCATTAAGTCCGCCTTTGTACTATAGTTGCATGAAGTGTAAATAAATAAATTAATTAATATTAAATTCTAAAAAAAAATGTTAACCTCCCATACTCATCTAAATCAGTTGATTAATTAATAAGTTTGCTAATCATATTTTTTTTGGAATATATCGGGTGTAAAAAGACAGTTATTCTAACCATTATTTCGATGATTTTTTTCCACTAGACCATACCTGGGAGTCCACTGGTTCAGGAGATACTGATGGTCAAAGTTGCAGTTTTTTTTTTTACTTTATAACGAACATGAATTCCAAGTGTTATTATTAAACTTTTTCCAAACAAACATTACCTGAATTTTCGATTTGTCTTAACAAATTACGAATTTGAAGTTTCAAAAACGCAATGAATATCAAACGTATCCGAGAAGTACCTACGCGGCTTAGAGCGAAGGGGCAGCGCCTAACTCCGCTTGCCTATGTTCGCGATACATTGCTCGCAATAATAAAAAATAACTTTTGTTTCATACCTAAAAATAAAAGTCGTCTGCCAGCAATAATTTTTGCGCAAAGCTACATTGTTAGATGTACAGTATGCGTAGTTGACGGCTATGTGATGTGTCTTTTACATCCTGTATTATAACTTCCCAAAGCCAGTTGTTCATTTCCATGGACAGAAACAGAATTTCAAATAATACCACCCATTTCCGTTATATACTGTACTAGCAACCCGCCCCTGCTTTGCATGGGTAAAAATTATAAACCTAAACCTTCCTCATGAATCGCTCTGTCTATTGGTGAAAATCGCGTGAAAATCCGCTCAGGAGATTTTGAGTTTATCGCGTACAGACACGGCGGGGGACTTGGTTTTGTAATATGTAGATAGTGAATAGACAGCAGTGGGTGCAGTGGGTGCAGTGGTGGCCCAGTGGTATTGGCCGCGACTTACAAGTTGTAGGTCGTGAGTTCAAACCCAGGCAGGCGCTTTACTTTGTGTAGATTATTTCATCACCACTGCTCTCAAAACTGTGAAGGAAAACATCGTGAGGAAACCGGCATGCCCTAGAAACAATTCGAAGACATGTGACATCCACCAATCCGCATTGGGCCCGCGTTGTGGATTACGGCCCACCCCTCTCATAGAGAAGAGGCCTGTGCCCCAGCAGTGGGGACATTAAAAGGCTGATTATGATGATTATACGGCATGTATGTGGCAAGCGTTATTAAGAATTCTTCCGTAGCTTTTGGAGTGATAATAAGTACCGACCCGTTACTAATTTGCTGACTAGTAAGTCTTATAATTTGATTTATTTAAACTTCATGTACAATTAATAGTGACTTAGGCAAACTTGGACCACTTTTTTGATCCGTAGTTAACTCAACCAATACTTAAAAACCAGCCAAGTGCGTGTCGGACTTCGTACATTTAGGGTTCCGTACCAATTAAGGAATTGTCAATGAAAACATCTAATTTATCAATATATTTTTAATTCCCTGCCGAAGTCAGTGTTTCCTGGTAGCTACAACCTGGTAGTCTTTAAGTCAAAAGTGAATAGGTTACTTCTAGGTAAACGTGCTCCATCTTCGACCACATCATCGCTTACCATCAGGTGAGATAGTGGTCTAACGCGTGCCTATCAACAATAAAAAAAATCATATCCTATAGATTTATCAGTATTTGTTAGTAAATATAATTATCACCAAATTTCAAGTTCATAGGTCGATGGGAAGTTAAAAAATCTTCAGAACACAATTTTGTGACAAGACAACGGACAGACAGACAGACATACGGACACGTGAGTAACAGCAATAGAGCTCCGTTTGGACCCTTTGGGTACGGAACCCTAACAATGGTAGGTAACGAATAGTTAATTTCTGAAATACTTTTAAGCTTGACCAATGGTCAAATAAATAACGAATAAAGTTATTTTAACCAATTTCCAGCCAGCCCTGAACACCACCTGACCCGTCTCAAAGGCTTTGCTCAATGATGCTTGAATGTGGCTTCTTCTGCATTCAAGTACACAGATAGATATTGAGATGATTATTTTGGTTCAAGGTTGGGTCAATTGACTTTATTATAGTGATTGAAACTTATTCTCTAGTGGTTTAATCAGCACGTCAAGGTCGAATTTTTAGAGTGTGCCCCAATCTGGTTCCGACTATTGCAACTCCAGTCAACTAGAATCTAGAGTGGCGACTTAGGTTATAGGTATAACACACTTACTCGAAGAGCCGCTTTCACCCCTACCGCTTTACCGGGCCTGCGGACGGCGAATAGTGGGTATCTGCCGTCCGATCAGCACCAGGCCCGAGAGTCGACGGCGTGTAGTGTTCCACGCGCGCCTCAAGGAGTTGTCAGCAAAACATGACGGGGCCTTCATGGCCGACGCCTGCCCAGGGGTTGTTGATAAATTCAAAACAGAGTTACCGCGTCCCTGGGCACTCAGGGCAGGGAAAGAATAGAGGAGGGTTTTTGTTCCATCCAGAGCGGGAGAAGTCATTGGGATTATTTCCCACCCCCACAAAAAAGGGGAATAGGTCACGGCCCGCCCCGCGTTTCCTCATAGCACCCGACAACAGACGGGACGTGCTTTTGCCGACTATGATGTGACAATCTTAATTAATTATTCCCTTTATTGCTGTGGTAGACTTATTGAGCAGACTATGAAAATCAAAACAGCTACTAGTTATTCTTAAATATCGACCGGGTAACGGGTTAGTCCGATCCGTAGCTCGCCTCAAAACGAAGTGAACGAATGTAACCTTTATTTTTGTCTGTTTTTTTTTGTGGGGGTGTGAAATCATCCTATATCTTTTCCCGCTCTGGGTGGAGCGGGACGGCGTCTCAGACTTTTACTGACTAAAACCCACCCCAATATTCCCAACCACACAGAAGTCAAACAATGCAGTCTTGTAGTCTAACGTATTACGCAAATGTCTGGCATGGCAAGCATTGCAGACATGCTGTCTGTACATATTTGTAGAGTAGCGACACTATGGCATGTTGACACATGATCACTGTCCAACTTCCTTTATTGGTTGTGGCATTTCCGTGTGGATTGTAACAAAAAATAAGATAAATGTTTATGAACAGTCTTGGTTGATTGATTTGTCTAGAGCTCGCAGTATTATTATTGTATCTGTCGCAGCCATCTGGTTGAATCCGCCATTCAATTAGACGCCTAGGCCGTTCATTAAACGCTTTAATGAAATGGCTAGGCCGATAGTTAATTCAACTAGAATCACTTAACGTTTAACAACTTGGCGTGTTGAATGTCAGCCCTTTGAAGATGACTGACCAAGACTCAGCCAAGTGATTCAAAACTTCAAGTTAAATGAAAAATGATGAAGGTGGAGGTTATTAAGGGGGGCAATCTTTTCATTATTTTCTTTCTAGATATAAGCAAATTTAGAAAAAAAAAAGAAAATATAAAAATATTAGTGATTCAATTTGTTTAAAAGGCGTAACCTAACCTAACCTATCCGAGTCGGGGTGCCCCATGTCCCGAGCTCGCTACGCTTTCTCTTGCATCCTAACATTGCCTTTTGTACACACATGTTCATAATCAGTGATTTCAAAAACTCATCAATATCCAATTTAACTAAATGACTAGACGACATCCAGCCAACTGGTTAAACGTTGCGTTCACGACTTGGCTAGATGACTGCCAATTGACAGGCGGATTCAACCAGATGGCTGCGACATATCTACTTTTCAGCCTTTAGGTATTTATTAAACTCACTAACCGAATCCTTTTTTTTCTAGTTTAAATACTGATTAGCGAATTCTAAATTTAAATTTTCCATAGGAATCCGCTATTCAGTGTTTAAGCTAATCAAGTCGCGGGCGTGATCAAAAGAGGCGCCTTGGCACAAGCAACTGAAGGAACATGGTGGGTTTTAGTCAGTAGGAGTCTTACACGCCCTCCCGCTCTACCCAGACTGGGAGAAGTTATTTGATGGTTTCCCACCCTACAAAAAAAGCTAATCTTTGCTTATCTGTACTAATCTATACTAATATTATAAAGAGAAAAGATTTGTATTTTTGTATTTATTTTTGTATGTATCGAATAAGCTCCAAAACTACTGGACCGATTTTAACAATTTTTTCACCATTATAAAGCTATTTAGCTTTGTAATGGTGAAAAATTTTTAATCAGGAAGTAACATAGGCTACTTTTTATCCCGGGAAAAACAACAAGTCCCGCGGGATAGGTCACGAGAGCGAAACCGCGGTCAAAGTGAAAATTCTTTTACCAATTATTATATGTGAGTGTCATAGGCTATAAATTTTAGAAATCAACGCGGACGAAGTCGCGGCCGAAGTGCTAGTCTGTTCTTAAACTATATTATAGGGTACCAAACACCCTCGTTTCGTGCTCTGTACGTATTTTAAATTTTAGAGGCAAAGTTAGTATGATGTTCGTGCCAGATAAATCTTTAGATTTTATCATTATTGCGTGTAGCATCTTAGCATTATCTACAATAAATAATGGATAAGCTTATAATGGCAGTCGGTTATTATACACTCCTTGTTTGACTAAGGAATGGGCCAAGTTAATGGAAAATCATCCAATGACTTCTCCCGCTCTAGGGTGAAGCGGGAGGGCGTGTCAGACTCTTACTGATTAAAACCCACCCCTGTTCCTTCCCTGCCCTGAGTGCCCAGGGGCGCGGTAACTCTGTTTCAAATTTATCCTCAACCCCTGGGCAGGCATCGGCCATGACGGGCCCCGTCATGGTTTCCTTACAACTCTTTGAGGCGCGCGTGGAACACTACGTGCCGTCGACTCTCAGGCAGGACTTTATAATACCTGCGGTTTCGTTTTAATTTTTTTTTACCAAAATTAGAACTGCACTGTTTTTTTTTCAAGTCGGTTCTATTTTTTGTAAAACAGTTTTTTATTTTTCACTTTTTGTTCTGGTTCCCCATTAAATTGTGTTAACAATACATGGAAAAACGATCGTAGTAATCGCGAGTCATTTGCTGTTGGTGTTTGAAGAGTTTATGATGAAGATCTTCGGAGACTGTCTGTCTCCGAAGATCTTCATCATAAACTTTCCTTGAAAATATGCATTTGAATAACGAAAACGCCATCGAAATCGGATCAGGAGTTTTCGAGAAAATCGTGGACAAACATGCATACATATATTACATACACACACCTACATACGGGTCGGATAAACTTCATTAAAAGGGTCTTACCTTGTGCACTTCCTCTGAATCTCAACAATAACCTCAAGGTACCTCGTGTCTTTTTATTTTGATATAAAAACATTATATTTAATAAAAGCGATGGCTGAAGGTTGCCGTGTGCATTAGATTGTGGCAGTCGTTAACTTTTATGTTTATAATGCATTTATAAGGATTATTGTTAGTTGTGATCATCTTCATTGTTTTCGATTAAGAGTTGGCAAGGTTAGATGCCACTAATGGTGAAGGGAAATATGGTGAGACCTACCTAATATCAAAACGGCAATGGAGAAGGTTATGCTTGGAGTTTCCTTTTTTTTTGGGGGTGTGGGAAATCATCCAATGACTTCTCCCGCTCTGAGTGGAGCGGGAGGGAGTGTCAGACTCTTACTGACTAAAACCCACCCCTGTTCCTTTACGATGGGCCCCGTCAGTGGTGGCTGACAACATCTCTTTGAGGCGCGCGTGGAACACTACGCGCCATCGACTCACGGGCCTGGTGCTGATCGGACGGCGAGCTACCGACTGCTCGCCTTCCGCAGGCCCGGGTCTACGGTGGCCGGAAATCGTCTAGCGACGTCCTACGCCCAGTACGCCCATGCTTGGAGATTCCTTGAGTAATCGAATCAGAACTGAAAATAACCGCAGGAGTACTAAGATTGGGTCTCGGATAAATTCGTAACAGAGTTACCGCGCCCCTGGGCACTCAGGCAAGGAAGGAACAGGGGTGGCTTTTAGTCAGTAAAAGTCTGACATGCCGTTCCGCTCCACCCAGAGCGTAAGAAATCATAGCATGATTTCACACCAGCAAAAAAAAAATGGAGTACTGAGATTACCGATATAACCGAAAGACCAAACTTAAGTGTGGCAGTGGGCAGGGCATATCGTTGTTAAATTGGAAACATAGTTACGGCGCCAATGAGCACTCAGGCAACTGAAGGAACAGGGGTGGGTTTTAGTCAGTAAAAGTCTGACACGCCCTCCTGCTCCACCCAGAGCAGGAGAAATCATTGGATTATTGCCCAACCCCACAAAAAAAAAGAAAACTATCTTGGGGTCGGCTTCCAGTCTAGCCGGATGCAGCTGAATACCAGTATTTTTTACAGCCGGGGCCATTCGCTTAATGTGCGTCGTTCAAAGTACACACTAAAAAAAAAACAAAAAAAAAAAAAAAAGTTATGTCTGGTGCTTTATGGGATCTTGAACTATTAAGAGAATCTGTCCAGCAGACTTAATTTATTGGAAATCTTAGGGCCTCGTTCACCATCTCCAAGTAAAGCTTTGATTAGTTACTTCCCAGTTAACGTTAACTGATAAGAGATAATAATACGCGAATCCTGGTACTCGTTGCGTCGTAGAATATTCTAATTCATCCAATTGATGCTCAATCAAGTCAAATAAATCCATTTTTATTAATAAATATTAATATAATCGTTGGTATTATCTGGTAAGCACAGATACAAAATGACAACGGACAGCTTAAAACTGTCAAGTAAACACGTTATTTCAATTCAATTCAATTCCTTTATTTCAATCAACTTGTTGGATCATATTATCATTAGGTACATTAATTAAAAAATATTAGAAAAATAAATAAAATTAAGACAAAACACAAAAGAAAGTAAGTTACGGGTTAGTTAATCTTACGATTAGTGCTACTCGGACGTCGTGAAATTCGCACATGTAGTTAAGGATGACTTTAACTGGTGGTTAGCCTACCACTTTACTTGAGGGTGGTGAAATAGGCCCTTAGTCTTGCTACGCTAGTATCATATTGTCTGTGGTCTTGCCATAAAGCGACTAAAAGAGTTTTCGGAAATCTTGAAAAGACAAAGAACTATCTAGGTAGGTTAGTACCTCTATTTAGCTTATTACGCTAACAGCAATTGGAAATTACAATTTAAGATTGCGATTTACGTCTTAGCTAGAAAATGATAGGTTGTTAAAAGTTTATGTAGGAGACAGGGCTACAATGTTAGCCAATTATTTATTTGACTAGCATTTCCTTTCAGTTTGCTCGTTTATTTATTTTATTTTCATCAGCCTTTTAATGTCCCCACTGCTGAGGCACAGGTGAGAGGGTGTGGGCCGTAATCCACCACGCGGGCCCAATGCGGGTTGATTGATGTCACATGTTTTTCGAAGTTTTGGTTCTAGGGCATGCCGGTTTCCTCGCGATGTTTTCCTTCACAGTTTTGAGAGCAGTGGTGATGAAATAATTTACACAAGGTAAAGCGCCTGCCGGAGTCAAGTGCACGCTCACAATGGGCCTCATCAGAAGGCTTAACGTCACCCAAAGGGCAATGGAGAGGGCAATGCTCGGCGTTTCATTGCGTGATCGAATAAGGAATGATGATATCCGCAAGAGAACCAAGGTTCCCGACATAGCCCGAAGAATTGCCAAACTGAAGTGGCAGTGGGCTGGGCACATTGCCCGCAGAACGGACGGTCGGTGGGGCCGAAAGGTTCTGGAGTGGCGACCGCGTACCGGAAGACGCAGCGTTGGCAGGCCTCCCACAAGGTGGACCGATGACCTGGTGAGGGTCGCGGGTAGCCGATGGATGCGACACGCACAGGACCGATCATTGTGGCGACACTTGGGGAAGGCCTATGTCCAGCAGTGGACGTCTTTCGGCTGAAATGATGATGATGATGAAAGCGCGTACCTGGGTTTGAAATCACGACCTACAACTTGTAAGTCGCGGCCGTTACTACTGGGCCACCACTGCTCGTCTATTTACGGGCCACCACTGCTCGTCTATTTACAGGCCACCACTGCTCCTCTATTTTTTATCTACTTTGAATTAATCGCGTTTTGTGGTGTGATGTAATTGGGTAGGACCTTGGTGAGCTTGATTGATTGATATAATCAATCAGCATGTATTATGACGATGATGTTCGATTTACCAATCAATTAATCGAATTTGCCAATCGGAAACGGAACCTGCTGCAACAAGTATTCGTCAAACTTGGCGAGTGGGAATACCACTAACTTCCATACTGACAAATAAGTAGGTACCATACACCCTTAAAAATATTCACACAGCTTCCACACAGATATAAAAATCATTAAATGGTCTAAATTATTGTCGACTTAACTGTACGTGTGCGCAGTAGCACTCGCAGCCAACTTCGCACACGCTGTTAAGTTTAACGAATACATAAAGTAATTATGTTATATCACACTAATACTAGAGTAAAAACAGCCTGTATTTCCCGAAAGGTTATACAGAGGGTAACGGAAACCCGGGCCTGCGGACGGCGAGTAGCTCGCCATCCGATCAGCACCAGGCCCGAGAATCGACGGCGCGTAGTGTTCCACGCGCGCCTCAAAGAGTTGTCAGTAAACCATGACGGGGCCCGTCATGGCCAATGCCTGCCCAGGGGTTGTGGATAAATTCGAAACAGAGTTACCGCGCCCCTGGGCATTCAGGGCAGGAAAGGAACAGGGGTGGGTTTTAGTCAGTAATAGTCTGACACGCCCTCCCGCTCCACCCAGAGCGGGAGATATCATTGGATGATTTCCCACCCCAAAAAATAAAATAAAAATAGGTAACGGAAATGGGTGTTTATATTTTAGATACCTAGAGTACAGTATAGCTAGCTTCTGCCCATGAAAATGAACAACTTTCTTCAAGAAAAAAATATTGCACCTTCCATACCTATAAATTTCGATCAGCTGATGACACTAATCCATGATTCAGGAAGTCCATTGAGAGTTTCATAATAGGGAAAATTCTAAAGCTGCTTGACTTGGAAATTGAGTTCAGGTACCTATTCTCAGCAGACGTGCGACGAGGAGCTCGTGGCTAAAGTAATAAATAACAGCCGCACGGGTCAATCCATCAGGTTAAGCTACGCTTGCCGGGGTTGGTACATGGATGGGTGAACATCTTTACATACAGAGACTCCTCCGTGCCTCGGAAAGCACGTTAAGCCGTTGGTCCCGGCTGTCAATCGTGGATCTTTGACAGTCGTTACGATTCGTCAGAAGCCCGAAAGTCTTACCACGGGGTATCGTATTACCCAGTAACTGGATTGTGGAGGTCAGATAGGCAGTCGCTTCGTGTAAAATACTAGTATTCAGCTGCAACCGGTTAGACTGGAAGCCGACCCCAAGATAGTTGGGAAAAGGACTATTACCCCAACGAGGGAGTTGAGGAAATATCATAGAAATAATCGATTTATATAACTTTAACTTATATTAGCAAGTGATATCAAGACTCATAGTGTTAGTAACAATTTACTTACAAAATGTGTTAGTAATTAGTTGTGAGAAGCAATTTCGATAAAATTTATATGAGACCACTTCTGGAGTACCCAGGTACCCATATTTTTTCGGATAAAAAAAAATTGAAAATCGATCTTGAATTGACAGAGAAATCGGTGGAAATACATAAAAATAAAAATAAAACACATACAACCTCCTCCTTTGAACATAGAACCTTCTCCTTTTCCGAAGTCGGTTAAAAACCATACAAAATAACAAAAATCAATACAGAACGGTACAGAAGAACACGAAACAATACAATCATGACATTACAAAAACTAATTGGACATAAATACGATTTTAGTACTACGACAAACATATTTTCCCAGCAATATTAAAGAAAATTGCAGCCACAGCCAATCCAGTGCATAGTTTCGAAATCTAATAACATAGAATTTATGAGGTCTGGTGGTTTTGTAACGACCATTAATGTAGCTCTTATAATCGTTGTCCGGATCAATGGTAGTGCTTTTTGCGAGCATTTACGGGTTTAAATATAATTATATTTTAACTGATTTAGTAAATAACTACCTGGATTGATAGACTTGTGAATTGAAGCTGATTGCCGCCGTTTAAAAGGTGACCAAATTCTTTGAAAACTGAACCTCCCTTTTTTGTGTTATCACGTTATGTTTAACTTTTGTAGGGTCTCACAGTAATTAAATATTTATAAATATATAATACATTTAAAATTTACTCGTTTGTTGTATCTACACATACATTCGTTAGTGTAACTATTAATTATGCACTAGTTGTGGTTACATATTATTAATTTGACAAAAAATGATAATAACAACAAGTAATAAAATAATTCTATAATTCTCTAGTGTACATAAAATACAGTCATTACACAGTTCATGTACAAAGGCGAGCTAAACTCAATGTTGAGTTTTCTCCCAGCAAACTTTTGAGTGATAGAGTGAGGTCACATTCGAGGGTAGGATTGTGTACAATATAAACTTATATAAATAAGCCCTGTTTATAAAATATATACAAAATACTATATACTAATATATACCCTAATAATATGTCATTGAGAAAGGAAGTGCTCTTTTATTTAATATTTATTAAATAAAATTAGAATTTAATAAATAAAATTACATTACGAAACACACAACAGATAAAATTTAAAAGAATTAACGTTTTAAAAATTATGTTTTTTATAGGGTTTAGAAGGCTTAGATTATTATTAGTGCTAAATTAACGTACCTAATATTTTGATGTTACTAAGTAGGTCCTATCCTAATTACGTAACTTTTTAAGGGTATCCTAACCACAACCACAAAGATTCCACTACTAACATAAAAAACTAGGAAACTAGAAAACCTCTGTATTAACAAAAAAAAACATAAAAAAATATTACATAACAATGAAGAAACTGGAATAAAAACGAATACAAAACTTTATTATATCCATGTACAAATAAACATGTTTTTTTTTTTTTTAAATAAAAAATTAACATGGCAGACACATAACTTCCTAATATTTTTCTTGCAGACGTGATAATTACCGTTATGCTTTGGTCAAGATCATGATTCGTAAAATCGTAAATCTAGTTTATTATAATAAAATCAAATCTAAAACATAAATCACGTTTTCCGTAAAAATATTTCCACTATGCAGAATTTGACACGACGCAAGGATATGTTAAAAAAAAATGTTGATATGCTGCTCGCGCTTGACCACTATCTCACCTGATGGTAAGCGATGGTGAGGTCGAAGATGGAGCACGCTTGCCTAGAAGTAATCTATTCACTCTTGACATATAGGAGCAGTTATGGCCCAGTGGTAATGGCCGCGACTGACAAGTTGTAGGTCGTGAATTCAAACCCAGGCAGGCACTTTACTTTGTGCAAATTATTTCATCACCACTGCTCTCAAAACGGTGAAGGAAAAAATCGTGAGGAAACCGGCATGTCCTAGAACCAAAAACCACCAATCCGCATTGGGCCTGCGTAGTGGATTACGGCCCACACCCTCTCACAGAAAGGAGGCCTGTACCCCAACAGTGGGGACATTAAAAGGCTCATGATGATGATGATGATATAGACCCCAGGTTGTAGCCAGATTGACCAATCCTACAGTTCTCGCATCTAGCGGACTCGGCCCTTACCAGTTACATATTTGTCAGCAATTAACACACATAATGAGTCATATATATCACCTACATATAACTATGTTATTAAAGTAATCGTAGGTAGGTACGTAACAAAAGCTTCCTCGATCTATATAGCATAAAATAATTAACACTTTAACTTACATACAGACGGGCTGACATTTCCGTATATAAGCTGAGAACAGGGCCTAACTTAGAGGATTGCCAACCGTACTTTGAAATCAAGTATATTTTTTTTAGGGTGGAAAATCACCAAATAATTTCTCCCGCTCTGGCTGGAGCGGGGAGAGTTACCGCGCCCCTGGGCACTCAGGCAACTGAAAGAACACGGGTGGATTTTAGTCAATAATAGTCTGACACTCCCTCCCGCTATACCCAGAGCGGGAATTTGTGGGGGTGGGAAGACAATGGATGATATCCCACCTCCAAAAAAAAACATTTTTTTTTTCAAACAGCTCCATGACCCTGCCAGGTGGAGGTGACGCCTAAATACTCTAAAATATCTACTTTATTTTATCAAATAAAAGTAGACAATCCGAATAACAATGCCCTTGGACTGTCAATTACTATTAATTTTGCTGAGTAGTCGGTAAGGAGAAATCTTAAAATTGATTATAGTCATTACGATGGTAAGGTTAAATCTTATTACCGATTACTCTAGCGGTATTAGACTAATGAACGTAGAACGGAATCCCTGATGTAAAAGGTATTTCTGATAAAACGAATCTAAGTTTACTTAGGGCCGATTTTACCAATTCTAAACGCCCAGTTTTCGACGTTTAAGCTCGCTTAAACTCGTTTAGCCACTGTCATAAAGCTGAAGAGTTTGTTTGTTAATCTCAGGAACTACTGAATCGAATCGAAAAAATATTTTTGTGTTGACAGTTCATTTATCGAGGAAGGCTATAGGCTTTATAACATCACGCTGCGACTAACAGGAGCGAAGCATCAATGAAAAATGTGGCAAAAACGGGAAAAAAATCCTTTTGAGAGCTTCAGTTGCGTAGCACACGCAAAAATTATGTATGACGGAATTATTATTCATTCATTTAAAAGTTCTAAAAAAAAGACAGCATATGTCTATCTTTTAAGGTTTACTCACTACATGGTAATTTTTTTTTGGTTTTTATTTTCTACGATAAGCTTATTCCAGTAAAACTTAGTTTATAAAGCGAATGGTGAAATCGGCCCTTGTTAGGCATGAAATCTAAACTAAGTTTATGAAAAGATAAAGGAGTACTACGCCTACCTGTATTCTAGTTAGTTAATATTTAGATAATATTTCGGTAAGTCATATATGAACATGAATTTTAATATTTTATGATGAAAAAAAATCATCATTCTCCTGCTCTTATCTCAATTTATTTGGGGTTGGCGCAACATGTCTTTTTCTTCCATACTCCTCTATTAGTCGTCATCTCTGTAGTCACCTCCTTTTTACCCATATCCTCTTTCACACAGTCCAACCATCGTTTCTTTGGCCTTCCCCTACTCTTATAGCCATCCACATCCATACACAAGACTTTCGTCACGACATTTTCTTTATTCCTCCGCATCACATGCCCATACCACGATAACCGATTTCCACACAACTTTTCAGTCAGCGGTGCCACTTTCCGACTTCCTCTTATATACTCATTCCTAATTCTATCCATGCGCGTAACACCACACATCGCTCTTAGCATTCTCATCTCAGCTGCATGCAATTGCTTTTCATTCATCCCTTTTGTGGCCCAACATTCTGAACCATACAAGACAGCAGGTCTTACTATTGTTTTATAAATCTCATGATAAAAAAAATATGACAATTTTTATAGATCATAACATTCATAACTCAACTTATTACATTTTGGCCCACCATTTTCCATCTCCTTTGGAAGTTATAACCCATCGGCGGTTAAGCATGGTATCTGCTAAACAACCGATGCTCATATTAAGTAATTAACTTCCTCTCCTGATATTATGAGATATCTAATCATCCAATAAGTCAGAAACTTTTTTAAGCATCCAGTAAGTCAAAAAACATCACGTTGTGAGTGTGGTTGTTACTTCTTCGGGCTCAAACGACTGGGCCGATTTGGATGAAATTTTGTATGTATATAGCTTATACGTACCCTGGATTAACACGTAGGCTAGGCATAGGCTTTTTATCCCGGTTTACGCGGGTGAAACCGCGGGGCTCCGCTCCGCGATCAAATGCAGCTCTGTAAACATTAATATATATTTCTGACAAGTAAATGAAACATCAGGTTTACATCAATCAAATACCAACGTTCAAATTCTTTTAAACTAGTGTTTGTTCTGCGTCGTCACCTAAAAGTCTTTAAATTTTCATAATTTAACAATTTGAACCAAAACACCTTAATTTTTTTTAATGATCTATGCATTTGACGGCACGGTTGGCGCAGTGGTTGAGCGTTCGGCTGCTGCGCTGCGTGTCGCGGGTTCAATCCCCGCACGGAACAAATATTTGTATGCCCTACAGATAGTTGTTCCGGGTCTGGGTGTCTTGTGTATGTGAGTTTAAATGTTTGTGAACGCACCCACGATACAGGAATAATTCCTAGTGTGGGGCAACGTTTTTTAAAAAAAAAAAAAAAAAAAAAAAAAAAAAAAAAAAAAAAAAAAATTTGGCGCATTTTTGTCGCATTGTCACAACACGCCTGTTGTTACGGGTCGTCAGAAGCCCGAAAGTCTGACAACCAGTCTTATCAAGGGGTATCTTATTATCCAGTAACTGGGTTGTGGAGTTCAGATAGGCAGTCGCTCCATGTAAAATACTGGTATTCAGCTGCATTCGGTTAGACTGGAAGCCGACCCCAAGATAGTTGGGAAAACGCTAGGCAGATTATAACCAGTCAGACTTTCGGGCTTCTGACGAGCCGTAACGACTGTCAAAGATCCACGATTGACAGCCGGGACCAACGGCTTAACGTGCTTTCCGAGGCACGAAGGAGTCTCGGTATTTAAAGATTGTGTGAATGGATGAATGGTGGTTACCCATACCTAGACCAACCCCGGCAAGCGTAGCTTAACCTGATGGATCGACCCGTGCGGCTGTTATAACTTACGCCACGAGCTCCTCTCTATAATATTCTAGGTTTATTGGACAATACGTATCATACACAAATATTAATAAAATACACCTTTATGTTTATCACAACTCATAAGTAATTACTTATTATCATAAGTACATTAACATTATATTTGCAATAACTTGTAAAGGGTTTATAAATGTATTAACATCATTCAGTAATAAACTAGTGTTTACGTACAAACCTTGCCCTGACAATTACGAACAAAACAAAAGAGAATTAGCTAAGTGCAGCCGTTTTGAAGATGCGCGCTAACATACATTCGGGAATTAATTTTTACCTAAAATTATTTAATTAGATTGATGATTGATTGAAGACAGGTATACAAAGGATTGCATGATCGGATGTATGATATTGGCCAGCCACGCCCTTGTAAGTTTATTAATATAGGTACCCGCCAGTACTACTAATTTAACTATATGATCAGAATGTACCTAGGTACTGTAGCACCCTAGGGCTCCAGTAAGGCCTGCAGGGCTCCAGGGGTCCTCTATAATTTGGGGGATTGTCTCACTCGCTGGCTACGCGAGAGTGTGGTGTATGAGAGTAACTGGCTATGAGGAGTGTGATGAAAGAAAGAGGGATAGACTGAGGATTACTAAATTAATTGGAAAATAGATACATGTGCCCACTTCAAACGGGCGAACTCAATTCTGTCATCCAACCTAATCTTATTTAACTTTCGAACGACTCCTCAATATTCTCAACTGCCAGCTAAAGGCCGGTGCAGACCCGCTGAGTTTAGGTTGTGTCTACAATCGCCACAGTACTATAATAACTTGGATGTTATGGACACTATATCCAGCAATAAAATTGTGCGAGGATTTTTACTATAATTACTTTTATTCACGCCTGTCGTCAGACCATTCGACTCACCAAAACAAAAAAACCGCTACATCTCAAGGTCATCGGAAACCCAATACATCTCTACAATACGCACTGCACGCACTTAACCTTCAAGTAAAAATAAAAACAAAATTCACAACAAACCATACCGGTTTGACACTAGTGTAGGGTTACCAACTGTCCGGAAAACAAAGGACGGTTCCGGAGATAGTAAGTCGCATGTCCAAGGCGAAAATCGGAGATTTAAATCCCACGAAAAAGGTCGATGTTATTAAGTATTGTTAGTGCAGTTTTTTTTTTTGCACACCTTATGACTGAATTATATACAAGTAGCGGCATGTAAGTCTAGCACTGAACGATAATTGCTGCGCATGGGTGGGTGGCGCGGGTGGCGCGCGGGGAACAGAATGCGACTGGAGAGCCAATCGGCGCTACGCACGCTCGCCCTTCATCCCGCTAGCCCACTCAGGTACCTTAATTTTTACTTCTGCGCAATAACGGTCAGCGCTAAAGTTTCGTGCCGCTACTTCTACTCGTATCTAGGTACTTACTTTTCTGCCCTCTGTGCCCTATAAACTGCTGTCAAAACGACCTATGCACTGATAGTGACGGAGCCGTGGAGGTGGCGAAGAATTGAGTACCTAACTAACCTAAATAAGACAAGAGTGAATAAGTTACTTAAAAAAAAGATATAACTTTACATATTAATTATACGATGTTATAAAAATATAATTTCAAATATTCACATATCAAATTACGGAAAAAATTGTTTAGAGTAACATATATTTTTTTCAAAGAAATAAAGCTAGTAGTTTAGACGTGATGTTCAATTAAAAATCATTAGAAGTCGTGTATCTGCGCCTTATTAGCCATTGATACTTGTTCAGGCTAAAGGAGACTGAGAAATACTGTAGCCGTTAGGCACACTATGTTTATTTTATTAATTATCGTTATTTTAGTTGTTCCTTTTCGTTTTTCCATTTTCGTGTGTCTTTATATTTGAGCCAAATAAACGTATTTTCTTTCTTTCGAATGCTTAATTCAGAAATTGGGTTCATCATTAAACCAGGTTTTTAGTTGTTAAATTCAATGATCATTTAAACGAGTTGAAATCTCTAATATATTACTAAATATTTGGTGTGTTCATTAATAAATCAACCTCATTATTGTCCCAGAAATAAAATTCCTTCATCTGGCAACCCACTAGTAGTTTATAGGATCAGTATACTGGCACTACCGGTTACTTATATACCTAGATATACAAGTACCAGTTATGTGTAGGTATCTGGGTATAATGCTGAGTTGTGTCTGGTAAGTGTCAAGTGAGGTCGTTGCTTCGTTCCGTATGCGAATGCCGAGAGCTATTGGGAAGTTGTGTTTACGAGAGTGAAGTTGAAAGTTAGTAGATCAGTATTGATATAAGCCGTGGGCTGATATTATATTATATTTGATTGATTTGTTGCGGAAATTTAATAAATCTTAAGACAGACAGAGATTTGAAAATGTTAAAGATTTTGGTCTTATTTATAAAAAAAAACAAGAGCGAGTCGGACTCACGCGCAAAGGGAGAAACGGGAGGATTGGAAACAAATCATATATTTCTTAGTTTTTTTTTAAACAGTCTCCATTTCATAGCTTATTTTCCTGTACTCTATAAGTAAAGAACTACTTTCTGTATTTGTTTGAAAATGTTAGGCCCTGTGGTTTCAGAGATAAGGGGGGAGAATGGTAATTTTTCATCTATTATCTTAAATATCTTCAAAACTAAATATTTTAAAATTATGAAAAAAATATATTCGAGACCCTCACAATGTGCCCTTTCATTTGATAGGTCACACGACACAGTTCGAAAAACTTTGATTTTTAATTTTCCGATTTTCACCCCAAAAGTGACCCTCAAATTCCATATTAATTTATTTAGCTGTGATAGACGGACAGACAGACAGATAGACAGACACATGAGTGATCCTATAAGGGTTCCGTTTTTTCTTTCGGACTATCAGAACCCTTAAAACATGTGGTTATAAGTCTAAACACTGATTAACAGGTTCTTAATTCCATATTTTCTACACGGAAGAATAGTACATATAGGTAGTAAAGTGCTGACTTAATTTGTTAGGGTTCCGTACCCGAAGACTCTAAACCGAGCCCTATTGCTGTCACTCACGTGTCCGTCAGTCCATCTGTCCGTTTGTCCGTCTGTCTGTCCGTTTGTCCGTCTGTCTGTCCGTCGTCTGCCACAAAATATTTGTTGCAAAAACAAACTCAGTCTGCCGTCTGGCTAAAGTGTTGAAACACCCTGAAGGTTGCACCGCGAACCGTTCATAACAGTCGCTTGCGCAACTAGAGCCCTACAAACTGGCATATTTTCCTTTTATGGGAAGGAAAATGGCTTAGACGAATCTTAATTGGCTTGCAATATACGGTATTGCTAGAACCAAAAACTTGAAGACATGTGACCTGCACTGGGTACACGTGGTGGATTGCGGCCATAGAAATATATATATAAAATAATTTAAATGATTACAGCCCATACCCTCTCTAGAGAGGAAATTGATCCACTGCTGGATACAAGTCCCTCCAAAGAATATTGATTTATGTTTATAAAGGTTAAGAGATAACGAAGGAGATGGCGGGACGACCTGGATGTCTTACGTAATGCGCACAGTAAAGGAGTGGAACTCTCTACCTGCTTCTGTATTTCCGAATGTATACAACCCTAATCTCTTCAAAATAAGAGTGAACAGGCTTCTTCTGGGCAAGCTGGCTCCATCGTCGACTCTGTCTCTCTCACCTCTGACCTAGATTAGAGTCAAGAGCAAACCAATCTCTAATAATAAAAAAAAAACAAAGCAAGATGCACATAACCGGTTGACGTGGTGATGTTTGGGAACGGTACTTGCCTGTGGTCCTTCAGTCTAGTTCCCCTTGGTGTACCACGAGCAAATATTTTTGCCCGTGGAACCCCCCTTTTTTTTTGGGTTGGAAATCATCTAATGACATGGCGCGGTCTGGTTAGAGCGGGAGAGCGTGTCAGACTCTTACTGACTAAAACCCACCCCTGTTCCTTCCTTGCCTGAGTGCCCAGGGGAGCGGTAACTCTGTTACGAATTTATCCGCTACCCCTGAGCATACACGTGGCTAACGTGAATAACAATTTTCTTATTAAATTAATTTTATTGTCCGTGATACGCCATGAGTGGAGTGTATAAGGTCATCCGTCACCTAATGCATTCAGCAAAGAGATTGTATTTGCATTTTATTTATCTGGCGATTAGCGGGGGTTCCACGAGCCAAATAATTTGCTCATGGTACCCCTTTGTCCCTCTTAGGGGTTCCACGGGCAAAAATATTTGCTCGTGGTACCCCAAGAGGAACTAGACTCCCCGACCACGGGCGGTACCGTTTGGGAAGGCCTATGTCCAGCAGTTGACGTCATTTGGCTGAAAGTGTGATGCTGATGATGATAATTGATAACGACAGAAGTATCCATGATTAAATTACCTAAAACACACACAAAATTATGGTTACTCAAGTTAGTTAATTGGCCGTAATGTTTCCTCGCAAAAGATAAGATATTTTAACCAACGGATGGATAGAAACATCCTCATGTGTGCCAAGTAGCTAATTATAACAAGCTGTTACTACATCGCCAGGTAGTAAATCAGTTAGGCCTTTGGGCGTAGGCACGTCTTTACCAAGTTGCGCCACAACACCGGTACCCGAGTGTGAGTTTTTTTAACATACTCGATCAGGCTAAGGCACAGTTATAAGGCACAGTATATGACTTTTTAACCGACTTCGAAAAAGGATGAGGTTTTATGTTCGACTGTGTGTATGTTTTTTTTTTAATGTGTGTCCACCCATTTCTCTGTCAGTTGTGGACCAATTTTCAAAATTCGTTTCTTATCCGAAAGAATATACTCCCAAGGTGGTTCCATATAAATTTTATTGAAATTGCTTCAGCGCTTTTTGAAAAACTGAACAAAAACGAGTATGTTTAAATTCCACGTTCCATGTTATTGGGGTTTTTAGTTCTGGGGTATAACAACTAAACTTTTTTACAAAAAAATCACAACCGACTTCCAAAAAAGAAAATTTACACTAAAAATAACTTTAATTTCGGAAGTCGGTGTCAAATAACGAAAAAATTAAATACAAACACCGACTTCCGGAATTAAAGTTATTTTTTTAATTTTTAGTGTAGGTAATAAGTTTTTAATTGGAGATCATCAGATCACGTCTAAACGACCAGTTTTATTTCATTTTCTATGATATAGAAAATAAATGCATAGAAATCAACAGTGTCAAAAAAGGCCGTTTATGACAATTTTGCTTACTACTTTGGATACGAAACATTTTGAGTCCTGTTTGTTTTTCCTCTTTGTAACAAACGCAACATAGGATTATTTAATCTTTATTTTCTATGCTTTGCCACTTGGCGGCTATATGGGCCTTAAGCCAAGGATCAACAATTATGTGACAGGAAAATAAACCTGATTGTATCACCATGATTGTGACCTTGATTCAGATACGTGATTATTATGGACAATAGCCTAAAGAACGAGAGGTCGTAATCGTGAGTAGTAACTCCATCGGTCGTATTGACGTGAATCCACTAGATACTAGTACAAACATGGTTAAGTTAACACTCAGGATTAACTAAAAACATAATTCTTAACTAGCTTCTGCTAACGGGTTCGTCTGCATGGAAGAAGTTCTTCCTCCACTAAAAATGATAGCATATATGCTATTTCAAACTATAATCTATCTTTGTGCCAAATTTCATCGAGATCCGTTTTACCGTTTTGGCGTGACTGAGTAACAAATATCAATCCATACATTCATACAAAATATTCGCATTTATAATATTACTAGCTGTGAGCCCGGGATAAAAAGTAGCCTATGTATTAATCCAGCTATCTACATAAGAAATTTCATCCAAATCGATCCAGCCATTTGAACGTGAAGAAGTAACAAACATACACACACTCACAAACTTTCACCTTTATAATATTAGTGTAATAATAGGATTTATTAATAACGGACAAATATAAACGGTACTCCGCTGATTTTATAAGGTACATACCTAATGTTACTTCTCCTTCTTATGGATCATATATTTTCAGATTACTCTCATCATCATCTGCGTAGCCTTTTACCAACTATCTTGGAGTCGGCTTCCAGTCTAACCGGATGCAGCTGAATACCAGTATTTTACATGCAGCGACTGCCTATCTGACCTCCACAATCCAGTTACTGCGTAATACGATACCCCTTGGTAAGACTGGTTGTCAGACTTTCGGGCTTCTGACGACCCGTAACGACTGTCAAAGATCCAAGATTGACAGCCGGGACCAATGCCTTAACGTGCTTTCCGAGGCACGGAGGAGTCTCGGTATGTAAAGATGGTCACCCATCCAAGGACCAACACCGGCAAGCGTAGCTTAACCTGATAGATCGGCCCGAGCGGCTGTTATTACTTTAGCCACGAGCTCTTATTATACCTACAAAAAGTTGCGGCGAATTTTGTTGTTTACGTCTAGACACTGTTACTCGGGGTGGAGACCTGGTGACCTGAAACACAGGCTTCCAGCCTAGCTTCGGCACCAGTCTCTCACAATATTGTAGTGTTTATTTAATAGCTTACTCTATTATGGAAGTTACGATTGTAATCTTTAAAATATTGTGGAGAGAAAAATAAACATTTTATTATTTATTATTATTATTTATTATACAGATTGTAACGGAAAGGTGTGGTCATATTTTAGGAACCGGTTCTGCCCATGGATGTGAACAACTTTCTCTAAGAAACAATAGAATATTCCCAAAAAAAAATTGTATTTTCCGTACAAAGTTATCATCAGCTGATCAGTATTTGTATGAAAGGTAAAAAAAAAATTGAGAATATCCTCATGTTTTCTTGAAGAAAGTTGTTCATAACGATGGGCAGATGCAGTTCTTAAAATATGACCACACCTTTCCGTTACACCCTGTATGTGATATTTTCATATTACTCTATGTTTTCGAATTATTTACGACACGTATGATGCATATTTTTTATTCATCAATGCAATCCCAAAGATGAAAAAAAAATTAAGTTGTAATCCCAGTAACACACATGCTAAAAATAAATATTTGCGAAATTTAAAAAAAAAAAATCCAATTAATAAGTACATAAACAAAGTAGTAGGTATTGTAATGTAAATCATGGTCAAGCAACGGTTAGGTAACCCGCGGTTACTGACCTACGACAACCGTGCGAGCGGCGGCCGTGGAGTCGACTGTCTGTTTATAATTGTCTGTTTATTTTTTCACTTATTACTAGTTTTATTTGCGAGTTTGTTTGCTTTGTTAAAGGTATCGAAAGTAATTTATAAAATTATGTTTTGAAAATAATTATTGGAACTTTTAAGTTATTTTTTTTTTGCAGTCGGGTTTTTATTTGTTTTTTTTTTATTTCTCTCATTTTAGCGAGTTAAGTTTTTGAAATCGCCTCCTCATGCTCTTTATTTTGATGTTTGACCATGCCACAATAAAAGAATACCACATGACCTAAGGAGAGGCTGTCGTTTTTTTTTTAAGGTTTCATATAGCCTATGTCACTTGTGCTGTCAAGACCAATCATCACCAATCTAATGATAATTCATTTCATAAAATACATCCAGTCGTTTAAGCTACAGGGCCATGCCAAAGAAATAGACATACAAACATACATTACCCTACTTCCGGGGCAGTCGTGTAAGAAATAGTGGTCGTCTAAATTAATATTATAATTCAAACTAATATTATTAACATTTTAAACGTTTTGTAGGGGTAATCTTCTATAGAATCTTTCATAGTATTGAATCCAAGCTTCACTATTTCTGAGTGCCGTGGACTATTTTTTATCCCGAGTAAAGGACCGATTCCGGTGAATCTGTTAATAAAAGTATGCCATTCTGAAAGAACAAACAACAATAAAATTAACTATAGCAAAAAGCACAATAAACAATCTTGACACAACAATTTCGTAAAAAAAAACAAACCACGGTCACCCTACTCCACGCACGTAGCTATTCTCTGACCAATCGTGTATTTTTGACAGTTCGCCATTACGCAACTGGGTCAGGTTCATTCACAATTGTTTTACTTTTTTTCCAGGCTAAGGACTTTGCTATTATGCCTGGTTGTGCACCGTTATCAAATAACAATAATACAGGTCTTTAATGATTGCTTTTTAACCTCGTGCATTTGTGGCACGTGTACCTATACTTAGTATTTAATTCCTTTTTAGGGTTCCGTTCTATTACTAAGACTCCGCTGTCCGTCGGTCTGTCCGTCTGTCACCTGGCTGTATCTCATGAAACATGATAGTTAGACAGTTAAAATTTTCACAGATGATGTATTTCTGTTGCCGCTATAACAAAAAATACTAAAAAACAGAATAAGATAAATATTTAAGGGGGCTTCCATACAACAAATGTGACTTTTTTGCTCGTTTTTATAGATGATGGTAGTGATGGTACGCCGTACTTGGCCAGTTTTTTTTTTGTTTGACAGCTCCATTCTTTTTTTACTGACAATTGAGGGATTGTAAGTAGAACATATTTTTACTACCTATTTGAAAATCAAAAGGTATCAAGATGTAAGCCCACCGAAATTTTGTCCATATGCCAAGTCAGTTTAGCGAACCTCAGTCATACCAAATCGGCTGAACAGAATTACATGAAATTTAGAAGACGGGAAGCCGAAAGACGTCCACTGCTGGACATAGGCTTCCCCCAAGTCTCGCAACGATTGGATTCTCGCAACTCTGACCAGGTCATCAGTCCACCTTGTGGGAGGCCTACGCTACGTCTTCCGGTACGCGGTCACCACTCCAGAACCTTTCGGCTCCATCGACCATTTGTTCTGCGAGCAATGCTGTCTACTGCCACTAAAGTTTGGCGATTCTTCGGGCTATGACGGTAACCTTAGTTCTCCTGCGGATTTCTTCATTTCTGATTCGCAAGGAAACTTAAAGCATAGACCCCTGTATCGCCCTTTGAATTACTTTAAGTCTTCTGATGACCCCTAGTCTTACTAGGGGTCAAAATCATAAGTTCGAATATAAGAAAGATTACCAAAGTTGTGGACATATAGACCATTTGAAATGGGGCTGGACAGGACACACGCTTAGATGCAAAAGTGACAAGTGGAGCAAACAAGTGACACTCTGGTAGAAAACTGGGACGACCAAAAACAAGATGAGTGGACGATATCCGCATGACCTTGGGCCCTTACTGGACTAGAGTAGCAGAGGAGAAAGCACAATGGAGAGAGTTGGAGGAGGCATATGCCAAAAGGCACGTCAAATTACGGGGTATCATTTAGTTTAGAGCAGTGGTGGCCCAGTGGTATTGGCCGCGACTTACAAGTTGTAGGTCGTGAGTTCAAACCCAGGCAGGCGGCTTTACTTTGTGTAAGTTATTTCATCACCACTGCTCTCAAAACGGTGAAGAAAAACATTGTGAGGAAACCGGCATGTCCTGGAACCAAAAATTCGAAGACATGTGACATCCACCAATCCGCATTGGGCCCGCGTGGTGGATTATGGCCCACACCTTCTCACAGAGAGGAGGCCTGCGACCCAGCAGTGGGGACATTAAAAGCTGATGATGTAAGCGTGCTTCATCGTTGACCACATCATCGCTTACCATCAGGTGATAGATAGGCTAGGCAGACTTGACCGTAGTGGTCAAGTTTGAGACCTCTGGGGGGTTAGACAAAATACTTTTCTGTTAACGTTAACGCCAACGCTTCGTACAAAATGTATGGCAACGACGTTTTGCACGAAGCGTTAGACTGAGAACTGTCACGTGACTCACGCCCAGTAATGTCTGTGCCATACATTTTGCACGAAGCGTTAGTATTAACGTTAACAGAAAAGTATTTTGACTAAAGGCTCTGGGGGGGTTAGACAAAATACTTTTCTGTTAACGTTAACGCCAACGCTTCTTGCAAAATGTATGGCAACGACGTTTTGCACGAAGCGTTAGACAGAGAACTGTCACGTGACTCACGCCCAGTAATGTCTGTGCACTACATTTTGCACGAAGCGTTAGCGTTAACATTAACAGAAAAGTATTTTGACTAAAGGCTCTGGTCTGCTAACTTTTCTTAGCTTTCAATAGTATTTTTCTTGTTTCGTTGGAATACGAGCGATCTTATTAATTAGTCATTATTAATAAACTAAAAGATACGATCTATCCTTTGACTTCAATAACCCATTCATCAATTGTATTAGAGCTTCCATAATGGAGTCAAGAGCGACTCGGACAAATTGTGTTTAAATTTATTACGGCATTGTTTCAACAGGGAAGATTGACGATCAATCTTTGTTTAACATAATTATTATATTATTTTGTGGCTCTCCGACATGCTTTTAATGGCTCCTGACTGAAGACCTGTCCAACGTCTCGAAGAGGTATAATTATGTTTTGCTAACTAGGTCTTATTCGTTGGTTTAACAAATTTTCTTGAGGTTATCTCCAGTTACTTCTGTATCGGTACTTAGTTGTTTAATCCGTCAAGCCCCGCGCGTCTCCAATCGGCGACGCGACAATAGATTTTAATTGTGTCTGCTATTCCGGGACCTGACTGAGGGGTGGTATTTCAGGTAAATCATCTAATTCCTTTGTTTCACAAGACAAGTGCTATGTAGCAGCAATATTTAAACCATTACATAATTTCTCGCCTATACTGTTGAGTAAAACAGAGTGAAAAAAAAGAAAAAAGGCAAAAAAAAATAAGACCACCACACACACCCACACACACCACCACACTACCACCACCACACTACCACCACCACGAAATTCGTTTTCGAATCAGGAATGATATCATTCGCAAGAGAACCAAGGCTACCGATATAGCCCGAAGAATTGCCAAACTGAAGTGGCAGTGGGCACCACGCAGAACAGACGGTCGATGGGACCGAAAAGTTCTGGAGTAGCGACCGCGTACCGGGAGATGCAACGTTGGAAGGCCTCCAACAAGGTGGACCGATGACCTGGTGAGGGTCACGGGTAGCCGATGGATGCAAGACGCACAGGACCAGTCAGTGTCGCGACACTTGGGAGAGGCCTATGTTCAGCAGTGGACGTCTTTCAGCTGAAATGATGATGATGATGATGAATCGCCTACTTTAGTTTCAAAATCTTAAGGCGCTATTAACTGCCAATGACCTTGAGTGGTTACCTTGCGTGTTCTGTGCTGAAGCGTTACGTGAGCTAACGCGTCGTACGTCCACACCCAGTAATAGGACTCGCCCATCAAGGAGCGGTATTAATTTATAACACATAAAACAACAGGTATTAAACTAAAACACTGAGACTAAATTATAAATAATTACATGATCTTTAAAATGGTGAAAGTTTCATAAAAATACGCTTTATAGTTTTTGCGTGATTCTCAATTTTTTATCTGCGTTAGACATAACTTTACAAATTAATTACACTATATTATAAAAATATAATATCAAATATTCTCAGATCAAATTACGACGTAAATTGTCTAGAGTAATATATATTTTTTTCAAAGAAATAAGACTATTCGTTTAGACGTGATGTTCAATTAAAAACCATTAAAAGTCGTATAACTGCGCCGCGCTTCCAAAGAAGAATCTCTCACAATCGCATACCACATTTCAATGCAGTAGTTTTCCAGACCACCCTATAAAGACAAGCAGCTTTGCAAATAAATAGGAGTGTATGAATGCAGTCAAATAACCAAGGTCTACCGTAATGAAACAGATGTATTTAATATACAGAAATAATGCGCTTTTAATGATCTTACTGATGCAAGAAGCCAACTATATAACATCATCATAAGGGAATCTAGTAAATTGCACGCATGGTTATTACTTCCTCATAGTTTCGAAGTGGCTTATGGTTCAGGTAAAATGCACTCTGCTTATTTGCCAATATCCTACTATTATTATAAATCAAATCAAAGCATTTCATTCAAATAAACCCTTCACAGGCACTTTTGAATTGTCAATAAGTCGGTCAGTCAGAAAGATGAAGCTAATTGCACATTCCAAAGCGTAGATCTCTATGGAGAAGAACGGGCAAGAAACTCCATAGACACACATACACATGTTACATATGTTTTGTTGCTTCTAATATATGAGAGCAATGTTAAATAAACAATTCAAAGTCAAACAAAAAAAAATAAAGATTAAAATAAGCCAGTGGCAGTTAAGATATGACTAGTCTCAGCTGACGGCATCCTTTCACGAAGATGACGCGTGGATCAGCATCACTCAGTTCAACCATATTGAAGGAAACTTAATGACCCAACACACGCGCCACCATCAGCGAGACATTTGAGTAGTGAGCATGACAAACTCTCAACTGCCATGCTCGTTCATGTCAAAAAAGCAGACATTAATTGTAATCATACAAAATTAGAAAATGCTTCGAAATTATACAATACTATAACTTCTGGAAAGTAAAACAAAAACCGGCCAAAAACGAGTCGGCCTCGCGCGCAAAGGGTTCCGAACAAATCATATTTTTTTCAGGTTTTTTTAAACTGCCTTCTGAACTACTTTCTGTATTTTTTTTCAAAATTTTAGGCCCAGTGGTTTGGCAGGGGAATGGTCAATTTTCATCTATTTTCTTAAATAACTTCAAAATTACATATTTTAAACTGTGAACAAAATATATTCAAGACCCTCACAATATGCTTTCATTTGATATGTCGCACGACACAATTTTAAAAACTTTGATTTTTATTTTCACCCCAAAAGTGACCCCCATTTTCCAAATTAATTTACTTAGGATAACTACTACTTCGGAGAACTTTGGGTCACAGATATTCATGTGTATCATATCGGTCCAGCAGATTCGGAGCAAATTGGCTGTGACAGACAGACAGACACACGAGTAATACTATAAGGGTACCGTTTTTTCATTCGGACTTTCAGAACGTTAAAAAAACATACATACCTACATATTCTGCTACAATCATAAGCCTTTCATTTGGCTTTACCAGTCAGGTAATAAACGAATTGAAACCATAAGTGTGTTATCAGTAAGTAGCCATTTACTCATAAGTAGGCAATAAACAACGTTAATGAATGCTTCACGCACCACTCGATGACTATTAAAGTTTAATTAATGTCTAAACCCACCTCAGCTAAGATTACTGGCCAACACAAAAACCTATGTAGCCCAAGGCTTTAGACTCGGACCACACAAGTCACATCCATAGTTTATTAACTAATAAAATACACGGTAATATGAAGTCACTGCTTGCAAAAACTATGAAAACTGAGAATACTGAGAGTAAAGTCAAAAGATTCGAATGTCACTAAAGACAAGACAGTAATCAAAATTCAATATGGCGACAACCACACGCCATATTGTGAAAAAGAAAAAAAATTAAGTCGACTACTACTATGAAAACTGAGAATACTGAGAGTAAAGTCAAAAGATTCGAATGTCACTAAAGACAAGACAGTAATCAAAATTCAATATGGCGACAACCACACGCCATATTGTGAAAAAGAAAAAAAATTAAGTCGACTACTGACCAACTACATATATTAAGTCGGGTATCAAAATAGAGAGCTCGAGGAGGCGATACCAAAAATATAACTCATGGAAATGTATAAAATAAAAATAAAAATGTTCCTAACAGTTGGTGGCATGATTGAACTAAAATAACTGCCATCACTGCCCAGGGGTTGAGGATAAATTCGAAACAGAGTTACCTCACCCCTGGGCACTCAGGGCAGGCAAGGAACAGGGGTGGGTTTTAGTCAGTAATAGTCTGACACGCCCTTCCGCTCCACCCTAGAGCGGGAGATGTCATTGGATGATTTCCCGCCCCACAAAAAAAAAGCTAGACTGCATCAAACTGCTTCAAAAGTTACTTGTTTGGAACTTTTTAGTTGTTTTTACCAATCGGGTTTTTTTAAAATATTTTTTTTTTTCTCTACTTCTACCTTTCGGCGGGACGGAATAAACAAGTTTTGCTAAAACTGGAAGGAGGAAACCAGATTTCTGTGTAAGTAATATGTAAACTTCATTCGTGTATCCTAACCGTTTGCATTTCCTTCAATGATATCACAGCACATTCCTAGCTAGTAATGCACGGGCAATTTGGCCTATTATTCAATGAACATGGAAGATTGGAAGCTATTCAGAACGAATTGAAGTCGCTGAATAAGAACTATTTATTAGGTTATTTTGACCAATGGAAGGTCTGATGTGACTTGTTGAGGATATAGGTCTACTGCGTTATTTTACTAGTCGATTGGGGACATTAAGACTGCTCCATGATTTTTTTTTTTTTGCGTGGCTTTAGGCGACACTTACCTATACAGAAATATACTATATGTTTTAAATTAACTCATCGGCAATATTTCAGGCGGTGAAAGTATGCATGAATTTGGACTTTAAGGCGCTATTAGCTGCCAACGACCTTGAGTGGTTAGCTTGCGTGTTCTGCGCTGAGCTCACGTAACGCGTCGTATGTCCACCCAGTAATAGGACTCGCCAATCAAGGAGCGCTGTCCGAAATTAGACGCATTATTAATTTATTACACATACACCAACAAGTATTAAACTAAAACACTGAGACTAAATTATAAATAATTAAATGATCTTTAAAATGGTGAAGGTTTCATAAAAATACGCTTTATAGTTTTTGCGTGATTCTCAATTTTTTATCCGAGTTAGACATAAATTTACAAATTAATTACACTCTGTTATAAAAATATAATTTCAAATATTCTGACATCACATTACGACGGAAATTGTCTAGAGTAACATATTTATTTTTTTAAAGAAATAAGACAAGTCGTTTAGACATGATGTTAAATTAAAAACCGTATAACTGCGCCTTAACTCAATAGTTCAATCAACAACTCTGAAATAATGGTAGCTTTTCAACAAGCTCTTTTTTCTCAGAAACCCATAAATATAGGGTAACTTTTACTGTGTCACCAACACCGTCGGTTGTATCTTTTGTAATTTCGCCGAGTCGGCGTTTTTATTATGTTTCTTCATTATTTGACACCGACTTCCGAAATTAAATTTATTTTGCAAGTTTTAGTGTACTTATTTTCTTTTTTGGAAGTCGGTTGTATTTTTTGTAAAAAAGTTCTATATTTTTACTTTTTAGTTGTAGTACCTCAGAACTTTATGCCCGAATCGACAATCACAATAACATGTGATTTGAACATAATTGGAGTAAACCAAAACGTCATCTCTATATACATATTTTTTTTTACATATTTTTTTCAAAAAACCTCTGAAGCATGACCTATAAAACAAAAAAAAGAATCATCAAAATCTATTCACAAGTGGCGGAGTAATCGCATAACAAACATACAAAAAAACATACAGACGAATTGAGAACCTCCTCGTTTTTGAAGTCGGTTAAAAACAAAAACAGCTGTTCCCTAAATTTTATAGCCTGCATGCCAGGGTTATTTGAACTGCAGTGCATCACAGAATCCCTCAGCCACTGCGCGCATGAGATTGTCATGAAGAACTCATAACCTAATCAAAATCATTTCTTTATCCACAGATAGCCAGCCATGGGTTCCTTGCCTCGGGTCTCCGTAGTAAGTGGCGCCCGCACCCTCGTGCCGGCCGCTCCTCTTCCGAAGCATCTGGCGCATCTCGCTGGCAGTGACAACACTGCACTGGTGTATGCTGGTGAGTGTACTTTACACCATGGGCTTTTCTTTCGGTTGCAGCAACTCCCTGATTTAGCTGCCAGTGACAATACTGCGCTGGTGTATGCTGGGTCTCCATGGTACGAATTTTTTATTTTTGGGACAAGCCCTCCACTCTATTCCCAAACCACTGTAATTTCTGTAAACCAGAATCAACAGTGGCGACTACTAGAAAAAACACTGAGGCAATGGAGCTCGACGAGTCCCAGAGAACGGTTAAACTGTCTTGGGTCCCGCACGAAAGTAATCAGAGAAGAACAGCCGAGGAGTAAGAACTACATCCCTCCTAATCAAGCAGGAGACAGAACAAAGCTAGCCCTTTAGACACAAAGGGATGTTTACAACTGGGGTAAGCGCGGTTGTCAAGCACCATGGATTAAAACATTAATGGGTCCTAAATTGTGAGTTACATTTGATTCACAACACACAAGGTCCGTGTAATAGACAACTCCAGACGTAGGTACTATTCAACATAATATTTCGTTCAGTTTGCCAAAGAGTACACTCCCATAGGATATTATTAAGATGTGCGGATTGTTCGTATTCGCAATCAAGTGTAGAACATTGATATAAAGGCGAGGCTTGGAGGATAATAATTGACCCTTAAAGTTGCCATGCGGAAGCTTGTCGCTCATCTTTTTACTACTGTTACAATACTGGTGTAGGTATACTGGTGCGTAGACATTCCCTCCTAGATAGGAGGCCTGAGTACCAGCAGTGGGATAATTATAAGGCTGATTCTGTTATATTATGTAGACATTACACCATGGGCGAAGCCTGGGGTCTTTGTAGTAAGCCTGCCGAAGCTCGTCACTCATCTTGTTACCGGTGATACTACTTCATGGTGTTCTTTACATCATGAGCCACCATGGGTCTCCGTGGTACTCTGTGGTAAGCCTGTCGCAGCATCTCGCACTACCAGTGATAATATTGCGCTGGTGTATACTGGTGAGAAGATATTACACTAAAAATAGTGTGTCGGGTCTTCGTAAAACCTGGCTTGCCGGCTCCGGACACCTCGCTCAGACGCTTATGTTGTTGCCAGCGCTAACACTGGACTGGTTCATGCTGGTGAATGCACATTACCAGATGACTTGATGACACAGGCGACCAAGAAGATTAGTTAAAAGCGGTTGTCGTAGAATAGGTATGAAGCGAAGCATCGTAAAGAAAATAAATATATGTTGGGGGAAGCACGACCCTCAGTGATGAGAAACACGATGCGAGGAGGGGGAGAATGGGTATATGATGAGAAGGAATGAGGAATTTGTCGTAAAGAAAGTTATGAGTATGAACCGGTTGTGTAAAAACGATGAATGGATTGTGTAAATGAAAGAGAGCAAGGAGAGACAACTGAGGCCATGGCCTAAAAGAGATGTATTGAAGAAGTTGAAGCTAGCTTGAGATAAAATGTGATAAACGAAGGAGGATGATGAAGTACTACACCACCCCCGTACCTCTTTAAATACTCCGTTTGTTTAAATACCTCATCATTCTCCTGCCCTTATCCCAATTTATTTGGGGTCGGCGCAACATGTCTTTTCTTCCATACTCCTCTATTAGTCCGTTTCTTTAAATACCTATTATTCAAAATTCTCGCAGGCCCAGTTCCCTCTTAATAAGGTTGATTATTTCTATGAACTCCTACTGTGGTAACTAGAAAGATATTTTGTAATTAAAATAATTGTTATTATGCTAGAAATATTAACACACAATAAAGATAAATAAAATTATCAACTTGAACCCGTTTAAGTGAGCCCTAAATCAGAATCCAATAGAGCAGATGAATACAATAAGGATTTTAATGCTATAAATAATGAAGTAGGTCGAGATGATTGCACGATACTTGTAATCAGTGGTTCTCACATAAAATTGCCTTAACCACTGTGTAATTGTATGGTGTAGCGTGTGATTGACCCAATAGCCCCCTTGTCAGTTATCACCAACAACCAATGAATTTATTAGAGGATGCTGAGTTATTAGACGGAATATGAGCTGCGATCTCTGATGTAAAACAAAGAAGAGCTCGTGGCGAAGTAATGACAGAGGCACGTGTCAATATTTAAGGTTTTGACCACTAATATTATAAATAAATGCGAAAGTTTGGTCGGACAGTAGGTTTTTTTTGTTGGGTGGGAATTTCCAATGACTTCTTCCGCTCTGAGTGGAGCGGGAGGGCGTGTCAGACTCTTACTTAAAAGAGACTTTGACTTCCGAATTTGTTTCGGTGTTTCTTCTCAGGGCTAAAACTGACAAAAAATAAATGTTGACGTGTAAAAGTGTTGTTAAAACCTACTTACAAAAATAAAATCATTTATCATTTACTGACTTTTAGTCAGTAACCCACCCTTGTTCCTTCAGTTGCTTGTGCCAGGGCTGCGGTAACTCTCTTTCGTATTTTTTTTTGTCATGTAAACAATAAATGAAGACGATACAGTTTTAATTTCGCATGACGTCACTGATAGCTACTTTATTTATTATACCTGAGTTGAAATTGAACCACTTTTTACTCATAATATGTGACGTACATAACAATCCCCACTCCTGTTCTTTGATGCGTTTTATCTTTGTAATTTTTTATTGATTTGATAAAAAAATAGAGAGGAGCTCGTGTCTAAACTATTAACAGCCGCACGGGTCGATCCATAAGGTTAAGCTACGCTTGCCGGGGTTGGTCCATGGATGGATGATCATCTTTACATACCGAGACTCCTCCGTGCCTCGGAAAGCATGTTAAGCCGTTGGTCCCGCCTGTCAATCGTGGGTCTTTATCCTTAATCTGGGTATCGTATTACCCAGTTACTGGGTTGTGGAGGTCAGATAGGCAGTCGCTACATGTAAAATACTGTTACACAGCTGCATCCGGTTAGACTGGAAACCGCCCCAAGATAGTTGGGAAAAGGCTAGGTAGATTTTGATGATAACTTTGTACCTACGGAAAATCTATTTTTTTTTTTTGTTGGATTTGACTATGAAGATGACTTCCTTGAAGAAAGAGAAAACCACGCATTTCTGTTAACCCTATAGGTAATTATGACTTTTTCGTGTCGATTTCGACTCAAATTTTGTCCGACCAGTATGTAGTCACCTTTTTCAGGGTTCCATACCCGAAGGGTCCAAATAGAGCCAGCCCTATTGCTGTCACTCACGTGTCCATCTCTCCGTCTGTCCGTCCATCCATCTGTCCGTCTCTCTGTCCTCGTCGAACACAGGTTTACAGCCAAAAATTGTTACCTTGGCTGATTTCCTACCCAAAAAAAAAAAGTTAGGGTAGCGGATAAATTCGTAGCAGAGTTACCGCTCCCCTGGGCACTCAGGCAAGGAAGAAACAGAAGTGGGTTTTAGTCAGTAAAAAATAAAAAGGTTACAAGCCAAGAGCTTGTTGACCCAAAGCTACAGAAATAGTCAAAAATAGATTTTGTACGAAACCCTGGATGTGCGAAATCCGACACACACTTAACCGGTTTGTTTTTTGCCACCTGGATAGCACTGTCATTGTATATGACTGTGTAAGACGAAATAAGTATTTTATCCACTAAATGTATTTCAGACGAGACATGCAGCGTTCGCGTCAG
This sequence comes from Polia nebulosa, assembly GCA_951329385.1. Taxonomy (NCBI): domain Eukaryota; kingdom Metazoa; phylum Arthropoda; class Insecta; order Lepidoptera; family Noctuidae; genus Polia; species Polia nebulosa. The sequence goes on along the minus strand of OX589610.1, from coordinate 5,604,146 downwards.
TTATGCAGAGTTGGATGCGCGCACCAACTCCCTCGCGAGAGCCATCACCTCGAGGGCAAGACCTTCCGGAGCCAACAGGGATGGTGACTACGTCATTGCTGTGTGTATGCAGCCCACGCACAGGTAAGATACGGAAGCATTTTTAACACACTTATATTAGCCTCACTATGTAAATCTTAGAAATTAAATTTGAAAACCTACTTCCCAGTTTCTGATTAAGCTGAAATTCTGCGTACATGTTTAGTTTCGATGACAATGGTGCCGATTCTCACGTTCAATAACTAAACTAGCAGTACGAGAAAAGGATGGCTATAGCTATGAACTAAGTTAGAGATGTCAAACTAGTTTACGCCTGGTACACCGTGTTTTTAGTCGACATGTTTTTACGTGTACCCTTAATTGGTATGGAAATATTAGGTCAACTAAAATTCGACAGCCCTAATTTACTTCCGTCTCTTTCTTGTTTTATTAGAGAGAAAAAGATAGAAATAGCCTAAACTAAGTTTAGTTTGTGCACAACAGAATCTGCACCATTGCATGGTTAGCTAAGTGATGTCATTCTAAATCCTCAGTATTCTTCCTCAATATGTTTTGTTTTTAATTTTGATTTTTATATTTTTTTATATCAATAGCAATTTTTATGACAATAGCAGCTTGAGTTTTATAGGGCATAATTTGTTACACTAACCTTAGATCATAGAAAACATTTTTTTGGTTAACAAGTGTTGTTTGGCCAATACAAAGAAAAATCTGTTTTTTTATTTGTTAGTAAAATATACGTAATAATAAACATTATCACCAAACAAAAGGTCAATGGGAAGTTAAAAAAATCTTTGGAATAAAAAATAAGTGACAAATGACGAACAACAGCAATAGAGCTCCGTTAGGACCCTTCGGGTACGGAACCCTAAAAATAAAAATGTGTGGGATTGAGTGGCTAGTATCAGTTTGTACTTTGAACATACGCATACCTGCTACTGCTGCTGTGATCAGTCATAGGATGTATTTTCAGAGTTCTAGGAAAAATAATTCATAAGATTTATCTCTTTCTTCCAGTACCATCACCACTTTGCTGGGCACCTGGAAGGCAGGCGCTGCCTACGTGCCGATGGAGCCTAGCTTCCCTCAGGCCAGGATCTCTCATATCCTGGAAGATGCTGAGCCAGCTCTTATTATTTATGATGAAACCGGTATGTTATTATATAAAATATGATATGGGCATGAAATGAAATGTTTTTAGTTTTTTTTTAAACTATAATATATATTTTTGTTGTTTTAGCTCAAAGCTTTAAACTCCCTAACTGAATCGAATATATGTCTTGTATGTTCCTAGAACAGTATCTTACTTTGGATTCACCTTTCGGTTTCTAGCAAATCCCGCCATGTTCTCCGGGAGCGGGGTTCCAGCTGTGTCCTATGAGGAGTTAGCGCACGAAGCCAGTGGACTGTCAGCTGATGCCCTCCAGGATATGGAAGTACTGGCTCCAGCCAGGAGCGAGAGCATCGCTATTGTGCTGTACACTTCTGGTAGCACTGGCATTCCTAAAGGTATTTGTGTGTTTAGTCTAATATTATCGAATTTCAATATAAATATATATGTAAAATAACTTCTTCATTTATTATTTTTTATCAAGCCAATACTTTGCAAGTGGTGGGCAAATAGCTTTCAAAATCCTTCCAGGTATTCTTTTCTCGAGCTACCTTGAACATAGGTCGGCCCCGGAAGCAAAAAAAAAAGAAAAAAAGAAAGCACAAAAAGAAAAAAAAAAAAAAAAAAATTGCACTTTTGGTTTGTTTAATTTGTGCGGCGTTTCGCCTCTTCCAGATGTGCGCGAGGACTTTTGCCTCCAGATCCCATGGCGATAATTTTATTCCCTACAGATACATATTGCTTGATGAGATATATGAGTACAACTAGGATTAATAATTATAAATGCAATAAATTACTGATAATAAGTTATGTATCACAAAAAAGTTACTTTTTACTAATTTCGAAATAATAATATCTATTGAAGAGGTGTCCCCATACTCAGTTAGTGTCTAACTACATGGTCAGTGGATCTTTTATTGATTAGTGCTATAACTTCACTTTTCACACCCCAAATTGACCAGTGTTTTGACAAAATCCTAGAAGATTTGATCGGAGATTGGACAAGCGATGAGTTCCCCAAATCTTATAGGATCCCTCAGGGCACTATTATCGGTCCTAATCTTATTCTCATTAAAAATACTTTAAATGCTAACTATCTTCATCTATGCTGATGATAATGCCCTACTATTTCATAGGGACTCTTGCGAGCTCGTGTTTTAACATGAACATCCTAACTAGACCTTGATACCAACTGGCTGGCTCAGAATCTGCTTACTTCGAACGTTGGCAAAACGAAATACCTTAACTTTTCATGTTCTGCCGCAAGAAAAATTTCATATCCTTGTTTTTTGATGATCCACTTCACAAAATTTATTGCATGGAACTTATAATAAAATGATAACTACTAAAATAAGTATAAATAATACTTCGTTGGCATAGTCCAGCCTTTCCCATCTTTTTTTAACTGCGGACCTTTGAGTAGATTAACGACTACCGTCACGGACCCCTTGTAAAAAAAAACCAGAAATATTAATATTTTTAAAGAAAAAAAAAGAGAAAAGAGTCACTGCACCAGTTTGATATTCATATTTGAATGTGAAATATCTTCATTCCTCATTCTCATACTTCCAGGAGTCCGTCTATCCTACGCAGCAATCTGCAACCGCCTCTGGTGGCAGTTCCACACCTTCCCCTACAGTGACTCCGAAGTCAACTGCGTGTGGAAGACAGCCCTGACCTTCGTTGACTCGGTGTGTGAAATCTGGGGTCCGCTGCTACATGGCAGAACTCTGCTGATCCTGTCCAGGGACACGACGAGAGATCCGCAAAAGCTTGTCAATGTCTTGGCTGATAACCAGGTGAGTTAAAAAATCATAAGATTTTCATATTCCCTTATTTTGAGGAACCCTGTTTACCGAACAAGACACAAACTGCAATTGTATTGTAAAAATATGATCATACGTTTCGAAGTCTATAGAATGCGGTAACAGGGATGATTCCTGGGGGCTTGTTACGTCTCTACAACTGTAAGTTAAGTTAGTTAAAAACATTTTTGAAGTAAAACTTCTTTACGCACGCTTGACTTGGGGAGTAAGCTGGTGAATGACGAGAGCGTTACGAAAAGTGTGATCGGGCAAGGCGAACGTGACGAGAGCGTTACAAAATTGTGATCGGGCAAGACGAACGTGACGGGAGCGTTACGAAAAGTGTAATCGGGCAAGGCGAACGTGACGAGAGCGTTACGAAAAATGTGATCGGGCGAGGTGAACGGAAGAGATGGAGCTAAAGAAGTTTTACTTCAGTCGTGTGGTTTAAAGCTGGTAAATGCGTGACGAGAGCGTTACGAAAAGTATGATCGGGCAAGGCGAACGTGACGAGAGCGTTACAAAAATTGTGTTCGGGCAAGGCGAACGTGACGGGAGCATTACGAAAAGTGTAATCGGGCAAGGCGAACGTGACGGGAGCTTTACGAAAAGTGTGATCGGGCGAGGCGAACGGAAGAGATGGAGCTAAAAAAGTTTTACATCGTCAACGTGTGGTCTAAAGGACAATCGTTTTTTTTTTAAACAAACTTTTATACCAGTCGGTATAAAGCATCACAATTAAATGAGTACATAAAATTTCGTGTCTGTATTGTAGAGGATTGAAGAGTTCCTTTAGCTAGAGCTGATTCTGGATGTCGATTCTGGTCATGCGTACCAGAAAAAAGCATTGCCATCGAAACTGAACCACCACGTAAAAATTCAACTCCGTAAGATAAAAGAAAGTGGTTTTAATTCAGCTTACAAGATTTGACCCGAACATACATACAAACATTACAAGTTAAATAAAAGTTTGTAAAAAGTGGTACGATTTAAGTAAGTGTGACGTCACGCGAAATATCAACGCATCGGTCCCTCTTTTTAGTGTTCCGTACCCGAAGGCTCTAAACGGAACCCTATTACTGTCACTCACGTGTCCGTCTGTCTGTCTGTCTGTCCGTCGTTTGTCACAAAAATTTGTTACGAAGAATTTTATGACTTCCCATTGACCGAACTTGAAATTTGGTGATAATGTTTATTATAACGTATACTTTACTAACTTTCACCAATATATTGATCAATCAAAATGTTTCTTTGATAATTCCCTCATTAGGTACGGAACCCTAAATGTGCGAAGTCCGACACGTACTTGGCCGGTGTTTTGTTTACGAGACAAAAGAACCAATTATTATATACTAAAACATTTAGTCATATAATAATATGTAAAGTTAGAATTTCCATTCCTATACTCGGAATTTAAATTCGATTCCAGATTTGACATTAGCTACTGTCATTTTGTGAAATAATGATACCACATATAATAGTGTAGTGATGAACACAAAAATCGATAAACAATCAGTGTGTGTGCCATCAGTGTGCCAATTAAAGACTTAATTATTGATTTTTATTTAAATAAATACATAATTATTCATAATAATTATTTATTAATTAGTAATCGCTGCTCTATTTTATAAAAAGTTAATATTTTTGTTTTTATATTAAAAACAAAACTTATAATAGAATTGATATGGGCGCAGGTAAAGGGGCATGTAGCTCAAAATAATAAAACCTTCAAATTGACAGACGTGAGAAATTTATTTCAGGAAGGCATTCAAAAAATTACGGCTACCGAATGGTCTAAATGCGTATCCCATGTAGTCAAAGAAGAGGAAAAAATGAGTAGGCTATATATGTTAATTGACAATATCACAGACACATTTATAATAAATGTTACAGAAAGTGACAGCGATAGCGATAGCGATGACGGCGACAATTTATAAAATAAATTATTACCATAATACATCTATCTGTTTTATTTGTCATGTTCCTTCAAGATCACATTTTTTTATTTATTTCACACACAATTATAAAAGAAAAGTCTCAGATCGTTAATTAATCGTCAAAACTAAATTATCGGTTCAAAAATATTTAATTTCCTGATATACTTAGTTTACGAGAGTAAAATTATAAACGAGAAGAATCGATCTGGAAATATTCCATTTCCATATCGAATAATTTCGCAACGTCACTATTTAGTACTTGTCATAACGTTGCAACACTGAAATTGTCAAATCTGGAATCGAATTAAAATTCCGAGTATAGGCCTTACTTTACATGTGTCAGTTGTAACTTAATTCTAACTTTACATGTGTAAGTTGTGACTTAATTCTAACTTTACATGTGTAAGTTGTGACTGAATTCTAACTATACATGTGTAAGTTGTAACTTAATTTACAATTTCTATTTCAGATCCAACGTCTGGTACTGGTACCAACTCTCCTCCGTTCAATCCTCATGTACCTTTCACTCAAGCCTTCTGAAAGGCCTCTGCAGAACCTCAAACTCTGGGTCTGCTCCGGAGAAACCCTAAGCAAGGACTTAGCAGCACAGTTCTTCAAGACTTTTGGAGACCACAACGGCTATAAGCTTGCCAACTTTTACGGCAGCACTGAAGTTATGGGAGATGTGACCTATTATGTTCTGGAGGGTACTAGCCAACTTGATATTCATCCTACTATTCCTATTGGTAAGTTTAATTAAGCAATAAAAACTTTAAAAAAAAAATAGAACCGACTTCCAAAAAAGTGCTAAATAACTTTAATTTCGGATGGTGGTGTTTCTGGTTTTGTTTCTTCGTTTTTTTGACACCGACTTTCGAAATTAAAGTTATTTTCCATTTTTTTTGGAAGTCGGTTTTATTTTTTTGTAAAAAGTTTTTATGGGCCCCATTAAATTCTGACAACACTACATAGATATACAATCGCAGCAATCGCGGCTGATTTGCTGGGATTTTTTTAAGAGTTCCGTTGTCTCTCTCCGAAATTCATAATCAGATCTACATGATCCTTAATAAGTAGACAGTTGAAATTTTCACAAAATGTATATTTTTGACAATAACAAATAATAAAGATTTAAAGGGTGCTCCCCGAGGAGCTCCCTTTAATTGAATATTTCAACTGTCTACCTATTACAGATCATGAGATACAGCCCGCTGACAGACGGACGGACAGCGGAGTCTTAGTAATAGGGTCCCGTTGGTTACCCTTTGGATACGGAACCCAAAAAAAAAACAACTATCCTTAATTTTATCTGGGCTTTAGGTAAGACTATGGTTATTTACAAGACTTTAATTTTTCGCAGGTGCACCTTTGGACAATTGCGCCGTATACCTGTTGGATGAAGAAATGAACCCAGCTCGGGAGACAGAACCTGGTGAAGTGTGGGTGGCTGGACGTAACCTGGCTGCAGGGTACGTCGGAGGACAGGGAGCTGACAAGTTCATTGACAATCCTCATGCTGCACATCCAGGTATATATTTAACAAAGATTTTGATAGACAAATAGGTTTAATAAGGCCTTTATAATTTTTACTTTAACTTTTAATGCGCAGACAGTGAGTTGCAAGAAGTTTTATTGATCAAATGTAGGAATGAATGTTAGAATGAATCAAGTTGAATGAAGATCAATGAGCGAATTTGTCGTAGACATTTATGATTCTGGTCTTTCACTTAATGTATACAACATGCAACAAAAACCCTGTCCGATCCTGAAGGGTATTACTTGGTATCGTACTGCGTACACATATACGTAATCATTTAATGGATACGAGATAATTATTTTTCCCCAATGAAAAGCAACACTGAGTGCTCGACAAAGTTCACCTACTGTTTCGTTTGAAAGATGCCACCTGAGCGAGACAGAGTGCCTACAGCGCGGCTAGTGTACCGGCACGGCGGTATCGTTTGAAATAAAAATAGATAAAAATGAAAAATTTCGCCGTCCGGTGGAGTGTTGTCAACTTATGAAAATTGAACATATGTAGTGTTAAATTTTGTATATTTTATAAAAATAAAAAATGTATAACTTTTGATTTTTGTGAGTTAATGTTTTTTACAACTTTTTCTAGTAAGTTAAAACCAGGAATATGCCTTTATTGGATCGGACAGGGGTTTTGTTACATACTGTATACTATAGACTCGAAAGATTATAACATATTAGAAAAAACTACATACTAGATATGCGTGCTCTATCGTCGACCACATCATCGCTTACCATCTGGTGAGATTGTGGTCAAACGCGAGACTATTATAGATAAAAAAAACTATTTACGTTATCGGTATTATTTAATTTTTCTTCTCTTTTCTCTTCTCTCTAATTTTTACAATAGTTGGATTGTATTCTTAGACTATGAAAGGTTATAGACAAAGTTTCAAAAGCCAGAAATCTGAAGTATCAGAATGAGAAGCCGGCTTGTATCTGTATACGCGAAATAAGCTCACACAGATAAAATGAGAAGCCGAAACGTCGTCGTTGTGTTCGTCGAGGTCACTCACACATTTTAACGATCCTGCTTCATTTAATGTTTAATGACGTTGCGTCTATATCCTTTCATAGTCTAAGATTGTATGTATGCATTTAATTTTATTGTCTCAAATTAAGAGGAGCTAGTGGCTAAAATAATAACAGCCGCACGGGTCGATCCATCAGGTTAAGCTACGCTTGCTGGGATCCATGGATGGGTGACCATCTTTACATATCGTGACTCCTCCGTGCCTAGCCATTGGTCCCGGCTGTCAATCGTGGATCTTTGACAGTCGTTACGGGTCGTCAGAAGCCCGAAAGTCTGACATCCAGTCTTACCAAGGGGTATCGTATTACCCACTAACTGAGTTGTGGAGGTCAGATAGGCAGTCGCTCCATGTAAATTAGTGGTATTCAGCTGCATCTGGTTAGACTGGAAGCCGACCTCAAGATAGTTGGGAAAAGGCTAGGCAGATGGACTCTGTTAACTAACAATATCGACAAGAACCGTACATCAATTTAGACTGTCTGATATGGAACTAAAAATGAATTTCAGATTTCGGTCGCCTCTACCGCACTGGTGACTTCGGTGTTCTTCAGAAGGGAGTGATCCTGTATGCTGGACGCACAGACTCTCAGATCAAGATCAGAGGACATCGGGTAGACCTGCAGGAAGTCGACCGCGCTGTGGCTGGGGTTGATGGTGTAGATAAATGTAAGCATTTTGTAGAGGTTATTAAAATATTTATAATGGACTATACTTATGCATAACTAAACTAAATAACTTAATAGGTATATATATAGACAAACTGATAATAATAATATATACAAACGAAATATGAAAACAACTCACTGGGCATCAAAAAAATCATACACATCGTTGTCAATGGGCAGCATTGCCACGTTGAATAGCAATTCAGCCCCCTTAGCCAAAATACATTTCTGTAAACGTTAACGCTAACGCTTCGTGCAAAATTTATGGCAACGACATTACTGGGCGTGAGTCACTTGACAGTTCTCTGACTAACGCTTCGTGAAAAATGTCGTTGCCATACATTTTGCACGAAGCGTTAGCGTGAACGTTAACAGAAATGTATTTTGTCTAAAGGCTCTGATTCGTTGGCCGTGAAGACTTAACACGCCGATGGACTTTTGGCTGTTTTATTATGATAATGTCGCAAGCTCAATAGGTTTCATTTATATTTCAAAACCTGAAGAGGACTTATTGTTTCGTTGATATATATGTATAGGAGATACAGAAAAATCAAGTTTTAAGAGTTTAAACCAACGATCACGTTTAAGATTAATATTTTCTAGATAATCTTGTTGATAGCTTTGTTTTCCGACACATTGTTCTATTATTTCCAAAGCTGTTCGTGGTTATTTGATTTGTTCCTTAGCAATGTGTGGTTCAATGGCTCGATGTTTTCTTAGTTTTCTCCATCTTCTTCCAATGGATTTCCATTGATTTGAACCGGCCAAGAGCGAGTCAGACTCGTGCACAAAGGGTTCCGAACAAATCATATTTTGTTCAGGTTTGTTTTTAAACTACTTTCTCTTTATAGATTTTCCAGTAGTTCATAAGCAAAAAAATACTTTCTAAATTTTTTTTCAAAGTTTTAGGCCCAGTGGTTTCGGCGATAAGGGGGAGGAATGGTCATTTTTCATCTATTTTCGTAGATAACTTTGAAACTAAATACATTCGACCCCTTGTTTTTTTTTTCACAATGTGCCTTTTCGTTTGATATATCGCACGACACAGTTTGAAAACTTTGTTTTTTAATTTTCCGATTTTCACCTCAAAAGTGACCCCATATTCAAAATAATTTTAAAAATTAAGGGTATTCGTTCGAGTTTGGGTTACAAATATTTATGTGTGTACTAAATTTTAACTCTATCGGTCCAGCAGATTCGGAGCAAATTGGCTGTGACAGACGGACAGACAGCCAGACACACGAGTGATCCCCTCCTATATCCTATCCTAAAATGTTAAATTTATTAAGGGAAGATACGTATTTAATTGAGTGTTAATATGTTTTAGGTGTGGTGTTATGCTATGGTCTGGACAGCGGCAATCCTGAGATCCTGTCGTTTGTTACCATCAAGCCTGAAGCCAGGATAGCTGCACAGCACATTGAAGCCGCCCTGAAAAACAGCCTCACACATTACATGATACCACAGGTAAGAATTTAAGAATTCACCATATTTATATCTGTTCCTTCCCTGCTTGAGCGCCCCGGGGGTGCGGTAACTCTGTTTTGAATTTATCCGCGACCCCTGGGCAGAAGCCTGATGTCCTGACAAAGTTTGATATATCAATGGTTTCAGGTCATTGAAGTGGAGAGCATACCACTGCTCGTCAACGGTAAAGTGGACCGACAAGCCTTACTGAAGATGTACGAGAACACTAACAATAACGGTAAGCTTATTCATATTTAAGAAGAAGATAATCCATATAAACTGTTTGATAATATAAGTATCGAAATAATGATCTAAACTCTAAGAGAAACTGCTGCTCAGTAGGTACAGTTTTTCAAAAGCCTTCACAAAAAGCCATGTAGCCTTTATTATATATATTTGCGAGCAAGCCAGGGCAAAGGATCCGACTTGAGGAGACAAGAGTGTGGAAGCGTGCCTGTCAGATCCCCGGCTCCAACCTGATCACAAACTTATCAGCAATACGCAGAGCTAAAGAATAATTTAAGAGATATTTCATAAGACTTACCCAAGTTTTCCGAAGTCTTCGTCGGGGACCAATTCGGCTATATGTGTGTATATCAGAGTTAAATGTGGTAGTGTAGTGCTTGTCAGTAGGTATACCAGACTCTAATGGTGACCCAAAAGGGCGCCGGTGATCTCACCCAGCGCGTGGTCTCTCGCAAACCAACCAAACTTCCAAGTATTTTAACAAAATAACCCGTTTCACCACTACATCAAATAGGGCTTTAAAAAAAATGATTTCTATTCTATTCTATAATCAAATTTAGTTCAATAGCAAACAATTAGGTTCAAAACCAACAGATTTGGCCAGATTAGAATTGCAAGCCCCTAAAATCAAACTTTTTACACGTTTTTTCACTACGGTCAAACCAACAAGTGACAGATGACAGAAAAAATTTATAAGTGACAGCTGTCACCGCTCGCAAGGAAGAGCCTGTCTACCGCTGTCGTATGCGTGAGAGAAAGGAAAGCCAGACAGACTAGCGCCGTAACGCGTTACGTTACCCTACCCACAGATAATGTAATACTAGCGTACAGATTCTTAATCCCATACAAAGAAACGGTACCACCGTAACTACGGGCTTTCGACTTGCACAAGCAAGTTTTCTTCTTTGTTCGGGCCCGTCCTCTACACCTCGCTAGATGGTGTTAGCAGCGACGGCTTGCAAGTTGAATGAATTTACACTAAGTCTTATCAATATTTTCTTACACATTCAGGAATTACTGTACATATAGTATTTTTGGCACTTCATAACAGTTTTACTGTTTAAAAATGTTTCACTACACAAATTTTAAAGAGGCGAATGGATAAACTCTAAAACTTAAAACAGCGACATCTATTGGTACAAGAAATATAAATGCCTCAGGATTCGTTCCAATAAACATCTAAATATGAATTAGGAGCCAATTATTCTACAATTTCATGCTTAGGGTAGTTAATTAAATAAGAAACTACAGTTTTTACCATTTATTTTTCAAAATGTGAATGTTACTTTAAACTTCAATAAGAAATCGATGCATACTACGCCATCTATTGTTTGTTTGAACTAAATTTTCTTTGTTCGAGATGAGACCCTGTGCCCTTCCATAAGAAGATAGCACTTCAATAATTTTTAAATTCGGAAGTCGGTGTTCCTGTTTTGTGTCTTCGTTTTTTGACACCGACTTCCGAAATTAAAGTTATTTTGCACTTTTTTTGGAAGTCGGTTCTATTTTTTTTGTAAAAAAGTTTTTTATTTCTCACTTTTTAGTTGTGGTTCCCCATTAAACTGTGTTAACAATTTACATATGATAGCAGCAATCGCGGTTGATTTGCTGTCAATTTTTGAAGAGTTCCGTTGTCTGTCTCCGAAACCCATCATCAGATCTTTTTGAAATTTAAATGGGACCATTTCGGAATAAACCCCTTCCGAACAAAAAAAGAATTTTGCAAATCCGTCAATATATGACGGAGTTATGCCCGAACATACATAAAAAAAAAAAAAAAAAATACAAACATTCGAATTGATAACCTCCTCCTTTTTCGAAGTCGGTTAAAAATGTCACCTTCTAGATGACTCAGAAATCCCTCTCGAGATCGACTACTCGTCGGTGTCGCCGGGCGACATGCGCGCCGCGGGTGTGTTGTTCCGCACGGTCGGCGCCGTGTTGGGCCGCGCCGCGCGCGCCGCCATCAGCGCTCGCGTCGGCTTCTACGAGCTCGGCGGGAACTCGCTCAACTCTATCTACACCATCACCAGGCTGAGGGATCAGGGCTACTTTATCGGTGAGTTTGATTTTACTACTTTTAAGGGTTTCGTCGTCGTAATAAGGACAATAAACCTATTAAAAGATTTAAAAGATTGTTTAATAACTTTATTTGGTTATTTTAGACAATATACTCGTATATACAGGCTGTAACGGAAAAGTGTGGTCATATTTTAAGAACTGCATCTGCCCATCAATATGAACAACTTTCCTCAAGAAAATCCGAGGAAATTTTAAATTTTTTTTTTTACCTCCCATACAAATATTGATCAGCTGATGATAACTTTGTATGGAAAGTCTCAATTTTTTTTTGGGATATTTCAATTTTTTTCTCGAGAATGTTATTCATTTCCATGGGCAGAACCGGCTCTTAAAATATGACCACACCTTTCTGTTACACCCTGTATACATAACTGTTGTTCTGCGTAGCCTTTTCCCAACTATCTTGGGGTCGGCTTCCAGTCTAACCGGATGCAGTTGAATACCAGTATTTTACATGGAGCGACTACCTATCTGACCTCCACAACCCAGTAACTGGGTAATACGATACCCCTTGGTAAGACTGGTTGTCAGACTTTCGGGCTTCTGACGACCCGTAACGACTGTCAAAGATCCACGATTGACATCCGGGAATATTATACATATACATAACTAAACTAATAAATATCGTAATAGGATAAAGAAACTAAAAGAAAAAGAAATATGTACAAGCGGCATAAAAAAGGGAGTAACTCATTGGGCATCGAAAAATTCGTTCACATCGCTGTCAATGGGAAAAGTGCCCAGAACGCTAGCAGCATTGCCACGTTGAATAGCAATGCTTATTCTTTGATCGAAAGAAAGGCCAGCTCTCTGGTCACGTGAAGAGTCGACTAAAAGCTTGCTGATATTAATTGAATAGTTGTCTTGTTAGTTTAATTTGACACAGTAAAGCAGAGTATACGTAATCATTTAATAATAATCTAGTATTCATTAAATGATTACGTATATGTGTACGCAGTACAATACTAAATAATAACCTTCGGGATCGGACAGGGTTTTTGTTACATACTATAAAATGATGTAATATCGCCGCGATAGATTCGCTCGGGCAGATAGCACCTTAACTTTTACAGTAGCTACACAATCAAACCCTATAAAATTCCTCTTACCTCTTCCAGACATCAGCGACTTCTTAGGAGCAGCTAACCTCGGCGAGGTTCTATCTCACATGAGCACCAGTCCTCACAATGAAGGAGATGATAATGAGTTGTTTACCGCTGAGCCCTTAGCTGATGAACACAAGCAGCAGGTTATTGAGTAAGTACAGTATTTTAATGAATTTGGTCTCAAAGATCTGAGTGACGTGAGTTACATAGAATTTGAGACATTTTGGTAGTCTTTAAGTGAAGAGTGAATAGGTTACTTCCAGGCAAGCGTGCTCCATCTTAGACCACATCATCGCTTACCATCAGGTCACATAGTGGTCAAACGCGAGCATAATAATAGAAAAAAAAAATTGCAAAAATGGAAAATGTGTGTTTATCTGTCTTTTGTTAGTGGTACGGCAGAAAATCATAAACATAGTTGGTGATAAAAATTGTTGGAATTTAAAAAAAGACTTCACTCTATCTTGTTACTTAACTATTATCCAATTGCCAATATACTTACACGACACGATTAAAAGAAAAAAATATTGCTTCTACATGAGTAACAGAAATGGGGGGTTTCCTCCACTTCCACTTTCCGTACAAACTTCTGTCAAAGTCAAAGATTTATTTGCAGATAATTATGGTTACAAAAGCTCTTCCCGAAGTACCCGAAGGGTCCAAACGGAGCAAATATTGTTGTCCGTCCGTCGTCTGTCACAAAATTTTGTTACGAAGAATTTTTTAACTTCCCATTGACGTATGAATTTGAAATTTGGTGAAAATGTTTAATAGTACGTATACTTTACTAACAAATGCCACGATATGGTACGAAACCCTTGATGTGCAAAATCCGACACGCACTTCGCCAAGTTTTTTAAGAAAGTGGTTTATTTCTATGAGCAGGAGCAATATTTAAAATAATATGTTCACCAATTTTCGTTATACCGTGTTCATACATACATATATTAGAGCGTGTCAGACTCTTCTATACTCCAGTGACTCTGGCAGATACTCCATGATCCTAACAACCAAAAGATCCAGATGATCCTAATGTGCGTTTTGTAATCTGTGCAAAATAAATAATTTTTCTTTCTTTTCTTTCTTTTCTAACTACCTTTCTCTGTTCAGAATGATAGTATCATCGTTCTACAACAAGGCGGAGTTGGAGCAGTTCCTGAAGCACGAGATCGAGACGAACGACTACGCGGTACTCATTAGTGACACCTGGCCGGCGCTTATCAACGCTAAACTCAGCGTTGTGCTAAAGAATTGTAAGTATAACCCACGGTATAGAAAAAACAAGTGGAAGTGCCCACCTAGCTATCCGGCGCGTGTCACAATTATGCAAAAAAAATGTAAAATGATTTATTATTATAAATAATTGATAAAATTTATTATTATTGTAGATTTTTTCTGCATAATTGTGACACGAGCCGGATAGCTGGGTGGGCACATCCACTTGTTTTTTCTATTCCGTAGTATAACCCTACTATTTAATAGCAGAAAGTTGGGCTGGATGGATGGATGTTTGTTACTCAATCACACCAGAACGGCTGAATGGATCTGAATGAAATTTAGCACAAAAGATAGATTATAGTCTGAAATAGTACATACGCTACTATTTTTAATGGGGAAAGTAGTAATTCCATGCGGGCTGAGCCACTGTTGAAACTAGATCTGCACTAAGCCCGTGCATTGTGAACCTTGCAGTTCCTATATATATCAAAAAAAAATTTTTTCTTTTTTTTTAAATAAAAAACGTGGCCCAACACTAGGAATTACTCCTGTATCGTGGGTGCGTTCACAAACATTTAAACTCGCAAACACAAGACACCCAGTCCCGGAACAACTATATGTAGGCCATACAAATATTTGTTCAGTGCGGGGATCAAACCCGCGACACGCAGCGCAGCAGCCGAACGCTCAACCACTGCGCCAACCGTGCCGTCACAATGATCGTAGGAAGCTAAGAAAGTCGATACCACCATATTCAAATAGTAGCAACAGTCCAAGGGGTTTTGACGACACGTTTCCAAATAACACTAGCGGTATCGACTGCTTTTTTTTTTGGGGGGTAGGAAATCTATCAATAACTTATCTCGCTCTGGGTGGAGCGGTATCACTGACTAGTGGTGACTTTCACTGACTAAAACACTACCCGTGTTCCTTCCGTTGCCTATGCCAGGGGTCGCGGTACCCGGGCCTGCGGACGGCGAGTAGTGGGTAGCTCGCCGTCCGATCAGCACCAGGCCCGAGAGTCGACGGCGCGTAGTGTTCCACGCGCGCCGAACAAGAGTTGTTAGCAATAATGACGGGGCCCGTCATGGCCGATGCCTGCCCAGGGGTTTTGGCTAATTCGAAACATAGTTACCGCGCCCCTGGACACTCGGGGCGGGGAAGGAACAGGGGTGGGTTTTAGTCAGTAAGAGTCTGACACGCCCTCCCGCTCCACCCAGAGCGGGAGATGTCATTGGATAATTTCCTAACCCAAAAAAAAAAGAAGGGGTCGCGGTGACATTTTCGGCTGGCAGGAGTATCGACTGCGTGCAGGCAGTAATAGGTTTAGATGTAGAAGTATTATTTCCACGGGAGCAGCCCTTTTACGAGGAAAATCATTTTAGAGAATTCCTTTAAGTACCTCATCAGCATTTACCAAGCTTTTTCTCGAGAATCTTAAGGTCAGCTTCGAGGATCTTCCAGTCTCATCAGAAGTAGGTGAATAGGGAGCGCGCAGGCACTATAGATGGCGGCACATAAATGTCAATGTCAAGTTTTTATACAATAAAAGTTGCGGATTTCACTCACTAGATGGCAGTTTACGTTATGCGTGCTGCATGCGTGTGTGTATACTTCCTACAGGAACTATATGGCATGGAAATGTCAATGACAAGTTTTTAAATGGTAAAAGTTTCGAATTTACTCCACTAGATGGCACTAACTATACCGTGTACGTTCCTTAACCCAGATTTTTTACTTGATGTGACTTCTCAGTAAAATTTGCGGATTTCACTCACTAGATGTCAGCACCAGGACTTTTAGGAATATAAGAACAGGGAGGATGGAATTTTTACCTCACCTTGTCCTTTAGACCCTATCCTTGATAACTTCGTTTCTTTCACAGCATCAGGAGCCCCAGTAGCCGTCGCGCTGAACTTCGACGCTCGTGACGAGCCAGACGTGGAGTCTGAAGAGACAGGAGGATTGATGAAGATCATGATCTTCTTGGAGTTCGTCGAGGGCTCTGTCAGGGACAGCATGTTACCACCAGGAAAGGGTAAGTGACTATATTATATCAATTCAATTTCAATCAATCATGCCTAGCCTTTTCGCAACTATCTTGGGGTCGGCTTCCAGTCTAACCGGATGCAGCTGAATACCAGTATTTTGCATGGAGCTACTGCCTATCTGACCTCCACTTTCGGGCTTCTGACGACCCGTAACGACTGTCAAAGATCCGCAATTGACAACCGGGACCAACGGCTTAACGTGCTTTCCGAGGCACGGAGGAGTCTCGGCCTGTAAAGAGGGTTACGCATCCATGGACTAACCCCAGCAAGCGTAACTTAACCTGATAGATCGACCCGTCCGGCTGTTATTACTTTAGCCACGAGCTCCTCAAATTATAAAAATATCAATTATAAAAGCCAATACTGCATCACTATCCTACTTATATTCAAAATGCGAAAGTTTTGATGGATGAATGTTTGTTACTCA
Source organism: Polia nebulosa (assembly GCA_951329385.1). Lineage (NCBI taxonomy): Eukaryota > Metazoa > Arthropoda > Insecta > Lepidoptera > Noctuidae > Polia > Polia nebulosa. The sequence continues at coordinate 5,587,423 of OX589610.1, read as the reverse complement.
ATCACGTCAGAACGGTTGAACGGACTTGGATGTAATTTGGCACAGAGATAGATTATAGTCTGTAATAGCACATAGGCTATAATTTATAATTGGGGAAGTACTAATTTCACGTGGGCTGCTAGCAAAAGCTAGTATGAAAAAAAAGTTCTTGTGAAAACTATAGGTATTCACCATGTCAGATAGACCCCTGAGTCTTTGAAATCTTCTTGCGATTAGAATCAATTATATATCTGTTAGTGCTCGGAGATTAGATTCGATATATCGAAAGTGTGGGGTATCTGCCACACTTATATTCGGTAGTTTTGAGTCAGAATAAAACGAACAATGGAGATTCAAAATGGGAATTATTTATTGTCAAAATCCTAACTTCTAATATATACAAATGAATAGTTGACGTACCTAGTCGTGGTTTGGAATCATACTCAAAATTGCTCAGCCAATTAGATATAGGTTTCCCGGTCTTCTGGAGTTTGGAGCATGTTCAGAGTGCGCCAACTATAAATACGCACAGCGCCGCCGTGCGGTGAGCAGTCTCTCATTAGCTTCGATGCGAGCTTGTTGTTCCACCGTTGTCGTATAATGCTTGCAGGTTGGCGGTATCGAGTGCGTTGAGTTTATGCGTGTCCCACAAAAGGAAGAGCTCTGCTACTGAATTAAGATCTCGTTTCCACCTGCAAGCAAATTGCATGCAAGTTGCATTACATTACGGGTTACCGTGGTATAACGTGTACAATCGATCGTTCGTGCCGTAATGTACTTCAACTTGCATGCAATTTGCTTGCAGGTGGAAACGTGGCCTAACTTGTTGGTAATCTTTGTGACGTAAGGGACTCATTATTTAAAAAATTGCAGAAAAAAAAACGGAGAGATATCTACAATAGTATATTAAGTAAATCAATTTGGCAACTTGCGAGAAATGAAGTGGATCCTTCTAATTCTTTCACTAAATCAATAACTATAGATCCTCTTTATTATTTGCATCTTTTCCTTCCAGGCACAATCCTCCACTCCTTCATGATGGCGACGGCAGAGAGCCTGACTCCTCGGGAGAACGTGGCTGCCATCAGAGCGCTGGAGAACGCTACCATGAACATCGCCAAAGAGAGGGGCTTCCGTGGAGTGTTCACCACAAACACCAGTCCTTTGACACAGGTAAGAAGAACACAGTAGCAAATTTATTCATAGGTCAAGAGGGCTCATCGGGAGTCGCACGCCGACTCCTAGCCACCAAAGGCCCAGGCTTGCGGACGCCGAGTAATGGGTAGCTTGCCGTCCGATAAAGACCAGTGGCTTTAGTACAAAATGTACGGCAATGACATTATTCGACTTGAGTCACGTGACAGTTCTCTCCGCATGTAATGTCATTGAAATACATTTTTTATTAATCTTTAGCGTGAACGTTAACAGAAAAGTAATTTGACTCTCCCGAGAGTCGACGGCGCGTAGCGTTCCTCGCGCGCCTCAGAGAGTTGTCAGCAATAACTGACGGGGTCCGCTAGGGCCGATACCGACCAGGGTTCACAACCCTAGTGAGTGTTTGAAAGAGTGACCTTGGTACCCTGGCACAGGCAACTGAAGGAACAGGGGTGGGTTTTAGTCAGTAAGAGTCTGACACGCCTTCCCACTCCACCCAGAGCGGGAGAAGTTATTTTATGATTTACCACGACCCGTTGCGGCAGATCGCACGTGGCGTCGCAAGCCACCTCTACCAACCTGCCATTTTTATAGTTAGACAAGCACTCTATGCTCTTCTAGCACCCCCGTTGCTTCTTGTCTATAAAAAAAAAACAGTGGCACTCCGGGAGTGCCGACAGAAGTGAAAACATGAACAAAAATGCCCAACGCGCCCAAAGAAGTATTCACTTCAATCCGCTACGAGTGCTACGACGCGTAGCACTCGTAGCGGATCGCGTAGTGGTGTCGGTAACAGTATCGCGAGTTCAATTGATTTTTCCCATCTCAAAAATGCACAACGCGCCTAAAGAAGTTTTCACTTCAAAAAATCTAAGCTCTCCGAGGGGAGTTATAAAATTTTCTTTCAACGTTTTGTGCATGAGTCGACGAAGTAACTCTTATAGTGTGTATATGAGCATTATAAAAGAAAACTAACCCATCCGAAGCGGAAAGTTAATCATAAAAATGTAAAGAATAAACTATATTGTACACTAAAAAAATTATACAAACAACAAATTGCAATATTTCGCCCCGGGCGTTATTTATTTCTGTAAATACGAGTAGATACGCCACTGAGAGATCGAACCAACTGTCTAGGGCCACGATTTTTAGGGTTTTCATATCAGTTGTGTACATTAAGGTAGCCTTAGTGAAGCTTTGACCATCAGTGAAGCAAAAAAAAAAGAGTGCAACAGAAGTGAAAACTTGAACAAAAATGCCCAACGTGCCTAAAGAAGTTTTCACTTCAATCCGCTACGCGATCCACTACGCGATCCGATACGAGTGTTACGTAGCACTCGTAGTGGTGTCGGTGGCGCGCGAGTTCAATAGTTTTTTCCCATCTCAAAAATGCCCAAGGCGCCTATAGAAGTTTTCACTTCAAACATGCATCAATGTCGGTAGGTAACCGTATTATTCGGGTTCACTTGCCCTAACAGGCGTTGCACACAGGGGGTGCCAGAATAGTCTTTTAAGAGGTAACGGGACCCCTTCCATGTGCTGTTGGTGATCACCGGGGTGGTTTTAGTGAGGTAAGGATCCCACATTGCCTGGTCATTTCCCCAAAAGCCCAGGTGCCTTTAAAGGTTTTCCCCAAAACAAAAAAAATAGGTAGATAGCCATATCGTCAAGGACCGTTTACTGTTTTTTTTTTTGTGGCGTGGAAAATCATCCAATGACATCTTCCGCTCGCCGCAGCGGGAGGGCGTGTCAGACTCTTACTGACTAAAACCACCCCTTTTCCTTCCCTGCCTGAGTGCCCAGGGGAGCGGTAACTCTGATACGAATTTATCCGCTACCCCTAGGCATGCAGGCACCAGCCATGATGGGCCCCGTCAGTCCTGGCAGACTACATCTCTTTGAGGCGCGCGTGGAACACTACTCGCCGTCGACTCACGGGCCTGGTGCTGATCGGACGGCGAGCTACCCACTGCTCGCCGTCCGCAGGCCCGGGTCTACGGTGGCCGGAGATCGTCTCGCAACGTCCTACGCCCAGTACGCCCAGTACCTCTCCTGCGGTGGTAGCGGCCGGGGCCGTGAGGGCCACTTCATTGAGCTTCCCTCACGCGTCCCGCCTCCGCCTTCGCGAGCATTACTGCTTCGCAGAAGGAGAAGACTGCTTCCCATTCCCTCTCGCTCCGTACCATGGCCTGAACAAGGGCCGGGCGCGAGAGGTCGCCGCCACCTATCGCATCCACTCCTACACGTCGGACGGCTACAGACCTCCACCGTATGCTCCACCGTGTCCTCTGGGCGAACCGCGCAGTGGTAACACCCGGGCGTTTCCTCCTGCCTTATCCGAAACAGGAGCAAAATATATTTTTTTCGATTCATCTGTTTAATCAAATTTAATGTATAAAAACATTAATAAAGTGAAGCCTTTATAGTGTTATTTCAACATGTAATTTTATTGTTCCAGCAACTAGGTACCGATGTCTTGGGCTACCAAACACTCCTGGACTACCAAATAAACCAATACGTTGACCCCAATGGAGACAAGATCTTCGGTAAAGCTCCTGATGATATGAGAGCCGTCGTATGTTGGAAACCACTGGACTAACTCTTGTGATATGTTTACAAGGTAAACTAGACTTCAATAGCGTTAATATTAGGTGTACTTTTGAATTGTATCGTTATGTCAGTTGATTCTTATTTGGACCAGCGAGTTTTAAGTAGGTATTACGAGAATGAAAAGTTGACGTTATGACAAAGAGCCTAAGGTAGCTTTTTAATTAGTTTTTGAGGAACAGGAAAGGAGCTCAAAATGTGTATTAGTGTTAAATCTGCACCACACTACTGGCGAAGTTACTTCTACGAAGTACTCTTCGAAGTTGATCGAAGTCCGAAGTACACGTGACTATATACACTCATGCAACCTCGCGAGGAGCTCAGTCTCTCAACTTCGGGACGCTGAGTTCTTTGACTCGGGCGCAAAACCGACAACGATTGGAAGTCGCCCGATGCGAGCCGAGGTTGCACGAAGCGAACCGAAGTGCCCTTCTACACTATCGTCCGAGTAGTTGCAGGTTTATAATGTTGTGAATTTTATTTGTTAAAAGTTATGAATTTAATGTTAAAGTGAGCCTAAAAGACGTTTTGCAATAGTAATTTGCAATTGCATAACGTCTTTGGCATAATATAACTTTAAGTAACTGTAGTTAAGATTGTTAAACTCATTTTGCTTTAACACTGAAAAGCAGTTTTTGCATCTTGCCAATTTTTTATTTGTCAAAAAAAAAATACCAACGCCTAATTTTGTTATAGAACTTTTGTTAAGTATAACAAAGCTAATGTTAAATGTAATGTAATTAGGTAAAAATAAATCAGTGATAAAAAAACTAAAATTGCGTATAAGTTAAAATGAATTAGTTGTATTTAGTGTGTTATTATTTAACCTCGCAAAGATCCTGTGTTTAAAATAATTTCTAAGATGTGTGTGAGTCTCAACTCACTATTAGATATTTTAAGGTGAAAATCATTTTGTTTATGTGACTAAAATAATATTATGGTCATATTTTTAAGCCAGATGATGGTCGAAATTTTCCAGTGATTTGTGAATCTAAGAAGAAAATAAAACGCCAATGTGCTCAAATACATTTATAAATAACAGGAAGAAAACATAGCCACAATAATTTTGGACATGACATGACAGTGGCGTGGGAGATGATGAAAATAAATAGTTTTGTAGACTAACATTTAACAATCAGGCCCGTTTTCTATAACGATGCTAAAGCATTCATCTCTATTCATCTTCTTTATTTTGATGACACAATGGAACGAATTTATCCCTGTTTAATACATCATTATGCTTGAAGTACAAAATTACTTCGAAATATTATGCTTGAACATAGTTTTTCAATACGGGCTTATAATAATTACATCTACTTCCAGCAAGCTGGTCGTGGTACGTGCACTGACGGCCAATCCATATAACCTTCCCGTCTATTAGATTATTAATCCTTTAAAAAGCTTGTATGCCTTAATAAAACTTCAGATGTATCCTCGGATACACATAGCTATTGCATACATATTAAACTATAAAATAATATGGTTGGAACATCAGAAATAGATAGGATTTGAATTATGTTATAACGAGCGGCCGTCAATATACCTACTTGTACTATCAATAACACTTATAGTACCTAGAAGATAAAAATATACATTTTTTTTAAACATTTGTGAAGTAGGTAAATACATAACTGTCACTATAAATAGGCCTTTAAGTATTTTAAAATTTTGTGACCAAGATCCCTGCAGTTTTTTGAGAATAGGGAATATGCATGATATTTTTTTTATTGTTTAATTGAAGACTTATTAACTATAGTGAACAAATATGAAGGAATTTTCAAAATATCATTATCAGCGACGAAGTTATAAAGTTTTAAAGTTGATATTTAGAAAGAGAAGTCTGACGTGTTCTTTGACGTCAAAGGACATGACGGCCATACAACTGCCATAGAAAACAGCGTTTTCGAGAGAGGGACAGATGTATTTGTTTAAAATTGTTATATCTCGTTTAATTTTCATTCAATTTTGATTCTGCTTTCACTGTTCGTACTCTATTTTAGTATATTCATCGATAAACCGGTTAGATAAAAAATATATTTTTCATGCATATTACCTATTAAAAACAAATTTTATACTTCCAAAAAGGTACCCTGTACTATAAAGTAATCCCCGGTAGGATATATTATATATATATATATTCCACGCTTTTACAATTTTTTTTAGAGAAATACCAAACATGTGTAATTTTATAATTAATGCAAAAAAAAAAATATATAGATTATGGTCTTAAATAAAATAGGAGTAGCAAAGGATAAAAATACCAGTCATGCTGTTAACAACCTGTTTAGGAATTTTAATATACTATACAGACATAATGTCGAATGTATATTATAAACATGCTTTCTCAAAACGTCATAATCTTTAAAAACAATTAAAATTAAACGAAACTGCACTATTTTGTGTACTAAATATAAATTTTACTGCAAAAACCATTACAGAATTATAAACTTAACATTAAAGCTATTTTTATTGTTTAATCTGATTTGTTATAAAAATAATACCTAATATTTAATGTTAACAAACTCAGTAAATAAAGATCATTGTTAAAAAATACGACAACATTTTGATAATGATAGATAAATAATGAAAAACATTGTGTTATTCAAGGTGGTATATATAAAAAAGAAACTAAAAAAGAAGCTAATTTTTGAGAAAATAAATATAGTTTTAATTTTAAATGCTAGATCTCTATTATGTTATAAGATAGTGATATTTTTAACTTTGTTGTACATTAAGATTAGTACTGTACTTTTAAGGAAATAAATGTAATTTATTTGACAATAAATATTTAACTGATAAAATATTTGTTTTAAATTTGTCCCAAGATAGATTAAAGACACAGAATTATTTTAGGGAGGGATAAGTATTGATCAAGCCACGCCCAACACGATCGCTAGGGCTGAACACTGTAGCCCAGAAGTATTAATCTTTGTCGTTGTAACCGAAAATAATTGTTTGCTACTTGTACGGCACGTCATGTACGGCCGCAGAAGTGTTAAGGGTGTGACTGTACATGAGAATACACGACAGGTTTAAGGACCTACTCAGACCTACCAGCCTAACAGTCCCTAGGACCCTAAGACCTATAAGCCCTATAGCCCTAGCCTATCATATACCTAGTATGTGATAAATAAATATATAGATAAATTCGGGATGTCTGCACCATGCGACCTAAGGTTACAGACGGATAGTGGGCAGGAATTCCAGGTTCGGGAAGGGTACACTCACTGCTAATCCCGCAGACTCACGAGACTGATCAGAGATGGCTAAAGGTATCTTGGCCACAGTCAGGGGTAATGAGACAAGAATATAAAATTCAAATCTGATTTATTTACAATATGTTACAGCTTATATACTACTTTTTCTTAACACACACTACTACACAAAATCTTAGTGTCCTATGCGTGTAAGGTGCAACCAAATCATATTTTAACTGGGCCGCGCGTCAGCCGGGCCGAGTGCTGATTCAATGTACAAAGGTAACATTGAACACTACTTAATCTCTATGTATACTCTCTATGAGAACAAAGCCGTTTGAACGATGTCCTGTCTGTTAGGTGTATTCATTTTATTAGAATGTATGCATGCTGCCAATTAGATTGATCACTACGAACACAAAATGTTTACATAACATTCATACAAGACAAAAATACTACCTACTACCTAAAGTAGGCTATTACTATTACAAATGCTTTTGTGAGGAGTGATCGACTGTTTATTGCAAAAAAACTATTAAACGATTTCTGATGAAAAAAATACAGTAACAGGGGCGAAGCCGCGGGCGGCAGTTAGTAGATCATATCTTCCGGGCTAGATTTGTTTTTTGATGCAATCATCTGAAAAATAAATCAACAAATAATAATCACTAGAGGCATGTATTTATTTCAATATACTTACTTAAAGAACTGGCATGAGTATACATCTCTACAGTACACCCATATATTCATCATCATCATCATCAGCCTCACTGCTGGGGCACAGGCCTCCTCTCTGTGCGAGGGAGTGGGCCGTAATCCACCACGTGGACCCAATGCGGATTGATGGATGTCACATGCCTTCGAATCTTTGGTTCTAGGACATGCCGGTTTCCTCACAATGTTTTCCTTCACCGTTTTGAGAGCGGTGGTGATGAAATAATTTATACAAAGTAAAGCGCCTGCCTGGGTTTGAACTCATGACCTACAACTTGTAAGTCGCGGCCAATACCACTGGGCCACCACTGCTACTCTTACCCATATATTCATTGAATCTTAGATGCTTCGCACAGTTTTTAATACTTGTCAAAATATCGAGATTTCTATAATATTTGTAAGTTTAATATAAATTACAAATTAACAGAAACTTCCGGAATAAATTTTCTAAGTAATCGTGATTATTTTTCCGACCCAAATATCGACCAATAGAATTGCACCATTCGACGTCACGTGGTACAACCTACATGGTATTATACTGAAATTTTTTTGAAAATTTTCTCTGGTCGTTGCTATATATAAAATAATCCCCCGAATACCACACGAGCTTCAAAATTATCTGGTATTTCCCGATAGGTTCCCTGCAAACAAATAAAATCGTCAAGTTTTTCAAACAAAACTAAACCAAACACGTATTAGTAGGTAAGCCTAAACTGTTTCACACTTTGTCAAAGATAGCCTCTCATCCCCTCTATTCCTGTCACCGTTATGCTTCATCTTTCAATGAAACTACAAAGGCACCCGCTATATTTTTGACGTGGTTTATCACGATTCTCTCTAGCTGTGTCAGGTCTCTAAATATCCAAGCACTTATCATCTAAAAAAATTAAAAGTAAAGATTTCCTAGACGTCCGAAGACTGGCGGGAATTGTAAACAGCCATTTGTTTAGCTACATGCACTGCTACTGTTTGTGGTAAGTCGGAGAAATCGTTTATTAAGGCGTATATAGCCGCCAAGTGGCGCCCTCATTGAATAAAAAATCGTAGCAAAGCCACATATTACGCAAAGCGTAGAAAATAAAGATTAACGAATCCTATGTTGCGTTTGTTACAAAGAGGATAAGAAAGAAAAAAGAAATCATCAAAGCAATAACCATATACCGAAAAACCAAATTACAAACAACAACAGGCAGATAATATAATGAACCGAACAGAAAAATGCTGACAAGAAGCCGGTCACGTTGCCAAAAAGCACAACCAACATCTTCGGGTTCGTCGCTCAGCTCCGCCTCGCAGCCGCCGGGACCCGCGCCTGCCGTGAGTCCAGTGATTCCGGCCGCTGCAGTTGCGTCGAGCTCGAGCGACGAATACTTCTCGCCGCCGACAACACCACCACCTGCGCGTCGACGGGGAGGACGCCGGTCACCGAGCGGCTTAGGACCTCGAGGCCCACCGGCCTCTGATAGGGTCCCAGCTCCCGGCGGAAGTGTGCAACGAATGCGATGGACGCAATCCATCAATGAAAACGTCATGCGCTCATACTATGGGGCTACAGAGGGAGGTAACAACCTGACCGCGTACAGTGTTCGGATGTTCTCTTTGTTCCAGGTGCTTGAGCCAGCCGTTAACGTTTCGGCCCAACGACTTTCGGATCAGGTGCGGGTCATCCAGCGTAATCATATGTTGGATGATACTGTACTTGATCGCCTCCGATCTGAGATGGGTAGCCATGTCATTGCCCCTCCGTCGCAGACTGTGGTACCAGTGTTGGTACCACCGTCCAACCATATCTCCAGTCACGCTGACGAGGAGTGTAATGACATGGTTACAAACGTAAGTACCCAGTGCAAAGACGAATTGAGGAGTGCTTTGGAGTGTACTATTCGGGAATATCGCAGCATGCCGCTCGAACTTAGGCCACGCTTAACTCGTTTGCCCATGCATAACATGAATAGGGCGCTGGTGGCTGCTCTGGATTCGCAGTTGTCAAAGTATTTTGATGACTGCGAAGACCTCACCGATACACACTCCATACTGTACTGCGCGGCTGTAGCGGCATGTCGTGCAGCTCACGTCAGTGTCGTATTGGTGGGGCCAGAGCACTCATCGGCAAACTAATCTGCTTCAGGGAGGGCAACACTCGCCCAAGAGTGATGCGCCTTGTGAGGCGGGCATTCTCGGGGACTGATGTCAGCTCCCGAGACTATATGTCCCGTGTCACAGAGCGCATCAACTTCCTGAAGCAGAAAGTATATGCATGGGCAAACCGTTTCGCAGGTACGAGTATAAGCGGCGAGTTGAACGATACACTCAGCATCGCACATTCCGAAGTAATGAAAGGTGGGTATATAGGGATTGGGAGTGACCGGACCAAGGTCTGACTAATACGCTCCTGCCGGATGATGACGCCATATACTCGTTCTGGCGCAGCATCTGGTCGGTGCCTGTCTGTCTTACCAAGGGCGATTGGATTTGGGATGTTGTGCGATCCAATACCAGAAATGGGGGCAATTATCATCAGCCCCCAAGATGTAGCTCGTGCAGTCCATCTGTTAGCTAACTGGAAATCTCCAGGGCCGGACGGGCTGCACAACTTCTGGATAAAATGGTTTACAAGGTCGCATGCCCGCTTGGCATCTCAGATCCAGTCTGCCTTAGAGTCAGGGTCGCTGCCCCAATTTCTAACTACAGGAATAACCCACCTGCTCCATAATTCAGGTAGTACTGCGGAACCTAAAAATTATAGACCGATCACGTGTTTACCGACGGTCTATAAGGTTATTACATCCATTTTGAGAGCTAAGATTAACACACATATAGATAGTAACTGTATCATGTCTGCCTCTCAAAATGGATGTAGGAATGGGTCCCGCGGTACTAAGGAGCTTCTCCTCATACATATGACCATTAGCCAACAGGTTCGGTGTTTCCGAAAGGATCTGTCGACATGTTGGATAGACTATAAGAAGGCCTATGACTCAGTTCCTCATACATGGCTCATGAGGGTGCTAGAATTGTATAAAGTTGATGCAACGCTACGCACCTTCATGTATGGGGCAATGGAGGACGGTTCTTCGCTATCCAGGATGTCGACAAATCCAGAAGAATAGCGAACCGATAAGAATGGAGCGGGGTATATTCCAGGGTGATAGTTTAAGTCCGCTTTGGTTTTGCCTAGCTTTGAATCCTCTAAGCACACTGCTGGAGAATTCAGGGCTAGGGCAGGCTAGGCTTCTATCGGTTGAAGAGAGGTGGTCAGGTTATATCTCACCTCCTTTACATGGATGACTTGAAAATTTTTGCCCCTAGCAATCTGCAACTGATGGAGCTACTGAAGGTAACTGAAACCTTCAGTAGTGCCATCAGGACGGAATTTGGTGTGGACAAATGTGCGCTCATGCATGTAAAGCGAGGGGAGATTGTGGAATCCGAGGGAACTCAACTCTCGGATTCCATAAACCTAGATCCCTCTCTCCAACCGAAACCTATAAGTATTTGGGTATGTCGGCAGCGTTAGGTATCAATGTTACTGACATGAAGCAATCGTTGAAGGAGCGCTTCTTTGGCCGCCTGAAGAAGGTATTTAATAGTCTTCTATCGGGCGGAAACAAGGTGCGCGCTTCAACGGTTGGGTCATGTCGGTATTGATGTACTCTTTCGGCGTACTCAAATGGACTCAAACAGAACTTGACGCCCTGGATAGGCGTGTCCGTACACTGCTGACTGCATTTCGAATGCATCACCCATGTTCGTCGGTGATGAGACTGCATATACCGCGGAAGTGTGGAGGCCGAGGCTTTTTAAATGCTAAGACCCTCTATAACCGCGAGATATGCAGTCTAAGGGAATATTTTCTAGCGACTGACGTGGGTATGCATCGAGATGTAGTGGCAGTGGACAAGGGCTTTACTCCACTCTCCTTAGCTAACAGGTACTAGCGAAAACCTCTAGTGCTTGATTTTAACGGTCGCAGAGAAGTATGGCAGAGTAAGGAATTTCACGGACGCTTTTTCCGGGCCCTACATGGGCCCGATGTAGACCAACTAGCGTCCGTAGCCTGGCTGCATGTCGGTGACCTCTTTGGGGGAACCGAAGGTTTTGTCTGTGCAATTATGGACGAAGTTATCATGACCAAAAATTACCGGAGATTTATTGTGAAGGACGGCACGGTTGACATATGTCGGGCATGTCATCGTCCGGGAGAATCAATCCGCTACATAATCTCTGGTTGTTCTCGTCTAGCTATCGGTGAGTACTTGCATAGGCACAACCTTGTAGCCAGGATTATCCATCAGCAACTTGCTCTGAAATACTCTCTTGTGGAATCGGAAGTGCCGTACTACAGATATGCGGCCGACCCGGTTCTCGATAATGGTCATGTCTCATTGTTCTGGGATCGGTCCATCATCACTGACAGGACTGTTGTAGCCAATAAGCCTGATATAGTGGTGGTGGACCGAATCGAGAGGCGTGCATGCAAATTGTTGACATTACCGTCCCACATGACGAGAACCTCGTGAAAGCCGAGAAAGATAAACAAATCAAGTATAGTGACTTGGCTCGCGAGGTTGTCGACATGTGGGATGTGGACTCAGCGATCATTGTACCGATAGTCGTGTCAGCCAATGGCTTAATATCCACGAGCCTCGACCAACACCTCAGGAGGCTCTCGTTAGGCGGCTGGATCAAGGGCTTGATTCAGAAAGCAGTACTTCTGGACACGGCTCGCATTGTCAGGCGGTTCCTCTCTCTGGAGCGATACCGGTGGGCTACTATTTTTTATATTTTTAAATGTTTTTTATATATTCTTTTTTAAGAAATATTTAAAAATGTATTTAATATGTTAAAAAGATAAATAAACGAAATAATAATAATAATTAATAATAATAATAATATAATTAATAATAATAATAAATATATATTTATATTTTTAAATGTTTTTTTATCCTTTATATTTAAAAATGTAAATAATATGTCTATAAAAATAAATAAACGGAATATAATAATAATAATAATTATAATATTTAATATTATTAATAATAATAATAAATAATTAATCACTGTTCAATGCGAAATAGAAATGAAAATATCTGGCTTGCTTTCTATAAGAGAGAGAGAGACAGACAGAGAAACATGCGACGCCGCACAGCTTACAATAGCTTACTAACTAAGAATTTTTCCGTCTAGCCCCCTTTCACAACGCGCGATAAGGAACTTCGTTCGAAAAAAAAAAAAAAAAAAACCCCTTGTGACTGTTTGTCAGTTTGTCAGACTTTCGTGCTTCTGACGACCCGTAACGACTGTCAGATATCGACGATTGACAGCCGGGACCAACAACTTAACGTGGTTTCCGAGGCACGGAGGAGACTCGGTATGTAAAGATGGTCACCCATCCATGGACCGAGCCCGGCAAGCGTAGCTTAACCTGATGGATCGACCCGAGCGGCTGTTATTACTTTAGCCACGAGTTCCTCGTATTGTATACTTATATGGTAGTCGTATAGTTGCAAAATATAACATCGAAGGTAAATACAAACAAGTCAGAACGTTGCATAATACCCTGTGAACCTCGCAGGTGGAGACTCACATACCCTGTCATTACACAAACTTGGATCAATATTGTGTGTAGTAGTGTGAGTGAGTCAACTCACACAGTCGCAGCGTTCTAAAAACGTGGCCAGCTGACATCGGTCAACGCTACGCACACATTGCAGACAGATCCTAGGAATTCTACAGATGTTAGCATCTATACTATGCACGTATCTTTGTTGAAATGTCACACAAATACACAGTTTTGCATGTGTGTGTACTGAACTGGTGGCGCCAAGGTGGGCGTACCTCCAGCGCGGGGAAATTTCATGAGTATTCAGCAGCTGGAAACAACAGCGTGGGCTCTGGTTCTAGGAATTAATTTCCAATGCAAGCCCCTTTGTGTATTTCCCCAAGGGTAAATTGTATGACGTTGTTTGTTATTCTGTTTGAATGTAAAATGAGGAGCATAGCTAATGATGCAGTGGAAACAACCACTAATTATTTTGATAGCTGTACTAATAGCTTGAGAATTTAGCAGCTGAAACGACAGCGCGGGCTCCGCTTTTAGGAATTAATTTCCAATGCAAGCCCCTTTGTGTATTTCCCCAAGGGTAAATTGTATGACGTTGTTTAATTTAAAATGAGGGGAATAGTGATGATGCAGTGTATACGACCAATAATCATGATGAGAGTTTGGCTGATGGCTAGAAGTGGTGCCATAGACGAATTAAGGGTCTACTACCGGGCAAGTGGCGCCCTCATTGAATAAAAAACAGTAGCATAAAAAAAGCCTAGAAAATAAATATTAAAGAATCCTACGTCACGTTTGTTACAAATAGGATAAAGTATTTTTATGTTGTTAAAACAGGTCTCAGAATGTTTCGTGTCCAAAGTAGTAGGCAAAAGTGTCAGAAACGGCCGTTTTTGGTACTTTATCCTCTTTGTAACAAACGTGACGTTGGATTTTTTAATATTTATTTTCTATGCTATGCTACGATTTTTTATTCAATGAGGGCGCCACTTGGCCGGTCGTATGGCCTTAAATAGGGGTATAAATATGTACATCGAGTACCTAGATTGTGAGCGTACGTTCTGGAGTAAACTTACTTGGGAGGCATGTCGGTGTGAAAAAAAACGCAGACTATTTTTTCCTATTTTTATTAGGACAGGCCTAGCCTAGTGCAGGAAGTCTTTGAAAATTATTTTATGTTTAATTTTCAATGAAAACAGAACGTTATAAATGAACACATACTCTATAACCTTTATTAAATGTATTCATATTAAAATCGATCGCGTCGAAATGCAGTAACCAACAGGCTACCTAAATATATAAATATAATTCCCTACCGGAGTCTGTGTTTCCTGATAGCTACAACCTGGGAGTCTTAAAGTCAAGACTGAATAGGTTACTTCTAAGCAAGCGTGCTCCATCTTCGACCACATCATCGCTTACCATCAGGTGAGATAGTGGTCAAACGCGTGCCTATCAACAATAAAAAATAAAAACATAAAAATTTTATAAAAAAAACAACCGACTTCCAAAAAATAAAATACACTAAAAATTAAAAAAATAACTTTAATTTCGGCAGTCGGTGTTTGCATTTTATTTCTTCGTTATTTTGTAATTAAAGTTATTTTGTAATTTTTAGTGTATTTTAGTTTTTGGAAGTCTGTTGTTTTTTTTTTTTTGTGAAAATGTTTTAGATTTTTCACTTTTTAGTTTTTGAGAAGCCTCAGAACTAAAAACCCCAATAATATGGAACGTGGAATTCTAGAAATACTCGTAATTGGAGAAAACAAGAAAATCGGTTAAAAACGTCATCTACGTATACGTATTTTTCGTTTTTGTTCAGTTTCTCAAAAAGCGCTTACGCAATTTCGATAAAATTTATATGAAACCACCTCGGGAGTATATTCTTCCGAATAAAAAAAGAATTTTGAAAATCGGTCCACAACTGACGGAGAAATCGGCGGAGATACCTACATAAAAAAAAAATACACATACAGTCGAACATAGAACCTCCTCCTTTTTCGAAAGTCGGTTGAAAATACCTTATCTTTATGTGTAACAAACGCAACATAGGATTCTTTAATCTTTATTTTCTATGCTAAGATACGAATTTTTATTCAATGAGGGCGCCACTTATCCCCATAAGTGGCGGATCATGCTTGATTTCTTGCAAATATTCATAAACAGCTAGCTTTTTCTGTATTGGGTACCAAAGTATATTCAACATTATTAACTAATCGGAAACGAATTGAAAAGGTAGAGCTAACCATGTCATACAGAGTGAGTGAAAGGGCATGAGAACCTCCTTTGTTAGACCGCCATTTTGATTCGAATACTCTAGATTCTGCAGAGTTCCGAAAAGGCTCAGTGCTTAGAGTATTTAATAATCAGGATCATAATGTTCAAGAAAGACTCAGAATATAGGTTGAACTAGTCGCGGGTTCGAACTCACTGGTGGGCTTGGCCAAAAAGCACGCTGTCTCACTTTTTTTTTTGGGTGTTGGGAAATCATCCAATATCATCTCCCGCTCTGGGTGGGGTGGAGCGGGAGGGCGTGTCAGACTCTTACTGACAAAAACCCACCCCTGTTCCTTCCCTGCCCTGAGTGCCCAGGGGCGCGGTAACTATGTTTCGAACTTATCCAAAACCCCTGGGCAGGCATTGGCCATGACGGGCCCCGTCATGTTTTGCTGACAACTCTATGAGGCGCGCGTGGAACACTACGCGCCGTCGATTCTCGGGCCTGGTGCTGATCGGACGGCGAGCTACCCACTACTCGCCGTCCCCAGGCCGGGTACGCTGTCTCACCTGGCATCATGTCCGACAGAAAAAATATCAGTGATGAGCAGTTAGACGCTAGTCTACATGTACAATTTTCTAGTTTGCACGCACACAAACACCGGTCCGAATTAAAATGACCGCGCAAAAAATTACGAAAAGTCCTTTGGAAAATTAAGTTTTATAAAAGAATTACTTATAGAACTCTTCTATAATTGAGGTTTTGGAGATTTTGCACTTCTTTTATTACTTATTTACGCCAAAAATTGCGTGTATATTAGTAAGAAAAACGAATCTTTGTGGGCTTATAACTTTTTAATGGCAATGATATAAATAGGTAAATACTAACCTACTTTTTAATATAATGCCGCACTTTTTGTCGTCTGGTTATGGCTCGTCAAGCGCAGTCAAGTCATACATAACTGACGGGCGACGTCGACCTAAAAAAAAACACAATTCAAAACGGTGACAGCCAAATATGAAGATAGACTGATCTGAATAATAGGCAGGTATCTTACTTAAAGTACAAGACTTCTTAGTTGTGGTGAACACTCTGTATCAATCTGCCTAGGCCTTTTCCCAACTATCTTGGGGTCGGCTTCCAGTCTAACCAGATGCAGCTGTATACTAGTATTTTACATGGAGCGACTGCTTATCTGACCTCCACAACCCAGTTACTGGGTAAGACGTACGATACCCTTTGGTAAGACTGGTTGTCATACTTTCAGGCTTCTGATGACTCGTAACGACTGTCAAAGATCCACGATTGACAGCCGGGACCAACGGCTTAACGTGCTTTCTGAGGCATGGAGGAGTCTCTGTATGCAAAGATGGTCACCTATCTATGGAGCAACCCCGGCAAGAAGTAGCTTAACCTGATGGATCGACCCGTGCGGCTGTTATTACTTTAGCCACGAGCTATACTCTGTATAAAGAACACTTTGTATAAAGGACACTCGGTATAAAGAACACTCTGTATAAAGGCCCAAATAAAATTAAGTAGCGAAACTCCGTAGACGGTATAGTCGAAATAGATGACGTTTAATCCGTCAGGCCGATTAATAGGTTTTTAATTGTGTCTGCTAATGAGGGGCTTGACGGGTGAAGACAATTCTAATCTTCGAATTTGTCGAAACACGCCTGTTAAATTAAATTAATTAGAAAAGAAAATGGCAGGCATCAAACGTCAGCGGGGCTATCGACCAAACCAAGTGACTGCCAAAAAAAAACTTTTTTACAAAAAAAACAACCGACTTTCAAAAAAAATGCACTAAAAATTAAAAAAACTACTTCTTCGTTATTTGACACCGACTTCCGAAATAAAAGTTATTTTTTAAATTTTAGTGCATTTTTTTTTAAAGTCGGTTGTTTTTTTTGTAAAAAAGTTTTATATTTTTCACTTTTTAGTTGTTATACCCCACAACTAAAAACCCCAATAACATGGAACGTGGAATTTAAACATTTGGAGTACACCAAAACGTCATCGAGGTAAACGTATTTTTCGTTTTTGTTCAGTTTCTCAAAAAGCGCTGAAACAATTTCGATAAAATTTATATGAGACCACCTCGGGAGTATATTCTTTCGGATAAAAAAAGAATTTTGAAAATCGGTCCACAACTGACGGAGAAATCGGCGGACATACATAAAAAAAAAAAAAAACATACATACAGCCGAACATAGAACCTCCTCCTTTTTCGAAAAGTAGGTTAAAAAACCACACTGGTGGCCAGCATTAAAACATGTAAGGGAGCAGTTTAAATACCTAATACCCGGTTTCGCTTCACTGTCGTCGTTAGTGGTGAGCCGCTGCTCGGCTTTGGTTTCCTTTTCACGGTTTTCTATCTCTCTCCTGCATTTTCTCCTAAGAACAAAACAAGAATTTTCTGTAGAACGGTAGGCCGTGTCAGCGTTAACAAAATCAGTACTCGTATACGACAACTGGTTTTGTTGTTATAATATGATTTTACATTCTATGGAAATACCGCACTACGCTAGGTCAGCTCAAGGTCATACTTTCAATGGGCGATTGACTGAACTTGGGTGGGATGGCCCTACGGGTAGCAATGTCCAGGGAGTCCAGGAGGCAGTCTTTATTTAAAAAAAGGGGGCAGATTTGCCCACGCTTCCCCTGGAGCTGTAAAGCGGAAGATTAGTCGGACATTGTGTAAGGCAAAAATAGTCTAGAGATTCCAAAATTTCAAAAAGGAAAAAAACAGATTTCACCTTAAAGAACAATGGGCAGAATGGGCCCAGCGTTGTAGCACTTCACAGATGAAAACATTATTTTATTCCACTTGGGAACATACCATTTAAGTATGGCACGTGCGTACGTAAGCGAACACGCGTTTACAACCTACAGGTATGTAACTCTTGGGAGGTTCCTGTTCAGGATAAGGTGGGAGGAAACGCCCGGGCGTCACAATTGTGTGGATCACCCGGAGGACACAGTGGAGGTCGGCCCCGCTTGGGCAGAGAAACACCGTATCCTCGTGGAGGCGATCGGCGGTAGCAACCTCTCGCGTCCGGCCCTGTCCCATGCCATGGTACGGAGCTAGAAGCAATGGGAAGCTGTCACCTCCATCTGGGGAGCAGTAATACTCGTGAAGGAGGAGGCGGAACGCGTGCGGGAGACGCAACGGAGACACTCACGACCCTAGCAGCCATCGCAGTAGACGGCCTGAGTGTCGAGAGTCGCAAGCCGATTCCCGGCCTCCGTAGGCGCAGGCTTGCGGACGGCGAGTAGTGGGTAGCTCACCGTCCGATGAGGACCAGGCTCGAGTGGACGGCGCGTAGTGTTCAACACGCGCCTCAAAGAGATGTCAGCAAAAACTGACGAGTCCGCTAGGGATCATACCTATCTGGGTCACAGATACATTTAAAAGAGAGTTATAACCGCGGCCCTGACAAAAGCAACTGAATGAACAGGGGCGGGTTTTAGTCAATAAAAGTCTGATACGCCCTCCTGCTCCACTCAGAGCGGGAGACGTTATTGAATGATTCCACACCAAAAAAAACATAGGTGTGTGTATTTCCAAGTCCAAAAATGACAGAATATGGATTAGCAATGGACAACAGCACGATAGTGAGAGGTCGTATTTTCTCACGACATAGGTCAAATATTATTTATACCTACATATTGATCAACTCCAATTGTCAGATATACTCAAATATGTTTGGTTCTTTCTTCAAAAGACCACTACAGACACTAAGCTGCATGGTCCTCATATAGAATAATGTGAATGCGAGAACTATGTATGTCGTTATATTGTCTGGCAGTTTGAGTATTTTTGCGGCCTACTCAAATGTCCTTACTTTGGTATTGTTCGTTGAGCTCCTCAAAGTTCTGAGTTGAGCTTCGCGATGACTGACAAATGCTTGCACTCTCTGGACAGGTCCACTCGAATTCGTGTGTTGCTTTCTTCAAAAAGCTCATCCCAGACATAAACGTACATGGTTCTCATACGATTTAACCAGTACACACTTTAAAAGAGACTTTGACCTCTGAGTTTGTTTCGGTGTTTCTTCTCAGGGTAGTCAGCTAGGAAACACCGGCCTCGTCTAGCTTAAACTGACAAAAACCATTGACGTGTAAAAATGTTCCTTGTAACCTATTTACTGAATAAACATCATTTATCATTTATCATTAACGCTATCCAGGTATATTATTGCTCACGCTTAACAGGAATGAGGAATGTTGGAGCATGCGCCCATGTCGTCAGTATTTTATGATACTTCGGCATTGGAAGGCATTTAGAGAACTTTTTTGGTCCCGCATGTGCCTGGAACGACAGTATTATTGACAGCGACGACAATTCTTTAATATAGTTTAGTAAGTAATTTAACCTTTATATTCTGAGAAAGGACCCGTACCCAGCAGTGATTAATCAACCCCCCAAAAAAAAAAAAAAAAAAACACATAAAAGAGAAAAATGCATTCCGACTGGCAACATGTAGATACAATAATAATAAATAATAATAATAATATTCCACAACTATCACACAACGCCATCTAGTCCCAAGCTAAGCAGAGCTTGTGTTATGGGTACTAGACAACTAATAAACATACTTATATATTTCTAAATACATACATATTATAGATAAATTACACCCAGACACAGAACAAATGATCGTGCTCATCACACAAACATTTGTCCTCGGTGGGAATCGAACCCACGACCTCCGGCATAGCAGTCAGGGTCACTAACCACTAGACCAACAGGCCAGTCAAATGGAGACTGTAATAAAAACTGTATGCAACTGCATGTATGTTTAAGGACAATAAAAAACTTTTTTACAAAAATTGGAACCGACTTCCAAAAAAAAGTGCAAATAACTTTCGTCGGTGTTTCTGGTTTTGTGTCTTCGTTTTTGACACCTACTTCCGAAGTTATTTGCACTTTTTTTTGGAAGTCGGTTCCATTTTTTGGTAAAAAAGTTTTTTTTTTCACTTTTTAGTGGTGGTTCTCCATTCGATTGTGTTAACAATTCATAGACATACGATCACAGCAATCACGGTTGATTTGCTGTCAATTTTTGAAGAGTTCCGTTGTCTGTCTCCGAAACCAATCATCAGATCTATATGACATTATGCATGCCATGTAGATATACAGTACAGTTTCGAAATTATGTAAACAATTACAAAGTAGCAGTTTCAAGCAGCTTGAGCTTGGAAATACGTCTCAATTTGGGTTTAAGAGGAACCCAAATTTAACTAATTGACAAAAAACTTTTTACAAAAAAAAACAACCGACTTCGAAAAAGAAAATACATCATCATCTGCCTAGCCTTTTCCCAACTACCTTGGGGTCGGCTTCCAGTCTAACCGGATGCAGCTGAATACCAGTATTTTACATGGAGCGACTGCCTATCTGACCTCCACAACCCAGTTACTGGGTATTCCGATACTCCTTGGTAAGACTGGTTGTCAGACTTTCGGGCTTCTGACGACCCGTAACGACTGTCAAAGATCCACGATTGACAGCCGGGACCAACGGCTTAACGTGCTTTCCGAGGCACGGAGAAGTCTCGGTATGTAAAGATGGTCACCCATCCATGGACCAACCCCGGCAAGCGTAGCTTAACCTGATGGATCGATCCGTGCGGCTGTTATTACTTTAGCCACGAGCTCCTCGAAAAAGAAAATACACTAAAAATTAAAAAAAAATAACTTTAATTTCGGCAGTCGGTGTTTCTAGTTTGGTTTCTTCGTTATTTGACACCGATTTCCGAAATTAAAGTTATTTTTTTAATTTTTAGTGTATTTTCTCTTTTGAAGTCGCTTGTTTTTTTTGTAAAAAGTTTTTTATTTTTCACTTTTTAGTTGTACCCCATTCTAAAACTAAATGAATAGTAAAGTTATACCCGAATAATTGATAGCCCCAAAAATAGGGAATTTGAACATAGTTGGTGAAACTATGGTGTATCAGGGTGAACTGTACTACACAAACTGTATACCCCTTCAGAACGTATCAGCGTGATGTAATGTTGTTAAGTGGTGAAAATAATATACAGACATGCGATTACAGCAATTCTGGAAGGTTTGCTATCATTTATTGAAGAGTTCTATTGTGTATCTCCGAAGTTCTTTATCAGATCTTCACCAAATTAAAATGGGACCACATGTGAAGCTTTCAAATAAAAAAAAATCTTCAAAATCGGTCCACGTAATAAAAAGTTATGAGGACACATAAAAAAAAAATACAGTCGAATTGAGAACCTCCTCCTTTTTTTGAAGTCGGTTAAAAATCAGTGTAAGCAATGTAATCAGTGTATTATTTATTTTTAGATTTTTTATCATTAATTTGCGTTATTACATATTACGAGTATGTTACAGAAAGGTAGGTAGCTAGTAGCCATCAGCGAGTGGCATCGACTCACCCGTCGACTATTTTACTTGCCGTGCTTAAACCGTCCTAAAACTATTGTGTTATAAGATTCCTATGGCAACATTGCAAATCATATAGAAGGGATTTTTTTTTGTGGGGTGGGAAATCATCCAATGACTTCTCCCGCTCTGGGTGGAGCGGGAGGGCGTGTCAGACTCTTACTGACTAAGACCCACCCCTGTTCCTTCCTGCCCTTAGTGCCCGGGGGCGAGGTAACTCGGTTTCGAATTTATCCTCAACCCCCGGGCAGGCATCGGCCATGACGGGCCCCGTCCCTATTGCTGACAACTCTTTGAGGCGCGCGTGGAACACTACGCGCCGTCGACTCACGGGCCTGGTGCTGATCGGACGGCGAGCTACCCATTACTCGCCGTCCGCAGGCCCGGGATATAGAAGGGATAAGCGTATATTACGGTTGTTTTTTATTGTCGTGCAGTGCAGCAAGATAAATAATTCCTGTGTAATTGATAAATGCTTTATATTTACTAAGTTAGTAAAAATTGACAAAAGAATTTATTTTTTTTGTTTAGTCTTTTACACGTCAATATTTTTTTTGTCAGTTTAAGCTAGATGAGGCCGGTGTTTCCTAGCTGACTACTCTGAGAAGAAACACCGAAACAAACTCAGTGGTCAAATTCTCTTTTAAAGTCCATACAATATATATGTACTGGTCAAATCATATTATGAGAACCATGTATGTTAATGTCTGAGATGAGCTTTTGAGGAAATCACTACGCAGATTTGAGTGGACCTGTCCAGACAGTACAAGCATTTGTCAGTTATCGAGTAGCTCAACTCAAAACTTTAAGAAACTCAACGAACCGACGAACAATACCAAAGTAAGGATTTTGGTAGGTCGCAAAAGTACTCGAACTGCCAGACAATCATGAAATCTACGTGAGTATAACGACCTTTATCATTATGCTATATGAGGACCATTCAGCTTAGTGTCTGTAATGGTCTTTTGAAGAAAGAACCACACATTTTGATTGGACCTGTCCAGTAGTCGAATAGCTCAACTTAGAACTACTATGTAGATCAATGACTCTGCAAAGAATACCAAAGAAATGACATTTGGGTAGGCCGCAAAAGTACTCTGTCAGACAACGTTAAAAAAATATTGGAATCAGAAGAAATAAATAACATAGTCCTCATATTTACAATAATTACTTTACAAAGTAAATATTCAAGTCAAAAAAAAAATTACAGTGGGTGTAAAAAAAAAGGAAACATTTTCTCATGTACCTACATCACTGAAGCAGCTCAATCCCAAGCCTATTTGTCCTCAAGGTAATCTTTCATTGTGTAAAAACCTTTTTGACATAACTTAGGATAAATGATTTAAATTTATTTATGCTTAGTTCTTGTATTTGGCTAGAAAGTTTTATATTGAAATGTACATACATTGGCATCTAAACGAACCATCTATTTTATCTAAAAAACCCAATTCTCTAAGCTCTTGTTTTATTGCAGTAACCAACCACTATTTATTTATAAAACTGGAATGATACGAGTATTCATCACATTGTATTTGTCGCTCAGCGAGCTATGTTGGTGGTTTCTCTTAGGGATAGGATCCGAAATAAAATGATACAGGAAAGAACAAAAGTTATCAGTCCAAGCTAATAGGCCAAGCTATGTTGGGTATAGCTTGGACTATTAAGACTGGACTGATACAGGCTGATGATTAGTGATGGTGGTTGAATTAATCGTCATCACGGAATTAGTGCAATTCAGAAATCATTGTATTATACTATGACATATGAATAAACTTAACAAAAACAGGAAAAAGTAGGTATACACTTTCAATGTCATTTTAATGTATCCGTGACAATTTCCATAACATGTATACAATTTCTATTACATGTATACCTACATGTTATTGAATTTGATTGATACCTATAAATTACATTGGAAGTGTAAACTTTTTACTAATTTTGTTTCGGTTACATTACTGTGAAACCAATATATACTCAGTTTTGACACAGACTGATGAATGATAATTTAAAAAAAAAATGTCGTACACATATTTTTTGAATGTATATTATTATATATATTATTGCTCGTGATTGTACGCAGTACGATACCAAATAATAACCTTTAGGATCGGACAGGGTTTTTGTTACATGCTGTATGTACCTGAGCGTAAAGGTCACGCGAGTTTAGTCCTTTTTCAACATCCCAAAAGTGCCCAACGTGTTTTCAATTCAAAAATCTTACAACGAATCAACAACAAAACACGCACAGTCTACAAATTACTTAGAGGATCACAAAGTTTAACTCACCAGATTATACAAGATAAACAAATCAAAACAATACACCAAATTATTAAGAAAATTAGCGTAATTAAACCATACGCTTCACCTCTACGTATAGTGCCCATAAGAATCATGATACTATGAGAAGCACGAGCGATCACTGGTCAGGTTCGAGGTCTGTGTGTAATAAGGTGACCAGGCATGCGCTGTGAATGCAACAGGCGATAGTTCGGGAGTCGACAGCGTCATAAATAAATAACTCAGGAAATATTCAAATTCTTTTTAACTCTTCATCATTTAGGGAATGAATTTTAAAACAAAATGTATTGTGCTATGTTTTTTGTGCATGATATTAAAACAAAGTATTTTTGTTTAAAATACAATTTTCCATTATAAAAATCCCTTGTTTTTGTTCCAGGCTCTCACATAGGGCTTATGCTATCGAAGGCTTTGGCATAGTCTATAAACGCTATGTACAGGGATTTGTTATATTCCTTATATTTTTCAACTATTAGTTGCACCGTGTGTACACTTATATGGTCTAGGGTGGAAAATTTTTCATTCGCATTCATCAGAAGGATGTCCGAAGGGTACTGCGTAACCTAGACGTGAGCAAGGCTAGTGGCCCCGACGGGATACTGGCAATTGTACTGAGGACTTGTGCGCCTGAGTTGCCTCCGATTGACATGCCTATTTCGCCTTTCGTTTGAGACTGGAAAAGTGGTTTGGAAGCCAGCTAACGTGCATCCCGTGCCCAAGAAGGGTTAGTCGATCTGACCATGCAAATTATAGGCCCATTTCGGTAACTTCCATACTTTGTAAGAGTATGGAACGTATACTGAATGGTAAGCTCCTGGCATACATAGAAGCTAACGATATCCTCAGTGACCGACAATACGGCTTCCGCCGAAATCGGTCAACTGGGGATCTTCTAGCGTATGCCATTCACATCTGGAGTGAGGCCATCGAGAAACAAGGGCAAGCCCTTGCGGTCTCCCTTGACATCTCGAAGACCTTCGACAGGGTCTGGCACGATAGCCTAATTGGCAAACTTCTTTCCTTCGCTCTGCCAGCCGGTTTGTGTGATTGGATTGCAGATTTCCTGAGGGATCGGTCTATCCGAGTGGTCATAGATAGCAGCCATCTATGACCACTCGGATAGACCGATCCCTCATCGTCCGGACTGCTGGCTATTAATGCCGGTGTTCCTCAGTCATCGCTGCTCTCAGCAACATTGTTTTTGCTGCATATTAACGATCTGCTAAAACCCGGTACCTTTGGGTATGCAGACGACAGCACTGTTGCCGAGAGATACGTGCCCGACGCAAGAGCAAGCGGGTCTCAGGTCCGGTCTCTCCGAGAGGTTATGGTTGGGCTCTTGAACTTGTCCTTACAGGCTGTCACAGAATGGGGCGATGCCAATCTGGTCAAGTTCAATGCTGCTAAGACCCAGACGTGTCTTTTTTCCGCTAAAAGGAGCCAGTTTTACCCGGCTCCATCTTTCCGAGGTGTAACCGTGCCGATAACCGACCAACTTGATCTTCTCGGTGTTACGTTAACATCTGCCCTCAATTTTGGTCTCTTCATAAAGGCAAAGGCTCAAGTGGCCGCCAAAACATTGGGGATCCTCGCAAAGGTGAGACGGTACTTCACGCCGGAACAGCTGCTCCAACTCTATCAAGCGCAAGTTCGATCGTGTATGGAGTACTACTCTTATCTATGGGACAGATCTGCCAGATGCCAGCTTGATGTCCTTGAGTCAATAGAGAAGCGAGCCAAGAGGATCATCGGCAATGATAGGCTCGTTGAGTCGAAGCTCAAAAGTCTTGAGCATAGACGGCCGGGTTAGTAGCCTGTCGGTTTTCTATCGGTTACATTTTGGTGAGTGTGCGACAGAATTGCATAATTTGATTTCGCCAAGCCTATTCCAACAGCGGTCCACAAGACGTACGGCTATGTGCTACTGGTACCTACATGGTGAACATCCCATCCACACGCACAAAACGTTTTGAGAACACATTCATTGTGCGTACAGCTAGGGAGTGGAATTCCCTGTCGGAGTCTGTAATTCCTGATAGCTACAACCTGGGAGTCTTTAAGCCAAGAGTTAATAGGTTACTTCTAGGCAAGCGTGCTCCATCTTCGACCACATCATCGCTTACCATCAGGTGAGATTGTGGTCAAACGCGTGCCTATCAACAATAAAATAAAAAATTAAAAAATTGGTAGGACACACAGCTCGACTAAAATGTACATACACTTCTGGACACATCTATTGGCCCACCTTAGAGTTTAGGTTTCGATGGCCCCTACCGAAATATGATTGCTAGATTGAACAAAAACTGTTGATGCAGTTTTAAACCTGATACATTTTACCATCTTTTTCGATCGTATTGTTTTAAATTTGAATTCAGAATACCATACGACATGGAGCTACGCCTAACAAGTCGGATATGCGCCTTGTTAAAGGCAATTGATTTTTTAATAAAAAACATGTTTTATCAAATAAAGGTTTAATTTAATAACGCGTGTTGCCTCCATGGGCATCTACCACAGCTCTCATACGATTAGGCATAGAGTTTATCAACCGCTCTATGAAATTTTGAGGGATCATCTCCCATTCCTCTTCTATGGCAGTTTTCAACTCCTGCATCGTCTGGGCAACTGGCTGACGAGCCCTAACACGTCTTTTTAGCTCGTCCCACATGTGCTCAATGGGGTTCATGTCTGGGCTTCTGGTTGGCCAGTCCATAACTGTGATGTTCACATCCCGAAGATATTCCCTGACGATGCCGGCCGCATGGGCTCTTGCATTATCATGCATAAAAAGGAAATTTGGGCCCACATAGTCCGCGTATGGTATCACGTGAGGTTCTAAGCACTCACGAATGTACCTTTCAGTATTTAATGTTGGCAGCCGTGGTCCTGTAACAACCTCAAGTTGAGTTTTGCTGCTCGTGGATATACCGCCCCAGACAGTCCATGAGCCACCGCCATAAGCAACCCTCTCTTCAAAGCAGCATTGTGCGAAACGCTCTCCCTTACGTCGGTAGACCTTCTTCCTTCCATCATTGCCATGTAACACAATTTTAGACTCATCAGAAAAGAGTACACGGCTCCAATCTTGCTGTGTCCAATTTAAATGACTGCGTGCGAAATGAAGGCGCGCTGTTCGGTGGGCTCGCGTTAGTTTGGGCCCATTAGCTGGCTTGTGTGGTACCATATCGCGTTCTTTTAACCTTCTCCGAACAGTTCGAGCGCTCACAGATACTCCGTGGAAGTCGCGAAGTTGGTTTTGTATCTCAATGGAGGTAAGGTGACGATTTCTCAAGCTGGTCGTCACGATGAATCGATCCTGCCTTTCAGTTGTGACCCGAGATCGTGGCCTTCCTTGGCGACGAACAAAGCCGCCAGTCTCTAGGTACCTCCGATAAACATTTCGGACCGCAGATCGACTTAAATTAAGTTGAGCACTCACGTTTCTTTGGCTATGTCCGGCCTGAATAAGTGCCACAGCTTGGGCGGCGACTTCAGGTGAAGTATCCATAGATTATTGATAGAACCTCACCTTAATGTTAAGAATAAGTAATGTTTGTTGCAAAACCAAAGATATCAATCACTTTTTCAAGAATTAAATCCAAGTAAACCAATAAAACCAAGTTTTCTTAGTATTCGATTGTTTGATATCAACAAACAGGCTCCAAATTGTCTTTTGTTTCTTTAAATTCTGTGTTCGAAATTCAAAAAAAGACTATTGAATGAAATTGTGAATGTGCCAGGTTCAAAACTGCATAAAAACTTTTTGCTCGACCTAATATAAAATTTTAGCTAGGACCAAACGAAACTGAAAATACAAGGTGGGCCAATAGATGTGTCCAGAAGTGTATATGACCTTTATTGTAATAATTGTGTTCACGAATAGATTAATTGTTTGAAAATTTATGTCTACAGCCGGCTGTTCTCGTGGTAGATTTTCTTCAAGCTTTTTGTTTACTCTTTCTAGGATGACTTTGGAGAGTACTTTGTAGATGTTTGACATCAGTCGTACAGGTCTGTACTTACCTACGTCTTCTTTTTGACATTTCTTAAATATTAGGATGGTGTGTGATGTTTTCCACTGTGTGGAAATTATACCAGTCGTCATTATTTCGTTGAATATTGATGTAAGTATGGGTATCCATTGTATCCGGTCCTGGAAATTTTTCAATCTTCTACGTAAGTATGGCTTTTTCTACTTTATTTGACAGTATTTTCGGTACGATAAGTACAACCTCAACAACGACAACTCGCCCGAAGTGACGTATTGCAAACTGCGACGCGGTTCAGATCTATGTCTACCTTAATGCTTTGATCTCAAACAACGGCGGTTGCGTAGAAGAAGTGAAACAACGCAACATTACAAATCAGGCTCATATGAACACTTGTATTCCCCATTTTTCATAACGCGGCTGAGACGTGGACGGTGCGTGAGTTGGAAAGGATTGAAATAAATGCTCTGGGGATGTGGTGCTGGAGAAAGATGCTCGGAATACCGTAGACGGATTTCCGTACCAACGTATCCATACTCCGAGATCTCGGTATCACGCAACGTTTGTTGTCGTAGTACAGTCACGCATACTGCAATACTTTGTACACGTCTCTAGGCGGGATAACGACTCCATAGAGCGGCTGGTCGTACAGGGAAAAGTAGAGGGAACTAGATCACTCAGCAGGTCACCTATGCGCTGGACTGACCAAGTGAAATCCGCAGTAGATGGCCGCATATCGCACTGCGCAAAACAGTCCGCCAACAGTGAAAGATGGTGGGAGCTCGTGCGGAGAGCTGTGTCCGCATCTACCACCGACGTGGACGCCTCGACGTGACCACGACCGGTCTGCCAAACTAAAAGATAAGCTAAACACAAATAGAATGGTAAGTTTATCATAAAAATACTGCGCCCTTCAAAAATTGTATGTAAACTTATATTCAGATCATAG
This sequence comes from Polia nebulosa, assembly GCA_951329385.1. Classification (NCBI taxonomy): domain Eukaryota; kingdom Metazoa; phylum Arthropoda; class Insecta; order Lepidoptera; family Noctuidae; genus Polia; species Polia nebulosa. The sequence continues at coordinate 5,558,331 of OX589610.1, read as the reverse complement.
CTCCCTATCTACAGGTAATAAATCTAGGGCATGCGCTGTGAGGATGCAGTTTTGGAACTACCATGTCTTTATTAAAATTATTGCTGTTTCGCTCTATCATTTCCAGATTGTTCTATGAGTGGGTGAAGGGGTAAGACCGTGGAACGGGGGGAAACAGATTCTCAGAATTTTCAAAAATAGTTGAGTACCGCACTGCAGTATTATTGAGATTCTCTCTTTAGATTTTTTACCTGTAGTTCTTTGAGCTGCTACATAACATTTTTGAAAACAAAGAAGTACTTTTAAGACTTTTAAGTATTTATGCCTATTATTAATGCAAGGTCAAAAGTCATTTCTGTATTTTTCATGTTATCTAACAACAGCCGCTCCAATGTATCTGCTTCGTCGACGCTTACCCGGACATAAAGGGAACCCTTGTCCAGTCACAGGTGTCGTTCAATTCCAAAGTTCCCTTCTTGGATAAAAGATGGCGCTGTAGTAAAAATATCTAAATCTACATTCAATTAGTTACTTTTTTAAACTGTCAATGCTATCGTTAAATTCAGATTAGAATACTTTCGGATTGAATAGTAAAAAAACCGGTTTAGCATCTTACCATTTAAATTAAAAATAATGATGGGTAGTAGGTACGCCGTTTTTAAAAGAATAATATTTCTGTAGCATTTTTGAAAGTGTTCTTGCGTTATGAAAATTACATAGATCGCTACAGGAAAAGATTACACGAAGTTCAAGACAGGCAAAAATTGATCTGCATTTCCGGGTCGAGAGCTGAGGTTCCTTTCAATCGCCAATTAGCTGAAAAAAATGAACAAATTATTAATCACATTAAAATGAAAGAAGAGGTACCTAATTAAGTTTTTAGGAATACTTAATATAATATCTCTGCAGTGCATGGTATCTAGTTATTCGCACAGTTTTTACTGCTTTACAAAACATTGAGATGTGTTTAATATAAAATAGGAAACGGTTTAGTATAATATTAAATAGAGGAGGTATTGATTTATCATTTATCTAGATATTTTTAAAACTTAAAATATGGCGTCAAAAAATTCCTCCGCATCGCTGTCGACTGGAAGTGTACCCAAAAGACTGGCGGCATTGCCACGTTTTATGGCAATGCTTAACCTCTGGCCGAGGAAAAAGCCAGCCCTTGGGCCACGCGAAGTGTCAACAAGGCGTTTAGACAGATCTTTAAATAATATGTGAGCACTGGGACCCCACGGCCCAAGGGTTTCACCCCAAACGGCTCGAAAATATAGCTACCGACGAGGTTGCTATATTTCCGCCGCTTGAGGTTTTCCGCAGCCGCAGCGGCAGCACCAGCACAACACGACGAACTAGGAAGATGAGATGGCGCAAGAGTATCGACACATGTAGCGTCCCCATATTAAAATAACTTTTCTCTAAATTGTGGTTAAAACCTTATCATAAACAGTTGTGTATTTTTGAAGTACAACGCGGTCACATAGAGGTAGGTACCTAAAAAGTGACTCTCTTTAATAATATGTATTATAATATTTAACTAGAATATTGTTGAGATACAATTGTCGTGCTCTCTATGCAACGACACCTGCTCTTTGAAATACCTATATTTATGAGGTAAACGTCGTGGCTGATATTGGTCAAAATATTTTTTTAATAATAATAATTTATTTAATTAAAGACAACATTGGCCCAATGGTTCGTAAAAACTTATCATCTAAGTGTTAGTAAACTCAAAATTCAAATACAAATTCAAAAAATACAATTATGTCATTAATTGAAAATTTAAAAATACAATAAAGTCAGAAATTAAAATTCCAAAAATAAAATAATATAATACTGTCCTATTCCGTCAGTGTTGCAATTTGATGTCTCAGAATAGGGCAGTCAAACTTGTCAGCAATAACCGCCAGAATGCCATTACCGCTAGCACGGACCCTGCTCAATAGGGATGCGACGTTTTTACGCAAAATGGCTGCGAACCCATTTGTCCGAGCCTCCGTAAACATTCCAGATGCGCTGCAAAAACGTGGGAGCCGCAATAGCATTCTGAAGGCGTTATTATATTGGACACGCAGTGTGTTGAGGGTTTTTCGCGAATATGTTGTCCATAAACTGCTGCCATAAAAGTTTTTATTTAACCTTGGAATTTTAACTTTGGAATCAACGATACGACGAAGAAGAAAGATCTAAATCTGAAGAGTTGCACTAGCGAGCACTACATCAACAATGTCTTCAAACTAAACCAAGCACTTCTTGTTGGATAGCCTGGACTGTCCCACTCCTGGGCAAAAATTAAGTTATAAATACTTAGTGAATTCCACAAATGAATCAATTAGGTATGCCCAGGAAATTCTTTAAACGTTTCAGTTAAGGTGTCAGGTATCGGAATAACGGACACAATTAAAAATATGTTGTTCAAATCACACCGGTGTGATTTACACAATTAAAAATATATATATATTTTTTTTTTTAATCTTTATTATTAAGGGGTTTTTATCCACACGGATACGTCAACCCCATTGTACCTTATAATCTATTTACACACAAATAAACATCTTTAATTATAATTATGTATATGATAGTAAAATAGAAGAGAGAATCATTGCCTAGACTTCTGAATTAAGCCACAAATTATGCGTTTAGTCCTTTCTGATTTAGGGTATGCCAAAATGCTTTGGATAAGTCCAACATCCCACATATTTAATTCAAACTCCCTAGCCAAAGATTCTCTTTCATCTTTGTTCTTAGCACATTCCATCAGCAAATGTTGCACATCTTCAATTTTATTACATATGTCACAATTAGGCGATGCAGCCTTTCGCATTAAGAAAGCAAACTTTGCCGATGAAAAGTGGCCAGAACGAAGCCTTAGCGCTAACTTAACATAACTCCTAGTTAAACACTTATCATCAAACCAGGGCTCACGAGGAGGTTCGTTTTGAATTATTTTATACCAAATGCCTTTTTCTTTGGATATTTCATTGAAATATTCTTTCCAATTGTCGAAACACACACTCTTAAACCTGGAGAAAAATTCCCAGTAATCGGACGTATATGAGGTAACATTGCCCGTCTCAACTGCCAGTTTCGACAGTCTGTCAGCCTCCTCATTGCCCCGTAACCCTATGTGCGCTGGAACCCATTGCAAGACAACCCTAATTTCATCTTTGTTGTAGCAATGAATTAGTTTAAGAATGTCATAGGCTATCGATGCACCTCTGCAACCAGAGGCGCATCGAGCCAAATGTTGTAAAGCGCTCTTGCTATCTGTAAATATAACTACCTTTAGATTTTGATTAAGTGAATATGACACCGCTTGATATATTGCAATGAGTTCCAGAGACATTATACATATATTTTCATTAATTTTATACATAGCCTTATAACCTGTACTTAGAAGGAAAAAAGCAGCTCCACACCCATCTTTACTTTTTGATCCATCTGTGAAGATTTTCCTCCAATCACTATATTTGGTAGCTAATTCAGAAACCACTTCGTGTACCAAAGTATTGTGATTATAACATTTTTTTGGGTGTGTTACACATTCTAAATCACATTTAATAATATCTTTAGTTTGTAAAGCTGATACCCAAATGTCTAAAGAGAACATTTTAAGACAATCCGAGGTATTAATTTGCAGTTGTCCTAATTCTCTATAGGAAGTAGCCAGTAGGGGTTTTCTTTTATGTGTCCAATAGCTACTATTAGTTAAGGAGTCTAATTCTGAAATTGTGTTTATAGTTATATTATTAGACCATGACAACGATTTCAGAATTACCTTGTATGCGAGATATTTTCTCCTCAAAAATAATGGTGGTATGTGCAGTTCACTCTCCATCACATGAATAGGTGAGCTTCTTATGAAACCTCCTACTATTCTAAGTGCTTGGTTTTGTAATTTATCTAGTTTGCTTGTATGTGTTTTTGCACTAGAGTCATACAAGAAACAGGCATAATCAAGTCGACTTCTTACTAGCGATATATATATTCTACGTATATGTTTAGTATGTACTCCCCAAGAAGAGCCTGCCAGTACTTTTAATACATTAAGGTATTTTCCACATTTACTAACAATCTCATTGATATGTTTCCGCCAGCGTAAACTTCTATCCAACCAAACTCCTAAATATTTAACACATTCCACCACTGTTAACGGCTGACAATACACTTTTAGTGAAGGCAATATTCGCCTTCGACCCCTACTAAATATACAATAATTAGATTTGGTTGGGGACAAAGTCAATCCAATCTCACCCAGCAATGTGATTATACAGTTTAAGGCATCCTGTAAATATCGCTCACACTTGTTTATTTGCTTGTCACTAAAATATATAACAAAATCATCTGCATATTGCGATATCATAACGGATTTTACTTGACGACAGATTTGATGCGTAACTAAATTAAATAATAAAGGCGACAACGGGTCACCTTGTGCCAATCCTCTGTTAGTTAGCCTTGTTTCAAAATTTTCACTATTAAATGATTTAATTTTTAATTGCCTCTCGTTCAAAAAAGACCAAAGATAAATACAAATTCGAGACCCAACCTGAATTTCATCCAATACTTTTGTAACAGAGTCAATTGAAACATTGTTATACGCAATTAAAAATATGTTGTTCAAATCACACCGGTGTGATTTCGGTACTTACCTCACAGAATTCGGTACTCAGATAATTCTTCGACAGGCGATTTTTCGTTTAGCGTGCTCCATCGTCGACAACAGGTTCAGTATTGATCAGAGAATTCTATAAATGTGTCAATTATGATCAGAAAATTGTATTTTTTTTTTAGTTATTATTATATCATATTATTATTATTTCAGTTATGCGCAGAGAATACTATAAATGTGTCAGTAATTCTCAAAGAGATTTCTAAATGTTTAGAAATACGCGATTTTACATCAAGAGTGTCCAGACAAGACCAAAAATATTAATTTTACGAGTATTGTGCCAGAGTTTTAAATACACCGCTAAGCTTTGATAATACTTATACTTGAAGGAATAATTCTAGATAATTGCAATCCATCGTCACAAACTCAAGTATCGACTTTAGCGTTATGTATTTTAAGTTTATTTTTATGCAACCATTTGTATTAAAAAAAAACTTTTTACAAAAAAATAGAACCGACTTCTAGAAAAAGTGCAAAATTACTTAAATTTTGGAAGTCGGTGTTTCTGGCGGTGTCTTCGTTTTTTAACACCGACTTCCGAAATTAAAAATATTTTGCACTTTTTCTGGAAGTCGGTTCTATTTTTTTGTAAAAAAGTTGTTTATTTTTCACTTTTTAGTTGTGGTTCCCCATTAAACTGTGTTAACAATTCATAGACATACGATCGCAGCGATCGCGGTTGATTTGCTGTCAATTTTTGAAGAGTTCCGTTGTCTGTCTCCAAAACCCATCATCAGATCAATATGAAATTTAAATGGGACCATTTCGGAACAAACCCATTTCGAAAAAAAAAAAATTATGAAAATACGTCAATATTTGACGGAGTTATGCCCGAACATATATAAAAAATAACAACAAAAAAAAAATACAATCATCCGAATTGATAACTTCCTTCTTTTTAAAGTCGGTTAAAAAGGCAGTAAATAAGTATGGGTTGCTTCATAGAACATAGTTGTTTTTTCGAAAATTTGATAACTACGAGTATCTCGAACTCTAAGTTCTAGTTTAGGTAGTTATAGACGCAAACTCGCTGAAGTAGCACATTAAAATTTAATCCGCACAGCACTTATGTAAAGACTCGACTTATACTCGGGGAATTATTACAATGGCAATTGCTTCCGCAATAATTGTAGCAATAAGTCATTTGACTTTTACAAGCTAAAAATAACAATGATGCGTCGCTATCAACGGAAAAACCACCCAAAAGTCTGGTAACATTAACACGTTTAATGGAAAAGCCGTCAAGTTTCGACAAACTGCTTACTGTGGTTTTGTAAGACTGGATTCGCACTTGGTATCATGACCGTAATGTTTCAACATTCAACGGTTTAAACATACATCTCCCGGTAAGGAGAATAGTATATATTAGCGCCGTTTGAGGTTTTCTGGAACTGCAGCAGCCATCCCGCCCGCTCTGTAAAACAGTAAGGGTCCATGCAAACGAGCCACCAGTGGCGACCACCGGTTGCTAGTGACAAGCAGTTCACATGATTTTAAATACATTTAGTATGTACTCGCCGCGCACGTGTAGCGAGTAGCGGCCACGCGACTTGTGTGTCAACCACCCGCGACTGAGTGGCGGCGTCACGCTACCAAGTTCGTGAGACTGTACAGTAGACAGAGTGTTACAAATTGTGGGGGTCATCGACCACCTTCGTTTGCGAGGTAATAAAAGAAGTGGCACTCAACAGCCACCGGTGGCCACCAGAGGTGGCTCATCTGCGTGGACCTTATTATACAATAATAAATTAATTTGATACTTACGGATTGTTCGTAGAAGGCTCTTTGATGTTGGAGTTCTAGACAATCGCGTCTTAGGTTTTGTTCTTCTCTGGCAATAACGACCTAACGAAAAGATAAGAGTCAATAATCGATGACAGCCAAATATGTAGATACTGTGACAATTATAGTCACAACCTTAGGTTAGCGGGTCTGTGCCGGACAGACTGGCAGGTTCGAATATTCTAGAAGTATTGGAAAGCCGGTTGAAATTAGAAAGAATAGAGAAAACATTTGTTTTAGGGTTCAGTTCAGCTAGCCCGGCCGAAGAGGGCATACATGTTATTATAATTTATCAATATAGTTACTCTGGGTGCGCTATTCCTCTTTCTTTTGTAACACTACACACCGTAAGCAGTCACCCTCGTACACCACACTCTCGCGTTGCCAGCGAGTGCGACATTCCCTAGAATTACGAAGAACCCCCAGGATCCCTGCAGTTCGTGAAGGTACTCCAGGATACTACAATACACAGACAATATTTGAGTAAGCGGTGTTGAACCACTACACTTCCCTGTGTTTGTGAATACTGCAGTCAAAAGAACCCTGCCAGGGTCAACAGAACCTTGCCAGGGTCGCGGGAATGTTTGAAAGAGTCACCTTGCCCTGGCACAGGCCACTGAAGGAACACGGGTGGGTTTTAGTCAGTAAGAGTCTGACACGCACTTCTGCTCCACCCAGAGTAGGAGAAGTTATTTGATGATTTCTCTCAAAAAAAGGGTCAAAAGAAGCAGTCTGCAACCCAAGTCGTACTTCTAGGCAAGCAAGCTATATCGTCAACCACTTGGCTTTCCATCAGGTGAGATAGTGGTCAAACTATAATATTAAAAAAAAATTCAAGTGGGGGCGCGCCACCCAAGGTGGGCGCAGAGACTCGCAAAGGGGGGCTTATTTACACATTACCCGCGTTTACGCCCTACGTATTTCATACAAACTTGGTAACATACTGTTACGTCGAACGTATTTCACTGGAACGTTCGAGAATGTAGTCGAAGTTTCCACTACGTTCGAGAACATTCCATTGTGGTACTGTGTAGAAGTTCATAGATGTTTCTAGAATATTCCAGTATAGGATAGTTCGACAATGTTCTAGAAACTTCCATGACTGTATAAATAGGCCGGACGGCGGGCGAGTGAGTCAGTCTGATTTCGACTACGGATGCGAATACAAGTGATTACCAAGAGAATAGTGATTATTAGCGAATTAGTGTTTGTTTTTATAAGCTGTTGAGTTAATAAAGGATATTTGGTTAATTAATTGGTGTAAAATAATTTATCCCATACCCAGCTCGTAACAAATTGGTGTCAGAAGTGGGATAAATTATGCCAATTTTACCAAAGGACGACACGGAGGGTATTCGTACAAGGAGTCAACGGCAGCAAGACATGGATCAGAGGCGGTTTGGAGATTCCCCGATACAGACGCCGGGTGGTGTTCAGCCTGCGACAGAGCCAGTCGCTGGCCCATGTGGAGTTTCTTCGGCACCAGCGGTGCCAGACTTGTCTGCGCTAATGGTGCTGTTGCAGGAACAGGCTCGTCGTCAAGAGGAGCAGGCCCGCCGCCAAGAAGAGCAGGCCCGTCGATTGGAAGAGAAGCTTCAACAAGATAAAGAGGAGCAGGCCCGCCGCCAAGAAGAGCAGGCCCGTCGGTTGGAAGAGAAGCTTCAACAAGATAAAGAGGAGCAGGCCCGCCGCCAAGAAGAGCAGGCCCGCCGGATGGAAGATAAGCTTCACCAAGACAAAGAGGAGCAGGCTCGCCGCCAAGAAGAGCAGATGCTCCTCATAAAAGACCTTCATTCAACACTTAGCAAGGAGCTCCAGGTGATGAAGGCGCAGGTTCACCAGCATGAGAATCGTATCTCAGAAGCTGAAGTTCAGATTGCTGGGGTGAAGAAGGCTTTAGGTGAACTTAGGGCTGGAGACGGGGTTGCGCCTTCAGTGGTTGCTGCACCTTCGGCACGTGGATTTAAGGTGCCGCCATTCGACAGAACATCTTCATGGTCGGCCTACAAAATTCAATTTGAAGCCGTTATGAAGGCGAATGGGTGGACCAAAGAGCAAGCTATGACCGCGCTAACCTTAGGCCTCCGAGACCAGGCCCTAACCATACTTGAGGCTCTTGGCAAGGATGTGACCTATGAGCAGCTGCTGGAAGCCTTAGAGTCCAGATATGGTGACGCACACTTGGAGCACGTATTTCGCGCTAAGTTAAGAGATCGTGTGCAACGTAGTGCCGAGAACCTACAGCAATGGGCCTTGGAAGTTGAAAAGTTGGTTCGGAAGGCATACCAGTCTGCCCCTGCACTCATCAATGGCAATCTGGTACAGGCGTTCGTCGACGGAATACGTGACTTGGAAGTTAGAGCCGCTGTAAGACTTGGGCATCATGAGACACTGAAGGACGCCTTGGCCCATGCCTTGGAAGTAGAGGCAGTGAGGCAAGACCATCGAACACACCGTATCAGGGAGGTTGTGGCATCACCTCTACGCGATCGTCCGCAAGGATATAGCCCTAGATGTTACACTTGTAGAGAAAGGGGTCATCTTCGGTTAAGCTGTCCAAAGCGAGGCATACTGAGAGAAGATCAATCCCAGCAAGGAAGGGCGGCTCGGCCAGTTCGGTGGAGGAGCGCGAGTGGCGCGACATGGCGCACGACCGTGACGGAGGCCCCTGAAAGTATTAGTTCAAGTGATGTCGTCAAGGTCGGTGCGGCACCCGACAAGTGCATAAAACAGAAGCAAGTGAAGAGTAAAGTGAGTGCAGGTGCGAATGCTGTTGCCAGCGCCGTGGCCTCCAAGAAGGACAACTGTGTGATAGTGTGCGCGCGCGATGCGGACGATAGGTCCGACCCGGAAATGAGCGGAGTGAGGATGCTAAGAATGGATGTCAACAATGAATGGAAGGAAATCCTACAGCTTGCTCAGCAAAATGACCCGGACCTTAAACCGATCTTCGACTGGATTAAAGCTGGTGCTCCTAAACCCAAGTGGAGTGATGTTGCGGCGTTGAGTTCAATCACGAAAAGTTATTGGGCACAATGGAACAGCTTGGTTATCCAGGATGAAGTCTTGTGCCGTAAATGGGAAAACGCTGGAGGAGACAACTGTCATCTACAAATTGTTGTCCCCAAAGCCAAAGTACCTGATGTTTTACGGCTCTACCATGATGGATGTTCAGGAGGACATATGGGGGTAAAAAGAACTCTACTGAAGATACGAGAGCGGTTTTACTGGATTCACTGTCGAGCGGATGTTGAGGACTGGTGTCGCAAATGTACCAGTTGTGCGGCTGTGAAAGGACCCCAGACACGCAGCAGAGGTGCTTTACAATTATACAACGTGGGAGCCCCCTGGGAACGGATAGCACTAGACGTTGCAGGACCATTTCCGGAAAGTGAAAACGGAAACAAGTATTTCATGGTTGTCATGGATTACTTCACAAAGTGGCCAGAAGTCTTCGCCATTCCCAACCAAGAAGCAACAACAGTCGCAGATAAATTGGTTCAGGAAGTCTTCTGTCGTTTTGGAGTACCCTTGGAAATTCACAGCGACCAAGGGAGGAATTTTGAATCACAAGTTTTCCAGGAGACTTGTCGACTGATGGGTACTCACAAGACCAGAACCATTTCTTACCATCCGCAATCTGATGGAATGGTAGAACGTTTCAACCAAACGTTGGAGAGATATCTGGCAAAAGTTGTGGAAAGCAGGCAAAGGGATTGGGACAAGCACATACAGCCATTTCTTCTGTCCTACCGTAGTGCAGTTCACGAAAGTACGACTGTGACACCAGCCTTCGCGAACTTTGGAAGGGAATTACGGTTGCCTGCAGATTTAATCACCGGAACCCCTCCTGATGCCCCACGCAGTGTAACCGATTATGCGAATGACTTGCGTAACAAGTTGAACGATGTATATGAGCATATCAGACAATCCGGCCAACAAATGTCTGATAAGATGAAGACCCGATACGACCGGAAGGCAAACCATAGAGGTTTTGACGAGGGTTCACTGGTGTGGTTGCATAACCCAGTGCGCAGCAAAGGGAAGTCTCCCAAATTGCAAGCAAAATGGGATGGACCATACCGAATCGTGACCAGGATCAACGATGTTACCTACCGAATACAGAAGGGTCCACGAGGTGCGCCTAAGATAGTCCATGTAGACCGATTGGCGCGATACTACGGGACTAATGATGCTCGGGACGAGCATAAGTCTCCCAAATTGCAAGCAAAATGGGATGGACCATACCGAATCGTGACCAGGATCAACGATGTTACCTACCGAATACAGAAGGGTCCACGAGGTGCGCCTAAGATAGTCCATGTAGACCGATTGGCGCGATACTACGGGACTAATGATGCTCGGGACGAGCACGTCTAAGGAGGGGGCAGTGTTACGTCGAACGTATTTCACTGGAACGTTCGAGAATGTAGTCGAAGTTTCCAGAAGTTTCCACTACGTTCGAGAACATTCCATTGTGGTACTGTGTAGAAGTTCATAGATGTTTCTAGAATATTCCAGTATAGGATAGTTCGACAATGTTCTAGAAACTTCCATGACTGTATAAATAGGCCGGACGGCGGGCGAGTGAGTCAGTCTGATTTCGACTACGGATGCGAACGGATGCGAATACAAGTGATTACCAAGAGAATAGTGATTATTAGCGAATTAGTGTTTGTTTTTATAAGCTGTTGAGTTAATAAAGGATATTTGGTTAATTAATTGGTGTAAAATAATTTATCCCATACCCAGCTCGTAACAATACATACTTAAAAGTTAGTAAGAACATTATTTACAAAGAAAATTATAAGAAAAAGTGTTCAAAAAATCATTATTATATGTATTATCTAGACAAGGGGGGGGCGGCAATCTTTGCCTTGTAGAAGAAAGGGTGCGCGTAATAAATAAGTTAGGGAACCCCTGCTGTACACGATCTACGCAGTAAGACAACAAATCGTCTGCGGCGCTTAAATCAAAGGTCATCATCAAGGTACTTGCTTCTTTTTGTCTTCGTCTTCAGTGTCGTACATTCTATCAGCGGCTAAGGCCATATTCTTCCATGTTGCGTCTTAGGTGGAAGTCCTTGGAGCAGCTCTAGCCCGTGGGGCTCGCCGCCTGTATCTGAGGACAAAGCCAATTTCAGAACTCATGACGCATTAGCGCAGCCTCCGAAGGCTAATATAACCAGGACAAGACCTGTGAATCCAACAGGCCACAGTCCAGTAGCCGACTACGTAATCAATGAGATACTTCAAAATCAAAATAGCTCTGTTGACTACATCGGAAAGGAATAAGTTTAAAAAAAATAACACTATTGATTAAAAAGGAACACACAGGTTTGCTTACTTAAGTCGAAAATCAATTATAAAACACAGTAATTTAAATTAAAAAGAATTACATGTGCTAAAGTATACTCAGGCTCAAACAGAAATCGGTAAAAAAAAAATATTTTCAAAAAATCCGACTGTAAAAAATAACTAAAAAGTTCCAAACAAGTGATTTTTCAAGCAGTCTGATGCAGTTGGTGGCAGTTATTATAGTTCAATTATTGATTTCATGCCACCAACTGCATCAGACTGCTTGAAAAGTCAGTTGTTTGGAACTTTTTAGTTATTTTTTAGTCAGGTTTTTTGAAAATATTAATTTTTTTAATTATCTACATTTTAGTGAGTTATATTTTTGGGATCGCCTCCTCGAACCCTTTATTTTGATACCCCACTTAATATAGTTCGTCGACTTTCATTTTTTTCTTTTTCACAATATGGCGTCTGGTTGTCGCCATATTGTATTTTGATTACTATCATGTCTTTAGTAGCACTCGCAAGATTAAGACGAATCATTTGACATAAGAATTATCAAAATCGGCCCACGCGTTTGGTCTCTATAGTGCCACAAAGGAACAAACATACATACATACATAGGCTTATAAACACATTACCCTCCCTTGCGTCACGCAGTCGGGTAAAAACACATGATGATCAATAACGGAGATCGATGGTCAGGTTAGAGGTATATGTACCAGTAGCGCAGCCTCCGGAGGCAACTGATAATGTGACTCAACAACCAATAGCCCGGGCGTTGACTAAGTACACTCTATTTATAAAACATCACAAAGATTTACTCACCGAGCTAATGGATACAAAATAAACCTGAAGTTAATGTAAATAATCTCCCAACATTTAATGGGTAAAAGATGAACTTTCTGAAACATGTCATTGCACGCATCCACCACCGATCCGATTCGTGGGCCTACCTATTTTTCTCTGCATCACCCAAAGGTTGACTGACTGGTAGAAAATGCTTAAGGCATTAAGTCCGCCTCTGTACTTTTGAGAGCAAAAAGTATTAATTAAATAAATAATTTGTCCATCGCGCGTCTAGTTAGCAGACACACTAGATTTTTAATTGTTTACGGCCCATAAGCTGGGCCGGTAGACGCGGGAAAGGATAAAAATTAAGGAGCCGTACATTTACAATTGATTGAACAACGCATTTTGACGAAATTTTACAATTACATACTATTGGTTGACTTAACTACTGAAGGTGCTCGTGGCTGAAGTAATAACAGCCGCACGGTCACATCAGGTTAAGCTACGCTTGCCGGGGTTTGTCCATGGATGGGCGATCATCTTTAAATACTGAGACTCCTCCGTGCCTCGGAAAGCACGTTAAGTCGTTAGTACCGGTTGTCAATCGTTGATCTTTGACTTTACGGGTCGTCAGAAGCCCGAATGTCTGTCAACCAGTCTTACCAGGGGGTTTCGTATTATCCAGTAACTGGGTTGTGGAGGTCAGATAGGCAGTCGCTCCATGTAAAACACTGGTATTCAGTTGCATCCGGTTAGACTGTAAGCCAACCCCAATATATTTGGGAAAAGGCTAGGCAGATTGGTTGATTGGTTGACTTAACTACGGATCAAAAAACTCCCCTGAGGCAGTAGTTCCAACGCCGGCGAGGAAGCGGCTAGCTATCAGCTATTTTCTCGCTCATGAAACGTACAATAGACATACATCCTGTGTAAACAAAGGAGATGTATATTTGCGACAAGAGCTATCAAAGCTGAGCGATAATTGCTTAGCGATGCTCGCTTGGCGGTCAGAACTCACGCCGAGACGAGGACTAGTCGCCGCTAGCGAGTGGTGCGAGTAATCGCCCGTCGCACTCGCACACTCGCTTATAGCCCAGCGACTAAACGTAACTAGCGGAACATTTAACATGAAATTTTTAGTGTATTTTCTTTTTTGGAAGTCGGTTGCTTTTTTTTATTAAAATGTTTTTTATTTTTCACTTTTTAGTTGTGGTTCTCCATTAAATTGTGTTAACAATTCATAGACATACGATCGCGACAATCGCGGTTGATTTTCTGTCAATTTTTGAAGAGTTCCGTTGTCTGTCTCCGATACCGATCATCAAATCTATATGAAATTTAAATGGGACCATTTCGGAACAAACTCCTTTCGAACAAAAAAAGAATTTTGCAAATCCGTCAATATATGACGGAGTTATGTCCGAACATACATCTTTTGGAAGTCGATTAAAAACTATGTTGAAGCATAAATTCTTGCATATTTCGTAGTAATTTTGCACTCCGATAATAATATAGTAGTAAATTCTTCATGTGGCGCCATGGACATGAAGGAGAAGAGAAACGAATGCTTTAGCATTGTTTTAGAAAACTGGCCTGATTGTTAAATGTTAGTCTATAAAACTGTTTCATCGTGTTTATTGAAACTGTCATGTTGAGTAATAATCCAACATGACAGTTTTGGCTGTGCTTTATTTCCCTATTAAAAATCTATTTGTGCACATTGGTATTTTATTTTCTTATCTACTATATAAAAATAAGTCGGGTTTTCCTTCCTGACGCTATAACTCCAGAACGCACGAACCGATTTCCACGGTTTTGCATTTGTTAGAAATGTCTCGGGCTCCGTGAGGTTTATAGCAAAGAAAATTCAGGAAAAATTTCAACAGAAAAGCGGGAAAATCTTTTTTCACATACAGCGCCATCTCTGATACATAGCATGTACTACAAACCAATATTTTAAGTAGATGGCGCCGGTGCGTGATACATTGTTTGACAGCTACTCATTGTTCTCTGCTCAGTTAATTTCATGTGACAAACCGGTATTGTGTTCACTGTGAAATTGTGAAAAAAAGTAAAAAAAATAAGTTATTCGTTTCCTAACATTACAATTGGAAACCATCAAATCAATCACGTGTATTGTGCAAATTTTTATTCAATTTCAATTTCAATTGTACATTTAGCAGTGCATTTGGAAAATGGTCAAAGAGTTTACTTCACTGAGGCTAATGCGGCACAACGAGCTGAGAGACCACCATCGACAACATTGATTAGCTTCTTTGCAATGTGTGAAGCAGATCCATTCGCAGCGACGCTGATGTACGTTGAAATGCCAAAGCATTACACTTGGAATCAATCAACAAAGAAATTCCAACGTCACAAACAAGGAACCGCGACCGCTGTTGGTAAATGTACGTGGACCAAAATCATTTGCGCATTTGAAAACTGTGAATGGCCACCAATGCCAAACATATCGAGCAGCATGTCAACTATTGGGTTTGCTGGAGAACGATTCTCATTGGGATTTAACACTTGCGGATTCAGTTGTTTCATCAAATGCGTACCAAATACGAACGCTGTTCGCAATTATCATCATCACATGTTTTACTTCACAACCAATTCAGTTATGGAACAAATACAAAGACGACATAGGTATGTGAAGATATCTTGCATCGCTTGCGCATTCAAACGAATAATCCTGACATCCAAATAACCGATGAAATCTACAATGAAGGATTGATTCTGATTGAGGATCAATGCTTGACTATTGCAAACAAGCTACTGATTGGAGTAGGAATGATTGCGCCAAATCGATCGATGCACGATGCATTCAACCAAGAATTAAATCGAGAGCTGCAATACAATGTTGATACATTGCAGGAATTCGTTCGAAATAATGTGCCGTTGCTGAATGAACAGCAAAAACAAGTATACGAAACATTAATGCAAGCGGTGGACAATAATACTGGTGGTATATTCTTCCTGCACGCACCTGGAGGAACAGGGAAAACATTTGTCATTTCATTGATTTTGGCCACTATTCGATCAAGATGTGACATAGCTTTGGCGTTAGCATCATCTGGAATTACGGCGACTCTTCTAGATGGCGGTCGTACTGCACATTCTGCGCTTAAGTTGCCACTCAATTTAAACACAATTGATACTCCAACATGCAATATTTCCCGATCCAGTGCAATGGGAAAATTGTTGATGCAATGCAAGCTCATTGTTTGGGATGAGTGCACAATAGCACATAAGAAATCACTTGAAGCACTTAACTTCACACTGAAGGATCTTCGGCGAAATAACAACATGTTTGGCGGCTTGATGATATTGTTGGCAGGCGATTTCAGGCAGACGTTGCCAGTAATTTCCCGTGGAACGCCTGCAGATGAATTGAATGCTTGCCTGAAGGCATCACCTTTATGGAATAACGTAAAAACATTATCGCTAACCACTAATATGAGAGTTCAACTTCAAAATGATCAAAGTGCTGCACAATTTTCCAAACAATTGTTAGCTGTTGGAAATGGAAAAGTCCCAGTTGATGCGACATCTGGATTAATTACTCTTACCAACGACTTTTGCCGATTTGTAGACTCTCAATTAGCTTTTATTGAAAATTTTTTTCCAAACATTAGTGTGAATTATCAGAATTATGCTTGGTTAAGTCAACGAGCAATTCTTGCCGCAAAGAATAATGATGTACACGCACTGAATTTTACCATTCAATCAAAAATTGCTGGCGATTTGGTGACATACAAATCCGTTGATTCCATAACAAATCCCGATGATGTAGTAAATTATCCAACGGAGTTTTTGAACTCTCTGGAGTTACCAGGATTTCCACCACATAACTTGCAACTCAAAGTTGGTACAGTTATTATGATGTTGCGTAATTTGAATCCACCGCGACTTTGCAACGGTACTCGACTTTCGGTAAAAAGACTTATGCCGAATTTGATTGAGGCAACCATTATTAACGGAAAGTACGCAGATGAAAATGTATGTATTCCTCGAATACCAATGATTCCGACTGATCTTCCGTTTGACTTCAAACGATTGCAATTTCCAGTTCGCCTGGCGTTCGCAATGACAATTAACAAGTCGCAAGGCCAATCGCTTAGTGTTTGCGGGATAAATTTAGAAAATCATTTTTTTCACATGGGCAGTTATACGTTGCGTGTTCACGAGTTGGGAAACCATCCGCTTTGTTTGTGTTAACGTCAGACCAAAAAACAAAAAATGTGGTTTACCAAAGAGCACTTCAATGAAACGGATAATTTGCGGACACGTATATCGCTTCGATTCAGTATTTACTTTGGATTCACTTTCATTTACTTAGAGAAGTTCAACTAAATAACACTTCATTTTTGTAATCGAAATGAATTCATTACTGTTGTGAAATGAAATAAAATTTTTCCTTTTCAAATATAAAACAAAAAAAAAATTTCTTCTTCTTTTAATCACCAAACGAAATGTTACATAAAACGAAGCCATCTGGTGGCGAAACGGAGTTCGCCGGGTTTGCTAGTACTACCATAAATATTTCGATACAATGTTAAAACGATTACTACCTTAAAATATCTGTATCTTCTAGTGAAAACCTTAGAAAAATAGAATGTTAAACATAAGCGATTATTCGAGGTTAAATAATATCAATAGAATTAGCAGATCTCAATATGTTTCTCATAAAACATGTTTATATTAATCAAACTTTAAGTTTTTCACTTAGTTACTTAACATTTAACATTGGCATAATTTTAAGAAATATTTAACAAAATCTCTACAGAAGTATTTTTTTTTTTAAAAACGGCGCATCAATCTATTTAATTTAAATAGTAAGATTTTTTGGGGGGTTGGGAAATCGTCCAATGACTTCTCCCGCTCTGGGTGGAGCGGGAGGGCATGTCAGACTCTTACTGACTAAAACCCACCTCTGTTCCTTCCCTGTCTGAGTGCCCAGGGGTGCGGTAGGTAACTCATTTTCAGAATTTATTCGCTACCCAGGCATGCAGGCACCGGCCACGATGGGCACCGTCAGTGGTGGCTGACACTAATCTGTTTGAGGCGCGCGTGGAACATTACGCGCCGTCGACTCACGGGCCTGGAGCTGATCGGACGGCGAGCTACCCACTGCTCGCCTTCCGCAGGCCCGGGTCTACTGTGGCCGGAAATCGTCTCGCGATGTCCTACGCCCAGTACGCCCAGTACCTCTCCTGTGGTGGTAGCGGCCGGGGCCTTGAGGGCCACTCCATTGTGCTTCCCTCACGCGTCCCGCCTCCGCCTTCGCGAGCATTACTGCTTCATAGAAGACGGAGACTGCTTCCCATTCCCTCTCGCTCCGTACCATGGCCTGAACCACGAGGACACGGCGGTGCTCCGCCCAAGCGGGACAGACCTCCGCCGTATGCTCCACCGTGTCCTCTGGACGATCCGCGCAGTGGTAACACCCGGGCGTTTCCTCCCACCTGATCTGATGCAGGAACCTCCAAACCGTGTCTGGTGAGGACCTGCGTTAGGCGGAAGGTGAGGACGCCGTGACGCCTCTCCAGCCACTCCTCAAAGAGCGGCACTACCGCCGCAATGGTGGCGTGCCCAGCGCTGGGTTGCGTTAGTCGCTGTCTCCATGTCGCCATGAGATCCTACCGGAGCTCTCTCCGCCGAGCCGCGAGGTGTTTCGGCAGCAGTTTCGCCCCGGCGTTTGGCCTCCTCGCGCCACTCCCAGAGCAGCGCAAGGATCTTGACCTCCAAATCCCACGGCGACCGTCCGGCAAGGAGGCTCGCCTCCTCACAGGAGACCTTGCGGTATCCTCGGATCAGCCTAATGGCCATGACCCTTTAGGACGCCTTCAACCGGCAAGCTGGTCGCCGCCTCAGAGAACACGCCCACACCGGTGCCCCGTAAAGGGCCATGGACCGCACGATCCCCGCGTAGAGCCTCCGGCAGGAGGTAAGATGCTAAAAGTATTTTTTCACAACTCAATCAGTAAGCATTTAGAGCTGAATTAAACAGTAGCATAGACAGGAAAAAAATATACTGTACTTGAAAGTGGATTTAGATCTTTTTGCTACAGCGCCATCTTTTATCCAAGAAGGGAACTTTTAAATTGTACGATATCTGTGACTGGACAAGTGTTCCCTATGTGCCTGGGTGGGCGTGGGTTAAGCAGATCCATTGGAGCGGCTGCTGATGGATGACATGAGAAAGGGTATTTATGGGGTAAGCATGTAGCAAGGTATGTTTAAATTGGAGAAAGCTAGCAGTTGCCTGCTGTAGCCTGGTGATGATGATGTGTGACTATTAGGTAAGACCTAACATACCTACCAACATAACATTTAGGAAACTATCAACAAAAACATAAGAGAGAGAAAAAGAAAAACAAAAAAGAATAAATAAAAATAAAAAAAAGCTGTCATGGAAAAAGCTCGTAATACCACGATTAATAGTCGTGCTTGTAGCCAGACATGCGAGGCAGTCACAAGCACAAATAAAAATCAGCCAAGTGCATGTCGGACATGGCACATTTATACTATGTTTCAGATAAATTTGCAATAAAGTACATTGATCTTTCCCTAATAACTCTTCGTAGGTACCTGAACAATTAAATATAAATCGTATTTCATTATTAGACAATGTTAAGGATCACGAGAGATGTTGATTCGGGACAGCTTTGAGTCATTAATTCCGTTTTTCAAATTAAAAATGTCAATAAATGTAGGTAGGTCAATGACCGTTTTTTTTTTTTTTTTGGGGGTGGGAAATCATCCTATGACTTCTTCCGCTCTAGGGTGGAGCGGAAGGGCGTGTCAGACTCTTACTGACTAAAACCCACCCCTGTTCCTCCCTGCCTTGAGTGCCCAGGGGCGAGGTAACTCTTTCGAATTTATCCTCCACCCCCGGGCAGGCATCGGCCGTGGCAGGCCCCGTCCCTATTGCTGACAACTCTTTGAGGCGCGCGTGGAACACTACGCGCCGTCGACTCTCGGGCCTGGTGCTGATCGGACGGCGAGTTACCCACTACTCGTCGTCCGCAGGCCCGGGTCTACGGTGACCGGAGATCGTCTCGCGGCCCCTGGCGTCTCCTGCGGCGGTCGCGGCTGGGGGCGCTAGGGCGACTCGGCTATTGTTGAGTCTCCCTAACGTATGCCGCCTCCCTCTTCGCGAGCATTACTGCTTCGCAGAAGGAGGAGACGGCCTCCCATTCCCTCTCGCTCCGTACCATGGCCTGAACCAGGGCACGGCGCGAGAGGTCGCTGTCGCCTATCGCATCCACGAGGACACGGCGGTGTTCTGCCCAAGCAGGGCAAACCTCCACCGTATGCTCCACCGTGTCCTCTGGGCGATCCTCGCAGTGGAAACACTCAGGGGTCACCTCCGCCTTGACACGACACAGGTACCTTCCGAAACAGCCGTGTCCGGTGAGCACCTGCGTCAGGCGGAAGGTGAGGTTGCCATGGCGCCTCTCCAGCCAAGCCTCAAAGAGGGGCACTACCGCCTCAATGGTGGCGTGCCCAGCACTGGGTTGCGACAGTCGCTCTCTCCATGTCACCATGAGATCCTGCCGGAGCTCCGTCCGCCGAGAGGTCAATGACCGTTATTGCACGTTTATTTGGAGCAACCTATAGGGTTCCGTATCAAATGAGGGATTTATCAAAGAAAAAATCACCTATCAAGTTCATAGGTCAATAGGAAGTAATAAATTCTTCGTTACAAAATTTTGTGACAGACGGCGGACAGACGGACACGTGAGTGAAAGCAATAAGGCTCCAATTGGACCCTTCGAGTAAGGAACCCTAAAAATCTACATGTAACGTACATAAATCAGCGTTATAATATTCCCACTGCTGGTACTAAGGGCTCCTCTCTAGGAGAGAGAACTGGCTTATCCACCATGCGAGCCCAGTGCGGGTTGGTAGATGTCACATGTCTTATTTTTTTTGTTCGAGGACGTCGGTTCCCTCACAATGTTTCCATTCACCGTTTTGAGAGTAACGATGATGAAATAAAATACACAAAGAAAGGCGCCTGCTTGGGTTTCTACCCACGACCTACAACTCGTTAGTCGGGCATTACCACTGGGCCACCACTGCACATTACCACAGGGTCACCACTGTACATTACCACTGGGACACCACTGCACATTACCACAGGGTCACCACTGCACGTTACCCCTGTGCCACCACTGCACATTACCACAGGGTCATCACTGCACATTACCACAGGGTCACCACTGCACATTACCACTGGGCCACCACTGCACATTACCACAAGGTCACCACTGCACATTACCACAGGGTCACCACTGCACATTACCACAGGGTCACCACTGCACATTACCACAGGGTCACCACTGCACATTACCACTGAGTCACCACTGCACATTACCACAGGGTCACCACTGCACATTACCATTGTGCCACCTGCACATTTTTTGTGAAAATCTAAGCTGGAGTAAAAGGTAGTTTAAATTATGTTGACGGTTCATGACCTTTGCCTGCTTTCTATAATAATTAGCGAGTTAGATTTTACTTTACGTTATGAGAGAAGATTAAATGTTTAGCTCTGGACACTAAGCACAGTACGCGCACGACAATGGCAACAAAACCAGTATAAACTGGCCTCGTGATCTATTATATCTTCGTACTACTCAAAATCGTAATGTAACGTACGTAATGCCGTGCAGTCGACTTTAGTCTAAATCTTTGCGCCATAGCTACATGGAGGATAGTAGAACCAAAGTTTAAAAAAGTGGTTATTCCTAATAATTAGATCGAGTCACTAAAACAAAGACATACAGGGTGCAGAGACCTACACCGTTGCAGCTACAGAAAACTTATAAGCCTATTTTTTTTCGGTATTTTTTCACAAATGTGATGTTTGTTGATTTATAAAGAGGAGGAGCTCTTGGCTAAAGTAATAACAGCCACACGGGTCAATCCATCAGGTAAAGCTTCGCTTGCCGGCGTTGGTTCATGGATGGGTGATCACCACCATCTTTACATACCGAGAGGAGTGTCGGTACCTCAGAAAGCACGTTAAGCCGTTGGTCCCGGCTGTCATTCGTGGATCTTTGACAGTCGTTACGGGTCGTCAGAAGCCCGAAAGTCTGACAACCAGTCTTACCAAGGGGTATCGTATTACCAAGTAACTGAGTTGTGGAGGTCAGATAGGCAGTCGCTGCATGTAAAATACTGGTATTCAGCTGCATCCGGTTAAACTGGAAGCCGACCCCAAGATAGTTGGGAAAGGTTAGGCAGATTGATTTTTGTGATGGTTGTTGATTATATTATTGATTATGTGGTAATGATGAGTTAATACGAGTAGTACCTTGCATTCTTAATTTTTTTTTTTATAAGCCTATATTGTTCCACTGCTGGGCAAAGGCCTCCCCAAATCCTTCCAGACAATCTTTTCCTGCGCCACCTCAAACCAGCCTTCGTCCAAGTCATCTCGCCTCCGCTTTTATAAGCCTATAGTGCCCCACTGCTGGGCAAAGGCCTCCCCTATATCCTTCCAGAAATTCTTTTCCTGCGGCACCTCAACCCAGCCTTCGTCCAAGTCATCTCGCCTCCGCTTTCTGGGCCGGCCTCGGCGACGCCTTCCATCCTCTGGCAACCATTACATGGAGACTTTTGACCTTGCATTAATAATAGTTAATAGGCATCATCATCATCATCATCATCAGCCTTTTTAATGTCCCCACTGCTGGGGCACAGGCCTCCTCTCTGTGAGTGAGTGTGGGCCGTTATCCGCCACGCGGGCCCAATGCGGTTTGGTAGATGTCACATGTCTTCGAATGTTTGGCTCTATGACGTGCCGGTTTTCTCACAATGTTTTCCATCACCGTTAATAGGCACACCCATACATATTTGAAGTCGTATGTTCTTTTTTCAAATATTTTCTTTAGACCCTCAAAGAATTAGGTCAAAAAAATTACAGAATCGATCAATAATACTGCAGTGCGCTATCATCTATTTTTGAAAATTCTGAGAATTGGTTTCCCGTTCCACGGTCTTACCCCTTCACCCCCTCATAGAACAATCTGGAAATGATAGAGCGAAACAACAATAAATATAATAAAGACAGGTGATAGTTCCAAAATTGCATTCTCACAGCGCATGCCCTAGATTTATTACCTGTAGTTAGGGAGCTATGATCTGAATATAAGTTTACATGCAAATTTTGAAGGGCGCAGTATTTTATGATAAACTTACCTTTCTATTTCTGTTTAGCTTATATTTTTGTTTAAAGTTGGACTTGTCTTCTTCTCTGTCGTTTCGCTCTTGGCAGACCGGTCGTGGTCACGTCAAATCGTCCACATCGGTGGTAGCGGACACAGCTCTCCGCACGATCTCCCGCCATCTCTCCATGTTTTCGGACTGTTTTCTGCAGTCGTATATGCGGCCTCCTAAGCTTTTACTGCGGATTTCACTTGGTCACTCCAGCGCATAGATGACCTGCTGCGTAATCTGGTTCCTTCTACTGTTCCCTGTACGACAAGCCTCTCTATGGAATCGGTATCCCGCCTAGAGACGTGTCCAAAGTATTGCAGTTTGCGCGACTGTACTATGACTGACAAACGCTGCGTGATGCTGAGTTCCTGGAGTATGGGCATGTTAGATTAGTGCAGAAATCCGTTCACGATATTCCGAGCATTTTTCTCCAGCACCGCAACTCCAGAGCATTTATCTTCCCCCTTTCCAATTCACGCACTGTCCACGTCTCGGACGCGTAAAGAAAAATGGGGAATACAAGTGTTCGTATGAGCCTGATTTTGGTGGCTTTGGTAATGTTGCGACTCCTCCACACTTTCCTTAACTTCTCCATCGCAGTTCTGATCATGACCATACGTTGTTTCACTTTGTCTAAACAGCCGCCGTTGTTTGAGATCAAGGCCCCAAGGTAGACATAGATCTGAACCACGTCGCAGTTTGCAATGTGCGACACTCATTGCGAACTGCTACTTCAGGCGAGTTGTCGTTGTTGAGGTTGAACTTATCGCACGAATACCTCCAAATAAAGTAGATAAAGCTAGATATACTTACCCAGAAGATGGTTCCAGGAATTTCCAGGAACAGATAAAATAGATATCCATACTTATATCAATATTCAATGAAAGAATGGAGACTGGCATAATCCCCACACAGTGGAAAACATCACCATCCATCCATTCCTAATATTTAAGAAAGGTCAAAAAGAAGACGTAGGAAACTACAGACCCGTAAGTTTGATGTCCTAACATCTACAAAGTGTTCTCCAAAGTCATCCTAGAAAGAGTAAACAAAAGGCTTGACGAAAATCGATCACGAGAACAAGCCGGCTTTAGACAAAAAATTCCATCTTAAACCATACACATATGCACACGGTGCAACAATATTTGAAAAATATAAGGAATATATAGCAAAACCCAGTATATAGCATTTATAGACTAATAGCTGTTGCCCGCAACTACGTCCGCGTCAAGCTCGTAAACCCGTACGGATTCCGAAAGGATCGTATTCATTTATTTTACTTTCACATAATTTAATTCGGTAAATATGTTATGTATGTATTATGACCAGATGTATGGACGTCAACGAAGCGGAAAGAGTAGGTATGTCAGGACTGTAGCATAAAAACGGAAAAAAGAATAACATTAGATATTAATAAAAATATTCTATAGTAGTCTTGCTTTCAATAACCAAAATGTACTGAGAGTCAGGCGTGGTGACGCGAGAGCATGTGACGTACAGTTTTCTCGTATGAGAAGTGGCTGGTCCAGAGATCGACCACAGTGTCTACCCACTGCGACTTGTTTATGGTCTTTCCGAAGCACACACAGTGAACTGCACGCGCTTGAATTGGAAGCGGTAATTGTGAGAAATTAATGGCAAACGTGGTATAAACTTCGAGAAAGAGGCCAACCGTCGAATCTGACTCGGCTGGGCAGCATTCGGGAAGCTGCGCTGCGAATCTTCTCATGTCACATACTACTGTGTCTCAAGATGGAAGTCTATGACCCGTGCGTTTTGCCAGTGATGACATAATATAGCTGAAACATAGTCACTCACAATGTGCCTCATAAAAAGGCTTACTCGTAAAGTCACCCAAAGGGAAATGGAGAGAGCTATGTTCAGAGTTTCGTTGCGGGATTAAATCAGGAATTAAGATATCCGCAGGAGATCCAAGGTTACACCATTACAAACACAACTGAAGTGGCATTGGGCAGGGCATATTGATAGCCGAACAGATGGTCGATGGGGCCGGAAGGTTCTGGTGTGGCGGCAGCGTACCGGAATATGCAGCACTGGAAGGCCTGCCACAGGGTGGACCGATGATCTGGTGAGGGAATCTGATGGATGCGAGACGCACTGGATCGGTCGTTGAAGCGACACTTAGGGGTGGCCTATGTTCATCAGTGGAATGATTTAGTATTTTTGTCAACGCCATAACCCGTAAGATTTTTTCACCTCGATTATATTTCTCTGCAGAGTTTAAGCCGGGATCCGTTACAGAACTCAGGCGGTGTTAATTCTAAAGTAGTAAAATCGGGACACTGACTTCAGCTGGACGACGTACGCTGGTAGTTTACTTGATGTTAGCGAATTCAAATACTCATCACGTCTTAATGCTCGACAATATTGAGTGTGATTGAAATAGTCACCGCGGCTCTGGCACAAGCAACTGAAGGAACACCGGTGGGTTTTAATCAGAAAAGTCTGATACATCCTCTCGCTTCGGCCAGAGCAGAAGAAATTATTTGATGATACCTCACCCAAAAAAAACATCTTTGTCCACAATAGTATCTATGGAGGAGTATAACACTTCGTTCTCTTTAATTTGCGACGGAATGCTCGTGAGGATAGCTGCAGCTTGCATTTTTAGACGTCTTTTAAATTGCCCAATCACGCATGCAAGAATTTTCTTGGTCTGGAATTCGACTGACGTACTTCAGACAAATCAGTTCTTATATAGTGCGAACTACTCTACGGAGATACTATGCAAACGTGCCTTCACTATCTTTTGAAAGAACTTTGGTGAATTTCTGAGTCAAGCGCAGTCTATGAACTCGTGACCATAGAGACTTCGTTCAGCAAATCAACCGCGATTGCTGCTATCGCCTAGATATGTACCAGAAACTATTCAAAATTTAGACGAAATCGGCTTATGAGTTTTTGCGCCAAGTGAAAACGTCGCTCCATAATTCTACTGTTCTATTATATGTATAGATTAACCCACCCCAAAAAAAATAAGTATTGGAGTTTTTGTTATTTACACAGTTTAGTATTCAGTAGTATTAGTTCTAAGTTTCAGGTTTCAAAATGGAAGGAATGATATTTCTCACACAGACGAAAGTTGATATAAATAGTCTAAAAGTAAAACAAACGGCTTTTTCATAATCAACCCTTTTATTTCGGAGTGAAAAGGGCGGTTTTCCCTTTTCACTCCGAAATAAAAGGGTTGATTATGAAAAATTCGTTTGTTTTACTTTTAGACTATTTATACCAATTTTCGTGTTAACTTAAGCAAGCAAAACTCCCTAAAAACTTCAATACTCATTTTCACCCCTTTAAGGGGTGATTTTCGAAAAATTCAAAAATACGTAATTCTTATTTTTTAATTTACATTATTCGTGCCGAGTTTTAAGTTTATCGGACCAAGCGTTAAGATTCTTCCGTACAAACTTTAACACCCTCTAAACACCCATTTGGGGGTAGTTATGGAAAACTAATTATGTCGAATCTTTTTATCTTTTTATTTACTTAAAAACATGTTACTGCCAAGTTTCAAGCAATAAGATTTTTCAAACAAACTTCCGTCCTTATTCTACCCCTTCAGGGGTGGAATTTGCAAAAATCCTTCCTTAGTGGATGCCTACACTGTATAAGGTACCTATGTGCAAAATTTCAAGTCTCCTCAAGATTCCTTTTAAATAAAAATTGAATTTAAAAAAAAAAACACTTTTTTTAAAATTTCATCCACATTCAAAAAAAAAAACTTAATCATTCCCTAAATGATGAAGACTTAAAACTGAAAACAAAATTGAATATTTCCTGGTATATTTATTTATGACGTAGTCGACTCCCGAACTATCGCCTGCTGCATTCACAGCGCATGCCTGGTCACTTATCAGTTGCCTCCGGAGGGTGCGCTACTTACACACAGACCTCGAACCTGACTAGTTATTGGTATCATCATGAATTCCACTAATTACGGTATGCTACCAGGTGCTGTGGCTGTTTCCCAACCAATTTTCTATATAGGCATATCACCATTAGATATGATATTTGGTGTTAGCTTAACGGTGATTTTTGTTAGTTTGTATAAAATATGGTAAGTTAAACTTTGTGATCCTATTAGTATTTTGTAGTTGTGCGTGTTTGGTTGTTGATTTTTTGAAGCGAAAACTTTTTTAGACACGGTGGGCACTTTTGGGATGAAGAATAAGCACTGAACTCGTGTGACCGTCACGCTCAGGTACATATATACAGACGTGTGTATACCCAATGATTTTTGGGATGGGACAAAAAAGCACTGAACGGCGCGACTTCGCGTGACAGTTTTTTTACTCCTATAGCTATGCTTTGTGTCTGTTCGTCCGTCTGACTTATTTGTATAGATAAAAGGGTTGGGTAAATTATCACCTAAATTGAAATCTGTTTTTTTTTGTTCTTTTCGAAATTTTGGAATCGCCAGGCCATTTTTACCTTACACAATGTCCGACAAATCTTCCGCTCTACAGCTCCGGGGAGCATAGGCAAGACTGCTCCCTGGACTGGGATGTCCAAATTCAGCCAATCGTTCATTGAAAGTATGACCTGACCTGTTTCAACAGAATGTGAAACCAACTTACTAGTATTAACAACAAAAGCATTCATAGTATATGTGTACCTACTCGTACCTATTGACTTTTTTACCACTGACACGGCCTACAGTTCTACAGAAAATTCTTGTTTTGTTCTCAGTAAACGTCGAAGAGACGACTATGAAATGAAAGCACCAGTAGAGGTAATATGGGACGGCGCAATAAGCCACTGAAGCTGAATTATTTTCTTTTTGGTAAGTCGTTTGTTTTTTTTTTGTAAAAAAGTTTTTATTTTTATTTTGCATGTTTTTGATGAAACTAAACTTAAACTCAAAACGTATCGTTCTCAATAATGCATAAACTTAATTCGTAAAACGTACTTTATATTTCACAAATATTTTATTAGAACATTGAAATTGCAATTTTTGCTTGGCTAAAGCACGTACAATTAGTAAAATTATTCATTTGGTACAATGAATGTTACTCGCATGGATAGAATTAGGAATGAGTATATAAGAGGAAGTCTGAAAGTGGCACCGCGGACTGAAAAGTTGTGTGGAAATCGGTTGTCGTGGTATGGGCATGTGATGCGGAGGAATGAAGAAAATGTCGTGAGGAAAATCTTGTGTATGGATGTGGATGGCTATAAGAATAGGGGAAGGCCAAAGAAACGATGGTTGGACTGTGTGAAAGAGGATATGGGATAAAGGGGGTGACTACAGAGATGACGACTAATAGTCCTAGGAGTATGGAAGAAAAAAACATGTTGCGCCGACCCCAAATAAATTGGGATAAGGGCAGGAGAATGATGAATGATGATTCATTTAGGACAAAAAACAAGATGTAAACAAGGCGTATCGAGGTAAGTGACATCACAGTACAGTTTTGACAGCCATCAAAGTTTGAAGTATAGGTTGTAGAAAATTGTAGGATTTGAATAATTTTTTGAGCGACATTCAGTCCTTGAATTTATTTTTAAATAATTTTCTTGATTTTATAGTATTGGATTTTATTGCTCTATGTGAAAAAAAAATTAAATGCATATTCCCTATTGTGTAACTTTTAACTAGTACTGTGCGAATTAAATACGCTGTGCGAGGTTGCGATATTAAACTATGAAGCAATGCGTATGTTTTGCCATTAAAACTTAGTGCTGTATTTTTAAAAGATTTATTATTTAATAAAATATTTTATAATTTATATGCTGACACTATATTCGGAAACACCTGTTTCCGAATATAGTGTCAGCATATAAATTATACATTATTATGTGTTAGCATATATATTATTACCTACTTTGATAAAAAAAATCCACAATTAGTTGAGTTATCACAATTAATAAAGAGATTTTGAATCAAAATAGCGGCCTAACAAAGGAGCTTCTCATGCCCTTTTACTCACTCTGCATTGGTACTGCAAAGACTACTGTAGTATAGTATACTGTAAGAGTTGGAAACATGGTTAGCGCTGCCTTTTCAATTCGTTTCTGATTAGAAAATATTATGTAGAATATAATTTGATACCCAATACATAATAAGCTAGCTGTTTATGAATATATGCAATTCTTTGATCATGCTTGATTTCTTGCAGAGTATTAGTAAACGATTTATCCGACTTACCACAAACAGTAGCAGTAGGTACATGTAGAGAAAGGTATGGCTGCGTACGATTCCCACCAATCTTCAACGGACGTCTAGGTAATGTTTACTTCTTAAGGCCCTATTAACTGCCAGTGACTTGAGTGATTAGCTTGCGTGTTCTGTGCTGAGCTCACTAACGCGTCGTACGTCCACCCAGTAATAGGACTCGCCCATCAAGGATCGTTGTCCGAAATTAGACGCATTATTAATTTATTACACATAAAACAACAGGTATTAAAAGAAAACACTTAGACTAAATTATAAATAATTAAATGGTCTTTAAAATGGTGAAGGTTTCATAAAAATACGCTTTGTAGTTTTTTCGTGATCTTCAGTTTTTTTATCTTTTATTATTATTTATATAGTTATAAAAATATAATTTCAAATATTCTCAGATCAAATTACGACGGAAATTGTCTAGATTAACATATTTAAAAAAAATAAGACAAGTCGTTTAGACGTGATGTTCAATTAAAAACTATTAAAAGTCGTATAACTGCGCCTTTTTTAGGTTATAAGTGTTTAGATATTTAGAGACCTGACACAGCTAGAGAGAAGGGTACACTACACAAGAATTACACTACATTAAAATAAGAATTTCGAAATATCGATTTTCATAACTCCGAATGGTTCAAAATTCAAAACAGAGAAACAAAACAGTGTTCAAAACTTTTTTTTTTTTTTGGGGGAGTGGGAAATCATCCAATGACTTCTCCCGCTCTGGGTGGAGCTGGAGGGCGTGTCAGCTTACTGACTAAACCCACCCCTGTTCCTTCCCTGCCTGAGTGCCAAGGGGTTTTTTTTTTCTGTTTCATTCCTGTCTGTTTCCTGAGTGCCAAGGGGTGCGGTAACTCATTTTCATAATTTATCCGCTACCCCTAGGCATGCAGGCACCGGCCACGATGGGGCCCGTCAGTGGTGGCTGACAACATCTCTTTGAGGCGCGCGTGGAACACTACGCGCCGTCGACTCACGGGCCTGGTGCTAATCGGACGGGATTTATCATTCATCCTATTTTATAATGAGAAATTATAAGTCAAGCCACACATTTCTTTATTGGCCACGTGATCAAACTTCTCATTTTATAACTAAGCAACGGGAAAATGAGATAGCCTCTATTAAACTAATTCGTCTTTTTTACAACGCCAACTAAATATTCTTTAAAAGCGTCAAGTAAAGACCAACAATTATCTTAACTTGTCCTTCTTATTTATACATTGCCACCTAATTTACTAACTCAGCCACGGAATTTATATCTCATCATCATTTTAAGTTTTACAGCTTCAACACAAGGTCCTCAGAAAATTATAATTAAAGCTTGTATAGACAACATGATTTATTATAACTTAGCATGTAAAATAATAACATCATATTCTTTTAATATCGTGAAAATAGCAAGTTCTGCAAGATTTGGCGCGAGTGCGCTAGACGACAGCGACCGGTCACCTAATCAGAGATTCAGAGAGCGCCATTCGATTCATGTACAGTTCTCGCCAAACTTCTTGGTCGCTCTGAAGTTCGCTACAATGGCTGCGCAGTAGTAAATCTCATACTCGGGCTGCGCCTTGCGCATCGGAAATTCAACTTCAGGGCGGCCAAGATGTTTGGCGAGAACTGTACCTACCGACGAGTTAGTCACGTGTATTTGTTTATTGTCGTTCGTGCGTTCGTATTGCAATTGTTTCATCTGTAATTAAAGTTTTCGAAGAGTTTTAATTAGCTATGACGTCTAAAAGTGAAAATGAAGTACCGTTGTACTGTTCTGACAAGGAATCGGAAGACGAAGGTCAGCTATCGATAAAAAACTTTTTTCAAAAAATACAACCGACTTATAAAAATTGTAAAATAACTTTAATTTTGGAAGTCGGTGTTTTTTGTTTTTTTTTGTTTCTTCGTTATTTGACACCGACTTCCGAAATTAAAGTTATTTTACAATTTTTAGAAGTCGGTTGTATTTTTTGAAAAAAGTTTTTTATTTTTCACTTTTTATTTTTTTATTTTTGTTGTACAACAGAAGTAAAACTAAATATTAAAGTTATGCCCGAATATCGATAACACAAATACCATGGAATTTGAACTTTTGGAGACAACCCAAACATCATCTGTGGATACATATTTTTTGTTTATGTTGATTTTTTCAAAAAGTCCTGAATCAATTTCGATGAAATTTATGTGGGACCACCTCTGAAGTATGACCTATCATACAAAGAAATAATCATCAAAATCTATTCACAAATGGCGGATATATCGCGTAACAAACATACAACAACAAAAAAAAAACAGACGAATTGAGAACCTCCTCTTTTTTGAAGTCGGTTAAAAAAAAGCAAGGTGAATCTAAGAACTGGATATTTGTAAACAAATCTTCGGTAGAAGCCGTGAATGTAGAAAAAACTTGGGCAGGACGCACTAATTGATATTAGTTAATAAAATCATCAATACAACTCTTTCAGTTAGAAATGATTTCAAATGTAGTATTTCATGAAATAATGACATTTGGCATCAATTCTAACTGAGAGAGTTGTATTGATGATTTTAATGATTACAGCTTATTTATTTATTTAACAATTTATGTACACACAGAACAGACAGAAATGAAACAGAAAAAAAGTAATTATGTACAAAGGTAATGCTTATTTCTAATGAAATCTCTTCCAGCATACCTGCGAAAGGTGAGTTGAAAAAAAAAGGGAAGTAGACACTGTGTGGTAAAGTAGTAGGAAAAAAAGAATACATAAAACTAAAAAAAAATAAACAACGAAATAAAATAACATAAATGCAAACATATACCATAATATAATAGATACAAATACATATATAGGCCAAATAAATATCACTAAAATACATACTAAACAATATTATGTAATAAATAATACATACTCTTGTCTTATAACAACTATGATGAAATTGAAAGATAGACTTTGACACTCCTCTTAAAGACTGGAAGAGTCTGGCAGTCCCTAATTTCAGGCGGCAGAGAATACCACAACCGTACAGCAGTTCTGTAAATACATACTTGCTACGGCCGCGAATCATATTTTGACCACCATACCACCAGATACTAACCTGCAAATTGCAAAAAACGTAAGAAAATTTCAATTTCGCGGCCTTGCGTGGAAGGCCAACTAAAGCGCGAGCTGCGTTAGTGATCCAATAATAGTTTATTTTCTTTTGACCAGGTACCTATGCCTACTATATGTTTCTATTAATTACTATAAGTAAAATAATGGTATTTCAATTCACAAATTGATTTTTCAAAACTAAAGTGTTTTATTTTGTCTGCTAATAGTTTCTACGTACTATTATTGGCCGTAATTTACTATTTGATGATAGTTTTAGCAAAATTTTGACGATCAATTATTTTGGGATGAGTTACATTCTAAAAGTACTGAGTTAAACATTTAGAAACTATTATTATATCTTTTTTGATAGAAGTTTACTGTTTGAATGCATGTTACAACTTTAGATGCTAAAAAATAACCACCATGCTTTTTTTTGGGGGGGAGGGGGGGAGAGGTATCATCCAATGACTTCTCCCGCTCTGGGTGGAGCGGGAGGGCGTGTCAGACTCTTACTGACTAAAACCCACCCCTGTTCCTTCCCTGCCTGAGTGCCCAGGGGTGCGGAAACTCATTTTCAAAATTTATCCGCTACCCCTAGGCATGACCACCATGCTGAGTTGTATTTAGAGTGGCTTACATAGAAGATAACTAGTCTCTAAGATAGTATTCATTCAGACGCTCGTTAATTGTGGTTGACTTAGTAATATAGAAGGCAATGTAGGTTTTTAGTGGCAAATACTGCTATTAAGTACCACACTAAGTTTGTTTAGTTAGCACCCTTTTATAATTCAAAAATTTCAATATTCCTAACGTTTATAATTACTATTCTCAGAATACCGAGTTTCAATAGATCGAATAACAAAAAGCCCGACTTAACGACCATTCGAATTAAGATTATTAAAATACCGATTAATTAAAATTCCGAAATGAAAACGCCTTGTAAAACTGAATAGCAAAACACATAATTAAATATAATATTAATGCACAAATATTAATAATCAAAACCAAATTGCAATACACATTATAACTTAGTCTAATTATTGATAAGTTGTACCATAATAATAAAATTGATGAGTGCAACAAGCATGCAGCATGCAAGCGAGCATGCAACATGCAGCAGGCATGGTTTCTGTGACGGCTCCGGCGCTGCGGGGCTCCGGACAGCGATCCCACGCGAGCTTATCGTCGCAGATGGTTTTAACGCTCAACACCTGCTCCTCAGCTCACGGGCCGCCTCGCCTCGGCTTAAATTACACTCCTGCAGGCGTAGCATGACCAATTCTATATGTGACTCAGGATGACTGAACAAATCTTCAAAATAGCTCGCGTTTAACTAGGTCTTAGGGCACTTTATTAGCTTATTTAGCGGCGATATATGTCCAGCTAGCTTGAACTCAGGCTGGATTGAGTTTTTATTGATTTCTCGTAAACCCTTACATGTGACGCCATAAATCAAACGTTATTACTGTCTCACATTGCGTCACTAAATGTTAGTAAAGAAACCATATTCGAAAACGCTTCCGTTATTGAGATTCGGAAGTGCCAGCCAGAAGTTTTATACATAAATTCAAGATGGCTGGACACAGATTTTTGCATTTTTCTACTAAACCGCTGTACGTATCAGAAAACTTTTAGCTCGATGCCTGTCACAAATTAATTTGACACCCGTTGATATGCAAAAAGTCGTCAAAATCACCGTTACCAGTTACCGAGATTGAGAGACCAGCGAAAAGTGTTTTTTCAGGCTGGCTGAACACGTTTTCGATCGCTTTTTTTATCTAAGATTCTGTAGCGTCACAAATTCTGAAATAAGGATGTTTAGCCGTCACATAAAGTGGGCTATTGACTTAGTTAAATGCGAGCTATTTTGAAGATTTGTCCAGCAATCCTGAGTCACATAATTAAATCTCGATCCTACCAAGAATAGACAAAGTTCTTTCTATCCAACTCGACATCTCTTCTGCCCGAGCACGGGGCGACCCGCAGACTCAGGTTTTTATGAAGACAAAGACATATTCATTCTTTCCATAGCAACGGGGAGGTAGTTAGTGATGTACATACGCTAAGAATTCTACTATAATATTACGTTTCGTTATCGGAAAAAATGTGTCAAACGGCAAGTTCTAAAACCTTCTCAACGAACCTCTCGAACCAACCTTTCGGACCGTGCCGGCTGTTTGTTTATTGTATTCTATCTGTGACTGTCGGATCGACTGATCGAAAAAACAACAAACAAAGAAAGCAAGGGAACATTGGAAAAATATCTTCAGTCTTCAGTTTTAACATCGCCATGCTTAGGACGGTAGAAATCTTTCTACAATCTGTCATTTTGTCTATTCTTCCATAGACAAAACCCGTTTCTATGGTGGTCATGCTCTGCCTGTAGATACCTTATATTAAAATAAATACACGCCTCCCCTTTAATTCTAGAGTGATTATCATTTGTTGTTTTATTTTTCAGATGATTAAGAAAACGAATCTCAGCTGTGTCGACCCACCCGGGCCTGCGTAATTGTCTTCTGTGTCTATAATTTGTCATTGTAAATTTGTCTTCTGTGTCTGTAATCTATCTTGAGGCAAATATAAACAAAACATTTTATCAGATAAATATTTATTGTCATATAAATTACAGTTGTTTCCTTAAAATTGTAGTAGTAATCTTAATGTATAACAAAATTAAAAATATCAGTACTATCTTTTGACATATCTAGTATTTAAAGGTAAAACTGTATTTACGAGTATTTACTCAAAAATAAGCTTAGACTACCTTCATTAACAGAATGTCCTTTCACTTTCATTATTTCCATCTGTTGCCTTATGTTTACTCACTGTGTTACTTAACATTAGGTATTATTTTTTAACAAATCAGATCAAACATT
Source organism: Polia nebulosa (assembly GCA_951329385.1). NCBI lineage: Eukaryota > Metazoa > Arthropoda > Insecta > Lepidoptera > Noctuidae > Polia > Polia nebulosa. Next base: position 5,523,436 of record OX589610.1, on the reverse strand, counting down.
CATTTAGCTTTAATGTTAAGTTTATAATTCTGTAATGGTTTTTGATAAACCAGTTTTACATTTATATTTACATAACAAAATAGTGCTGTTTAATTTGATTTTAATTGTTTTTAAAGATGTTTTGAGAAAGCAAGTATAATTTTTTTATCTGTATAATATACTAAAATTCCTTATCAAGGTTGTAAGTAGCATGAATGATATTTTTATCATTTTTAAGAAGCATACGGATACGATACGATATACCCCTTTATTACTCGAGACCACTATTTATTACATTTTTTTACATGAGAGTTTTAATTACATTCTCCTTGTCAATTTTATAAGTGTAACTACATGTTTTGTATTTCTCTAAAAAATTGTAAAAGCATTGAAAATATATATATAGATACAGCACGGGTCGCCCCGTGCTCGGGCAGAAGAGATGTCGAGTCGAATAGAAAGAACTTTGTCTATCCGGGGGATTACATTACGGGTACAGGGTACCCACCTTTTTAAAAGTATAACATTTGTTTTTAATTCACCAAAAAATACAGGGATCTTAGTCACAAAATTTTAAAATACTTCAAAGGCCTATTTATAGTCACAACTATGTATTTACCTACATTTGAAATGTTTTTTCAAAAAATTGTATCTTCTATAAGTGTTACTGTTAGTACAAGTAGGTATATTGGCGGCCGGTCTTTATAACATAATTAGAACTCTATATATTTCTGATGTTCCAAAACCATAATATTTAACAGCTTAATATGTATCGATAGTTGTGTATCCGAGGATAGATCTTAAGTTTTTTTAAGGCATACAAGCTTTTTGAAGGATTAATAATCTTATAAGTCAGAGAGAGATAGATCACTGCCGGAAAGGCTATATGGATTGGCCGTCAGTGTACGTACACCGACCAGCTTGCTGGAAGTAGATGTAATTATTATAGGCCCGTATTGAAAAACTATGTTCAAGCATAAATTCTTCTATATTTCGAAGTAATTTTGTACTACAATCATAATAATGTATTAAATAGAGACAAATTCGTTCCATTGTGTCATCGACATAATATAAAGAAGAAGAATAGAGATGAATGCTTTAGCATCGTTCTTTAAAACGGGCCTGATTGTTAAATGTCTAATAGAAAAGTCTATAAAACTATTTCACTATCTCCCACGCCAATGTCATGTCATGTTCAAAATTATTGTGGCTATGTTTTCTTCCTGTTATAAATGTATTTGAGCACATTGGCGTTTTGTTTTCTTCTTTTGATTCACACAAAATCACTGCAATATTTCGACCATCATCTGGCTTATAAATCATCATTTACCTAGCCTTTTCCCAACTATCTTGGGGTCGGCTTCCAGTCTAACCGGATGCAGTTGAATACCAGCTAATCTGGCTTACTAGCTGCGGCCCGCGGTTTCACCCGCGTAGACCGGGATAAAAAAGTATGCCTATGTGTTAATCCATTGTATAAGCTATCTACCCAAATTTCATCTAAATCGGTCCAGCTGTTTGAGCGTGAAGAAGTAACAAACATACACACTCACTAACTTTCGCCTTTATAATATTAGTGTGATGACCATAATATTATTTGTGTAGGCATTAAATAAAAATATTTTTACCTTAAAATATCTAATAGTGCGTTGAGCCTCACACTAAATCCTAGACATTTTTTTTACATTTTTTTTTTTTTTTTTTCATTAAAAAAGACGCCGAGGCCATGAAGCTCTGGGACTCATCGAGCTTCATTGCCTCGGCGTTTTTTCTGGTGGTCGCCACTGTTGATTCTGGCTTACAGAAGTTACAGTGATTTGGGAATAGTGTGGCGGGCTTGTCTCAAATCCTGCAACATACAACATAACCCTGAAGTTACATTAGATTCATTCTACTGTCGAGAGAAGAAGAAAATGTAATCATATTTCGCTCATGAACCTGGATCATCAATGTGGTTACCTGTGGAAGCTGCATTTTTTAAATTTTTCGTTTGCACAAATCTTCACTGCTTCACTAATGGTAAGACAACGCTTCACTTAGGCTACCTTTTCCGTTACCTTAAACCAATTAAAATGATTCATGAATATTCGTTCCCGTTAATTTCAGCTTTCAATTACGGCTTTAATGAAAGTTATATCAAAAAACTTTGTATCAAAAAAATTAACCGACGAAACAGAACCAAAAAGTCATAAATAAAGAAACCTTTAAGTCTTCAGTAATGAGCTTATTTACCTACATAAAATATCAAATTTTATATAAACTAATATTGAGTCGGCGCCAAACAACAATCTGGTTATTAAATATCTAAATTTTATTAGTACTTACAAATGAAGAAGGCTGTAAGTAGGTAATTAATCATTTTATTAATTGGCGACGCCGCCGACTCAAAATTAGTTTATATAAAATTTTATATTTTATGTAGGTAAATAAGCTCATTACTCAAGACTCTTGCCGCTGAGCTGATGATATAACAATCCTTCCATAAAGTTCCCAGGATATTGACCAGTTGAGGTTACCTCCAATATTGTAAAGACGTCTTTTCTTCAAAGCATATTAAGTGGTATTTGTCACTAAAACCAGTTTTTATACCTAACTTCTATTGTTTAGGAAAGGTATGGTTTCCATCATCAGCTCAGTTTCATGATGTGATGGTTCTTAATGCAAATACCTGATTAAGTTATGAAAAGTAAACAGAAACAATATTCGTGCCCAATTTTCGAGGTTCTCTCTCAATTTTTTCAGGATCCCATGATCAGATCCAGATGTCCTTGACATGGGACCTCCCTTGAGGTATACCCTATCTAAGAAAAAAAGAGTAATTAAAATCGGTTCATAAATAACGGAGTGAGAGCCGAACATACAGAAACGCTAAACGTGCCCACAATTTTCGAGGTTTTCTCTCAATTTTATCAGGATTCCATTATCAGATCCTGATTTCCTTTACATGGGACCACCCTTGAGATATATCCCTATCTAACAAAAAAACAATAACCAAAATCGGTTCATAAATAACGGAGTGAGGGCCGAACAGTCAGATCCTGACTTCCTTGATATGAGACCACCCTTGAGGTATACCCTATCTAACAAAAAAAGAATAATCAAAATCGATTCATAAATGACGGAGTGAGGGCTGAACATAAACAAAACAAAAAAAAAATATATATATAGAAATATACGGTCGAATTGAGAACCTCCTCCTTTTTTTTCGTCGGTTAAAAACAAGAATATGTCAGCAATTCTCTAATAAGCCAACCAAATTGAAAAAAGGTCACGTAAAATATAACATACTTTTGTATTGAAACCTAGCAAAAGGAAAAGACCTAGGCAATTTTGCGGAAACCAAGCCCACCAAAACGAATGGGTAGTGTGGTTTGCAGCCACGCTCGGTCATCCACGGCCACATTTTAAATAGCTAGTATATAATAAATAGTAGGTGAATGCCGAATGTAAATTTAATTTTGTGAGTCTGTCCGAAATATCATTAAAATGATTAATTTTTCCGTCAATGAATGGAGAAAAACTTTCTTCCAAAATAGCCCCCTAGGAGGTGCAGTGAACTTTTTTCTAAAATTTTGATTTCTAGTGCATTTACTGTATTGAATTTATGAAGGGTCGATTGTCTGTCGGTATTCAAATAATAATAATATTCGAATTGATTTGATTTTGAAAAGCGACCGCACCGTACGTAACTACCTACGGGTAATCATCGCAAATTAGCAGCTTACTGCCGCACTCAAAGACGTTTAACGGTTACTTAAGGCGCTCCTCAGTATAGATTTAAAAAGGTCACTCTCAGAGTCAGTTAACGGTTCATTAGTGTCCCTAAATGACAATTAAAGTTAAGTACAGCAAAACCTTTACTTAACGTTTTAATTATTGATTTGATATAAGTTTCTTGGTTATATGGTTATTTTTATATTCTCACCAGTGAATTCTATTTTCCTAATAAAAATCTACAATCGTCACATGAGCTACGCCACTACGAATAGAAGCGCAAACGCTAGTAAGTCTTCTATTCATTACACATTTGGAGAGTCGATCGACACCTACCTAACCTTAATACGAACATTTACCTAAAGCCAGAAATAACAGTACATTAAGGGTATGTCCTTTGCAGAAGACGCCTCAAGACAGGACGAACGACTTGTCCTGATACTACAGCATGTGTCTTCAACTTCAATATTAGCTATGGTGCCAATGAGCACCAACAAACTCGTCATGTTTGAAACTCCTGGCACCAAAACTGGCGAAAAAGACGCCAAGCATCCCTCTAATACAAATAAAATAATGTGTCAACACACTGATGTGTGTCCCAGAAGGGGATTAATAACTAACGTAAACCTTTACAATCATGACTTTAACTTATCGGACGCTTATCGTGTCAGAGAAGACAAAGACAGAACTGTGCCAGTTCGAATAAACGTTAAACGTTGACCCCGCTCCAGTGGCAAAACTTTTAAAAATCATTAAGTGTTAAACTCTATATTAACTACCAGTCCATATTGACTGACCTGTGGGCCCTCAATCATCAGCTGAACCGATGGTGTCAACCAGACACCCTTTGCAAAGACTATGCTTTTCGTATCCTAAGCTAATCTAAAAAAACGTAAAACATTAACAATAACGCACAGTACGTTCTGTCTTCAATCTTCGACGGTCGCGGTCGCGTCCCTCATTGAATTGAACATGAAACACAAAAAACTATGATTAATATTACACAAAAAACTTTTTTACAAAAAAAAACAACCGACTTCCAAAAAAAATACACTAAAAATTTAAAAATAACTTTAATTTCGGAAGTCACCGACAAACACCGACTTCCGAAATTAAAGTTATTTTTAAATTTTTAGTGTATTTTTTTTGGAAGTCGGTTGTTTTTTTTTGTAAAAAAGTTTTTTATTTTTCGCTTTTTAGTTGTTATACCCCAGAACTAAAAACCCCAATAACATGGAACGTGGAATTTAAACATTTGGAGAACACAAAAACGTCATCAAGATATGCGTATTTTTCGTTTTTGTTCAGTTTCTCAAAAAGCGCTAAAGCAATTTCGATAAAATTTATATGGGACCACCTCGGGAGTATGTTCTTTCGGATAAAAAAAGAATTTTGAAAATCGGTCCACAACTGACGGAGAAATGCGAGGACATACACAAAAAAAAAAAAAAAAAAACATACATACAGTCGAACATAGAACCTCCTCCTTTTTCGAAAGTCGGTTAAAAATTAAATAAACATGACATGAAACAAAATTCACACCTACTCTTCTAAAATAATTCCATCGACTCTCCAACATTCTTAACTGCCAGCTAAAGGTCGGTGCAGACCCGCTGAGATTAGACTGTGTCTACAATCGTCACAATACCTACTCTGTTCAAGAATACCATGCAGGATATAGATTTCTACCTGGAACTGTAAAAAAGTGTAATATTGCCTATACTGGCCGACCTAAGAAAACCAAAAAAAGTGAATTTGGTTCCTGCTTATGGCATCTCAGCTGATTTTTGTAGCTGGATATCAGACTTCCTTAGTGAACGGTCAATCCGAGTAGTAGTTGACGGCTGCTCCTCTGACCTCATGGCTATTGATGCCGTAGTTCCTCTGGGGTCTGTTCTCTCTGCAACTTTTTTCCTGCTGCACATCAATGACCTACTTCAGCCAGGTATTCTATATTTATGTAAAAAGGAGTCGTTTCGACCAAACTCCAACTTTTCGGGGTACATCTATTCCTCTTATGGATCGGCTCAAGCTCTCCTAGGCATGGAGTTGACACCTAGTCTCAACTTCGGCGCCACCATTGAGTACAAAGCCCAAACTGCGGCAAAAAAAAATTGGCCTCCTAAACAGAGTGAAGCGATAATTCACGCCTAGACAGCTTTTAACCCTGTACAAAGCACAAGTCCGATCCTGCATGTAGTACCTATTGCAGCCACCTCTGGGATGGGTCAGCTAAATACCAACTTGCTGCGGTTGACTCAGTAGAACGCAGAGCTAAGAGGCGAGGAGAGGAGGTATTCTACAGAATGTACTTCGGAGTGAGCCCGAGTGAACAGGCTTCTTCTGGGTAAGCTCGCTCCATCGTCGACTTTGTCTCTGTCACCTCTGACCTAGACTCGAGTCAAGAGCAAACACATCTAAAATAAAAATAAAAAATGGTCCCGGCTGTCAATCGTGGATCTTTGATAATCGTTACGGGTCGTCAGAAGCCCGAAAGTCTGACACCCAGTCTTACCAAGGGATATCGTATTACACAGTAAATGAGGTGTGGAGGTCAGATAGCCAGTCGCTCCGTCGCTCCATGTAAAATACTGGTATTCAGCTGCATCCGGTTAGACGACCCCAAGATAGTTGAGAAAAGACTAGGCAGATTGATTTATTGCAAATACATTGCAATGTGCTTTGAATGATTTGATAAGTAGTGATGAATACGGAAGAACCCAAGCGTTGTCGACCACGAAATTGTTTCCTTTCAGGTTACTTGAAATAACTTTTCGTTCCATACAAAATGTATGAGAAATGGTCAGACCTGCTGTCTTGTATGGTTCAGAATGTTGGGCCACAAAAGGGATGAATGAAATGCAATTGCATGCGGCTGAGATGAGAATGCTTAGAGCGATGTGTGGTGTTACGCGCATGGATAGAATTAGGAATGAGTATATAAGAGGAAGTCTGAAAGTGGCACCGCTGACCAGTGGCGTAACTATAGGGTGGCAGGACCGGCAAAATGCCACGGGCCCCCGGCCTGACGGGGCCCCCGGCCCGTGAGGCTGTGAGCTCGACAAAATAGGTTATCTAACTTGGCTATTCTGTCTATTGAAAATTCTTTGGCCCGATCTTTAAACTTTGATGATGTTATTGATACAAGTTTGCTGAACAGAAAGCTCGGAGAAAAGAATTTTATTAATAAATATCTTGTTAACTTAACTGTTATTTTATTATAATTGTGTAACATCTATGCTTTTGAAATTTAGATATTTATCTAAAATGGACACAATGTTACTATTGGGTATAACTACGAGTATCTCAGTGATTTATTAAAACTAAATTAAAATGTAACGAGTTTTCTTGGGGCCCCATGCAATGGATTTGCCAAGGGCCTCAGATGGTATAGTTACGCCACTGCCACTGACTGAAAAGTTATGTGGAAATAGGTTGTCGTGGTGTGGGCATGTGATGCGGAGGAATGAAGAAAATGTCGTGATGAAAGTCTTGTGTATGGATGTGGATAGCTATGAGCTTAGAAAGAAATGATAGTTGGACTGTGTGAAAGATGATATGGGTAAAAAGGGGGTGACTACAAAGATAACGACTGATAGAGGAGTATGGAAGAAAAAAACATGTTGCGCTGACCCTAAATAAATTGGGATAAAGGCAGGAGAATGATGATGACAAAATATATGAGAAAATGAATTTTCTTCATTTTTTTTTTCGTGAATTTTTCCCAGTTTTTAACAGATATTTTGCTACCCAAACCACAGCCGAGAAGGGTACCTCGTAACACAGACCGATAAAAGTTCACGAGATTGGTCAAAGTAGGATTAAGCAGCTTACCTAACTCCCCTTCCGGCCGAAAGTACAATAGCCAACTTAGATGAACATGTAAACAACATAACAAACATACCTTTCTAGCTACGAGCAATCTTGCCTCCTCACGCTACCCAAGCAGGGAGTTAGACAGTCCCGGTGGAGACCAGAACTGGAAAGACACCGACACAAACTAAGAAAGCTTTTCAACAGAGCCAAGAACACACGGTGGCCAGGGGACTGGGACCGATACACAATAACACGCAAAACATATAAAAAACTAATACGCCTAAGAGGAAGGAACGGCTGGAGACGTTTCTGTACCAACATTAAAAATAGCAACCAGGCTATGAGGGTCAAAACCTGTCTTGCTATCATTCTATAGGATGTCTCAAAAGACCAGACAATACTTACACAACTCATTACTATACTCACTCATTATACTTTAAATATATGAGAAAATGAATTGTATAAGAGTACTTATACAATTCATTTTCTCATATATTTTGTCATCATCATTCTCCTGCCATTATCCCAATTTATTTAGGGTCAGCGCAACATGTTTTTTTCTTCCATACTCCTCTATCAGTCGTTATCTCTGTAGTCACCCCCTTTTTACCCATATCATCTTTCACACAGTCCAACTATCATTTCTTTCTAAGCTCATAGCTATCCACATCCATACACAAGACTTTCATCACGACATTTTCTTCATTCCTCCGCATCACATGCCCACACTACGACAACCTATTTCCACATAACTTTTCAGTCAGTGGCAATGGCGTAACTATACCATCTGAGGCCCTTGGCAAATCCATTGCATGGGGCCCCAAGAAAACTCGTTACATTTTAATTTAGTTTTAATAAATCACTGAGATACTCGTAGTTATACCCAATAGTAACATTGTGTCCATTTTAGATAAATATCTAAATTTCAAAAGCATAGATGTTACACAATTATAATAAAATAACAGTTAAGTTAACAAGATATTTATTAATAAAATTCTTTTCTCCGAGCTTTCTGTTCAGCAAACTTGTATCAATAACATCATCAAAGTTTAAAGATCGGGCCAAAGAATTTTCAATAGACAGAATAGCCAAGTTAGATAACCTATTTTGTCGAGCTCACAGCCTCACGGGCCGGGGGCCCCGTCAGGCCGGGGGCCCGTGGCATTTTGCCGGTCCTGCCACCCTATAGTTACGCCACTGGTCAGCGGTGCCACTTTCAGACTTCCTCTTATATACTCATTCCTAATTCTATCCATGCGCGTAACACCACACATCGCTCTAAGCATTCTCATCTCAGCCGCATGCAATTGCATTTCATTCATCCCTTTTGTGGCCCAACATTCTGAACCATACAAGACAGCAGGTCTGACCATTTCTCATACATTTTGTATGGAACGAAAAGTTATTTCAAGTAACCTGAAAGGAAACAATTTCGTGGTCGACAACGCTTGGATTCTTCCGTATTCATCACTACTTATCAAATCATTCAAAGCACATTGCAATCTATTTGCAATAAATCAATCTGCCTAGTCTTTTCTCAACTATCTTGGGGTCGTCTAACCGGATGCAGCTGAATACCAGTATTTTACATGGAGCGACGGAGCGACTGGCTATCTGACCTCCACACCTCATTTACTGTGTAATACGATATCCCTTGGTAAGACTGGGTGTCAGACTTTCGGGCTTCTGACGACCCGTAACGATTATCAAAGATCCACGATTGACAGCCGGGACCATTTTTTATTTTTATTTTAGATTTGTTTGCTCTTGACTCGAGTCTAGGTCAGAGGTGACAGAGACAAAGTCGACGATGGAGCGAGCTTACCCAGAAGAAGCCTGTTCACTCGGGCTCACTCCGAAGTACATTCTGTAGAATACCTCCTCTCCTCGCCTCTTAGCTCTGCGTTCTACTGAGTCAACCGCAGCAAGTTGGTATTTAGCTGACCCATCCCAGAGGTGGCTGCAATAGGTACTACATGCAGGATCGGACTTGTGCTTTGTACAGGGTTAAAAGCTGTCTAGGCGTGAATTATCGCTTCACTCTGTTTAGGAGGCCAATTTTTTTTTGCCGCAGTTTGGGCTTTGTACTCAATGGTGGCGCCGAAGTTGAGACTAGGTGTCAACTCCATGCCTAGGAGAGCTCGAGCCGATCCATAAGAGGAATAGATGTACCCCGAAAAGTTGGAGTTTGGTCGAAACGACTCCTTTTTACATAAATATAGAATACCTGGCTGAAGTAGGTCATTGATGTGCAGCAGGAAAAAAGTTGCAGAGAGAACAGACCCCAGAGGAACTACGGCATCAATAGCCATGAGGTCAGAGGAGCAGCCATCAACTACTACTCGGATTGACCGTTCACTAAGGAAGTCTGATATCCAGCTACAAAAATCAGCTGAGATGCCATAAGCAGGAACCAAATTCACTTTTTTTGGTTTTCTTAGGTCGGCCAGTATAGGCAATATTACACTTTTTTACAGTTCCAGGTAGAAATCTATATCCTGCATGGTATTCTTGAACAGAGTAGGTATTGTGACGATTGTAGACACAGTCTAATCTCAGCGGGTCTGCACCGACCTTTAGCTGGCAGTTAAGAATGTTGGAGAGTCGATGGAATTATTTTAGAAGAGTAGGTGTGAATTTTGTTTCATGTCATGTTTATTTAATTTTTAACCGACTTTCGAAAAAGGAGGAGGTTCTATGTTCGACTGTATGTATGTTTTTTTTTTTTTTTTATGTATGTCCTCGCATTTCTCCGTCAGTTGTGGACCGATTTTCAAAATTCTTTTTTTATCCGAAAGAACATACTCCCGAGGTGGTCCCATATAAATTTTATCGAAATTGCTTTAGCGCTTTTTGAGAAACTGAACAAAAACGAAAAATACGCATATCTTGATGACGTTTTTGTGTTCTCCAAATGTTTAAATTCCACGTTCCATGTTATTGGGGTTTTTAGTTCTGGGGTATAACAACTAAAAAGCGAAAAATAAAAAACTTTTTTACAAAAAAAAAACAACCGACTTCCAAAAAAAAATACACTAAAAATTTAAAAATAACTTTAATTTCGGAAGTCGGTGTCAAATATCGAAGAAATAAAATACAAACACCGACTTCCGAAATTAAAGTTATTTTTAAATTTTTAGTGTATTTTTTTTTGGAAGTCGGTTGTTTTTTTTTGTAAAAAAGTTTTTTGTGTAATATTAATCATAGTTTTTTGTGTTTCATGTTCAATTCAATGAGGGACGCGACCGCGACCGTCGAAGATTGAAGACAGAACGTACTGTGCGTTATTGTTAATGTTTTACGTTTTTTTAGATTAGCTTAGGATACGAGCGCGGTCCAGCATGGCGTTGTTTCTAGCTTCAATAGATCAAAGTATTTCATGTCGGCCCAGTCGATGCTTATCGCTTTGCTAAAAAAGCATAGTCTTTGCAAAGGGTGTCTGGTTGACACCATCGGTTCAGCTGATGATTGAGGGCCCACAGGTCAGTCAATATGGACTGGTAGTTAATATAGAGTTTAACACTTAATGATTTTTAAAAGTTTTGCCACTGGAGCGGGGTCAACGTTTAACGTTTATTCGAACTGGCACAGTTCTGTCTTTGTCTTCTCTGACACGATAAGCGTCCGATAAGTTAAAGTCATGATTGTAAAGGTTTACGTTAGTTATTAATCCCCTTCTGGGACACACATCAGTGTGTTGACACATTATTTTATTTGTATTAGAGGGATGCTTGGCGTCTTTTTCGCCAGTTTTGGTGCCAGGAGTTTCAAACATGACGAGTTTGTTGGTGCTCATTGGCACCATAGCTAATATTGAAGTTGAAGACACATGCTGTAGTATCAGGACAAGTCGTTCGTCCTGTCTTGAGGCGTCTTCTGCAAAGGACATACCCTTAATGTACTGTTATTTCTGGCTTTAGGTAAATGTTCGTATTAAGGTTAGGTAGGTGTCGATCGACTCTCCAAATGTGTAATGAATAGAAGACTTACTAGCGTTTGCGCTTCTATTCGTAGTGGCGTAGCTCATGTGACGATTGTAGATACAGCCTAATCTCAGCGGGTCTGCACCGGCCTTTAGCTGGCAGTTAAGAATGTTGGAGAGTCGATGGAATTATTTTAGAAGAGTAGGTGTGAATTTTGTTTTATGTCAGACTAGAGTTTAGCCCTTGGAAGTGGGCACACACATGTAATTATTTTAATCAGGAATAAACCTAGAAGTGCCCTGACCCTCGTTATTGATGGTGAGAATATATTTTTAATGTATTAAGAAAGAAGGTCCGGCAAAACCTATCTTTATAACTGAAATCCTGACCCTGAAAGCACAACGTCTATATTATCTTGCTAGAAACTACGCGAAGGACAACGGCTACAAGTTTTGCTGGACATCTTTTGGGAAAGTCTTTCTGAGAAAAATTGAAGGTGGTAAGCAAATATGGGTTAAGAGTGAATCTGACATCAACAATCTTCGTCTGAATAATTGACTAGCGACTATATCATGTTTCCTTGTCTGGACTACTGAAGTGTTTTCTTTTTATTTATCATACTTCGTCATAGTGTTGACAATTGTTTGTCATTTGATATCTACAAAGTTCAAGCAGATTATTCAATGTAAATCCAAACTTATTTATACACTTCACACACATACACACAACCGCGTTTACCAATTAATGACATATACAACATCAATTATTGCAAATGTACGTAGCAAGATCATCCTTGAAGCATTCCATGTTTATCCATTTTTCTTTTGTAAAACACCTATAACTTGTGACATAAATTTTAATTCTATTCCCAATGGCTACTAATTTCAATCCATTGTTATCAGATTTAGATAATATCTCTGTGGCAAATAGCTACCTTTGTGACCCTGATACTTGTAATTTGACTTTACGAAGCTCAACGATGAAATCTCTGAAAATCATAACGCAAAATATTCGCAATATTTATAAGAATCTTGATAATTTTCAAGCAAAACTAGCCAGATTCACTTTCAACATCGACATTATAATACTCACAGAATGCTGGCTAAATGAACATAAACCTGTCCCTATTCTTGATTACTATGAAGCTTTCTCCTCTAAAACCAGGCTTAATCAAAATGTTGGCATCGTAATTTATGTTAGGAAAAATATAAAATGTACTGTTGAAGAACCGCAGTCGGACGACGCGAGCTTCCTATTGCTTCAGGTTCACTCTGATACTACCATCCTAGCTGTGTATAGATCTCCATCAACACATTGTACTAGTAGTTTTCTGAACTCACTAGAAGTGATCATACGTCCAATAAAAACCAAACACATAATTATAGCCGGGGACATGAACATCGATATTAAACCTAGCAATAGTGACAGAAACAGTGCATCCTACCTGAATTTGACTGCAGAACTAGGGCTACTAACTAAGGCTAAGAACTAGGGCTAAGAACTAAGGCTACCCGGCACACGTCTATACAACAAGGCTTGCCAACTGTCTTGATCATATAATGATAAACACACCCGATTCTGCCGCTGCCTTTGTTATAGACTCAACCGTGACTGACTGTTTACTAGCTACACTGACTAGTCGATCTGCTGACCTAATGAGATGCACTAGAAGGGTTGAAGGTAAAATAAAACCACATCTGTGTTCTGATCTAAGCTGGTCGTTTATTAGAAATGGTTAAGGACCCCAACCAAATCGTGTGAAGCAAACGATAGCGCGATCTATTTCGACGCCAACGCCATCTATCGAGCTTAGGATTAAACTTTTTATTTATTTAGTGTTAATCTTGAACATACCACCCACCAAGGACATTTAGTGGCGGAATGTCCTTTACAATTTGACCTTATTACGAATACATTATTTAAAAGCATATGAGTTAATCCAACTCAATAATCACCCATTCTTTTAAAAAAGAAATCCTTTTAAATAATTGCTCTAAACTCACATGTACATATAAAGATAATCGAAAACTTGAGTTCATAACAGGTATCAAGAAATTCGGTAAAATTGATTTAGCTACTAACTAAGCTAAACACAAGGTAAATATAGAAAACAATATGTATATAAACCAAAAAATATCATGCAAGTATACAAAAACATGTAAAAACATTAAAACAATAGTATATAAAGATTAAAAACAATGTAAAAGATAAAAAATGTAAATATTAATTTTTTTTTGATTGGGTGAAATACATATTTTATTGGTTTTTTTCTTTTCAAAGAATCACATTAACCTATATTGACCTATGTTGACCTATAATGACCTATGTTGACCTAAATTGACCTATGTTGATCTATATTGACCTATATTGATCTATGTTGACCTATGTTGACCTATGTTGACCTATGTAGACCTATGTTGACCTATATTGGACTGTTTTGACCTATTTTGAACTGTGTTGAACTATATTGAACCATATTGAACTATTTTGAACTCTTTTGAACTGTGTTGAACTATACTACACTATATTGAACTGTACTACATTTTGTGAGAATAACACCACAGTCCGTAAGGAACAACGGTGGTGACCAGACCGGGGAGGGGTACTGTGTAGCGTAAAGGAAGATTGTACTACAAATCTTACTGAAATAGACCGGGGTCTGTGTTTCAACACCTACAACCTGGAGGTTCTATGAATTCTAAAGCACGAAAACGATTCTCTAAAAAGGTATCAAATTCTACAAAGGTTGGCAAGTAATTTGAATCATGATTGCTAATACTAACTTCCCATTGCTTTCTTGTTTCTGGATCAAACTTAAAAGTAACTAAATGAATGATGATGATATCCCAAGTCGTCACATCCACCTTTAAAAGTTTTAAAGCATTTAGGCAATCGTTTGTTGTATCAAGTAACGCCTTTAGCGAAGTTGCTGACTCAGCCTGCATGCGTTTCTGGGCAAAAAGTCGTTTTAAGGTACAGTTAACTAAGTATTTTTTATTACTATATCTTTTCTCTAATTGGTTCCAGCACTGAATGTAATTTGATTCAGTAACCGGTGTTTGTCTCACTAATTGTTCAGCTTCACCGTTAAGGTGGCCTTTTAGATAGTGCATTTTTTGAACGTTATCCAGGCTGTCATTGTTGTGTACAAGTGAAACAAATAAATCCCGAAATGTTATCCATTCTGTATATTTACCGCTAAAAGTCGGAATGGAGATCTTAGGCAATTTAACAACCGCACTTGTACTTGATTTAGCTGCACTACTGGAAGTACCCAGTTCTTTACTAGGCTCTTTGGTAACAATTTATTTAGCATTGTTTTTCTTAAACAGGTATAAGTAATATAAGTATCTGCCGTACTATCATACAATTCCGCTAGATCTGGATTCCCTTGTGTTGTATGTCGCTCGTGAAGTTTGGTGTAATTACTAGTGAATAAGCCCCAATCTCTTTCTAACAACTCTTGTCTCGTTTGTATGTACTCCATGGAAAGTCTATCCTTAGCACTCTTTTTAAAATTAATGAAGCCACGTTGAATAACATTTTGAAGTTCTTTTAAAAGATTAATTAATCCTTCCATTTTATTAAAACTAATATTTTAACAATACAATAAATAAAAACTTAATATATAGTTTATAACTGGAATAATCTCATCGATCAACTAAACCACACAAATAAAGTATCTTAGTAAATTATCAATCTAAAATATTCTAAGTCTTGTGACTAAACACATAAACTAAAGCACAAGTATAAAAATTTACTATAATATTCTAAGTGACAAAATAATTTACAAGTGTAAAAATCTACTAAACCATTCTAAGTGACTAAAGCTACAAAATAATCTAAGTTTTTTAAGTTAAAATGTACTGCGGGGGAATTCGGGCATAGATTCCCCGTTCCCTCGTTTTTTACCAAATTTTTCTAAGTCTAACATGCACACTATTAATCTAAGTCAAAAGTCTTTTCTTCTTATAACACCACTGCGATAAATTTACTAAGTCCAAAATTTCTTCGTAAATGGTCAAAGTTAAATTCTTGATAGAAATAAAGTTCACTATTGCTTAAAATATTATAAAACCGCACTTTTTATAAGTAGAAAACAGTACTCACAGTTGCACTTCACACTCACGTCACGTGTATGAGGGTGGTTGTTGCTGGTTGAACTGATGCCACTAAACCAAGTGACTGGTGGCGCCCTCTGCGACGTCACGTTGAACTATCTCAGCCGTCCAACTCCGCTGGACGTAGCTGTCTTCACCTCCTTCTCTGCTGGTGACACTGCTACAAGTACCGCGTACCTTTGCCGCAGCAATCCACTGCGAGTACGGGGGTAGTGGTCCAAGTTGGGCCACTAAATCCAAAAATCCGGCTCTAAGGCCAATGTTTACCAGCTACACTGACTAGTCGATTTGCTGACCTAATGAGATGCACTAGAAGGGTTGAAGGTAAAATAAAACCACATCTGTGTTCTGATCTAAGCTGGTCGTTTATTAGAAATGGTTAAGGACCCCAACCAAATCGTGTGAAGCAAACGATAGCGCGATCTATTTCGACGCCAACGCCATCTATCGAGCTTAGGATTAAACTTTTTATTTATTTAGTGTTAATCTTGAACACTGACCACGCCTCTGTTCTCTTAAACCTCTGTTGCTCAAACTCTAATAACAACAGAAACAACGTGTACAAGAAAATTAATTTCGAAGATGCCCTAGCTCAATTACAAACTGTTGATTTTGCATTTCTCAACAGTAATACGAATGCAAATGAGGCTGCCGCTCGTTTTGTTGAGTATATCTCAAATGCCTTAAAACAACACTCTGCATTAATTTCGCAACCCTGTAGGAAAAGACTGCTTAAGCCCTGGCTTACCCCTGGATTACTGCGATGTATACAACATAGAGATACTCGTAAGCTTCACAAATCTTTCTCAAAAAATTCACAAAATGAAATAGCTAATTTGACATACAAAAGATACAGAAACTTTTGTAACACTATTCTAAAGAAGTTGAAAAGGAATTACGAAAAATCTTTACTTGAAAACGCAAATTGTAATAAAGATAAATGGAATGCTGTCAAATCTATTATTAGCACTTCAAAACAAAAAACCGTTGGAGACCACCTATTGGTCCCTCAGAAGAGTGCCTCAAATACTGTTAATGACATTAATACCTATTTTTCTAACATCGGTAAACTTTTAGCAGATCAAATACCACCAGTTCAAGATAATTATAAATTTGACATAACCTCAGTTCCCAATTCAATCGTCTTACTTCCACCAGATGAAGCCGAAATTGATACATTAATAATGAATCTCAGGAATGACTGTGCTACTGGCTGGGACTCTATTCCTACCAAGTTTCTCAAAATTGCTAGACATTTTATCGTCCCACATTTGACTAAATTAATAAAAATTTGTTTCGCTCAAGGTGTTTTTCCAAATGTTTTTAAAAAGTCTCTTATTACTCCAGTCCACAAGGGGGGCAAGAAGGATGAGGTTGGAAACTACAGGCCCATTTCAGTTCTCACGACCATGTCAAAAATATTAGAAAAGGCATTAAATAACAGGCTAACAAACTTTTTGCAACAGAATAAAATCCTGGCTGATACCCAGTTTGGCTTTAGGTCGGGAAAGAGCACAGAAGACGCTGTGAGTCAACTGGTAAATCACGTCCATTGAACTATATACGTAGTAGTAATACCTCAGTGATCACGTCACACTTAAGCTAGACCAAAAACAGAAATGTGTTGGCATATTTCTTGACGTGGCAAAGGCTTTCGACACCGTCATGATTCCCTACCTTGTGGACAAGGTGGAAAGGATCGGTATACGTGGTACTGCTCTCAAAATTTTTAAGGATTTCCTTTCCGACCGGACGCAAAGAGTTAAAATCGAAAATTATGTTAGTTCTGATGCATGGGTTACCTATGGCGTCCCACAAGGCAGTATCCCCGGCCCGAGTCTCTTCTTGATCTACCTGTGTCAGCTACCACTTACAAGCGGTAAGATATTTACCTACGCTGACGACACGGCATTAGTATTTCATGGGGGGACCTGGGACGAAGTTCGGCAATGTGCTGAGCTGGGACTGCATAAAATAGGCCACTGGTTAAGATTTAACCGCCTTACCTTGAACCTCTCTAAATCTACATATCTCCAATTCTCTTTCTCCAAAATTAAACCTATAAGAATAAATACTAAACTACATGACTGCAACATGGCTTCTTCTGTGGAATGCTCATGCACAGCCTTATCAAAGTCTACACATGTCAAATATCTTGGTGTGATAGTGGATGAAAAGCTTGGCTGGCGACAACACATTGACATCACAACAACGCGTATAAGGAAACTTATTTGGGCTTTCAAAAAACTGAGACACGTAGCAAAGTTCGAACTCCTTCGCACTGTGTACTACGCGCTTGTGCAGTCGGTCTTGGGTTATTGCGTTACTGTTTGGGGTGGTGGATGCAAGACTTTTATGATACACCTCGAAAGGGCCCAAAGATCCCTACTTAAAGTCATGACTTTTAGACCCTTCAGATTTCCCACCAAGATCCTACACGAAAAGTGTGTAGTGCTTACCGTGAGACAGAATTTTATTTTGCAGGTTGTTCTCAAGCAGCATGGTATTACGCCACATATTTCCCAAAAAAATAAAAAGCGCACTATAACAAATGTTTGCTTACCTGTGCGCTGCCACACTGCGTCTGGTAGGCGACAACAAGCATTTCTCGCCATTTTTCTCTACAATAAGCTGAACAAAATCCTAAATATGAATTCCCTTACAACCCGCGAAACAAAAACCAAGGTAAAGATCTGGCTACTGAAACAAGACTATTACGCAACTGAAAGTCTGATGCAACCAAATTAAATATAAACATAGAACACAAAACTTTTGGTATTCCTCGCAAACATTTACACATAAGCTTGACTTTTTAACGATTTCGAAGTCTGCTGTTGATTTACAGTAATTTTAAGTTAATCCTTGTTTTTTTTTTGACTAAATAATCCCTATATCTTTAGTTAATTTTAAGGTTTAGACATGTCCTAATTTTGAGTTAATTTTTCTATTTTATTGATTAATTGATATGCTTTATGATTTAATTATTGTTTTTTGACTACTTAATTTTTCTAATGTTATTTGTATTTTTCTTTTTTTTTTTCCTTTGTTTATAAAGTTGTTTAGATTTAAATATTTGTTAGAATTAATTTTTTTACGTGCTAAATTGTAATCATTGAAGAAGTCACTGGCTCCTGAAATACAGGTACTCTACCTAGCTCAGGAGTCAGGGTTTAATTTTTCTGTAAACTGTGTTTGTCCCAATAAAGAATTATTATTATTCCGTTTATTCATTTTTATAGACATATTAATTACATTTTTAAATATTTAAATATAAAGGATAAAAAAAACATTTAAAAATATAAAAAATAGTATCCCACCGGTATCGGGAATAGGGTCCAAGCTACCGGCGGTCAGGGCTCCAGAGAGAGGAACCGCCTGACAATGCGAGCCGTGTCCAGAAGTACTGCTTTCTGAATCAAGCCCTTGATCCAGCCGCCTAACGAGAGCCTCCTGAGGTGTTGGTCGAGGCTCGTGGCTATTAAGCCATTGGCTGACACGACTATCGGTACAATGATCGCTGAGTCCACATCCCACATGTCGACAACCTCGCGAGCCAAGTCAATATACTTGATTAGTTTATCTTTCTCGGCTTTCACGAGGTTCTCGTCATGTGGGACGGTAATGTCAACAATCATTGCACGCCTCTCGATTCGGTCCACCACCACTATATCAGGCTTATTGGCTACAATAGTCCTGTCAGTGATGATGGACCGATCCCAGTACAATGAGATATGACCATTATCGAGAACTGGGTCGGGAGCATATCTGTAGTACGGCACTTCCGATTCCACAAGAGAGTATTTCAGAGCAAGTTGCTGATGGATAATCCTGGCTACAAGGTTGTGCCTATGCAAGTACTCACCGTTAGCCAGACGAGAACAACCAAAGATTATGTGGCGGATTGATTCTCCCGGACGATGACATGCCCGACATATGTCAACCGTGCCGTCCTTCACAATAAATCTCCGGTAATTTTTCGTCATGATAACTTCGTCCATAATTGCACAGACAAAACCTTCGGTTTTCCCAAAGAGGTCACCGACACGCAGCCAGGCTACGGACGCTAGTTGGTCTACATCGGGCCCATGTAGGGCCCGGAAAAAGCGTCCGTGAAGTTCCTTACTCTGCCATACTTCTCTGCGATCGTTAGTGTCAAGCACTAGAGGTTTGCGCCAGTTCTCGTTAGCCAAGGAGAGTGGAGTAAGGCCCTTGTCCACCGCCACTACATCTCGATGCATACCCACGTCAGCAGCTAGGAAATATTCCCTTAGACTGCATACCTCGTGGTTGTGGAGGGTCTTAGCATTTAAAAAGCCTCGGCCTCCACACTTCCGCGGGATATACAGTCTCATCACCGACGAACGTGGGTGATGCATTCGAAATGCAGTCAGCAGTGTACGGACACGCCTATCCAGGGCGTCAAGTTCTGTTTGAGTCCATTTGAGTACGCCGAAAGAGTACATCAATACCGGCATGACCCAACCGTTGAAGGCGCGCACCTTGTTTCCACCTGATAGAAGGCTATTAAATACCTTCTTCAGGCGGCCAAAGAAGCGCTCCTTCAACGATTGCTTCATGTCAGCAATATTGATACCTAACGCTTCCGACATACCCAAATACTTATAGGTTTCGGTTGGAGAGAGGGATCTCAGGTTTATGGAATCCGAGAGTTGAGTTCCCACGGATTCCACAATCTCCCCTCGCTTTACATGCATGACCGCACATTTGTCCACACCAAACTCCATCCTGATGGCACTACTGAAGGTTTGAGTTACCTTCAGTAGCTCCATCAGTTGCAGATTGCTGGGGGCAAAAAGTTTCAAGTCATCCATGTAAAGGAGGTGAGATATAACCTGACCACCTCTCTTCAACCGATAGCCTAGCCCTGAATTCTCCAGCAGTGTGCTTAGAGGATTCAAGGCTAGGCAAAACCAAAGCGGACTCAAACTGTCACCCTAGAATATACCCCGCTCGATCCTTACCGGTTCGCTATTCCTCTGGATATTTCGACATCCTGGATAGCGAAGGATCGTCCTCCATTGCCCCATACACGACATCAAGAAGGTGCGTAGCGTTGCATCAACTTTATACAATTCTAGCACCCTCATGAGCCATGTATGAGGAACTGAGTCATAGGCCTTCTTATAGTCTATCCAACATGTCGACAGATCCTTTCGGGAACGCCGAACCTGCTGGCTAATGGTCATATCGATGAGGAGCAGCTCCTTAGTACCACGGGACCCATTCCTACATCCATTTTGAGAGGCAGACATGATACAATTACTATCTATATGTGTGTTAATCTTAGCTCTCAAAATGGATGTAAGAACCTTATAGACCGTCGGTAAGCACGTGATCGGTCTATAATTTTTAGGACTCAAACTGTCACCCTGGAATATACCCCATTCCAGGGTGACAGTTTGAGTCCGTTTTGTTGAGTTGTTATGAGCTTAGAAAGAAATGATAGTTGGACCGTGTGAAAGATGATATGGGTAAAAAGGGGGTGACTACAGAGATAACGACTGATAGAGGAGTATGGAAGAAAATAACATGTTGCGCTGACCCTAAATAAATTGGGATAAAGGCAGGAGAATGATGATGACAAAATATATGAGAAAATGAATTTTCTTCATTTTTTTTTCTTAATTCTTTATTGTACACCAAAAATTTCACATAGTACTTATTGGTTACACAATGCATGTACAAAGGCGAGCTTAACTCAATGTTGAGTTTTCTCCCAGCAAACCTTTGAGTGATAGAGAGAGATCACATTTGAGGGTAGGATCCAGTGCACAAAACATATAAACCTACATAAATAATTCCAAATGTATATTATACCTACATACTAATAAATACAATATATACTAATATTATGTCAATTTGAAAGGAAGTGCTCTTTGATTTTCTTCTTGAAGACATCTAGAGAAGGACTGTCGCGTAGTGAGTGTGGGAGAGAGTTCCAGAGACGCACTGCAGTAACAGAAAAGGAGCCATTATAGCGGCTGGAAGTGTGACGCGGAGTACGAAGGAGAAGAGAATTGACAGTGCGACAGGGTTTACCCCTCGGGATGAAGTACTCAAACCGTTCACGAAGGTATTGAGGAGAAAAAGGATTGTGCAGGATAGTATAGAGAAGAGATAGGGTATGGGTATCTCGCCGACGCCGAATCGTCAGCCACCTCAATTTGGTCCGAAACTCCGACACATGGTCGTATTTGCGGAGGCCAAAAATGAAGCGGATGCACAAGTTCTGCAGTCGCTCAAGTTTATTTAGGAGTACCTCCGTAGCATCTAGAAAACAGACATCCGCATAGTCTATTAGCGGTAGGAGAAGAGATTGAGCAAGAGTGACCTTAGTGTGAAATGGTAAGAATTTTTGGAGACGTTTAAGAGACTGAAAAGAGTAGAAGACCCTCTTACTAACATCTGCAATATGTACTTCCCAAGAGAGGTTAGTGTCCATATGGACGCCTAGATTTTTAGCGGTTTTCGAGTACAATATGGGCACCGAATCATACACTACCGGCGGGAGAGACTGGTGATCTAAAAGGCTGAGCATGTATCTGCCACCAATAATGAGCGCTTGCGACTTAGTTGGGTTCAGTAAGAGTCCAAAAGATTTAGCCCACTTGTTGATATTTTCAAGGTCATCATTGATGGCATCCACAGCCCCAGCGAGTTCACCCACTTTAAAGTGACGGTATAACTGCAAGTCGTCTGCATAGAGATGATAGTTAGAAGTTAGGACCTTAGTGATAGCGTTTATAAAAACTGAGAAAAGAAGAGGAGAGAGAACGCCACCCTGAGGTACACCCGCAGCCAAATCACACCATTCAGAGGAACCCTCATCAGACCGAACAGACTGCGAGCGACCCCGAAGATAAGATTTGAACCACTCAATTACCGGCGCAGAGACATTAAGGGAGGAAAGAATTCCTAAGAGGATGTCAAAGTCAACTGAGTTAAAGGCACTGCTGAAGTCCAGTAAAACCAACACTGTCAGACATTTGTTTTCCATAGCCAGTCTTATATCGTCAGTTATTTTGACCAGAGTTGTCACGGTGCTATGGCCAGGTCTGAAACCTGATTGGTAAGGACTCAGCAGGCCATTAGAGGACAGATAAAAAGACAGTTGCTTCTGAACAACGCTCTCGAGAACTTTGGAGAGGATTGGGAGAATGGATATTGGACGAAACTGGGATAGTGAGGAAGGATTTTGAACTTTAGGAAGCGGTAGGACGTGAGCCCTCTTCCACGCTGAAGGAAAGGAGTTATTGAAGAGGGAAAAATTTACAATGTGGGTGATGACAGGAACTATTTCACTCAAAATAGGTAGGAACATTTGGAGCTGTAGGCCATCGTCACCTACCGCCTTGGTGGAGATGGATTGGAAACATTTCTTAATATCTAGCTCAGTAATTGGGTGGAAAGTGAAAGAAGTATTTGCTGGCAAAGGAAGATTGGAAAGATCATTAAGAGTCGAAGATTTAACATCGTTATCGAGTATAATTGGTGACGTAGAAAAGTGCGCATTAAGTGCATTGAGGTCCATTTTATCAAGAGAACTCTTGCTAGAGGCTTTGCCAATACCAAGAGTCTTTAAAAATTGCCATACTTGTGTTGGATTTAAGGTATCAATTGAGTTGTGAATGTGGCGCCTTTTCGCATTCCTACACAAACGACTGCAGCGATTTCGCATCTTCTTATAAAGGTCCCAGTTTTCCTCAGTGGGCCGCTTCCTGTATAGACGCTTGGCCTTATCACGCTTCGCCATCAGGTTTTTTAGATCAGGGGAAAGCCATGGTGCAGGAAGGTATTTGACTCTCACCTTTTTAAGGGGAGCATGAGCATCATACAAATCCAACATAGTCCTGCTGAAAACTGACACCATAGAGTCCATATCCTCGCTGGTGAACACAGAAGACCAGTCAATCCCACCCGCATCAGCCCTCAAACGCTCCAAATCAACGTTTTTAAAACTACGAAGAAAGAGAAATTTGGCCTTGCGTTTAGGAGGTCGAATTTTATAGGAAAGGTAAATGAGGTCATGGTAGGAAAAAGGAGCAGGAAGCTGTCCATGTGTGGCTACTTTGTTAGGGTCAGAAACTAAAATTAGATCTAAGAGAGAAGGAGTACAGTGAGGGGCCCTATGAGTAGCATTTAGCGGAAGTAATTGCATATTGACAGAAGAGGCAAGTGATTGGAGTTTACGGCTGCGTGAATCTCCCTTGAGCAAACAAGTATTGAAGTCTCCGAGAATAAGTGTATGATCATATAGTGATGAAAGATTTTCTAATTTAGTTTCGAAGGAGGAAAAGTAGTCAATTTGGCAAGAGGGACTATAATAGACACCTAAAAGTAGTTTTGTGTGATGAAAATTAATTTCAATGAATAGGTGTTCAGCAAACTTTGAGTAGGCACTCGGAGACTGGTCAACAATCTTATAGCTGATATCACCACGTAGATAAATGGCAACCCCTCCACATCCCTTGCCAGTTCTGTCATTTCGCACAATTTTGTATCCAGGCAGAGAATACTGCGTGGAAGGAAGAGCAGGCTTGAGAAACGTTTCAGATACAAGGACAGCGTGGACAAGTTCAGAGTCGAAGGACGATACCAAATCAGAATAATGAGCTGGAATGCTTTGAGCATTTATGTGAACAGCGTTAAAAAATTTGCGACAGTTGGAAAATGTTGAAGAAAGGTAGTCTCGAAGATTCAGATTCAGAGAATTGGCATCACTAAAAGCACTGGCAAAGCTCTGATCTGACTCACAAGAAGATGAGCATGAAAAAAAAAACTATTTTCTACGAGATTATCTGACATAATTAAATATAAATATAAAAATAAATATTAAAAAAAAAAAAATAACTAATTTCAAAAATTAACTTCAGCACTCAAACCTCGATGCACTCGCCGGCTACATTAGTTTTAATTAATTTCCTAAAAAGATAAAAAGCCCGTAGGCCAAACAAAATAAATCCACAGTAGTCTGTTTCCGAACGAAACACGGGACATTATAAATGTCAAACATGTCAATTGACATTACTGACATAAGTAATTATGTAAATAATCAAACAAAAAAGAAAACTTAAAATATCGAGTGACCGACAGTATACAACATAAAAATTATAAGTACCGTACCTATTATAATTATACTCATAGAGGAATGGAAGACCCGCAATGAAGATTCATCACTTTACTGTCTTGCGAGCTCTCCACAGAGTACATTATAATATATAGAAAGAGCTCTCTTATCGGGCACTGGCTTCGACGTTACGGCTGAGGGTTCAGCAACGGGAAACTGAGCCACAAGTTCTCGATATTCCGAAGCAAACTCAATCTTCCGTCGCGATCCCTCGGAAACCTGGATGACAATCTTCCCGTCAGACGTCCAACACTTATGTATCCCGAAGTGCTTCCGAGCATTCATAAAAATCTCGTGTCTAGGCTTAGTCAGGAACTCGGAAAGCGTCAGACCGGAGCCTTTCAGCTTGGTTTTATTTCGCCACACCTCGTTCCGTACGATACGGCTTTCAAATCGAACTAATAGGGGACGAGGTTTGCTGGTGTTGCTTCCAAGGCGGTGACAGGCTGTTATGTCTTTAGAGGTGACGTTGACCACTTCCAAACGCTCCGACAAAATGTTAAGGAATTTTTTGCTTGGATCAGCTTCCTTATCCTCAGTCAGGCCATGCAGCAGAAGGACCTTAGCACGGGATGTCATTTCATGCCTATCCAGCCCCAACACAAGCAACTCCATCTGGAACTTTAGCGAACTCAACGTTTTCCAAACTAGGGTTTTAAACTCAGTGAAGTCCTTGGATAGGCTGGCAATTGTCTTATGTGAAGCCTCACCACTGGCATTCTTCAAGTCTTCCTCGTATTGTGACATTCTTGAGGCAAATGTGGAAGAAAGCTCCTCCACAGTGCTTGACAATTTGGAGTACAGGTCCATTTCAGTGAAGTGCAGTGTTTGCAGTGTAGAGAAGTGGTGTCAAGGAGATTTGATGAACTGACTGAGTGCACCAGAGGTTAATGTACTATTTTATAACGTTTCTTGCATTTAAAAGTTAGTTTTAATATTTTTCTTTAATTAAATATATGAGAGCTCAAAATTTCTATTGTTTTACTTGGGACTACCCTCTTAACTTCTCGTTTTTCGTGAGTTTTTCCCAGTTTTT
This sequence comes from Polia nebulosa, assembly GCA_951329385.1. NCBI lineage: Eukaryota > Metazoa > Arthropoda > Insecta > Lepidoptera > Noctuidae > Polia > Polia nebulosa. Next base: position 5,497,699 of record OX589610.1, on the reverse strand, counting down.
AACAGATATTTTGCTACCCAAACCACAGCCGAGAAGGGTACCTCGTAACACAGACCGATAAAAGTTCACGAGATTGGTCAAAGTAGGATTAAGCAGCTTACCTAACTCCCCTTCCGGCCGAAAGTACAATAGCCAACTTAGATGAACATGTAAACAACATAACAAACATACCTTTATCTAGCTACGAGTAATCTTGCCTCCTCACGCTACCCAAGCAGGGAGTTAGACAGTCCCGGTGGAGACCAGAACTGGAAAGACACCGACACAAACTAAGAAAGCTTTTCAACAGAGCCAAGAACACACGGTGGCCAGGGGACTGGGACCGATACACAATAACACGCAAAACATATAAAAAACTAATACGCCTAAGAGGAAGGAACGGCTGGAGACGTTTCTGTACCAACATTAAAAATAGCAACCAGGCTATGAGGGTCAAAACCTGTCTTGCTATCATTCTATAGGATGTCTCAAAAGACCAGACAATACTTACACAACAAACGACTCAGAAACAAGCGAACTACTTCTAAAAATCGACCTCCCAGGTTGCCAGATTGCAATCCATCAAAGCTGGGCGCCGTATGATGAACGAGCTACGAGCAATCTGAATTGGGATGTGGCTTGTGGAGTCGTTGACCAGGATAAGGTAACATGGGCTATCAACACTTTCTTACCGTTCAAGGCAGCAGGAATGGATGAAATCTTTCCAGCCCTGCTCAGATGGAGCGGAGACTCACTACTCGAACACCAGTCGAGTCTTCTGTGCTTGTGTAAAAATCATCTTCATACCAAAACCTGGTAGAGGCGACTACACACAGCCCAAATCGTTCAGGCCCATAAGTCTCACCTCATTCTTCCTGAAGACACTGGAGAGACTAGGGGAAAAAACCATCAGTAACCAAATCACAATATTTAAACCCATACACCCCAATCAACACGCCTACTGCACAGGCAAATCAACCGAATCGGCACTCCATAATGTAGTCTCACGCATAGGTAGTGCACTCAAATTAAAAAACCCAACCCTGGGTGCCTTCATTTACATAGAAGGTGCCTTTGACAAAACTAACTTTGCCAGCATCAGACAGGCTTTGGCCGCGCACGGTGTTGCGCCAACCTTTATAGAATGGATACACATGCTGAAAAACCGAGCTATTAAATTTACTGTGAACACCACCATACGAGGCATTGTGAGCAGAGGCTGCCCGCAGGGTGGGGTGCTGTCGCCACTCCTGTGGAATTTAGTCGCGAACGAGCTCATTACAGAGCTCAATGCTAACAGCCTTTACTCGGTGGGTTACGCAGATATGTCATCTGCGTAAGCTATCATAATTGCCGTGCATTTTGAAGGTGTCCTATGTGACCTCATGAGAAAAGCCTTCAGAATAATCGGGGGCTGGTGTGCTAAACACGAGCCAACCCCTCAAAAACAGAACTAATAATGTTTACCAATAAAAGAGTTCTAGGGCCCTATAAACTACCAAACTCTTTAACACCGAACTAACGCTCAAAGAAGAAGTCAAGTACATAGGAGTGATCCTTGACAGTAAACTTCTATGGAACAAGCACCTTAACAGCAAACTAAACAAAAGCACGATCGCACTCTACCAATGCAAAAAATGATAGGAAGAACATGGGGGCTCTCTCCAAAGATTACGCTGTGGCTCTACACTGCCATGATCAGACCAATGCTGACTTACGGCTCTCTGGTGTGGTGGACGAGGACGGAACTCTCGACCACCAGTACCAGGCTCCAGAAGTTCCAGAGGCTGGCCTGTTCAGCTATAACTGGCTGCATGAGAACCACCCCAACAACAGCAATGAAGATAGCACTGAAAGTAACTTCCCTTAACGTATTCATACAGCAGGAGGCGACACAAGCTGCCATCAGGCTTCTGCACCTAGGCATATGGGGCAAGAACCACACCAGTGCTCATGCGAGCATCCAGGACCGGGCGATCGAATACCAACCACTTATCGCTGCCCCGTGTGACAGAATCCCCAACCAATTCAACAAAAACTATCGTATACAAACAGCAGAGGAAGTAAGAGACCAATCAGGTGTCGATCAAGTACGCATCTACACAGATAACTTAAAAACACACAACGGTTCAGGGGCTGGTATATACTCTCCAGATCTCAACATAAAATTTCACATACCACTAGGCGAACACAGCTCAATTTTCCAGTGTGAGACTGTCGCCCTGACGCAAGCGGCAACGGCCGTAAAGCGTCTGGGGATACAAAACTATGGCATCAGATTTATATCGGACAGTCTTGACGTGCTCAAAGCCTTAGAAAATAGACAGACAAACAACTAATTAATTCTAGAGTGTCCCTGGAGAGTATTTCGTCATCAAACCGAATTACACTCCAGTGGACCAGGGGGCACAGTGGACCCTTTTTTTTTTTGGGAAATCATCCAATGACCCAATGACTTCTCCCGCTCTAGGGTGGACCGGAAGGGCGTGTCAGACTCTTACTGACTAAAACCCACCCCTATTCCTCCCTGCCCTGAATGCCCATGGGCGAGGTAACTCTTTCGAATTTATCCTCAACCCCCGGGCAGACAGTGGACCCTTGGGCAATGACGCCGCGGACGAACTTGCGAAGAGAGGTTCCGAGATGACAGTGCTGGGCACGTACCCTCTTCTTCCCCTGCCTTACTCGCAATTTCGTACATGGATACGCCAGAGATCAACTGATCTCCACAACAACAGATGGTCACAGGCAACAGACTGTAGGCAGTCAAGAATGGCCATGCCGAGCCTGCACCCGCGACTAAACAAACGATTGCTTAGCCTCAATAAAAGTAACCTCGAAATAATGATAGAGACAATCACAGGCCACTGTCTCATCTTTTCAATCTAGGCATCACGAACAGCCCTCTCTGCAGAGGATGTTTTGACGCCGAAGAATCAGCCGCCCACGTCATCCTGGAATGCGAGGCCGTGGCTACCCAACGTTAACAAATCCTCGGAACAGTGAGGTCGCTCCGCGAAGCTCCCAGGAAGCTTCTGTGCTTCTGGGCGGAGTAAGGCTGGCTATGTTAGCCAGGATCCCTACGCACAACGGACCAAATGAGAGTCTAAGTGCGGACAAAGGAGTCCCTTTTCTATTCTATTCTCGTTGTTTTCTAAAAGAAATGTTTTACCTCCCATACAAAACTTGATCAGCTGATGATAACTTTGTATGGAAAATCCATTTTTTTTTTTTAGGAATTTTCTATTTTTTCTTAGAGAAAGTTGTTCATTTCCATGGGCAGAACCGGCTCTTAAAATATTTTAAGAGCCGGTTCTCACCACCACACCACACTATTCTGATACACCCTATACATACAGGGGCGTTTGAAAGAAACATATATTTTACACGTCATTTTCAACGCTAGTTCTATTCTAACCCACGACCTACGACACTTAAATCGGATCCTTAACCACTGAGCCACCACTTCTCAATGAGCTATCTATACTCCATACTCAACACACTCCACCAAACACTGACACCTCTTGAACTTAATTTAGATGTGGTGATCGTGTACAGTTTCATTGGTGAAACTATGAAAGAGGCCCTCAATAGGATGTAGGTACTACAAATAAAAGAACGGAATTTGATTTACGTTTATTTACCATAAATAGACATACAAACTAGACATTTATATAATATTAGTTAAATGTAATATCTAAAAGAGTATTATTGACTTATCACATAACTTACGGTACTAGCTATAAATATGAGAAGGTAACATTAATTGATTCAAATTACTATTGACATAGGCCTTATATTGGCCAAGAAAGTGATGTTTACAGTGGAACCAACAGATGAAAGCTAAATATTTTCGATGAAATATATTTATTTTGTGATATTTGATATAACCTAAAGACAAGTAGCAGAATAAGCTTTATTAATCTTTACAAATCAATTTTCCATAAGCCCTTTAAGAAGATTGAATCATTGCTAATGATCGACGTAGAATTGGTGTCAAAAAATATTTGAGTAGCATCGGCCTCAACCACAGTAATAAATAAATGAACCGAGTTTCAGACGATTACATACCTAAATACGACTGCTCTTTGGCTTTCCAATTATTTACCTACGCCACTGTCCATGACAAATGGCAAATTATGCCTACGACTTATGACAAATTTTGCCGACAACTCATGACAAATTTTGTCTATGACTTAGAACAAAAATTATGCCTACCACTTATGACAAAGTATGCCTACTACTTATGACAAATTATGCCTACCACTTATGACAAATTAAGCCTACCACTTTTGACAAATTATGCCTACCACTTATGACAAATTATGCCTACGACTTATGCCAAATTATGTTTACAACTTACGACAAATTCTGTCTACGACTTGTTATAAATTATGCCTGGGACTTATGACAAATTATGCCTACCACTTATGACAAATTATGCCTACCACTTATGACAAATTATGCCTACCACCTATGACAAATTAAGCCTACCACTTTTGACAAATTATGCCTACCACTTATGACAAATTATGCCTACGACTTATGCCAAATTATGTTTACAACTTACGACAAATTCTGTCTACGACTTGTTATAAATTATGCCTGGGACTTATGACAAATTATGCCTATAACTATGACAGATTGGGTATTTTCCTGTGTTACTTTTGTACAATATCTTAACTAAACAACAAATAACACTAACAAGAAATCTTTTTCTGAAAACAGCATCAAAATTGGTTATTAAATGAAGCAGCAATTGAGATTTCAAATATTGGTATAAGGAAGAGTGGTTGCGTGGTGGGAACATCTCGCTATCTCTTTTGTACGCACGTAAACCTAATGGCGGTGACGTCACATTTCAGAGTGCGCATCCTTTTTCTGTTACTTGTCAGTTTCTCCTTCTACCACATTTGAAAGGTTTCTAGCATATTTAATTTGAATGACAATTTGCGATTGCTGAAAGATACATTAAAAAAAAAAATATTCAACTACCCAATTATGCTTACGAAATAAGACAAATTATGCTTACGAAATAAGACAAATTATGCCTAAATACTACAACTATCGTCACCTGCCTGTTATCCCTCAAAGGGTTGGTCGAGGTGACGTTCTACTATTATTCATCCTTTTATATTTTGTCCCAATCCGACGAACTTTATCCGCAGAAGCGGTTAAACTATAACTAGTTGTGAAACACAAGAAGCATCAAGATCTGCAATGCATTTTTTTCTTCCGAAATAACAATTTTTTACGGCAACGAGGCCGCTAGCCCAGATGTCTACCATATATTTTGCGTTACCCCATACCCTAACTGTTGTTCTTGAGAGCCATTCGGATTTACAAGCCAAAAATCTATAATTGAGTGTTTTCATTTCCAAAATTATTTACTCTAATCTTAGTACTTACCTTAAAATATTTCATTCATTGACTTTGAGTGCCAGTAGATATAATTTACAAATATCAGCTACCTATTCTTAGTTACATATTGAATCTTATAGTAACGTATCAAGACCGATTCCCCGAAAAAGTTAATTTGGTGCCAAAAAGAAGGCCAAGCTATAAAACCAAACTAAACACCATTTCCTAGAGCTTCAGGAAATGTCCAAACAAAACAGATAAAATTAGTCAGATATAATTATTTCGAATGTCAAATTCCTTTGTCATTTACGACCAACTTTTATTTCCGTCTTTTTTTCTTTTTAAACACGTGTTTGATTTGATAATACAGTAGTAAAATATGTAAAATGTTTTAGCCAGATATCTATAATTGAGTTTTTTTATTTCCAAAATTTTTTACATAACTATTCTTAGTACTTACCTTAAAATATTTGATTCATTGACTTTGAGTGGCAATAGGTATAATTTACAAATATCGGCTACCTATTCTTAGTTACATATTAAATCTTATAGTAACGTATCAAGACCCATTCCCTTAAAAATTTAATTTGGTGCCAAAAAGAAGGCTAAGCTTAAAAAAAAACAAACTAAATACTATTACCGAGAGCTTCAAGAAATGTCCAAGCAAAACAGATAAAATTATTTCGAATGTCAAATTCCTTTGTCATTTACGACAAACTTTTATTTCCGATTATTATTATTTTAAAATAGAGTACTGAAATATGTAAAATGTTTTCTTTTATTTCAATACAGAAACTTCTTCTGAATAATTTGATTTTGGTAAACAAACCTTTTCTTTTGGAAATCATAAAAATATAAATGTTTAAGAGGACTTTAGAACAATACGCAACAATATACAAAAAAAAAATATATAAGGCTGTCTTTTAAAAAAACCTGCTCTTATAATAAATATCTTGTTTTAATTTCCTTAGACTACCATTTAAGTGCTAGTACTTAAAACTAAGGTTTTTCTACTTCATTAGTAAGTAATAGAGTTCGCCATCACGTCCAGTCCTACAAATATTTTACAACTTTGGAGAGGACTTCAGAATATTATACAAAATGAAAGTAAAAAAATTAAAACTAATACCTACGTACTTAATATTTAGTTTCAAGAATATCATAGTGTTATTTCCTTAACTTTTATTACATAACTTACAACTAGATTTTTCATTATTCATTATTCACTGGATTTTCAAACAGACCAATAATCGTATTGGTCTGTTTGAAAATCTACTTTTACTAATTTTACTTACGTACATCGGTACGTAAGTAAAATTAGTATAAAATTAATGATACCATAATAAAAAATATTGTCTATTTATACAAAGTGGGAGCAACATTGACACACAACCTGTTACCATGAGTTTAGTATAGTACATGAGTATGTGCTGATTCCAAGAAGTTTACAACAAAACGAATAAATACTAAAACTTGACTATGGAAAAAAATATCTTTTTTAAAATGAGAAATTGTAAAATTTCAAGTATCTCAATTTTATATTTCCGGAATGTGATTATTTAAGCCGTTTTGCGTGGCTTTTTAGAGTTTCTTGACCATCAGCCAACTCTGTATTACTTTATAAAAATTCATACAAATCTAATGACATAGGTACACCTCAATTTTTTCAAATCTGATGTATAGTTTAGGAGCATACATATATAACAAACATACATACACTGCCAAACTCAAAACCATCCCTGGAGATTCAGAACCATATACTGAATTCATGGTAACAGGTTGTGTCAATATCTCCTCAAGCTTATACACACAGGGTGTAACAGAAAGCTGTGGTTATATTTTAAGAATTTCATCTGCCCATCGATATGAACAAATTACTTCAAGAAATCCTTGGGAAATTCTCAAAAAAATTTTTTTACCTCCCATACAAATATTGATCAGCTGATGATAACTTTGTATGGAAAGTTCAACTTTTTTTTTGTGAATTCTCTATTTTTTCTTAGAAAGTTTTTAATTTCCATAGGCGGAACCGGTTCTTAAAATACGACCACACCTCTCTGTTACACCCTGTACAGTCGTAGGTTACCTACATATTTATAATTACTATCTAATTATTATTCTTATTTTTTAAATAGTAAATATACTATTACTTACAATAAGGTTTTATGTATTCATTAGTAAATAGGTATGTAGCTTTTTGAAGACCGACCAGAATATTATGAAATGTACAAAAATAATAATACCAAAAATCAAAATACTATCTTTATAAACAGGGTGTAAGGGACATCGGCGCACAACCTGTTACCAGTTACCATTTATTACTCGATTTAAAGTAAAAGAACTGTAGAAAAAAACTTAAAATTGGCAAAAGAATCCGGAGAAAAACCTCCCGAATGAAGTTTGATCACGGCAACTAATCTCGACGGAGTTTAGCCAAATTTTAGTGCACAATAGGGAATATGCAAGTAATTCAAAACTTTTTTATTTTTTTAATATACATTGTATTGAATAATATAAACAATGAATGTAGTGCACTTGTTTGATTATTTAATTCATCAAATATTTTACAATTCATTATTTTATGTTGCATGTTTTTGATGAAACTAAACGTAAACTCAAAACGCATCGTTCTCAATAATGAGCTGGAAGTGACGAAAAAATATATGAGTCAAAGTAACACTTAAAATTTGTTATAAGTATTTTAAATTCATTATAATTTTATTATAGTATTGAAATAGCAATTTCTGCTTGATTAAAACATACAATTAGTAAAATTATTTATTTATGGACAAAAATAACATGTTAAACAAGGTGTATCAAAGTAAGTGACGTCACAGTTTATTTTTGACAGTCACGACCTTTTGAAATGTAGTAGAAAATTATAGGAGTTAAATAATTTTTTTGAGAGACCTGCAGTACTTGAATTTATTTTTAAATAAATTTCCTTAAGTTTAAAGTACTGAAAAAATACCTGCATATTCCCTATTATGTGTGCAAATAAAGGTGTTTCTTAACTCTCACTGTCCAATGAACTGATTTCATAGTTGATCTTGCATGTAATCTGCATATTGTATGTGTCGATGTCACTTGCACTCTGTTCAGATTATAAGTTAAATATACCTAAGCATATTTCTATAACACCTATTATTAAATTATTTGATACACAACTATGATAAAATTTACAATTTTTCATACTTCTCTAATTGCCTAGACTCATTAGCGGTGTGGGGAGGACTTAAAATGTAAAAAAAAAACCTAACTTCACTACACTTATCCTGATAATTTTCTTACTGCAAAATGAATGCTCGGTCCCTATATTTTACCGATCGTCAATCGTAGTCGTCCGGTCGTTGATATAACAACTTTATTTTTTTTTGTAGTCTTGAAAAGATTTTTATCCCAAAAAAATTGGGATACCCCAAAGGTTGACTGGTAGAGAATGCCTTGTTGCATTAAGTCCGCTTATGTACCATTATTGTACATAAAGTTTTAATAAATAAATAATAAGGGAATGATGATAATTTTGAAGAAACGTTGATTCCATTTTGATCGTCCCAGTGGTTTTCAAGGTTCCGTACTCAGCTTTAAAGACTAGTTTTTGACAACGTCGGTGTCTCAAAAGCGTCAATTCTCACTATGAACTGTCAGTAAGTTATAGGAACCGAGGAATTCTATATAATTTCATAAATGCTACGTCTATCATATTTACACTATGTAGGTATTTCGGTGTCACTATCTCCTAAGTATTATAATATTATGACTTAATAATGCGTGGGATATGTAGCTCATTTAATTAGGGGCATATATCAAATTTTAAATTAAATTAGATTTCCTAATGAGTAAGAGGTTGACGTCAATTTAAAAATACTTTTTTTCTTCTTCTTACGCTTAGTTACCCATCATTCATCCAATGTCCCGATTCTTACCTAATAGCTTAACTAATCAATTAGCAAACAAGTTGTAATAATAATAAGTTTAGAGGCAACCTGGTGTTTGCAGCATGAACGTAATGGTGTGTTCTACTATTAAAAGACAATTAAAATAACTAAAATTATGAGACATTATTTTTCCCTGTGCTTGACTTTGGTGCAGGAACTGACTGGCCGAAAAATATTAATTTTGTTCATTATTTTTGTTTTTTATTATTATCTCACAAAACACAAGTCAATCAGATAAGTCTAAGATCAAGAATTTTCTAAAAGAAAAGTCTGATTAGCTCTAAATCAAAATGAACTTCAGGTATCTGAAGATTATCACATTTTTTTTTTTTTAATAATTTTAGTCAGCGTCAGCAATATTATGCTTGGAGAGAATAAATAAAAAATGATAATGTAATGTATAGTTAAAGCAAAATTTTGAAAACAATTCCGCTTTAATGTACTTGTTTCACTTTCATAGTTATTTAAACCTAACAACGACCATACAAACAACAATTCGACAATTATTTACACACTACAATTTTTTTCCATTCCAGAAATGGAAAAAAAATACTTTTGTTAATTATCATCCAGTTTTATACTCTATAGTAACCACTACTTATGAAATACCCATTCCTACTTAAATTATTAACGATTTCTTATTTTTACCCAAACATTAAATTTATCGTACCTTATTACCGACATTTTTAATTATATCTTAATTTAACCTAAATATTTTATTATTTTACTTTATATTTTTACCCAAACATTAAATTTATCGTACCTTATTACCGACATTTTTAATTATATCTTAATTTAACCTAAATATTTTATTATTTTACTTTAATACTACCTAAATGTTTAATTATAATACTTTATTTGTACCTAAATGTTTAATTATTTTACCTTATTGCTACCTATATCATTAATTAATATAGCTATGTACACACTACTATTTTACTTCTTTGGTTTTATGCACGTCCATTTCCGACTCGATATACATCTCTACGAGTGTTACTTATACATTATTACTATTTATTTTATTTCTGTCTTATTAATGCTTTAAAGCAGCTATTATTCAACATATTATTATGTTTCCATTACTGAATTTGGCCAACCTTAAGATGACGGCGTGAACTTAGCAGACCATTTTCCAGCATAGCATGAAAAAATTTGAGTTCTGCATGCAGCACAGTTCTGGAGTTCCTGATACTTTTTGGAAATAGTTCTGTTGTTTTTCCCGGAAAAAAGTTGATTGAAAATGCGATCTGCTAACTTCCGGTATCAGATCATTTTTTCCAAAACGAAACGTAATGCTACCTGATGTTATGTGTTTACTATCGCTTATGAACATCTGCAACACAGAAGCAACACAGAAGCATCGCAAATGCGTTGTCATATCAGATTCCAAGCTGAAATGCCTATCATATGGCTGTAATTACAGCGACTACTTTAAAACCGCAACCGAGCAATAAGGCTTTTTTTGGCCCATGAATTCTTGCTTATATTTAAAAAGAGCACTTGTTTCGAAGTGTTTTTGCAATCTATGTCTGTGGGTTTAATGTTTTTTCTCCATGAATTGTCAACATTCTACAGTCTATTTTTAAAGGATATAAGGAACGTTTCAGCATTTCACTGAATTAAATTAATTTTATATTATTTGTGATTCGATGTTTTTGTTGTTTTGTTTAATTTTCATGTTGCTTTGATTCTATTGTTTTTTATTTATACGTATTATAATTTATAATATTCTATGTGTGTGCAATTTATCAATAAATATAATTGTTGACTCTCTGCACGTGTTGATCGTAACTGTTAGTGCAGAGAGTAATTTTATTGAACAAAATAAATAACATTCAAGTAAAAGTATGATATTAACTTACTCGTACAACACAAATGGTTTTAGTGCCTACGTCCCAAGAATAGTCGAAAATAGCTGCTTTTAAGTTTACTAGGTTCCTAAAGTTAATCGCTTCTCCACAATAATGTACGAATTCAATACTGGAACTACTGCTAAGATCTTCGAACTACCAGGTTCTTTGCAAATTTTTCTTGCTTGATATACAATAATTTGTTGGTACCTATTGGTACCTATGCTTAGCGCAATATCATCATCATTAATGTTATGTTTATTTTTGAAATTACTCATTTTGTCATTTTATTTTACTCTTGAAATATTTGGGTTGAATCAGGTCACCACTGAGTTTGGTGCCAAGAAAAAGATTTTATTTTTTCTCATTTTCAAAAATGGTGATTTTCTACGTGTAGATTTCTAGATTTTGATACCGATATGAAAAAAAATATTATCTTGAAAAACAGTAATTAGGTGTACCTACATAAGTAAGGTGTATGAGTAAACCAGACACCATTTGTCATCATCTTGCATTACTGCTTAAAATGGACTTATTCGGCTTAGCCTTAGCTTAGCTTTCATATAGATAGATACAAAGATGGATAGACAAAACTTATATGTCAGAAAGCTTTCAAATAAATGTTATTGTTTTTATTTGTCTTCTTTTATATGAATCCGATACAAATGGATTTAAAAAAAATGTAACCCTGGAACAGAAGCTTCTGAAGTTACATGAGAGAAACCGACACGGGCATGTAGGTTTATCTTTATAAATAAATGTCAATAGATAGAGCTGTACTCCTCCCGGATCTATTATGCCGTTTGTACATATTTTATTTATTAAGTTATTTATTATTTTAGTTATGTATATAGTAATCAAATAATAAAATTTTGGGCTATAGCTTATGATAAAGCTATCTAGGTAGCTAAATACTGTTCGGAAAAAAGGCAATATTGACACGAAAAGAAGATGAAGAAGAAGAATCTTAATTTGTGCATTATTGTGAAGAAGCCGCTTACTAATCTAAGTTATAAAACCTACATAATGACCTTAACTATGATAACCATTTCAGCAAATTCTCCATTTCGGCTTACAGCTAATTAAATATTAATCATTAATTTATCACCCCATCATGTTACTATAATTATGGCGGCTACCGCTTGATGTACACTTAAGTCGGTTTTCTTTAAATCTATAATCATTGAATCGTCATTCCTTTCGTTTCATTTACACGTATTTTTTACTCATAAACTAGTTTCGTATTACCTAACTGCCTTGCTACCTCCTCTGCTACTAACATATAAAGACCATGGTTCTGAATATTGCAAAAAAAAAACTGAAATTCGGTGCAAGCCCGTTCATTAATCCTTATAATTTGTTAGTGATTTAGAGGCATGCGGAATAGGGTTTAAAGTCCCGGAAACCTCCATTGAAAAGGGAGGATCCTCCGACCAGACGGGAGTTGTGTCTGGTCCGGGTAACTGGCCGATGGTTGATTTCGGACTGTTGTATTTGTTTAAATGGACTGCTTGCGCGATGCAGGATTTGTGTTTCTAGTTCTTATGTGGCGTCATAGATGTCGCTACAGTGATATGTGAAGAAATGACTATTGAACTACAACTTTTACCAATCAAACGTTTTATTTTTATTTATTTACTGATTTGTAAGTAAATTGTTACTAACACAGTAAGTCTTGATACTTGTTGTTTTTTTTTCTGCTTACACGATATATAAATTATTCTATTCTATTTTTATTTTTTTTGCCACGCACGTTTTGTACGTTTAAGCTAGTGTCAAGTTTAGAAAGTATTTAGTTTTTAGACACAGAATACAGTCACTTTGTTTTCCATTAGAATGCGGATGTAATACATTCGTATGTTTTTGCAGTATTTGTCAGCAAATGTGTCAAGTCAGCCTTCTCGGCAAGCTTCGCTGAGGCGCAATACTACGATAAACATCTCAGCTTTATTTCACTGAGATCGTGCCTGTTTCAATGATTCCATATATGTATGTATTGTTGGATTGCAAAAACACTAGACACAACTACACCACAATATCCAGTAGGAATAAATTTGCGAATAATTAAAACAGCCACTGAATTTCACAAGAAAAAGCGTGGCCAAAAAAAATGGTTTGTTTGACGTCAGTGGTGATAATTGACTACGTAGTTCTCAAGAAACTACATAGTTGGCACTACTAAGATTCTTTTAAACAATTATTTCATTTGAAATGTTTGCGATACTCAACCGAAATGATGTTGATATTTTTGTAGCAGAGTGTGCTGGCATAGATATGATTGGATAATACCTTACAGACTAATAATTGATTTTTAACGTGACATACCTAATCTACTTAATTTTATTTATTTATTCCTAACTTAAAACACTACTAAAGTACTTATTATATTAATTACTTATATTCTATTACGTGCTTATATTCTATTACTTACTTATATTCTATTAAGTACTTAATTATATTATATTACTATAAGTACTTATATTATAATTACCTACATAATTATGATACGCCTTAACTATTATATTACACTTAAAACTATTATCCTATCGGATTCTCCCTAATTAATGCACGATCTCGTTTTGATCTTCATGTCCACGTTATACGAGTATGTACATCTTATTTTTTAATTATCACGTAGGAAACCACAGAGATAAAACAAATAAAGAATTGAGTTACTTTAAAAATTACATGTCATGTCTTATGAAATGTCGAGCGAATTTGAACCATGTGCGGTACAACTATCAAATTAAATTGCCAAGTTGAACAAAGACTTGACTTGTGAAGTGCAATGAAGGTACGTTTCGATTCGAGGATGAAATAGTAATTAGAAGTGGCGGCTGTTAAAAAATTACGTAAAGTTCTTACATAGTGTCAAACAACAACAGTTCTAAGCATTGCTGGGATTGAAATATCTATTATCTCGGAGTAGACTGCCACCGAAAATTATAAAGATCACTTCAAACCAAAACAAAAAACTCAGAAAAAAAAAATATTTACTAAATGTTTAATATAGGTACTTATTTTCCTGATTCCGATTACGTAATTTGTCTGAAAATACAGATATGCCCGTTTTTCTTTGTACTTACTATAACAGTATCTCATCTTTTCTTTTTATTTCATTTATCTCCATGGTTTTTCCAGATACAAACATGCCACATTTTCTATGGAAAACAGCAATTATACTGAACTCACTATTATCATAATGTAGATAGGTGTCTACTAATAGGAATTATGTACTTAGTTCATTAATATTGGTATTGTGCAAATGTGTGCTGTGGATTTTTAGCCATTTTTATTTTATTTTATTTATTCTTAAAAAAATATTTTCATAATAATATTAATCAATTCGGCTAAACTGTAAAACAAAAAATGTTTACTCATTAAAATTACCTATAAACAGGCTGGATAGTAGTACTAAAAATAAACTTTAGATGCCCAATGAGTTGTCTTACCTGTTTTTATACCAGCTTGTTCGTCATTATTATGATGAGCTTATAATACTGTCAAGAGTTTATTTTTTATATTATTTTACATCACGAATGTTTGGCAGCTCGCGTAGTACTTATCTAATGTTTCGACTATGACCCATAGAAAATAATGGCGAATTTATAGCCAGACCCCACGTATTGTGCGTATATCTATTCATACAGGGACAAATTAAATTAAACACTGAAACCGCAGACATTATGAGTATCTATAACTAATGACAGTAAATAATTTTTTTAATTTTTATTTTAGGGCGATAAAACAAAAAAAAAAACCTTTTTAATTTTATAACGATATAACAACAACAAAAAAAATTGAAGTATTAGTCTAAATCTTGACATTATAAATGACCTATTTGAAATAAATGATTTGACTTCGACTTTGACCACACTTCAGCTGATGTACTTAACTGAAAAAATAAAGTTTAGTTTTGTTTTTGTTTTTCCTCACGTCTGCGGCGTTTCGCGAAATAATTTAATTTGAACCTATATACTACTAACTGACTATAATTAATCCTAAACTAACCTAAACCTACCTATTAAAACAATTTACTTCTTTATTAATACCTACTCGGCTTTTTTACCCATATTTACTAAAAATAAAATTAGTTGAATCCGTCGCGTTTTCTTTTACTTTTCTTTATATGTACAATTTTGTCCTTACTTAAATTAGTCTTACATTATACATAGTATGCTTTATTTAACTAGTAAAGTATGAGGAAACTTTAACCAATGTAAAAGAGTAATCTTGCAAAATGTCAGTAGAAGACTTGTTATATTTAAGGTAGGAACATAAACGAAAACAATATTATATTTGTTGTTGTTTAAAATAACCAAATCAATTTTGGCGAATACGTAAATTCATATTTTTAAAAAATCGAGAAGAAAATACAGAATAGCGTTATGACATTAGCCCCAAACTTGGCAAGTCTGGAACTTGGTTAAGTACCAATACTAAATTTAATACAAAAAAGCACCTAAAATTAGGCTAAAATTAAACTGAGTTATAGAGTGAAACTGAGTTCAGTTAAATTTAAAAAAAAATGGTTGACAATTTTTGTAGCGTAGGTACAGTCAGCACCAAAAGTCGATGAACAGAATCAACATAACAAAACACCTGTTGATTGTTGTTGATTGTGAACAGGTGTTTTGTTATGTTGATTCTGTTCATCGACTTTTGGTGCTGACTGTACTTCCTTCTGTCGTCGAAAGCCTGAATCTAAATGATCGCTAATTTTATTAGGTAGTGTCTGCAAATAACGATTACGTTTTATTAAAACATCTAAGGTCAAAGATTTCCCCGGTTTATACCAGTTAAACAAAACACAATGTTTATCTACCTAATTAATTATAAGCTAGCTACTTTATTACGGCATTTTTCCACCACAACATGTATCAAACATTGTTGTTAATAACGGAAATAATAATTATAAAAAACTCAAAGCTTATTTTTAACCCTAACCCTAATTTTAAAACTCTAAATTATTTTAAACTTTCTAAGTTTTATTATTAAATTCTAACTTATATTAAAGACTAACCCTAATTTAAAACTGTAAACCTATTTAAAACCCTAACCCTAATTTTAAAACTTTTAATTTATTTAATCTGAGGCAGAACTCCACCGTAACCCTTAAGACTAAGTTGTTCTGTTAGATTTTATTTTATTTAAAACCCTATTTAAAGTCAATTTAAGTCTAAACTTGTTTGTAGGTATTTCGCGCGTCAATATGTACAGTTTACGTCGCTACCCTTAGCCTATTATTTTTTCGACTGATAACTTTTCATTTTTTAATGTACATTATCACTATAAATATATAGAACATATACGATAATACACATAAGTTAAACAGAAAAGAAGGCCGGTTATTTTTCGAAACAAGTGGTTTAGTTACGTTGCTTTTACCAATCGGAAAAAACGGATTTAGTGACGATTATATTTAACAATCGTCAAAATCAGTTGTATTTTTTTTTTTGTAAGAATTCCATAAAAAATTAAGAAATTTATTTTATTTTATTTTTCATTTCGTTTGAGTTAAAATTGAAAATGTTATATTAGTAAAATGATACAAGACATTACTTTTTAAAAATTACTTTCAATCTTTAAAACTCGATGTGTATTATTTATATTGTTCTCGAATCCTAAGGTCATAATTTAAAATATTACTATCCCACTTCAGTTATCTAGAACGACAAGTACAATTGAATGTACCATGAAATCATCCTTTACCTAAGCGTATTTTGTCCAGTTGGGTAAAACATTTGATTGTTGTAAAAAAGTGTCTAAATTATTTTTCTATTAATTTATTCACAGCACCATGTCAAAACTACGTCATATTTTGTCAGTTTACACTATTTATTTTTAAATTCTTAAATGGACTCTTTTAACTATTCTTTTTTTTTTTTATTTTGTTCGACTTTCTTCTATATCAATCAAATAAAACATTTCAAAAGTCCACCAGTTGGTTCTAACCATCTTAATACTGAGCAAGTGCACTGGAGTAACAAATGTCTTATGCTCCGACATCGTTCCAGATGCACGCCTATCTGCCAATCTCACCTGATGGTAAGTGAAGTTGTGGTCGACGATAGACGCTTGCCTAAAAGTAACCTATGCTTTAAAATAACACAAAGTAATACAAATTGTGGTTCACACAATTGAAGTGGGACTCTATTCACTACCACACTAAAAACTATCTATTAGAAACTTCGCTGTACATTCATATAAGCGTTATCTCACCACTGTAGAATATACAATTTTAGTGGATAAAATACCTTCCTTTTTTGACTAGAGGTAGTAGGTGAACTTAATCTAATACAGAGGAAAAAAGACTTATATTCAGAATAAAACATAAACCTCTATGGATCCCCGTTACTGTCATAATGTGATGATTTACAAACTAAACTTTTCAAATTTCTATGACGACAACCGTAATTGTTTCAGTTTCATGCTGTTAAAACGGTGAAGGAAAACACCGTGAGGAAATCGGCTTATACTATGTAGTACCAAACGTTCAAAGATATGTGTGATGTGACATCCACCTTCTCGCCCTATGCCAGTGTGGATTATGGCCTACTTCCCTCTCACAGAGCGGAGTCCTCCCAGCAATAGGAATACTCGTATTAAGCCATTTCTTGTTTAATTAATATTTGTGGATGATGCAACTGACGTCGTTTCGAAATGTTATTTTTGTATACGTTCATTCACTCTGTGAAGTTTTCATTTTATTTAACTATGAAAATGATTTCTTTAAAAAAATTAAATTTGTGTGATTTTTTCGAGAGTTTACGTTTCTGACGTGCTAAGATTGGATATTGAATAGAATAGAATATTATTCATTTGTGTTACATAACTGGCGAAATGTAGAAGGCATGTATACCTCCACATACCCCATCAGAAGTACAGGCGTGATGTTATGAGTAGGTAAGCTTAGTTTTCAATTGCTTGGAGGACCAGAGCGAATATTAAATTTTGACAGTCATGGAGATACATAGAAAAGCTTAGTTATTCCGATAACTATTTGTAGACTTAATTGCTACTGAATATTTATCAACATACATAAAGTTAAATTCTACGACATACCTTAGTTAAACTCTATACTTTAACCCTATAAACCCAAACTTAATTTTTAGATCCTAATTAAAGTCAATGTTTTAAACCTATTCAAACTTTATACTTAGTCCCTAATTAAAGTCTATACCTACTTTTATCTTATTTAAACTTTATACTTAAGACCCTATTTAAACCTTATACTTGAACCCTATTTCAACTTTATACTTAAGACCCTATTTAAACCTTATACTGGAACCCTATATAAACTTTATACATTAACCCTATTTAAACTTTATACTTAGACAATATTTAAAATCTATGTATCCAATTTCTACAATTATTACTAAAGTTCATTGAAACTTTAGACATTTCAACCTTATTAAAACGATGAGGTCATCTTTGCAAAAATAATTATTTATAATACTTTTTTTTTTCTTAAGACGCTGATAAGAATTCACCCAAAATATATTATGTTTACGTCGAAATTTTTTTAAGTTTTTCTTCATCTCAGTGTAGTTTATAAATTATTAAAGTTTTCTTTTTTTAAACAAGCTTTTATGTTCTTTTATAAAATTTCGTGTCTGTACTGTTGATCATTGAAGAGTTCCTCTATCTGGAGCTAATCCGGAATGCCAATTCACCTAACAATATACATGGCGTAAAAAGATACATCACAGAGCCGTTAACTACGCATACTGTATGTCTAACAAAGTAGTTTTGCGCAAAATTTATTGCTAGAAAATGGCTTTTATTTCTAGGTATGAAAAATAAAACTATTTTTTATTCCGCGCAATGTAACGCAAACACAGGCAAGTGCAGTTAAACCCCACCCCTTCGCTCCAAGCCACGAAGGTTGTTGTCGGAAACGTTTGCTATTCATTGCGTTTTTGTAACTTCAAATGAGAAATTTCGAA
This sequence comes from Polia nebulosa, assembly GCA_951329385.1. Lineage (NCBI taxonomy): Eukaryota > Metazoa > Arthropoda > Insecta > Lepidoptera > Noctuidae > Polia > Polia nebulosa. Next base: position 5,478,622 of record OX589610.1, on the reverse strand, counting down.
AAAAAATCGTAATAATAAAAAATGATCCAAATAACGGGTAGAAATATGTAACTTTCGGCTTCGGAAACTGTCTTTATACACCCGATATACAGGGTGTAACGGAAAGGTGTGGTAATTTTAAGAACTGCATCTGCACCAGGTAATCCGCAAGCTTTCGAATAATCAGAGAAAATTGGAAAAAGCTCTTTCTTATGTCATGAATATGACCAATAATGATAATGAGCGAATAATTCATTACCAGAGGTCGCAATTAGGTAGAGTTATTTATGTATTTGCGTCAAAATGTTGATATTAATATGGATCTACCCGGGATTTCTAATGGACAATCCCGTGTGGCAAACAATATTACAAATAAATAATATTCAAAACCTCTATTATTTTCTTTTGTTCTCAAAAGCTATGTTGTGTGAACTACAAATGTGGCAACATCGCGCGTGTGCGCATTGGAATTTTGCAACTTCGGACATCCGATGTCGTTGATGTAAATTTGGCAACGTCGCGTGTGCAGTGGTTTAAATTGTGTAAAAGTAAATAGTTTTTTTATTTAATAAATCACGGGATTTTCCTGCTCTTTAAAATTAGTCTCCGGATTTGAGGCATATCCACTTTATTCTTTCGCTGTATGAAATCAGTGTAAGTACATAAATAACTCTACCTAATGCCGACCTCTGTTGATTTTGATCGAAAATGTACAAGAACTACTGAGTGAAATTAATAGAATGGAAAATAATATACTTATTAGCTTTTAGCCTAGATAAATCAGGTTGATATTGAGTTTCGACGAAATAATTGATTAAAATACCTATTAGGAAATTAATACGAGATTCTTAACTTAGCTTAATTATTTTTACTGAGGTCACAAATGTAGTAATCAGAAAGTTTCCTATTACATTCACTACTGAATATCAGTTATATGAACTGTACCCGTTCCAAATAGGAATAGGGTTTATAGTAACACCTGTACTCTAGCATCAAATTCTCAGGAATTTGCGTAAATCGGGTGTAAAAAGACAGTTTCCGAAGCCGAAAGCCACACATTCTACACATTATTTGGATATTTTTTTCCACTAGACCATACCTGGGAATCCACTGGGAGATATTGCAGGTCAAAGTCGCAATTTTTTTTTTTACATTTTTACGAAAATTAATGCTAAGTGTTATTACTAAACTTTATTCCAAACAAACATTACCTGAATTTTCGGTTTTTTTTTTTCGAAATTTCGCATTTGCAGTTACAAAAACGCAATGAATATCAAACATTTCCGGTAACTACATTCGTGGCTTAGAATGAAGGGGCTTGGTTTATCTCCACTTGCCTGGGTTCGCGTTACATTGCGCGCAATAAAAATAGTTTTGTTTTTAATACTTTAAAGTAAAAGTCGTTTCCCAGCAATAATTTTTGCGCAAAAATACTTTATTAGACATACAAGTTGCGTAGTTGACGGCTATGTTGTGTGTCTTTTTACACCCTGTATAGAGGCTGAATGCCCGAAGCTCAACTCCTGGCACCTATGCGTTCACCAAATTATGTCAAAAATAGACTGTATTTAAAAACTCAGGAAATAGATGTAACGTGAATAATATATATAAATGAACAACTTTCTTCAAGAAAACCTGAGGAAATTCTCAAATTTTTTTTACCTCCCATTAAGTATTCATCAGCTGATGATAACTTTGTACGGGAAGTCCATTTTTTTGGAATTTAAACTTTTTCTTAGAGAAAGTTGTTCATTTCCATGGGCAGAACCGGTTCTTAAAATATGACCACACCTTTCCGTTACAGTATAGCAGAATTTGGTTGGCTTTTATTTTTGATTTGGTTAATAGTTATAATATAATAGTACCCGAAATTTTGCTGAGAAGCGATGCGCCTGCAATAAATTACAAACGTTGTATCACCGCGCATCTCTTGCTTTACAAACAGTGCTTTTCAGTTTTTAACAGCGTCTTATGAAGTAATATTATTCTTAATAACTTCAATAAATTATTTAATAAGTAAATAAATAGTAATACTAGACTATTTTAACCCTACCTACATATCTACGTTTAAAATTAATTTCACAAAACTGTATGTTCGATTTCTACACAAGTCTCAGTTATTCATTCCCTTTTTAACAATTTATTATTAACTAGCGACCCGCCCCAGCTTCGCTCGGGTACAAATTATACACCTTAAACCTTCCTCATGAATCACTCTGTCTATTAGTGAAAACCGCATGAAAATCCGTTCAGTAGTTTTTGAGTTTATCGCGAACAGACGCGGCGGGAGACTTTGTTTTATAATATGTAATGATACTGCGTAGTTTGCGTAAATTCTACTTTACTTTTTTTTTACTCTGTAAATTACTACTATTTTTTATGCAGTTATCAAAAAGAAATAGGTCCCGATCAGTTAATATACTAAAACAATGTGATCATGTAGTTTATGGTTTATGGTTTGTGGCATTTCTTTAACTACACATATGCTTACCCTTCAGGGGGATAGGCGTTGTGTAAGGTATATAAAAAAACTTTTTTACAAAGAAAAACAATAATATAAATAAATTTTTAGTGAATTTTTTTTTTTTGGAAGTTGGTTGTTTTTTTTGTAAAAAAGTTTTTTATTTTTCGCTTTTTAGTTGTTATAACCCAGAACTAAAAACCCCAATAACATGGAAAGTGGAATTTAAACATTTGGAGAACACAAAAACGTCATCAAGATATGCGTATTTTTCGTTTTTGTTCAGTTTCTCAAAAAGCGCTAAAGCAATTTCGATAAAATTTATATGGGACCACCTCGGGAGTATATTCTTTCCGGTATAAAATAATTTTGAAAATCGGTCCACAACTGACGGAGAAATGCGCGGACATACATAAAAAAAAAAAAAAACATACATACAGTCGAACATAGAACCTCCTCCTTTTTCGAAAGTCGGTTAAAAATAATTTCCAATTTTTAACAGACTTCAAAAAAGGAGGTTCTGTATTCGCCCCGTATGTATATATGCTTGTTTGTCCGCGATTTTCTCGAAAATGCTGATCCGATTTGGATGAAGTTTTTACTATACAAATGCATATTTCTCAAGGAAGATTTTAATATATAATACCTTAGGATCTGATAGAGATCTTCGGAGACCGACAGTAGGTTATTTTCTTTTAATGCGTCCCTTTATGTGACATGAATAAAAGGCATATTTTTTCGAGGAATTAAAACTAGTAGTCTACTTACGCCTACATAATTAAATAGTTCAATGAAGCAAAGACTAAAATTTAAATAACTCAATTTTTTTTAACTGTGTTGATATTACCCAACCCAATTCTAATTTACTTCTTTTTTAACTTAACATAGTAAAAACTTAAAATGTATCCATCATGTAAAAAGTTATTTTTATGAATATTTGAACTGTTTCCGTTGTAGTTGTTGTAAACGGTGTGTGTTCTTGTTGTTATGTAAGTACATGAGTACTTAACTCTATTTTAAAATTGTCGAATTTATTTCAAAGTTTTTTAAGGAGGTCAATGATTTCGATTTGTTTTTAATATTGATTTATATTTTCCCAATATAGTCAAATTTGTTTTTTGTATTCCATGAACCTTATTACTAAGCCTCCGCCGTCCGTTCGTCTGTCAGCAGGCTGTACCTATCTCATGAACCGTAACAGGAACAGTAGACAATTGAAATTTCCACAGAGTGTTATTCTATTGCCGATTCAAAAACAAATAATAAAAATCGTATGCGAGGCAGTTTACCGTTTTTCTTAAGCAGATAGACAAGATAAAATTAACATTATTACTATTTCAACTTTAGATTTCTGCTTCACTGAATTGAGTACCTATTTCAGAATAATTAAATCCTATTGTTTTAAAATTATATTTTCCATTAAGTCGATAACCTAATTTATTGTTTGCCATTTGATGTATTTTTTTTATATATACAGTACTTATTTTTTTCCCTTAACTATTGCAACACATGCTCTGTCATTCATTCGACTGTATTAAACAGTGTTATACTTTTACATCCTTACATTCGAATGATGGATCTCATCATTATCGTAATTTTCTTTTTACTATATTTACGGTTAACCTTATCTTATTTTTCTAGTTTAGAAATTAGAAAAATATTATTTAAATTGAAAAAAAAAGAAAAAAAAATCTACTTATTTACAACTATTATTTACTGAGGGTACTGTTTTAACATTGATAGGTTCACCTTTGACCACTATCTCACCTGATGGTAAGCGATGATGTGGTTTACGATGGCACACGCTTGCTTAGAAGTACTTACCTAACCATTTAGCTAAAAAAAATTTTTTTTTTTTGACTTGTAAAAGTGTTGTTAAAACCTACTTACAAAAATAAAATCATTTACCATTTATTCACTCTTGACTTAGAGAGTTTCTCTGTAAAATTAATGATGAAAAGGCTTCCAATAGAGAATATGCATGAAAACAATATTTGTTATCTAACCTGTTTATCGATTAATATACTAAAATAGAGTATGAAAAGTGAAATCAGAATCAAAATTGATCGAAAATTAAACAAGATATAAAAATTTTAAACAAATATATCTGTCCCTCTTTCGAAAACACTGTTTTCTATGGCAGTTGTATGGGCGTAATGTCCTTTGACGTCAAAAAACACGTCGGACTTCTCTTTCTAATTATCAACTTTAAATCTTTATAACTTCGTCGCTGATGATGATATTTTGAAAATGCCTTCATATTTGTTCACTATCGTTAATAAGTCTTCAATTGAACAAATAAAAAAATATCATGCATATCCCCTATTTGATTATTTTTTTAAATGTTATCCAAAATTAACGATCTGATTTTTTTTCCTTTTTCCAGTAAAAAAACACAACAAAACGATTTTAAACGAACCTATAATTAATTATTCTAAACTAAATTAATTGTTGTAAAGGTGTTATTACACTCACACGATCGACATCTCATCGATGTTTTGATCAAATTGGATCTTTGATTTTGGCTTTTTAGAAAAACAATGACCGTTATAAGATTGTTCTAGGCGATCGATCGGAAAATCGATGCGATGATAATTTGATGGTTTTATTCATTTAATTTCTTTTTATTTGTATTTCCTCTGTGTCCCAATTCTTTTGTTTCTCTCATGCAAGCACGAGGCAAATTAAAACAAAGATATTTATTTATGCACACAGGCATAGGCCCGCGTTTGACCATATATCACCTGATGGTAAGCGATGATGTAGGACTGAGGCGTATTTATCGAAACAGTTTTTAAAAGTAACAACATGGAACAGATATCTCAAAACCAAAAAAAAACAGTTCCTGCCTGTTTCGCCTGCTCCATAAGTTCCACAACCTACAACATACCAAATTAAAACATTGCCGAAACGTGTGTGTATGCTGTTCTCTATGATGTTTACGTTATTAGAAAGAGAGAGATACAAAGGAAAGGGGCTTAGACAAAGTAACAATTTAAAAACGATAACGAAGTTAGAAAAGACTAAAATGTATGAGATTGACATAAACCGCGCTAAGTCACGTGGTCAGTCGACTGTCGACATCGTTATCGCAAGTTGGTAGACAATGTTATAATTCTATTCAATGTTATGTAACGAAACCATAAAGAAACGAATTGCTATCGTGTTTATCCCATACAAATGCGTAGACAAGCAGCGCTTTCAGAGTTCGCCTTCGCCTCGATCGTGATCGCCAAAAAAGATAACGAAGTTACGCTAACGCTAGCAAATGTTTATCGATATTTCAGAGACGATAACGAATTTAGATATCGTTTCGCTACGAAGCGATGTTACTTTGTCTACAGGGCCTGACCTGGAACAGTTTGGAACAAGCTCTTTTCTCTTCTGACTTATTGTAATAGACAGTGATAGCATCTGTTCTCTGGAACAAACTCTTCTCTCTTCTGACTTATTGTAATAGAAAGATATAGCATCTGTTCCTGCCTCATTGAATGAAATTAGATACTTTTATTATAAATTTGTTGGAATCATAAAGTTTTTGGTTGCAATGTAACAGGCTGTTATTTGGAACAGAATTTTGGAACTGTTTTTCCCTGGAACAGGTGATAAATGATAATGATAAATGATGTTTATTCAGTAAAAAGGTTACAAGGAACACTTTTACACGTCAATGTTTTTTGTCAGTTTAAGCTAGATGAGGCCGGTGTTTCCTAGCTGACTACCCTGAGAAGAAACACCGAAACAAACTCAGAGGTCAAAGTCTCTTTTAAAGTGTTCAAATCCATACTATGTGTACTGGTGAAACAGGTTTCTAATTTTACCTGTTACAGACCACCTCTACGATGATGTGGTTGAAGATGGAGCACGATTGCCTAGAAGTAGGTAACCTATTCACACTTCTTCTCTCTATATTGTAACAGGCTGTTATTTTGGAACAGGGTTTTGGAACTGTTTTTTCCCTGGAACTGGAACAGGTGAAACAGGCTTTTACCTGTTACAGACCACCTCTACGATGATGTGGTCGACGATGTAGTACACTTGCCTAGAAGATGACGATCAATACATCGATTGATTTAGTTTGGGTGTAATACCACTTTCCGTACTTATGTTAATATTCACTCTTGTTAATGAGCCTTATACTAGAAATATCTACTTTTTGTTTCGGTACTTTTCGTTTCTAAGATATTTTGGAAATATCCTTATTTTTACAACTTATAGATATTTTACTGTTCTAACAATGGGTTTCCCCTCATTATTAAATTACCTAAACTAATTAACATCGTCGAGGTTGGTTTACTTATGCTAACAGTAAAAGCTTGTAACAATTATGTGGGTATATAATATTTACATATCTTATATATACCAATGTTACACTAACCTAATACGGCATTTCGTCATCATTGAATCGATAATTTACAACTTAAATATATTTTTCGGTTAAAACCACGGGTTCTCCCCTCCTTATTAAACCAATTTTCCGTTAAAACTAAGGGTTCTTCCCTCCTTATTAAACCTATTTTCATAATAGAGGTGAGTGGCTTACATTAAAATCGCGTTAATGTACTTAATGTGAAAGTTTGTAACAATTATGTGGGTATATAATATTTACATATCTTATATATACCAATGTTACACTAACCTATTACGGAATTTCGTCATCATTAAATCGATAATTTACAACTTAAATATATTTTTCGGTTAAAACCACGGGTTCTCCCCTCCTTATTAAACCAATTTTCCGTTAAAACTAAGGGTTCTTCCCTCCTTATTAAACCTATTTTCATAATAGAGGTGAGTGTCTTTACTTATGCTTACATTAAAATCGCGTTAATGTAATGTGAAAGCTTGTATCAATTATGTGGGTATATAATATTTACATATCTTATATATACCAATGTTACCCTAACCTATTAACGGTATTCGTCATCATTGAATCGATAATTTACAACTTAAACATATTTTTCGTTTAAAAGTACGGGTTCACCTCCTTATTAAACCAATTTTCCGTTAAAACTACGGGTTCTCCCCTCATTATTAAACCAATTTTCCATTAAAATTACGGGTTCTACCCTCCTTATTAAATCAATTTTCCGTTAAAATTACGAGTTCTATCCTACTTATTAAACCAATTTGCCGTTTAAACTACGGGTGAAACCCTCCTTCTGTTTTTCTTATGTTAAAATAGACCTGACTTTCAATGGGTACATAATATTTACATCCTTATTGTACCTCGATACGGTTTAAAACGAATTATGCCCCTAATTCTTTATAATATATTTATTTTCCTTAAATTATCGAATATATTATTTTTTTTTTTTATTATTTGATAACCTCTTACTCATTAGGTAAAAATAAAATAAATGTCTAGTTTAATGTTTATAAAATAGCTTATATTATTACCCGTTTTTACTATCACCTAGGCAATCTAAATTAATGTCTAATTAAAAGCGCTCTGTTGGACTTTCAACCTTCGGCTTAGTGCTGAGATGAAATTCACAGTGCTATATTTAGCCCTTTATTTAGTTGTCAGTTAATGCTAGTAAAAACGGGGGTAAGGCGAGACTAATAAACATGTTGCTGTCTCTGTTTTTCACTTGGCGTTTGACAGTTGTGTGACAGAAATACGTAAGGGTCTTACCACACCAATTGATCGATATTCGATCGATGGTCGAATGGATCAAGCGAAGTTGATCGATGGTAGAATGGATGTGACGAAGTTTATCAATGGTAGAATGGATTAGTCGAAGTTAATCGACATTTTCCAGTACACCAATTCAAAACCAAAGCTACGACAACGAATGACTAACGTCGATCGCCTTCGATTCATGTTATAAAGGTATACGGAACAAAGTCTCGCAACCGTCATTCAAAAGGGTGGATTCTCCGACCAGACGGGTGTTGTGTCTGGTGGGGAACTGCTCGTTGGTTGTTATAGGACTATATATGTTCAAATCTTGCGAAGAATTTTGATAGTGTGATGAAGGATTTGTCGTCACGTCTTTCAACGTTAAATGTCTTTAATCACACCCAAATGAGCACCAGGTCAGAAAAGTGGACCGTTACGAAATATTGTAGTAATTAAGAAACTATTAATCATAGAAATATAAATCTAGTATCATTATTTAGCTTATGTAGGTAGCTCGCTGTTATGACCTTGAGTTTGCGTCGAGGCCGAGCGGAGTGGTCGGGAAGTTTATTTAGAACGATCAATTTAAACAAAAATAAGTCTAATTTGGACAATATTTGTAGGTAATAGGTCTCAGCCTTTGATAGGTCCAGCCAGAAACAGCTATGGTCAGAAAGACGAGGTTATGGGCCACGCATAGATGCCAGAATGTCCGGCGCCGACCTAGCAAGGCATGCCAATCTTTAACACTAAAAATGGACTCGCGTCACGCACGTTTCACGTTAAGCCAGCGACCGTCCCACCACAGCTCTACCATTTTTTTTTTTGTAGTTCGTATGTGATGTCATAGATGTCGCTACAGTGTCATCGATCAATTAGTGTGGTAACACCCTAATTCGTATACTAAGTTGTCTATTTATCTCAGCCTCAAAAGGGATTTTTTCTACCCACAGTAGGTTTCATATTAATGATTAAGTCTATTTAAGTTGATAAACCCTATTTTTGGTTATCAACTTAAATAAACACGGGACAGCACCCCCGTTGTCTGTTCTAATAAACAAAAAAGATCAAAATAAATGTCATCGTTTTTGACATTGTATTAGACATGGCTTTCCCATGGTATATTTAAATATTAAAAAATACTGAAGCAACCCTTGTTTCTGACATAGTCAACACGAAAGGGTGGGTAACTAAAATAAAAATAGACAAGGATTATTAACTCTTTTGTCTGTTATAAATAAATAATATTAAGGTACAGTAGCCCGGACATCAGTGGTAAAAAACCAGTATAGGCTGGCCTCATAATCTATTGACACACCAGCCAGCCTGGTCAAAGAGTCACCACTGATGTACGATATACTATAAGTAATTATAATGTCAGAGTTAAAAGAATTGAAGCGTCAGCTGTTTTTGACACAATAAATCACACTTTTGAAGACTACCATACATGAAAATCTCAATTTTTGTTACTGAACTGGGTTATGGAAGTCAGATAGGCTGTGACTCCATGTAAAATACTGCTATTATGCTGCCTCCAGTTAGACTGGAAGCCGATCCCTACATTGACAAAGGCTGTTAAGCAACTGAATAATAATTTAGTTTTAAAACAATTTGTTTAAAAAAATCGTTGCTTCCATCACCGTGTAAAGCCGTAACTTCCAAATACGGTATGGAATTTAAAAGGACACACAGATTGCGATCGATCGACTAGTCGATGTTGATCGCCACAAAACATAATCGATAAATCGATGTACGTTATACGGCTGCTATGCAACGCACTAGGTCGATCTGGTATTTATTTATTTTGGTAAGCCAACAATTATAACTGATCTGATCGATGTTATCAATCGACCGCAGTCTAGTTAGAGCTTAAGGGTTTGCACACTGATCGATGAATCGTCGATCGCTTCCAATGATCGATAATAGAATGGATCAGTCGAGGTTGATCGACAGTTCCTTCAACACCAAAAGCTACCAAAGAAATCGAACGACGTCGATTAATATCACCGATCGACGATTAGTGATTAGTGTGGCAACACCCTTATGTATGACGAGACATTAAAAAAAAAATGAAATTCTGAAGTTAAAACTTACCACATCATTGCAAAGGCAGCCTACACTCCAAATCTATTCACCAGACATGAATAAAAAAAAACTCAAAAACAAAATCTAACAAAACCAAGTCTTAACCGGCGGTTCCCCAGCCGCCGTCACCTCATGTCATATAGCGCCTGCGATACCAAACTTAGCCAGATCGGGGACATCGATATCATCAAGATCCTTCATTGACATATAACCGGTTCCATCCGGTTTTATTGGGATATAACCGGTTGAATCCGGTTTGAAACTAGTACTATCCGGTTTGATTGGGACATAGTCCTCTGTACCATCGTTCAAGTCAATGATAGGTTCTTTTCTGTCGAATTCACTGCAGATCTTAGCTTCGTTTAACAGTTTTAAGGATTCTTCAAGAAGATGCGTGCGGTGTTCTGGAGTATGTCCATTGGTTGAAGGGGTCTTGTCGGAAGATTTGCGGTGGTGCAGGGAGTTGGTTGCAGAACCCATGTAGGGGGGCGGTTGGGGGCGGTTGTAGTTGCTCGCGAGGTTGCTCGTTGATTTGGGGCTGTAGGGACGCGCTAGGCTGTTGTTGGGGCTGAAATGTAAGAGTGTTTTGTTAATTTTGGTTTTTAAAATACAATAGAAAATAAAATCTGTTTTTTCATAGAGAAAATGAAATCTGACAGTTTTCGTTCAGTATTTAAATAATTAAGTATACTGTGAGCGAGAGATTAATATAGAAGAAGGTATTTCAATATCTGTCAAGATTTGTTGAAGGTTGATTCGGAGGGTCGACATCGTAATTGATACTAACCTTATTCCAAGGCTTTTGGTGCTGGTGTTGTCAGCTACTTGAGTCTGTTCTGTGTTGCCAGTGCCATAGCGACACATTTCCACCTTCGATTTGTGAGCCCTGGAATATTTAGAATTTTTTTATTGTCCGTTTTAATTTTTCAGTTACTGGAGAAACAGACACAATAGAAAATCTATTGTTACCGTGACACCAGTGTTGCGCCGGTACCTCAGAGGTGCGGTACTTAGATACAGTAAATTTATGAAGTTTTTAATTAACGGCCTTATTTGTAATTAGTTTAAGCACTGATTAGCAGGTTCTTAATTATTTTTTAAAATTAAGTAAGCATATAAATTAAGTTATATTTTGTTAGTTTGAAGTAATTTCAGAATTATGGTAGTGGGATTTTTTTAATCACCACACACAAAAGTAATAAGTATTTCAAACCTAGTAGGTTTTCTATAATCGAAAAATATGTCAAATATGTGATTCATAAAATTATTGAACTGATAAAAGTGTGAAATTTTTAATGAAGATAAAAATATTTTGTTAAATTGTTTGAAATCTAGGTAGTTTTAGAGTTAAAATAGTAGGATATTTTCCATAATGCGTGTTAGTCACCACACATAAAAGTAATTTATTTATTTATTTATAGAAGGTAGCTTCACAGCTGACAATAAGTAAACATAAATTGGATAATTCAAAACAATACGCCAATTACGAAGTACACAGATAAAACAATAAGCATAGAAGAGAGTGACATGAAGTATGTATAGTGTGTGCGTGTGTGTATTTGTACGGTGTGGGTGTCTGTGGATGTGTGTGATGATGTGTGTATGTATGACTAACTGGCACTACAGGCGTAACTGGGCCTCTCGTGTTTGGTCTAACATAAGGGTGATCTCTTTTTTAAGACGGTTCCGAGTGATATTGAAGAGGTCCAGTGTTGGAAACTTGTCATTATATAATGCTGGTAGTCGCAAGAAAGGTGACATCTTCATATAATTAGTGGCAGCCGAAGGAACAGCTAACAGATTTGTATGTCTAGTACTTTTAAGTGGGACGTTAAAGTTAACTTTGCAGAGCAATTGTGGGCAGTCAAATTTATTATTAAGTACGTCGTATATTAACATCATGTCATTTATCTGTCGTCTCTCTTCCAGAGTATTTAATTTGTGGTATCGACAGGAGTCCGGGTAATTTAAGATCAACACAATAATAAGTATTTCAAACCTAGTAGGTTTTCTATAGACGAAAAATATGTCGAATAAGTGATCCATATAATAATTTACGTTGATACAATTATGAAGTATTTAAATGAAGATAAAAATATGTTGTTAAATTGTTTGAAATGTAGGTAATTTCAGAGTTAAGATAGTAGGAAATTTTTCAAGATGCGTGTTAGTCACCACACATAATAGTAATAATAAGTATTTCAAACCTAGTAGGTTTTCTATAGTCGGAAAATATGTGGAATATGGTGATACATTAAATATTTTATGAAGTTTATGAAGATAAAAATATTTCGTTAAATTGTTTGAAATTTCAGAGTTAAGATAGTTGGATATCAATTCAAGATGCTTCATATTCAAGATGCTTGTTAGTCACCAGTTCACCACACATAAAAGTAATAATAAGTATTTCAAACCTAGTAGGTTTTCCATAGTCGAAAAATATGTCGAAAATATGATCCATAAAAAAAACTGATTCCGGGTCGCGTCTGAAATAATGAAAAAGTCAAAAATAAATTCTCTCTTCTCTTTTCAATCGTTCCCCCATTACCGAGGATCGTGACTCCCTTTTTTTGATCATAAATTGTCCTAAAAAGGCATGTTTAGGGATTCATTTCATCGCGGGAAGTGTTCGAAAAAGTCACCTTGCCCTGGCACAGCCAACTGAAGGAAAACGGGTGGGTTTTAGTCAGTAAGAGTCTGACACGCCCTCCCACTCCCCCCAGAGTGGGAGAAGTCATCTGATGATTTCCCACCCCAAAAAAAAAGGATTATTTCCGTTCAGGGATTTATTTAAAAATTAATAAAACAAAGTAGCAAAAACCCAAAAGAAACTATAGATTAGTAGCCTCACTGAACTTAGTTTTAAACGATACAGCTAAGACCACAGAATAGAAAAAACAGTAGAAGTCACAAGTAGGCGGGGCCCGCGTACCCCGAGTTTTGCGGAGTTCCGCATATGTCTGCTCCGCGCACACACCACGCGCATCAGTCTTGTTACAACAGCCACGGTGACAAAAACTTGAAAAAAAAATACAAAAATGTCCTATTGTGCTGTTTTAGAATGTAAACACGATAGCAGAACCAAAAATTTATCGAATGGTGGAATATATCATACCGTCGATTAGTCCTAATTTATTTTATTTCGATTAAAATTTAAAAAACAATATTTTATTAAACAAGACAAGTAAAAGTTGAGTTGAGTTCAACTTTCTTTTAAACTCAAACATATTATGCGCGAAGATTTCTATTATGCACATGCCAAATTCAGCTACTCTTCTAATAACCTCGTTACGGAAATATCAATCTTATCATTAACACAATACAGCTTTAAATTGAATGTATAGTGACATCTAGCGGCGGGTAGCGTAACTTGCTCATTAAACTATTTCGGGTGCTCATTAAACGGAAAAGGTAGTAAATACTTAAAAAGAGTAGACAATTAACGATTGTATGCTCACAAAACTGTGGTTTATTTTCAAATAAGCGACGACTGACATATTTCCTACTTACTTTCAATAATAAATTACCAATCACACCAAGAATTTCTTACGTTTAACGAAATACAATTAACCTGTATATGTGCGAGTTTGGGTACGCTGGTTCCGATACTAATGAAGCGCTATGCGATTTCTACTGTTTTTTTTCTGTTCTGTGGCTAAGACGGTACACCGATGAACCATCTAGGGATCAATATTGAGTGGTCGGCTTATTTCTGCCTCCAAGCAGCGTTGCTGTGTTCCAGCAGGTATATTTGATAACTCAGTTGACATCAATTTGATAGGCACTTTGTAGCACATTTTGACGTATAGTAAAACAAAAATGTACCACGTAGTGCCTATTATAATCAATGTCCACCGAGCAATGTACTGCAAAGTGCCTATCAAATTGTTTTCAACTGAGTTAGCGAATACACCTGCAGATTGGAGGCTTATGGGTGCTGATGTTTATTACAAGCATTTAGAATATTTGACTCAATTGTTTTTAATATTTGTATAAAAAGTTACTTTATCCAAAATCGAAAGAATTTTTCAAATCCGTTCAAAATTAAGCAAGTTAGAAACCTTTCAAATCTTGTGGAAGGGGAAACTATCAAGTAACAGAAAAAGGATGCACACACATAAGTATGACATCACCGCCATTAGGTTCCGCGCGTACAAAAGAGATAGCTAGATGTCCCCACCGCGCTAACTCTTCCTTATTAACCAATTTTGATGCTGTTTGCAGAAGATTTCTTTTTAGTGTTATTTGCTGTTTCATGTAAAATCATCATCATTCTCCTGCCCTTATCCCAATTTATTTGGGGTCGGCGCAACATGTCTTTTTCACATAAAATATTTTACAAAAATAAAGACAGGAGAATACCCTATTCAGCATATCTCTAATATTGTTGATGTTCATACGCGACGTTAACCACATAAAATCAGGTGGCATGATTACTCTTTAAGTCAAGAGTGAATAGGTTACTTCTAGGCAACCGTGCTCTAACGGTGACCACATCATCGCTTACCATCAGGTGAGATAGCGGTCAAACGTGTGAATATAAAGAATAAGAAATAAGAAGTTCTTTCAGCGCTGGAACCCCTTGTGGGTATTGGCCTCCTCAACGACCTTCTTCCATTTCGCTCTGTCTCTGGCCTCCCTTCGTCAAGATGTTTTCCTGCCTATCTTCCTCGACACAATCCTTCCAATACTCACTGTGCATGCGGCTGACTTATTAATAGTAAATATATTTTAATAACATTGTTCAGGCAGGGTTAACGTAATTCTTGGTAACCAATCCAGCTTAGCCTCCCAAAACCATAGACCAATTTCTTTTTTCTCCTTATCTTGCAATCACACTAACCGGGGGTCGTCCTTGGATGAACTTGTATAACACGTACAGGGATAATCGTCGGTTGGTGCCTCATTTCATAAAAAAACGTTTAAAGGGGCCTCTGCGAGTTGGCTTCGGCCACTCGTGCGGTTTCCAAAGATCCAGGATCTCAGTCACGCGAAATCAAAAAAAAAAAAAACACGAATAGCAAAAGTGTTAAGGTATACTTACACAGTAGCATGTAGCGCACAAACGGCGGCAGTAAGGGCGGTGATACAGAGCAGCATGAGAGTCAGAGGAACCAGGACTGCAGCTGTTAGGAGCTTCCCGTAACTGCGAGATGGAAGGGAGTCCTGAAAAATGGAGGAAAGGCTACTAAACTTATTCATAATAAATTTGACAAAGGGGAGGGTATTAAAGTATTTACAATTAAATAAAGTAAACCTAAGTCCTTTTCAATCACATCACAATTTTCTTAAAGGAAGACTGTAAATTCTTGAAAATAAAACTGGACTTTCCATCCAAAGTATGCTAATCATAATAAATATGGGAGCTCAGACCATGAAAGGTTATAGACGGAACGTCATTGGACATAAATGAAGCAGGATCGTTAAAATGTGTGAGTGACCTTGACGAACGTAACGATGACGTATCGGCTTCTCACTTTGTCTATGTGAGCTTATTTCGCGTGTACAGATACAAGCCGGCTTCCCATTCTGGTACTTCAGATTGCTGGATTTTGACACTCCGTCTATAACCTTTGAATAGTCTAAGTACGAGAGGTTCAATTATTTTGACACTCCATCTATAACCTTTCATAGTCTAAGTACGGGAGGTTCAATTATTTTGACACTCCGTCTATAACCTTTCATAGTGTAAGTATGGGAGGTTCAATTATTTTTTTTCCGAATTGTCTATGACTTTCTTGAAGAAAGTTGTTCATTTCTATGGACAGAAGCAGCATTTAAAATATGACCAACCACTTCCGTTACACCGTGTACCTATACTCGTAAGTCCAGCACCCAAATTGCGTAGCTCATAAAGTCGCATATCCTTTCACATTCCAAAGGAATTCCAGATCAGTTGCTAAATATTTTAAAAAATTCGTTAGCTCGACAAAGCAAAACACGCAATGAATACTGTTAAAATACAATTTGCCGAGAAAAACTTGGTGATATCAAACAGTTTCGCCCAACATCATCCAAGAAGACTTTCTACATGGACTTCTCCTGATGGCAACTATCGAAACCAAATCGACTACATTATGGTTGGTTCGAGATGGAAAATTTTCGTAAGAAATGTTCACACTCTACCCGAAGCTGATTGTGGTTCAGACAACCAACTTCTTAATAGCAAAACTTCAACTCAAGCATAGAGCTGAAGAAGATTGAAGCAAAACGGAAAAACTTAAGTCTGTGGCTGCGATCAAGCAAAAATGGCATCAATAGACTGACTTAGATACTCAATCTGCATCCCCAGATCAATTGCGGGGGTCAGGCCGAACAGCTGCTCGAAAGCCCTCTGCATCAGTTCGCAAGCGTCAACACTGGATGACTGATGGTACTCTTGCCCTTGTAGACGAAAGAAGAAACATGAAAGCTCAAAAAAAAAGGGAGCAGGCGTAAAGAACTTGAACACAATATTTGTTCGTATACAGGAATCATGTAGGCGGGATCGCAATAACCATCAACAGAATTTGTGTGCAGAAGTTGAAGTTTACGCTTAGACACAAAATAGGCGACCTGCACCATAAAATTAAATCCAACACCAAAACCTTTTCTTTTAAAACATGGGCTATAGAAAACTCACAAAGTGAGAATTTCACATGTAAGTAAAATTCTACTGCATGTTCTGAACAGGAGATTGAAGCCTTACTTATCTAAGGAAATGGCTCCTGAAGAAGCTGGTTTTGTGAAAGGGAAGGGTACTCGTAAGCAGATCTTAAATGTGCGCCAGATTATTAAAAAGGCCAGGGAGTTCAACAAGTCGACCTATATTTTTTTATTGATTTTCAAAGGCGTTCGACTCAGTAAGGTGACCAGTATATTGGGAGACTCTTCTGGCTGTGGGAACACCTAAAAATCTTGTTCACCTTCTTAGAAGACTTTATGAAGAAGGAACAGCTTCGGTTACAGAACGAAGTGTTGTCGATTCACTGTCATCTAAATGCCGGGATCAGTCAGGGCTGCAACTTATCACCACTGCTGTTTAACATCTGTACGGAACTCATTATGAAAATAGCACTTGAGAACTGATCAGACGGAATCAATAAGCTATAAAATTTCCAACTTGAGTTAACAGATGACACCACTCTATTTGCAACTAGCATTCACAAAATGGAATCCCTGCTGAGTAAAATGGAACAAGTTAGCCTTGATTCGGTTTAGAGATAAACTGCACCAAGATGAAGATCATGATTTTTCATTGATGTATATATATACGATATCTCGCTCGAAGTTGCTAAAATTGTGAATTGCCACATCGTTCAATCATACATCTATCTTGGGGCACTGATATCAAACAGTGATGCAACAAAGGCCACTAAAATGCGACTTATCAGGGCATTATTAGTGTTTCCAATATTTCTTTACGGTGCTGATACGTGGTCTTTAAGAAAAAGACTATAGATGCTTTATAAATGTAGTGTTGAAGAAGAATACTTGGCATAACCTGGACACAGTCCTGAACCGAAGTCTCAATCCTCCAAGAACTCGGTATCAAACTTTCTTTCTTTCATCGTCTAATGTCGTATCCTGACTTTCTTTGGACATATCACATGTCATGAAGACACAGCTGTGGAACGACTTTTAGGGCAGAGGGAAAAGTTGAAGGCACAAGTGTGCGCGGCTGGTCACTAATGCGTTGTATCGACCGAGTAAGAACTGCATTCAATGGTCCACTCCACGAATGTACAAGAAGGGCTACACAGTACGGGAGGAATAGCGACGGATTGTAAAGATAGCCACCACCCTTGATGTGACGACGACCACGACCACTCTGCCAAGAGTGTGATGTAGAAGAAGAAGAACAACAACAATTATGTTTAGTTAAAATACTGATTAGTTTCTAAATTCAAGATAGTCTATGTCTCATCTATCACATTCAGCTGTCTAAAGGACAAAACCTCCTTCAAATGATTAGTTGGTACTTTACCACCGACATCTATCCTTCTACCGGGTAGAAAATTTTGAATTAAGATCCTGCTAATCAGTGTTATAACTAAATAAGGCTCATAATGCTGTACATAGTTAACGGAAGGCTGCAATTGTACCTCCAGCATTAAGTAACAAGTGAACAGCCTTTTTTTTTGTGGGTTGGGAAATCATCCAATGACTTCGCCCGCTCTGGGTGGAGCGGTAGGGCGTGTCAGACTCTTACTGACTAAAACCCACCCCTGTTCCTTCCTGCCCTGAGTGCCCAGGGGCGAGGCAACTCAGTTTCGAATTTATCCTTAACCCCCGGGCAGGCATCGGCCATGACGGGCCGGTCTTTAATGCTGACAACTCTTTGAGGCGCCCGTGGAACACTACGCGCCGTCGACTCTCGGGCCTGGTGCTGATCGGACGGCGAGCTACCCATTACTCGCCGTCCGCAGGCCCGGGTCTACGGTGGCCGGAGATCGTCTCGCAGCGCCGGAAGTCCCAGGCGTCTCCTGAGGCGGCTGCTGCTGAGTGCGTGAAGGCGACTCCGTTGTTGAGTCTCCCTCACGCGTCCCACCTCCGCCTTCGCGAGCCCAAGCGGGGCAGACCTCCACCGTGTCCTCGGGACGATCCGCGCAGTGGAAATACCCGGGCATTTCCTCCCGTCCTATCCGACACAGGAACCTTCCGAAACAACCGTGTCCGGTGAGGACCTGCGTCAGGCGGAAGGTGAGGGCGCCGTGGGCGACTCCTCAAAGAGTGGCACTACCGCCACTACGCTACGCAATGGTGGCGTGCCCAGAGCTGGGTTGCGACAATCGGTGTCTCATGTCGCCATGAGATCTTGCCGGAGCTCCGTCCGCCGAGCCGCGAGTTGTCGCGGCAGCGGAGTTTCGCCCCGGCGTTTCACCTTCATCGTTTCTTCGAGGATTTTTGCCTCCAGATCCCATGGCGACAATTTCGGCATGACCCTTTGGGACGCGTTCAGCCAGCGAGTTAGTCGCTGCCTCAGAGAACGCGCCCACACCGGTGCCCCGTAAAGGGCCATAGACCGCACGATCCCCGCGTAGAGCCTCCGGCAGGAGGCGTTTGGCCTCCTCAGATTGGGCAGGAGCCGCTTCAAAGCAGTCCCGGCCGTCCAGTCTGGGAGCCAAACGTCGGAAATGCTAAGGCTACTGCATCCCCAGTCGTGAGGGCTCGTACGCGCATGATGGCGTCCACCGTAGAGCGCCCCCTGCGGAAGCCGTACTGGCTCTCCGCCAGATCCGGCCCCACCCGCGTCAGCTGCTCGACGAGGCGGTCTGCAATTACTCTTTCAAAGAGCTTGCCTACCTCGTCGAGCAGCACAATGGAACCGGTAAGCGGACGGAGAGTGGCGGGCGCCCCGGCTTCTCGATGAGGACCAGCTTCCCCGTCTTCCAACGGAGTGGAAACTGGCCCCTATCCAAGCATGCCCTTAGAAGCCCTCTGAGGCGAGGCCCGAGAGCCTCTTGCAAGGCCAGGACCCAGGCCTTCCCATGAACGCCATCGGGTCCTGGGGCGGTGCTTTCGGCATTCAGCCAACGCACCGCCGCTCTCAATTCTAGCTCGGTCACCTCGGGAGCATCGTCGTCGTCGGGTTGGTCCACGTCAGGCACCGCAGGAGGCGGAGCCATAGGCGGGGGAGTATGTTCCCCTCGCGAGGGGAACAGAGCGCTCCCACGCTCTCCACGAGCTGCGGCCGGAGACTCTGCGTCAGCGGGGGCGCCCATGGGCGGAGTTTATCCCGCACCACTTTGTATAGGCGCCCCCACGGATCTCTGTTCAGAGTCCCCAGCGACTCCTCGCGGGCCAATGCTTTGGCCCGCTTGATCTCCGCTGGGAGGGCGAACCTCGCCGCTCTGTACCCCTCGTACAGCTCCGCCTCGATGGCTTCCGTATCCGGCGTGCGGTTATGGAGCCGCCTGCGGTACCTGGTGTACCGGCGTCGCGCGGCAATACACGCTTGGCGTAAAGCCGTAAGCGCCGGCAACCACCAGTACATCTGGCGCCGAGCACATTCCTGGCTGGACCCGGGGCATTGCCACGTCACAGATCGCGGACATGGCCTCCTGGAACCACACCACCTCGTCATTGATGTCGGCAGGCCTGTCCGGTGATGACACCCAGACCTGCACGATCGAGGCTTCCAGGAGTAGCTCCCGGTCCAGCTGCTTCAGCGACCAACGCGGACCACTCGGGGTTTGTCGGACTGGCACGGTCGGGGTCTGGGCGGAGACGTCAAACCGGATATACCGATGATCGGAATACGTCTCCACCCCCTCCATCACGCGCCAGTCGACGGCACGCGATGACAGAGCGGGGCTGGTGTACGAGATATCCACCACCGATTCACCCCGCATCCGCACACACGTGGAGACAGAACCCCGGTTCAGGACGACCAGGCCTGTCTCCAGAGCCCAGTCCTCCACAATCCTGCCCCGTGTGACCGTGTACCGGGAACCCCAAGCCAAGTTCTTGGCATTGAAGTCCCCGACGACGAGCACAGGGAGGGAACGGTACCCGACGACGATGTCTCTCAACTCCGCGAGGGAGTTGTGGAACTCGGCGAGAGTTCGGTTCGGGAAGAAGTACACCTTGGTATTGTAAATGAAATAGTCAATAATGGAGGAGATCCGGGAATTATGTGTGCCAGTGACCCTGTGAGAAAGAGACATTGCCCGAGCTGGATATGGATTGAAGGCATTTTTTGGTACACACATAAATATTTGTGACCCAAACACGAATGCGTATCCTAAATTAATTAATTTGGGAAAAGGGGGCCACTTCTGGGGTGAAAATTGGAAAATTTTAAAACAAAGTTTTTCAAACTGTGCCGTGCGACATATCCAATAAAAATGATATTCGTAGTCAGCAGATTCGGAGTTAATTGTCTGTGACAGACGGACAGTCAGACAGACACACGAGTGATCCTATAAGGGTTCTGTTTTTTCATTCGAACGTTAGAAACCCTAAAAACTGGTTGCAGTGGGAAAAGTTGATGTGAAAAAAACGCAAGAGTGCACCAACTTGGTGGTCAGATCAGATCAAGGCGATAACAGGACTCACTGTGACCACTGCCCTGAGAAGAGCTGAAAACAGAGTGGCCTGGAAGCAGCTCGTCATTAAAACCGTCAAAGATTTCCAGAAACACGAATAGAACGAAGATGATTAAGTACATATAAATTGAATAAAGGGAGAAATTAACAGTCATACAAATAAAAGACAATCAAGTATTTTTTTATTTTTTTATTTCAAGTTTTTCTTTTATTTCCACATACCTTATTAGGAGCAGTCCACGCATCCCTGGTGTCTAACGCCTTGAAGGACTTGGCGGATTTGCTGGTGTTGGGGATCTCTGTCAGATACTCCAGATGCTGCGTCGACCGCTCTTTGTAGATGGTGTTGTACTGGAAATGGAAGATACTGGTGTTAGCTTGCAGTTAGTTATGAAGAGTAAGGGCATACACAAGTATGCATACTAGCTCAAAACAACACCAGTCCAGAGTCAACCCAGTATCCCTGAAGTCTCTCGGCAGTGATGCTATTGTACTCGCGGGAACAACTTAATACCTATAGGTTCCATACTTAAAGACTTACCAGTTCAAAGTTCCACCAGTCCAGAGTCAACCCAGCGTCCCTGAAGATCTCTCGACAAGTCCTCTTGTACTCTCAATGAGAACTCAACACATATATGTCCCATAAAAGGCTTACCAGTTCAAAACTACACCAGGCCAGGGTCAACCCAGCATCTCTGAAGAGTCTGTCGACAGTGGTCCTTTTGTACTCTCAAGGAAAACACAACACTTTCAGTTCCCATAGGTACTTAAAGACTTACCAGCTCAAAGCTACACCAGTCCAGGGTCAACCCAGCATCCCTGAAGAGTCTCTCGACAGTGGTTCGCTTGTACTCTCGAGGACAGCTTGGCAGACGAGACAGAGGGCGCACTTCTTCTCGAAGCCTCTTCAGTTCCAAGGAGAAAGGCATGGAACTGCCCAGACGGACTACCAATCTAGATTGGAGAAGGGTACTTATTACTTAATAGTAGATCCAAGGTTTTTAGATGAGTAGAAATAAAAAGATCTAAATCATCATCTGCCCGCGCCTTTTCCCAACTATCTTGGGGTCGGCTTCCAGTCTAACCGGATGCAATTGAATACCAGTATTTTACATTGAGCGACTGCCTATCTGACCTCTACAACCCAGTTACTGAGTAATACGATACCCCTTGGTAAGACTGGTTGTCAGACTTTCGGGCTTCTGACGACCCGTAACGACTGTCAAAGATACACGATTGACAGCCGGGACCAACGGCTTAACGTGCTTTCCGAGGCACGGAGGAGTCTCGGTATGAAAGGTTGTCACCCATCTATGGACCAACCCTGGCAAGCGTAGCTTAAGCTGATGGATCGACCCGTGCGGCTGTTATTACTTTAGCCACGAGCTTCTCCTAAAACTTCAAGGAAAAAGACCTAAATGTGGTACCTAATTTCCTACGTTTCCACCGCTGTCACTAATTGGCGGAAAAAATGTCCGTTTAAGTAAACTAGACCAGTCAGTACATATCAGCCATATAATGATCGAATTCTGATGCCACTGGTTCCTAATTCCAGCAACCCGTTTCCTTACTCTTCTTCAGTTCTTTAGATTGAATTTTATGCGGTTTTATACGAGTAGCTATCAGTTCGTCTATCTGTTCAGCTGGTTACAAGTTTTTCTTGTCAAAAGCTCTGCCTAACCTGTCCCCGTGCTGAGAGAGGGCCTCTTCTCAATTCCCCCTCTTCCAGGTACTTCTATCTTACTCCAACAAAAAACAATGTTCTCTAAAATACATACCCTTCTCCATCACTAGGCTTCAGAGGCAGTCGCGCGCCCAGATCGATGGCAGACGCCAGGAAGGTCGCGTACAAATCGCCGCTACTCTCCGTCCACAGTTTCGTGCGCAATATGTCTTTCAGACGTGTCATCCTGAAATTACGGACCCCTTCAGAAAGCTGATTGAGCTAAACTGATCTTTGGACAACAGCTTGCCTAAAAGGCCCAGAGATCTATAAAAAAAATCCCAAGAAAAAAATTTCACCACTGCTTTCTTATCCTCAACCCCTTACAGTACACCTCTGTCTACTAAACAATTTGAAGCTGCTACCAGTCTACGTTGGGACATATGAAGAAAAATAAGACTTACAATTGTCTAACCATAAACAATAGTATTCCTAAAACTTACTTATGCTCATCCAATAGATCTTCGACATTCAGGTTATCGATCTTGAGCTCGACCTCATGGCGCGCCATCTTTTCCTTCTGCTGTATGTCCAACGTTAGTAGCACCATCCGTGTCTCATAGTCTTGTCTATTCAGGCCTATTACTTCGAGCTGCAAAATTAGGAAAGGCAGACTTGTAGTTATATGTATCTGCACTTGATTTTGCACACTAACTGGTCTGTTGTCTTCAGATCTTGACGTTATAAACCAGTACATGTTTACTCTATCACCAAAATGAAAATGTTCAGTATTGGCATTCCAGTTAAAACTCCTTAATTTTGCATACTCAAAAATTTTCAGGATTCAAACAAAAAGCTAGTGGTACATAAAGGCTTCCCTAATTAGTCTAACATTATGTGCGAAGTGGCTGCCTAACGTTCCACTTTCGTAGTCACTACCGTGAGGACCGTCATAACCGTTGTAGGTCCTGCCTGCGCCTTAACTGCTTCGTTAAAATAAAGAAAAGCTAAGTCTTACCGTGAGTGGGCCTCGGCTGCCTCTTGGCGGCGTGCCGAAGATGAAGCCTGAGTGGTGTCGGCCGCTGTAGATATAGCGAAGCCACGAAGGAAGCTCCGGTTTACCCAGCATGGAGGCGTGGAACCGGTACTGCTGGTCGAACTCTGAGGAAGAAGTGGTGAAATTCAGACAAGGGTCAAATAACACAATGTTCCCACCTGACTGAGCCTATATGTGAGAAGGAGTGAACCATAATCATCAATGCAAGCCCATTGCAGATTGGTAAATAAATTAAAGGGGATCAAAATATTAATTTAGAGAAATTCAAAGAAAAGTCGCAGTATTGCTGGTAACTAGCCACAGTAATGATTATGTTCGCTCATAACCGCTAATCTTCGACAAAGCTCAACTCTAAAGTCAGAAAATCATAAGTTCATTCGCATTACATGACAATGTTTTAAGTTCAAAAAGCATCACAGAACAAAGAAATGAATCGCAATAGGCCACCTAAAATGTTACGTAAGGACTTGGAGCATGCGCCGTAAATGCAACGCCCACTACGTCATGGAGAGCTTTCAGCCGCCATTTTGTGAGGTGTATGAAAGTCTCAAGCCACTGCGCAATTTCCAATCAGTATCAAACATTTAACCTCGATCAGTCTTCAATATAACTCGGTGGTTAAACAATCCCTGAATATTGTAAAAGCAGATTTGAAATAATCATGTTCATAATTAAAATAACTTTAACATATTAACGCCACGAGTTCCGTCACACCCCGTCCCTGCAGCTTCACCCCCGCACGCGTCAGCGCGGCGGCCATTTCCCGAAGTCTAAGCCTAACAGATCAATATACCGAGGAGTACCGAGGAGTGCCGAACACAGAGTACCTAGTTTTCTAGGGCATGCGCTGTGGCTGCAATGGCTATCGAACGCTATGCAGCCGCCATTTTGACAACGCCCTTGCCACCCTCGTTTTCGCGGAATCTTGAGACAAAGAACGCGTAGATACGTAGTATTTTAAGTATTATTATTTTTGCACTCAGATTTCAATGAAAAAATATTATAACAAGAAAAGGTTTAAATTAGCAGTGCATTCTTAAAACAAAATAGAAATTGCCAAAAAAACAAAATTAAAAACAATTTAAATACTAACAAATCAACCGAACAACGTTCCCCAAGAAGCTGTTAAAATACGAAGACGATTGAAAAACGAGGATCAAAAAAATTAAACACAATTCAAAACGAAATATAAAAGGTGTCAAATTAAATCCATACCTTCTGCTCAGCTTGCCGACGAAAAACATACACTGATCCACTCATATCACCAATCTCAAGAACAATTAGAAAGAACTGACCGAAAAAGACACAAAGATCAAAGATAAAGTTATAAATTGTGACGACACCGGAAGGACGATTGATGGCGCAACAAGTCCGAATGAACTGAGCACGTCCTAACGGCGACTCACAGTTTCATACAGGTAATCTAGACATGCGCTCTAGTGCAACGGTTATTGATTTCACAGCATACCTATATTATTTTGATACATAGTTTGCTGTGGAGTTGGCACCTCCCAACTCTCAAGGGAATATGTTGGACAAAAGCTTTTGATAGAGTACATTTTTCATTTTCTTCATGAAACTTATAGGTTTAGACCTTATTTCTATTTTTAGGCTAATAAAAATACCAAAACGTATGCATACATATTTTTTACAAATTAATCTGTAATTTAATTCTACCTTATTACATAATAGAAATGGCGTCCCACAAGGTAGTATACTTTGTCCTCACCTCTACTCAACCAAGCAAAAGTACCTAGGTACTTGACCAAAATAAAATGCCTGCGGCAGTCAAAAATATAGTACTACTAGAAACGTTATGCCTGAATGTTCACGAGAGTGACCGCCAATGATTTTCAAATTGGATAATTCGTTTTTTTTTTCGCTGATACGATTTTTTAAGAAAATATGCTTGTCATGAGAAAAATAATATTATGTAGATTCATGTTTGAAATATAAATCAAAAACGGAGGCAAAGACACATTCGAGATGACATAATAAGGGCTTAGTGAGATCAAAGTGCGCATTACCGTAAAGTTTCAGTAGGCACGCTGTCGAGTCTCAGGTGACGACGTTTGACCTTTCGACGGGAAACATAGCCCAGTGTACCGTGTAGCTCAAACACGTTTAAAAATATCGTGATGCTGGATTTTTAAACAAGAATGGTGGAACCAAGCTACGAAAGCAGAACCACTAAGATGTGAGGTTTCACTAGTCACGCTGTGGAATCTCAGGCATCATTCAGACTGCGAGTGTCTTACGACGAAGTATGGGAAAGGGAGACAAAGGTCACGAAGAGGAACGCGTCTACAAAATCACGTGGCTTGCGTCAAGCCCTATTACGTGGCGCGGGATTGGGTGAACGAACGTTGCCTCAAGTTCCACTTACTAAAGTAATAATTGAAAATAACTAAAAAGGAACCATTAAAATGTGAAGTTTCACTAGTCACGCTGAGGATTCTAAGGCATCGTTCACACAGAGTTCAAGAGCAGGAACACGTTTATAAAATCATATGGCCCGCATCCCGCCCCGTTACGTAGCACGAGGCTGGATGAACGAGTGATGCCTCAAGTTCTACCAAAACTAAAGAAATTATGTAAAAGAACTAAGCAAGTACCACTAAGATGTAAAGTTTCACTAGACAAACTGTGATTTCTTAAGCGACGTTTACACTGCAATCGTCCCATGACGGGCTACGAAAAGGGGAAACCAAGGCCACGTGAGGGGAGACGTTTAAAACATCACGTGGCTTCGTGTGCCGAACCCCGGCACGTGGCGCAGGGGAATGGGAACGGCACCTTGAGTCCCGCCACTTGATAAGGAAAAGTAGGTAGGTACCTACCCAAGTAAAAGAACTAATCACGAAGAGCGCGACGCGTGACGCACTTGCAAAGGAAAATTATGCAAAACCACTAAGCACGAAGAGCCTCAAGTCCACTAAGACAATTCCTGCTATACTAAATTAAAAACGTTAAATCAACCGATTATATTTAATTTACCTCCATTAACATGTCCGCCATTTTGAAAAAAAACGCGTCCGGATCAACGAATTTTAATAAAAATAACTAACTCCTATAGATTCGTAGATAAGTACCTAAATATTTTGAGTTAACATACAATTTAAAAAATAAACACGTGTGTACTTGATTGTACTAAATTACGCAATTTATTCCGAAATTTTTTTTTTTTATTTTTTTTATTATTATTTAATTAATTTTGAGAGTTGCCGAGAACCGAGCTGAATGGCATGCAATTGGAGAAGCCTAAGTCCAGCAGTGGACTGCTATAGGCTGATGATGATGATGACGCAATTTATTCTAAAAATAAACATAATTAATATTATCAAGAAGTCAATTCAATATCTTAGATTTTCCAAGCACCTGAATCCGTGAACATAGATAAAAACTGTGATCCTTACCCAACTATCACTAGACTTATCACAATAATAAAAAAAAACAACTATCAACTACGCAATAAAAAGCTCCATCAAAGTGTCCACCATCTTGACCACTCCGATTCGGCGTCCCGGACGCCGCGTCCCATTCAAACCTAATAAAAATTACAACAAACCCTTACCTTTGTTGCCATATCACTTCCCCCTTCACATTAACACTAACTAAACTAAATTAGTTAAAGAAAAACTAAAGGAAAGCCTATCTTGATCTCAATATCACATCATAAAATTGTTATAAAACATGTTCCGCCGTCCGTTTCGCGGCAATCAATAGAGCTATAAATCACAATATGGATGGCCTAGACACCCCTACCACTCAGGTGGACTAGGGCATGCGCTGTGTATGCAATGGTATTGATTACCAGACTTCTACCTTTTAATGGACCTTTAATTGAGATGATTTATTATTCATAATGTGAGAACCAACAACTGTTGAGTCACGTTATGAAGGTTTAGAATAAAAATTACTAACCGCGGAGTCTCCAACGAAATTAGTTTGTTGAACGAACCAATAAAGTAGTCGTTTTCCGGTTCCGAATGGTTTTTCAAGTAAATCTAATTGATACACTCACCATCAAACTAGTTATGAAAAATGTAAGAAACCATAACGAATGGAAAAAAGAAAATTAAATCCTGTTTGTTTTTGTAAGTGAAAACAATTATGTTGAACAAGTAAATAAACCATTTGTGTCGTGGTTCCAATACCCGAAAATTTAAATTTAATTAGGTACATGGTTGCTACGCTAAACTACTAACGCCTGGTAAGATATAGGAACCCGAGACACCCGAGAGCGATTACTACGCAGTAGCCATTTCGAGGCATAGTCACACCTCGTAACAATAATAATCTGAATAAAAACGATGAAACACTTCACTTTTACATTAACCGAATTGAAAATATTAAAAAAGACCTATCTTGTTACCAATCAATGACGTCCATTGAATCTGAAAATCATGTTCAACAAGTAAATAAATTAACCATTTGTTTCGTGGTTTCAATACCCGAAAATACTAATTTAACTAGGAACATGGTTGCTACGCTAAACTACTAACGCCTAGTAAGATATAGGAACCCGAGAGAGATTACCACGCAGTAGCCATTTTAAGGCATAGTGATACCTCGAAACAATAGTAATCTGAATAAAAACGATGAAACACTTCACTTTTACATTAACCGAATTGAAAATATTAAGTACGACCTATCTTGTTACCAATCAATGGCGTCCATTGAATCTGAAAATTATGTTGGACAAGTAAATAAACCATTCGTTTCGTGGTTTCAATACCCGAAAATTCTAATTTAATTAGGAACATGGTTGTTACGCTAAACTACTAACGCCTGGTAAGATATAGGAACCCGAGAGCGATTACTACGCAGTAGCCATTTCAAGGCGTAGTAATACCTCGAAACAATAATAATCTGAATAAAAACGAAAGCCAAGGCACTGAAACACTTTACTTTTACATTAACCGAATTGAAAATATTAATTACGAACTATTGCTACCAATCAATGGCGTCCATTGAATCTGAAAATCGCGATTTAACTATTAAAAACTTACCAGACACAGCAGACCACCTCACGAAGACACTCGAACCACTAAACCACTACATTTTTACTACTTTTCGACCAAACAGTCCTAAAAGAAACCAATAAAATAAAATTTTATTAGATCGCGATCAAAGGTGTGCAACGTCGAATATGAGTAATGGCCGAATGATGGAGTGAGGTGCGTTGCAATGGACAGGACACAGGACATGCGCGGAGCTGCAACGGAAACTTATTGGCCCAACACAACGTGGAATATTCTCGAAGCAATTACACAAATGGAAATATTGGACCAACCACTGTTGGGCCAACATCCGCCCGATTATCTGTTAGGCTTACAAAACATGGAACGTTCTCGAAAGCTCTATAAACGGTTAGGGCCAATATTGGTACACAATTTAAACCAATACAGATATACGCTAACACGTCACGTGGCCACTTGGGAGAGTCCAACTGTTGCTTTTCAACTCTCGACCTTTTGAATAAGGTAGCGAAAAACACTTTTTATCTGCCGGACATTGGCAAGTAATAATAACAGATAAATGACCCCTCTCGCGAAGTCTACAATGAAGCTAGCCGTTTTCGGGAGCACTGGACCAACTTGTAATGATGAATATGTAGAATTTTTATACGAAATTTTAGATGGTGAAAAGAACAAAGATCACGAATTCACTGAAATTTTGTCTGTTTGAATTTAGTCCAGAGGAACATGTAAAATACACAACTATACAACACAACTTATTTGTATTAAAATAAAATACAATAATGAATGATGAAAAGAAAATTGGCTATCAAACAAACAATACTCTTAAAAATCACCTCTTGACTCAAGACGCGACAAATGCCTAATGGCGCCCGACACGGGACTACTCAATATGGCGAAATGGCAACAAAACCTTACAAAAAACATTCTATTTGTAACCCCCGGAGAACCTTCTAGAGAGGAAATTTCCTGGCAGTTATATAAAAGTAAACGTGACAGTATTCACCCTCGGAGTTTTTCCCCTTAGCTACAAAAATAAAAATGTCGTAGGCTGTGCATGGGCGTAATTCCTTGTTAATAAGTCTTTGAATGACGACAGCAACTGATAGCTAATTGGCGATATTACTGGGATCTAATTTTAGCTAAAGGTTGGCAAGATATTTACGATAAATTTTTTCCTGTTTGTTTTCCAGTACATTTTTGAGATCCTCCTGCAAGTACGGATAAAATAGACGCATTTAATATCTAATAGGACGAGCAATTTTCAGACACATTTGATTCCCCCAAAGCAATACAAAACCTTTTGTAATGTTAAACAAAAGAATAGGAAAGTAAATCTAAACCTTTATTTATGTCTTTTAAAACTGTGATTTCATTTCATTCTACCAAACTATTCAATATCAGTGTCACTGACATTATTTTGACTTAAAACCTTTTTATTTGTCTTTCAATTATTATTATTTTTAACCGACTTTCGAAAAAGGAGGAGGTTTTTTTTTATGTATGTCCGCGCATTTCTCCGTCAGTTGTGGACCGATTTTCAAAATTCTTCCACATCTTCCAATCTCTTTTATCCGAAAGAATATACTCCCGAGGTGGTCCCATATAAATTTTATTGAAATTGCTTTAGCGCTTTTTGAGAAACTGAACAAAAACGAAAAATACGCAGATCTTGATGACGTTTTTGAGTACTCCAAATGTTTAAATTCCACGTTCCATGTTATTGGGGGGACAACTAAAAAGCGAAAAATAAAAACTATTTTACAAAAAAAAAACAAACGACTTCCAAAAAAAAAATTCACTAAAAATTTAAAAATAACTTTTATTTCGGCAGTCGGTGTCAAATATCGAAGAAATAAAATACAAACACCGACTTCCGAAATTAAAGTTATTTTTAAATTTGTAGTGTATTTTTTTTTGGAAGTCGGTTGTTCGTTTTGTAAAAAAGTTTTTATAGGACACTAGTAAATGATTCCTGTATCGCGGGTGAGTTCACGAACATTCAAACTCGCATACACAGGACCCCCAAACCCGGAACAACTATCTGTGGGTCAAATATTTGTTGTGTGCGGGAATGGAACCCGATAAGCGCAGGAGAGCAGCCAATCGCTCAGATACTGCGCCAACAGTGCCGTCAAAATTAATAAATGCCGTTAATTTTAATCATTAAATTATAAGGCCTTTTGAGGACTGGATTTTTTTCTCATTTTTTAGAGTTCCGTACCCGAAGGATCCAAATGGAAGTCCTATTGCTGTCACTCATCAGGTCCGTCTGTCCGTCTGTCCGTCTGTCTGTCTGTCTGTCTGTCGTCTTTCACACAGGTTTTACAGCCAAACGGTTGGAGCTACAGTCTTCAAATTTTCACAGTTTAAGCATCTTGTTGACCCAAAGCCATACAAATAATATTATGGCTACTTCGGTCCGTCAATAATCTTGTCCGAAGTGGAGATTCACGGATGATGGAGAGAAATCGGATGACGGAAATCGGTTGTAGTGCGTAAACGGTTGTTCTACAACCACGCCGGACCGTATTTCCACGGATTCGGATCGGACGTAGTGCGCAACCGCTCAGTCCGCAGTGTGTTCGTCAGTATAAACCCATACAAGTTTTGAACGTCGCTTCGTCGCCATTACACGTTTCAAGGCAACCTTAATAATAAAATATTTGAGCAGTGGTGGCCCAGTGGTAACGGCCCGCGACTTACAAGTTGTACGTCGTGAGTTCAAACCCAGGCAGGCGCTTTACTTTGTGTAAATTATTTCATCACCACTGCTCTCAAAACGGTGAAGGAAAACATCGTGAGAAAACCGGCATGTCCTAGAACCAAACATTCGAAGACATGTGACATCCACCAATCCGCGTTGGACCCGCGTGGTGGATTACGGCCCACACCCTCTCACAGAGAGGAGGCCTGTGCCCCAGCAGTGGGGACTTTAAAAAGGCTGATGATGAATAAAATAAATAAACTTTTTTTTTTTTTAAATTTTTAAAATACAATTTATGCTGTTCAAAAAGCAAATGAATAAACGAAATACATAAAACATTATCAATATATCCCCTTTCCAAATAGTCATGTAAGTCAAAATTATTGAAGTGGCTGCAAAAATTGGACTATAACAGTACCGAGCTATTTCTTCTGGTCCTGTCTTAGACTCCTGGGACCGTTTGAAGGAAGCTTCCTACACTTTTTCACTTCAGGAGATAAATAACAATAAATAACACCCATACACATACACGCCACAGATGTAAATCAGCCATTCAAACGAACCACAATAAAAACGGATGACGAAGTGGAGTTAATATTCGAGGACATCTCCAGGGCCTTGCATTGTACTACTAAGGCCCACTACAGCGTTCTCATGGGGGATTTTAACGCTAAAGTGGGAGTACAAAATTGCAGTCAATCGGTAGTAGGATCCTACGGGTTTGGCAGCAGAAATCATAGGGGGCAAATGCTTGTCAACTTCTTTGAGGAGGGTCTTTTCTTGATGAACTCCTTTTTTAAGAAACAGCCGCAAAGGAAGTGGACGTGGCGAAGCCCCGATACTATGACGAAAAATGAGATAGATTTCATCATAACAGATAAAAAGCATATATTCAGAGATGTCTCAGTGATCAACAAGTTCAACACCGGTAGTGATCACAGACTTGTCCGAGGCTCTCTGAATATCAACTTCAAGCTTGAGCGGACTCGTTTGATGAAGTCTAGGCTCCGTCCAAACATGCTGCAAACAATGTTGGGATCTGAAGCGTTCCAGTCAGACCTGAAGAACCGATTTGCTGCCGTGGAAACCACAATTGACGTTAACCGGGCGCTCGACCAAATGGTGGAAATCCTCAGGGAGGAAGGTATGCGATTATGCAAAATGCGGCGTTCGGGAAAGAGGTCGAAACTTTCAGAAGAGACTCTGGAGCTTATGATGGAGCGACGTGAAAACCCACCTGTCACTTCGTCAGAACAATGGGCACTCAACAGAAATATTAGGACACTGGTTCGGCGCGACCTCCGACGCTCCAATACACGCTCTATAGAAAAAGCGATTGAGCAAAACCGGGGGTCGAAAGTGTTCGTCCAGTCACTTGGGAGGAGCCATCTGACGAAGTTGACCAAATCCAATGGGGATATCGTTAAAAAAAACTTTTTACAAAAAATAGAACCGGCTTCCAAAAAAAAAACAAAAATGTGCAAAATAGCTTTAATTTCGGCAGTCAGTGTTTCTAGTTTTGTGACTTCGGTTTTTGACACCGACGACTTTATTTTGGAAGTCGGTACCTACTATTTTTGTAAAAAGTTTTTTACATTTCACTTTTTAGTTGTGAATCCCCATTGAATTGTGTTAACAATACAGACATACGATTGCAGCAATCGCGAGTCATTGCTGTTAGTTATTGAAGAGTTCCACTGTCTATCTCCGAAGATCTTCATCAGATCCTAATTTATTATATACTAAAACCTTACTTGAAAATCATCATCATCTTCCTGCCCTTATCCCATGTTACTTGGGGTCGGCGCAACACGTTTTTTTCTTCCATTCTGTCCTGTCAGCCGTCACGCTATCACTAACTCCATTTTCTTTCTTTTTTTTCTTGCATTTGAATAACGAAAACTCCATCCAAATCGGATCAGTAGTTTTTGAGAAAATCGTGGACAAACAAGAAACATACATACTTAATTACATACATACGGACGGGTCGAATACTGAACCTCCTTTTTTGAAGGCGGTTAAAAACGCTCACAACCGCAACCCACACGTAAGCTTAGCGTAAAAAATAAAAACCATAAAAAAAAAGATTATAGTGAGTTGACCTTACAAGATAGACATGTCTTTTTAGAACTTTAAAAGGAGAACAAGTCTGTCATATAAAATTTTTGCGTAACTTTAACCGCAACTGAAGCTCTCAAAAGGATTTTTTCCCGTTTTTACCTCATTTTTCATTGATGCTTCGCTCCTGTTGGTCGCAGCGTGATGATATATAGCCTGTAGCCTTTCTCGATAAATGGACTATTCAACACATTTTTTTTTTTATTCCAAACAAACAAATTCTTCAGCTATATGACAGCAGCTAAACGCGTTTAAGCGAGCTTAAACTTCGAAAACTGGGCGTTTAGAATTGGTGAAATCGGCCCTTAGTCCGTTGCTACCCAGCAACAACATGTAACAGGTTTCAAAAGTACTTGGATTTGCATTAGGGTGAGGGCCTGACGATCCGTAACACAGGGTCTCCCATAGTACGGACTCCCAGTCTCTCGCAAAGGAGCTTCCTACTTATTTGTTAAGTTACTTATGTAGTTTTAAGATGATAAATTGTAAGCAAACCTTTGTATAGAGAGAACAACCTATACCAACCTTTTTTTTTGTTACAGTCTCGGTGGCCAGTGAATAAATGAGTAAAAGGAATTTTACGCAGCGAACATTCGTAAGAAGCTAGCAGTAGTATCATCACAGCGCTAAATGTTCTCCAATTGTTTATTCTTTTGAAATGAATATTTACTTTCTATATTATTATTATTATTGTATAATAATTTTTAACTTTGTCTGACAGTTTCAGTACTTTTGCGGCATTCCCAAATGTCCTTTCTTTGGTATTGTTCGTCGAGTCATTGAGCTCCTTAGTAGTTCTAAGTTGAGCTATTCCACTACTGACAGATACTTGCACTGACTGGACAGGTCCACTAAAATATGTGGTTCTTTCTTCAAAAGATCATTACAGACACTAAGCTGCATGGTTCTCGTATAGCATTATAATGTGAATGCGAGAACTATGTAAGTCGTTATATTCACGTAGATTTTATGATTGTCTGGCAATTTGAGTACTTTTGCGGCCTACCCGAACATTGGGTTCAAAGGACATTTGTCCTTACTTTGGTATTGTTCGTCGGTTCGTTGAGCTCCTCAAAGTTCTGAGTCGAGCTTCACGATAACTGACAAATGCTTGCACTGTGTGGACAGGTCCACTCAAATCTTGTCCTTTCCTCAAACGCTCATCTCAGATATTAACGTACATGGTTCTCATATGATTTAGAAGCAACAAGAAATATGTAGCTAGCCAGAAAAATTTGAAATAAATGCTTTGATTTGATTTGTACGAATTGTTAATTATATTTGTGTTTAGTCAGCATTAGAGTATATATGTATGATATAATCATATTTTATATAATTTTGTGGTTTATTTGTACATTTATGTCGGTTTCGGCGCATAATGACAAAAGTGCAAAATGACAAGCGGTAGCCAAATGTCAAAAGTGCAAAATTAACAAAGCGCATAGTGAGAAAATAAATTTAGCAATATCATAAAACATTTCACTTTTTTATTTTGTAATCAGCCTGAACTGTCCCACTCCTGGGCAAAGGCCTCCCCCCCCATTGCTTCCAGGTTTCTCTGAGCTGTGCTTTTTCACACCAATTCGCCCGGAAGCGATCCAAGGTGTCCCGCCATCTTCTTTTCGGTCTGCCACGAGCCCACGACCCCGTCTAGCTACGAGTATGTCAGGGCGACATTCTTATGAGATACGGGCCCAAAGCTTTGACGACGTCCGACAGATTTGACCTGACAATCCCACTTCAGCTTTGCAGCTTTTTAACCTACATCCTCATTTTTTTTTTACTTCAAAAGTTTCGGTTTCGGCGCATAATGATAAAAGCGCAAAATGACAGCGGTAGCAAAATGTCAAAAGCGCAAAATTAACAAAGCGCACTATTGTCTACATTCTTTTTCACTTCTCCTTTCGCAGGTCTGCTGGCAGAAATTTCTTTAGAAATAAGCAGTACCTTTGTGCTCTTATTTATTATGTTGTTTATTTATAGCTTGTCTCTGTGTGTACATAAATTGTTAAATAAATAAAGCGCAAAGGAGAAAATAGTCCAAAACGCAAAAAGACAAAAGCGAAAACGTCAAAAACTCCAATAACACGTCAAAATAAGCTTCCAGCTGCAAAATTGATTTGATGAAGTCAAAAATGTGAAAAATCTTTTTATAAAAAAATACAACGGACTTCCAAAAAAAACAAAAAAATAATAAAAACAACTTTAATTTCGGCAGTCGGTGTTTCTAGTTTCGTTTGTTTTGTTATTCCGGTGTGAGAAGGAGACGGAGCTACACAGGCTGTATAACACTACTTATCCCTTTCGCACACCAGATTCATTATGATTTTAACACGTCAGGGCGTCAGGGGCCCCTGAAGCCTGGAAAAAATATGGCTGGTCATAAAAAATAACCCTGCATAGCACACCTCACTTGTCTAAATCTGATAAGTAGGTAGTAAGTATAGATACTTTTACCCGAAGGTCTAGGATGTCATGTGTAAGCATATTTTCTATGGCACCGAGCGCTCCAAGCTTACGCACACATAAAAAAGTATAGGGAACGTGCACGAACAATAGGTGGCAGCACAAATCGACACGAGCGCCACAGTGTGGTAAGAAAATTAACTATTCAGAGCTGTTATCGTGTTGCCGTCTGTTTGTTTGCATTATATTTATATCGTTTTTATTATGATTAAAATTATAGAATTTGGGTACCGGCTGATTAATAATGATCGTCCGCGTGGTCAGAATATGCCAAACGGCCAGAAAGTGTTCGAATCCGGACATGTCTTAGAAGTAGAAGGTTATGTTTACTTACAGATTTATTTGTATTGAATAGTACCACTACATACAAAACTTAGCTATTTTTACAAACAACATTATTAGGTACATAATTCCTAAATGTTTATGAAACTCATACTTACATGTTTTTTTACTGCATTTATCCATTTTTGTTATTTATAACATAACCATGGAAATTGAGTACTATTCGTAGGAAAGTAATAGAATTTTACACCATTTGACTTATTTTTATTTTTCTTTGAAGTGTTCAACCATCCCGAAATGCAACAATAATTTTCACTTCATCATCAGCCTTTTTAATGTCCCCACTGCTGGGGCACAGGCCACCTCTCTGTGAGAGGGTGTGGGCCGTAATCCACAACGCGGGCCCAATGCGGATTGGTGGATGTCACATATCTTCGAATTGTTTCTAGGACATGCCGGTTTCCTCACGATGTTTTCCTTCACAGTTTTGAGAGCAGTGGTGATGAAATAATCTACACAAAGTAAAGCGCCTGCCTGGGTTTGAACTCACGTCCTACAACTTGTAAGTCGCGGCCAATATCACTGGGCCACCACTGCTCATTTTCACTTGGATAAATATTATTTTCAACTTCTTTATTGTGATTATTTTCTACTTGTTTCCATAAATTATTCGGATTTGCGCCACCAGGTGGCAGAGTCTTCGTCGTGCACGTTCCCTATAGATACGGGAATTGTGTAGGTTTAAAAAAGCAACCCGCAACCCTTGATCACCACCATTCATGCTCTATAAACTAAATTTTACCGAACTAAGCTAAGCGTAAAAAATAAAAAAAAACATAAAAAAGATTATAGTGAGTTAACCTTAAAAGATAGACATATGCTGTCGCGGACTTTTTTTAGAACTTTAAAAGGACAACGTAAAGTAGTAGGCAAAAGTGTCAGAAACGGCCGTTTTTGGTACTTTTACCTATTACTTTGGATACGAAACATTCTGAGACCTGTTTTAACAACGTAAAAATACTTTATCCTCTTTGTAACAAACGTGACGTTGAATCCTTAATATTTATTTTCTATGCTATGCTACGACTTTTTATTCAATGAGGGCGCCAATTGGCCGTTTTTTTTTTGGGGCTGGGTGGGAGGGAAATCATCCAATGACTTCTCCCGCTCTGGGTGGAGCGGGAGGGCGTGTCAGACTCTTACTGACTAAAACCCACCCCTGTTCCTTCCCTGCCTGAGTGCCCAGGGGTGCGGTAACTACGGTGGACGCCATCATGCGCGTACGAGCCCTCACGACGGGGGATGCAGTAGCCCGGGGTAGGGTCGTCTTGGCGGTGTCTCTGGACATCGCCAATGCCTTTAACACCCTGCCCTGGAGTTGCATAGTGCAGGCACTCCGGTATCACCGGATGCCGCCCTACCTCCGTCGCGTAGTCGAGGCGTATTTGACGGACAGGGCCGTCATCTACCCCGGTCACCAGGGAGAATGGAACCGGCGAGAGATGTCGTGCGGTGTTCCACAGGGATCGGTCCTGAGCCCGCCTCTGTGGAACATCGGGCACGACTGGGTGCTGCGCGCCGACCTCCCTAGCGCCGTCAGCGTAGTATGCTACGCTGACGACACCCTGGTCCTGGCGCAAGGGTGGTCGCACGAGGCGGCGACCAACATTATGACACGCGGGGTTGCGACAATCGTGGACAGGATCCGGCTACTGGGACTCGAGGTGGCATTGTAGAAGTCCGAGGCCATGTGTTGTCATGGTCCTCGGAATGCGCCACTGGCGGGTTCCCAGATAACGGTAGGAAGGGTTCACACCGGCGTCGAGGGGACAATGAAGTACCTCGACAGCCGGTGCAACTTCGTCAAGCATTTCCGACGTTTGGCTCCCAGACTGGACAGGGCCGGGGCTGCTTTGAGGCGGCTCCTGCCCAATCTGATGGGGCTAAACGCCTCCTACCGGACGCTCTACGCGGGGATCGTGCGGTCCATGGCCCTTTACGGGGCACCGGTGTGAGCGCGTTCTCTAAGGCAGCGATCGACTCGCCGTCTGAACGCGTCCCAAAGGGTCATGGCGATCAGAATGATCCGAGGATACCGTACGATCTCCTGCGAGCCGGCGAGCCTCCTTGCAGGATTATCGCCATGGGATCTGGAGGCAAAAATCCTCGCGAACCTCTATGAGGAGCGCGAGGAGGCGAAACGAGACGCCTGGGACTTCTGGCGCCGCGAGACGATCTCCGGCCACCGTAGGCCCGGGCCTGCTGACGGCGAGTAATGGGTAGCTCGCCGTCCGATCAGCACCAGGCCCGAGAGTCGATGGCGCGTAGTGTTCCACGCGCGCCTCAAAGAGTTGTCAGCAAAAGAGTCGGGGCTCGTCATGGCCGATGCCTGCCCGGAGGTTGACGATAAATTCGAAACAGAGTTACCTCGCCCCTGGGCACTCAGGGCAGGAAGGAACAGGGGTGGGTTTTAGTCAGTAAGTCTGACACGCCCTCCCGCTCCACCCAGAGCAGGAGAAGACAT
The DNA here is from genome assembly GCA_951329385.1 of Polia nebulosa. Taxonomy (NCBI): domain Eukaryota; kingdom Metazoa; phylum Arthropoda; class Insecta; order Lepidoptera; family Noctuidae; genus Polia; species Polia nebulosa. The sequence continues at coordinate 5,439,642 of OX589610.1, read as the reverse complement.
TGGATGATTTCCCAACACACAGGCCCAGTTGCGCCACTTGGCCGTTAGTAGGGCCTTAATAGTTAATTTGTATAGATAGAGCCGCGCGTTCAAGAAACGCGTTATTAAATCGACGCAAAATGTCGTCGTGGGTGACTTCCCTACTAAAATGTCACATGGCGCATGTAGCTCTCTAAACAAAGTGACATAACATGATAATGTTCTTTTATCAGACAGTTCAAAGAAATTGTAACGTGTTGTGTCCAAGTGCCTACCATTAGATCAACATGCTGACATACCTTGATAAGTCCAGTTGAAGAGGTTAGGGCTGATGGGTATGGCGAACATCTCCGTCTCGACGGCATGGTGTAGATGCGCCGTCGTCGCCGCTGCGGCTGCAGCAGCCAAGAGCAGCAGTGTACATTGTATGTACATTTTGACGGCTGAAAAGATGATTTATTTTATTTTTAACCGACTTTTAAAAGGAGAAGATTATCAATTCGGATGTTTGTATTTTTTTTTTATGTATATTCGGGCATAACTCCGTCATTTATAGACGGATTTGCAAAATTCTTTCTTTGTTCGAAAGGGCTTTATTCCTAAATGGTCCCATTTAAATTTAATATAGATCTGATGATGAGTTTCAAAGACAGACAACGGAACTCTTCAAAAAATTACAGCAAATCAACTGCGATTGCTGCGATCGTATGTCTGTGTAGTGGTAGCACAATTTAATGGGGAAGCACAATTTAATGGGGAACCACAACTAAAAAGTGAAAAACAAAAAACAGAACCGACTTCCAAAAAAAGTGCAAAATAACTATAATTTCGGAAGTCGGTGTCAAAAAACGAAGACACAAAACCAGAAACACCGACTTAAACTAAAGTTATTTTGCACTTTTTTTGGAAGTCGGTTCTTTTTTTGTAAAAAAGTTTTCTATTTTTATTTTAGTTTTAGGAAAACTTACAGCTAAACATTTTTGCAAGATTAAGAGTAATAAAAATAAGGCCAATTAAAAGTTTTCACAGAAAGAAGAGAGCATATTTAATAAACAAAAATATTTGAGAAGGTAAACAGAGTTATATGTAAAAACAGTATCGTAAGAAAAAATGTGTTTTAAACAGCGTAAATTGTAATCAATCAGTTAATATTATTATTTACTCCTGTCTATTGCATACTCCTGTTTTATTGCAAATCCCTGTGGATTGCGCCGAACAGTAGAAGGAATCCGTAGTCCAATTTAGCTCAACAATTCGGAAAGCTCGGTTAAACCGTTAGCAATTCTAAATAAAAACGCCAAGTCTGCGATTCTTCTATCATAGATATATGATAGATGGTGTTAGTACGATATATCGACGATAGAATCTGAGAAATATAAGCTAAATAGCTAGAATATCATTGATAATAAAAAATAAAAAAAAATATAAAAGACTACCTCAGACATTAAACTAGTTGCGGGGTTTTTTTTGGCGGGATTTTTTCGAGTGAAGTTCAGTGGCTGTTTTAATTATTCGCTTATTGATTCCTAGTGGATATTGTGATGGTGTAGTTTTGTGTCTCAAGTGTCTACGCAACTGGACATTATGTGGAATCATTGAAACAGGCGCGATCTCGGTAAAATAAAGCTGAGAATTTTGTCGTAGTATTGACTACCACCTCAGCGAAGCTTGCCGAGAAGGCTGACTCGACTCATTTACTGCCAAATACTGCAAAAACATTAGAATGTTTGCATCTGCATTCTAATGGAAAAAAAGTGACAGTATTCTGTATAAAACTAAATACTTTTTTAAATTGACATTGGCTAAATGCACAAACCGTGCGACGCCAAAATGAAAAAAAAAAATGAAAAAATCGGGATGGTTCGAAAGAATCACCGCGGCTTTAGAACGCAAAAGGCAAATGAGGGAACACGGGTCGGAGCGAAACTCCGCTGCCGCGACAACTCGCGGCTCGGCGGACGGAGCTCCGGCAGGATCTCATGGTGACATGGAGAGAGCGACTGTCTCAACCCAGCGCTGGGCACGCCACGATCGCGGCGGTAGTGCCCCTCTTTGAGGAGTGGCTGGAGAGACGTCACGGCGCCCTCACCTTCCACCTGACGCAGGTCCTCACCGGACATGGCTGTTTCGGTAGGTACCTGTGTCGGATCAAGGCGGAGGTGACCCCCGGGTGTTTCCACTGCGATGATCGCCCAGAGGACACGATGGAGCATACGGTGGAGGTTTGCCCCGCTTGGGCAGAGCACCGCCGTGTCCTCGTGGATGCGATAGGCGGCAGCGACCTCTCGCGCCGTGCCCTGGTTCAGGCCATGGTACGGAGCGAGAGGGAATGGGAAGCCGTCTCCTCCTTCTGCAAAGCAGTAATGCTCGCGAAGAGGGAGGCGGCATACGTTAGGGAGACTCAACAATAGCAGAGTCGCCTTAGCGCCCTCAGCCGCAGCCGCCGCAGGAGACGCCAGGGGCTGCGAGACGATCTCCGGCCACCGTAGACCCGGGTCTGCGGACGGCGAGTAGTGGTAACTCGCCGTCCGATCAGCACCAGGCCCGAGAGTCGACGGCGCGTAGTGTTCCACGCGCGCCTCAAAGAGTTGTCAGCAAAAGGACGGGGCCTGCCACGGCCAATGCCTGCGCGGGGGTTGAGGATAAATTCGAAAGAGTTACCTCGCCCCTGGGCATGTAGGGCAGGGAGGAACAGGAGTGGGTTTTAGTCAGTAAGAGTCTGACACGCCCTTCCGCTCCACCCTAGAGCGGAAGAAGTCATAAGATGATTTCCCACCCCCCAAAAAAAAAAAAAAAAAGGGAACGGGTGGGTTTTAGTTAATAAGATTTTCAACGCTCCCGCCCGCTCTACACAGAGCAGGAGAAGTACCCTCAAAAAATGGGGTCTATTTTAGAGTACTTCTTCCATGCGCCATCTCTGTGTGCTTTTCTCAAAAGACCATCTTGAAATCATCCAATGACTTCTCCCGCTCTGGGTGGAGTGGGAGGACGTGTCAGAGTCTTACTGACTAAAACCCACCCCTGTTCCTTCCCTGCCTGAGTGCCCAGGGGTCCGGTAACTCATTTTCAGAATTTATCCGCTACAAGTGTTACATCGCCCCCGGGCACTCGAGGCAGGGAGGAACAGGGGTGGGTTTTAGTCAGTAAGAGTCTGACACACCCTTCCGCTCCACCCTAGAGCGGAAGAAGTCATAGAATGATTTCCCACCCCCCAAAAAAAAAAAAAAAAAAAAAAACCCCTAGGCATGCCGGCACCGGCGATGGGCCCCATCAGTGGTGGCTGACAATCATCTCTTTGAGGCGCGCGTGGAACACTACGCGCCGTCGACTCACGGGCTGCTGATCGGACGGCGAGCAGTGGGTAGCTCGCAGGCCCAGGCAAAATACCACCTGAGACATTATAACTACGAGGGTTTAGGACTAAACCAGTACGGATTGTATCGACTTTAAGAAAGACTTTGACCGAGTTTGTTTCTGTGTACACACTATTACACCGACCTCATCTAGTTTAAACTGACAAATAAGGGTAACGTATAAATGTATTATTCTTAACCAACATATTTACAAAATAAATATCATTTAAGGAGTCAACCTACGGAGATGGCGCAAGATAGGGGGAAATGGCGACAGCCATGGATGCCGGCAGAACTATTTTTAGAGGGCTGCATCTTATAATCTTCAGCACATCCTCCCTCATACAGAGAAAGAACTAATTCAAAGGCGAGCGAAGAGAGCTAGAATTTTAGCTTGGAATAATACTTGGTATTATCTATAAATTTTAAGCGTTTTTGTATATTACATATATCAGTAGTGGTGGCCCAGTAGTAACAGCCGCGACTTACAAGTTGTAGGTCGTGAGTTCAAACCCAGGCAGGCGCTTTACTTTGTGTAAGTTATTTCATCACCACTGCTCTCAAAACGGTGAAGAAAACATCGTGAGGAACCGGCATGTCCTAGAACCAAAAATTCGAAAACATGTGACATTTGCCAATCCGCATTGGGCCCGCGTGGTGGATTACGTCCCACACCCTCTCACAGAGAGGCCTGTGCCCCAGCAGTGGGGACATTAAAAGGCTGATGATGATGACATATATCAAAAGCCAGGAAGGGGGAGCACTTGCACTCCCTCCCGGCGCCCATGGCGACAGAATCAATCCACCAGTGAGAAGGGCTCCTGCTTAACATAAAAAATTGAAAAACCTTGTCTTATAAAAACAAGAGCTACAAATGATACTCGTAGGTGAGACTAAAACAGAGGTTTTAATCTCACCTACGAGGATTTTCAAAAAACCCGAACGTTAAAAACAATAAAGTTCCAAACAATTCACTTTTCAAGCAGTCTGATGCAGTTGGTGGCATGAAATCAATAATTGAACTAAATTAACAGCCACCAACTGCATCAGGCTGCTTGAAAAGTGTCTTGTTTGAAACTTTTTAGTTGTTTTTCACAGTCGGGTTTTTTTGAAAATATTCAATTTTTTTCTACCTATCGAAAACCTAAGACCACACCACTGAGCTCCACGCCCACAGACTCTACAATATCCATGTTAATATCATCCCCCGCAGTTTTTAGCAGGTGACAGGTCCCTAGTCATAGGAGTGTTCAAATGGCCCACTGACCTTCTTTAGAGGTATCGAAGGGCGCAATAAGACAGGGAAATGTGATGAAAAGAGCAATATGACTTAATGCATTATTGAACTAAGCCCATGTATTTAAGAGTGACAGGTAATAACAGCCACACGGCTATTTATGGAGCGTGCAGGAACATAAATGTCAATTTCTAGTATTTATACAGTACAAGTTGCAGATTTCACTCACTAGATGGCAGTCTACGTTACGCATGCTGCATGTGTGCATGGTGCGTGTGTGTAAGCCCATGTATTTAAGAGTGACAGGTAATAACAGCCACACGGCTATTTATGGAGCGTGCAGGAACATAAATGTCAATTTCTAGTATTTATACAGTACAAGTTGCAGATTTCACTCACTAGATGGCAGTCTACGTTACGCATGCTGCATGTGTGCATGGTGCGTGTGTGTATACATATGGCACGGAAATGTCAATGACAAGTTTTCAAAGGGTAAGTTTCGAATTTACTCCACTAGATGGCACAGACTACGCCGTGCACGCTCCCTATCTCTAAGATTAAGAAACGTTTTCCGAGGTCGGACCGTGGATGGGTGACCATCCATTACATACTGAGACTTTATTGGAAAGCACGTTAAGTCACTGGTCTCGGCTGTCATTTGCAGATCTATGACAGTTGTTACGGATAGTCAAGAAGCCAGAAAATCTGACCCCAGTCTTTCCAAGGGGTACCTATCGTGTTACCCAATTCCTGGGTTGTGGAGGTCAAATAAGCAGCAAGTAAAATACTGGTAAGTACTCAGCTGAATCCGATTACACTGAATGCCGACCCCTATGTACCCGGGCCTGCGGTCGGCGAGCATGCAGTGGGTAGCTCGCCGTCCGATCAGCACCAGGCCCGTGAGTCGACGGCGCGTAGTGTTCCACGCGCACCTCAATGAGATGATTGTCAGCCACCACTGACGGGGCCCATCGTGACCGGTGCCTGCACGCCTAGGGGTAGTGGATAAACTCTTAACATGAGTTACCGCACCCCTGGGTACTCAGGCAGGGAAGGAACAGGGGTGGGTTTTAGTCAGTAAGAGTTTGACACGATGACGATGAGATGTCATTGGATGATTTCCCACCAAACAAAAGAAAAAAAAAACGTATTATTATTAAGTTAGGAAAAAGCTAGGCAGATTGATTGTTGGAAGACACCAGCAAAATTTCCTACGTTTTTCGCTACAATTTGCAAAAACGTAAGAAAAATGTAGAATTTTTGTTATAAAAAAATAAAGATGCGGGCTACGTTGACAGATACCAAAGAAACTCTAGGCCATACTTATAAATAAAAACTGTGCGTGTCGGACTTGGCACATTTAGGTTTCCGTACCAAACGAAGGAATTCTCAAAGAAAAAATCTGATTTATCAATCTATTGGTACCTATCTACTTATTTATTAGTAAAATAAGTACCTATACTTACGTAATAATAACATTATCACCAATTTCAAGTTCATAGGTCAATTGGAAGCTAAAAATTCTTAGGAACAAAATTTTGTGACAGACAGACAGACGGACAGACGAACACGTGAGTGACACCAATAGGGCTCCGTTTGGACCATTCGGGTACGGAACCCTAAAAAATAAGCTTAATTATAATTACTTTAGTCAACACTGATTAGCAGCCCCTCTAGCCATATTACTTTTCTATTATCGTTTACGCTAACGCTTAGTACAAAATGTATGGCAATGAAATTACCTGCGATAAGTCACGTGACACTTATCTACGCAGTTAATGTCATTTCCATACATTTTGTATTAAGCGTTAGCGTAAACGATAATAGAAAAGTAATATGGCTAGGGGGGCAGGTTCTTAATTCAATTTGAATTTAGAATCCGCTAATCAGTAAAAGTATTTAAACTTAACCTAAGGCGAGTTTTTTAACTAGATAGGGCTGTATATCTGTGATGAAAAAATTGAGAAAGATAAATTTGTAGAATTGCCCTTGTGGCTATAAAAATGAAATATTTTAGTGCGTTATTCTGGAAGGTCACAGCAGTTTATAATCATCCAAAGAGCCATAAGATGTCAGTTAATAGATCTGAGTATCATTCCGTGTGTGCGTCATTAAATCAGGAAGACAATCGTTGTAAGTAGGTACCTACTTAATCTTTTTTTTTTTAATCTAGATAATAGGTAGGTAGCTGGGTGTTTGAATAAACCTAGCTGACCTTCCCAAGAGTATACAATTTAATGAGATCCGAAAAATGACAATAGTTTTTTTTTCTTGCCAATTTGCTTATTTTGCGCATTATTTTTTGGATAGAAAACGATTGAAAAGGCACATTTCATTCATTTACCGGTGAAGGTAGTAAGTTGTACCTACTCTAGAAAAACAAATCTAAAAACAAAACACCCACAGTTTTAGACCCTGAAATTAACCTACCTACATTTCCGTTTTCATTATTTCAATTATTTGTTTACCCACAAAACCATTCCGAATTAACATTTTTCACAACCTCACAGCCAAAGCCGCATGAAACCCCTAAGATTAGATAAGTATAGCACGAAATATAAATTCAAATGAACGATTCAGAGGAAATTGCACAATAAATCAAATAAATAAAATGAATTCCACTTACCTACTCTTTACCGGGTCGCCATAACACTGATTTAAGGAATAAACCCGACCTAAATACTCAGGAATAGAAACAATAATCGATTTCTATTTTAGCCGTTTACATTGAGCGCCCGCGGAACACAGTTCGCATGTGCGGCTGGAAGGAACGCCCCGAAAAGCGACAGAGATGAATTCCGGAATATCAAATTGGGTTTACGGGTGCGCGGGGAATTCAAAATTGAAAAGCGCGCGTAAACGGGAAAACTCTGGAACTAAACTTTTGACAAACCATATATTTCGTCTAAAAAGAATTTCTACATTATGTCAGAATCTTTTTGTTGCTGTTTTATTTTCTTCAGTTGTTTCATTAATTAGCTAAAAAAGGCGCAAATTATTTAGAATGACCAAATATCGTTTTTTGGAGCCACATGGCGAGACATTTTCTTGTTATTGACCGACTGCCTTTAAAAGCGAATCGGGCAATATTTTATAGCATCCTACAACCCAACTGAGTCACCACAATGAATATAAAAATAAAGCCAGCTTCTATAAATAAGTGCAGTGTTAAATTATGTACGACGACGACGACGTGACAAATGATCACTGAAACGTGGGAAGAATGACTACAAATAAAAACATATCACGCCGTGTGTGCCTCGTGCCACAAGTAAATAAAAATACATTTTCTTAATTTTCGCCGTCACTATTACGCATTTCTTGACCTCTCGGGTTTAAATACCGTCTTCCCATATTTATTTACGCAAATACGGCCCTGAAAGAAGGCGTGACGTAAAACTAGGATCGACGTCATTGGTGCAACAACCGACCAAATTTAATAGGTCTCATCGTTCAAAACTTACGCTCCGTTCTACGATGATTACGCTTACAGTTGTTTCAAAATGATTAATTTAAATGACTTATCTATTGTATAATGCAGAAATTATTATTGGAGTTCATTAATTGTGTAGAGTTTATAAAGTCTGGATTTTTTTCTGAAGGTTTTTTTATAAAACGTTCATTGCTTTTGTGCGAAAACTGTAAACATCGTAAATTATTCGGGTTGTATGCTGTTTATACGTGCAAATGTGAGCGTAAAAAATGTCATTCATTCATCCAAATGTCAGAAAGGGCTGGGGCGACTCGGGCGATTTTACTACTTTGTATAAAATCTTCCGTTTTTAACGGAGAACCGTATTATTTAAACATAATAATGTAATGAACAGTATTCTTAGTTAAGGCGTGTTCGCGCCAAATAAAATTATCGGCGGTAAAACTTACTTTGTGTTGTTATTAACCTCGTTCAGTGTTCGAGGAATTGTTTTCTATTAAAAAAGTCTTCAGGAACATGTTGAAATTCAAAAAAATGGGTTCTGATAAAGTGCCACTGCTGCTCGTGACCGCCAACGTCGGATCTATTTTCGAAGATGTGAGTATTTTGAATAAAATCGATGTATTTAGTCCTAACTGTATTCTTTATAATGGTGACAAGGAATGTAATTATGTTGTTAATTCAATTAAAATGTAGCGCGCGATGCTATAGTGAGATAACTGTTCTAATTTTAAAACAATAGACTTTATGCATTTGATGCTGGCTGATTGGTCTAGCCTGCAAGAAGGATTTTCAGACGCGTTTTTTTTTAATTACCCTCATAATTAAGCAAAGAGGTTTCAACACTAAAAGAAAAGTATTGTTAATTGATAAATTATTGAATATCTTTATTTCGATTTCTATATTTTATAAATCAGCTTTAAAATAAAATACTGCCATAATAGGTCGCTAATCTCATAAAGTATATTAATATATAACAATATCCTGTTGTAAGTAATAAGTATGTAGATATAATAAAGCTGGACATAATTTTTAACTCAAAAAGTCAAGTGACTCATAACCACATGACGATAGATAAACAATATAAACATTATACATTTTTGTTGATGGAGAACAAACTTGATGTCATGTCATGTTTTAATACAATCAGATTACTTGTATATGATAAAACGGTATTACTTTGAAGCATGTTTTGTTAATTTAGTTTGGTGTATTACGGTTCACTAGTGTTTGTCAGCGGTTCTGCTTGCATGGCCTATTTCAGAGGGACCATGCATTTTTCAGGATGAAAAGTGGGTTACAGCGCTCAATCATTGTGTTGCTTTCTATGAGTGAAATAATTTTTGTAATCATATCAGCACTTAGTTCCAGAGATTAGCTTCTATAGGCTCACGTTTGACCACTGTCTAACCTTCTGGTAACCGATGATGTGGTTGACGATAAATCTTGCTTGCCTAGAAGTAAACTAATCACTCCTAATAATATAGGTTCTTAATTGTGTCTGCTAACAAAGGGCTTGACGGGTTAATCTGTATATATAAAAATGAATCCCTATTTCTTTGGTCACAGCATCCCGCGTGAACGTCTGGACCGATTTCGCTAATGTTTTTTTTGTTGTTTTATTGTTAGGAGAAGGTTCCTATGAAAGAAAAAATTAAGAAAGTTGCGTGGAAAATTAGATTTCAGCAACTGCGCGCGTTTGACAGTTCATAGCTAAGACAGGACAACGTCTGTTGGGTCAGCTAGTTTAATAATAAATTTAAAATGAACTGGTCTGTGCCTTTATTTAAAATTTAGCATAGTTCTGCATTTTTTAAAAAGCTATTTATCTATTTATCTACTTGAGTAACAGAAACACCTTTAATATAAATAAATGAAGATATATATTAAAATATGGTTTTCCTTAATCCATATTTTTACAATACTTCGTTATTGAAAACATAAAGGATAAAAATATGGCTATGTAGGTACTACTATTATTTAATTTATTTATCAACCAGTTTGTGCGTAATACACATTAGAACATCGTTAAATGCGGTTCAGTTAGTTATTCAATGTGGTCACCAACCAAAACTTCTGAGGATACCAATCAAACTTCCATCAATAGCTTTTCATTTTTATACTAGCTCCAACCAGCTTCACACACGTGTAATTAGTACTTCCCCCACTGTAAATTAAAGCCTATGTGCTATTCCAGATGTATAGAATATCTGCGTGCCAAATTTCATTCAGATCCATTCAGCGGTTCTTGCGTGATTGAGTAACAAATTTACATCCAGCCATCCAAACTTTCGAATTTATAATAGTAGTAGGAAGTAGGCTGAACTGTAAAATGAGTAGATATATGCACGCTGCTAAACAAAATGATGTATTCTGTGAATAGGATATCAAAAACAATTTTGGGTATCTTCACTCAAATCATAAAGTTCCAATTATGAATTCATAATTTTCTTACATTATTGACAGACTTTAGCCACAGACAACAAAATAAAATTAAAAAGTTATTTCTCAACTCACACTCTTATTTATTTTAATAACCTTTTTTATGTGACAATATTATTAACTAATATTACTTTTATAGATGACACAATTAAAAAAAAATCAGCTAAGCTGAAAAATAATTTTATAAAGCTTGGACATAGTTAATTTCAAATTTTAAAACACAAACATAAAAAAAATGTACGCTCACTCAGACTCAATCTTTCAACAATAATTTCTAGATCAAAATATTATAAAACTGGCGAAGTGCGTGTCGGACTTCGCACATTTAGGGTTCCGTACCAAATATATTTACTACTTTTGACTATTTTGTGGCTTCAACAAGATGCATTTTTTTTTTTTTTTTTTGGGGGGTGGGAAATCATCTCATGACTTCTTCCGGTCTAGGGTGGGTGTCCTCCCTGCCCTACGCGCCCGGGGGCGAGGTAACTCTTTCGAATTTATCCTCCACCCCCAGGCAGGCACTGGCCGTGGCAGGCCCCGTCCTTTGCTGACAACTCTTTGAGGCGCGCGTGGAACACTACGCGCCGTCGACTCTCGGGCCTGGTGCTGATCGGACACTGAAAATTTGAAGACAGTAGCTCCAACCGTTTGGCTGTAAAATCTGTGTGACAGAGGAGGGATAGACAGACAGACGGACACGTGAGTGATAGCAATAGGGCTCCGTTTGGACCCTTCTGGTACGGATGTACGGAAACCTAATAAAGATTAAAAAAACGCGTTTTTTTTTCCAAATACGAAATCACTAAATTTCATAGACTAGGTACTAATAAGTACCTAGTCTATGGAATTTAGTGTTGTTTTCGGTTATAATAATAATACCCGAAAACAACAGGCCTAGTGCGAATCGGACTAGCATACGAAGGGTTTCGTACCATGAACCGAAAAAATCACGTGTTTTTTATGGATAGTTTCTTAATTTTTTTTATTAAAAATATTTATCATTTATTTTTATGGCGCCTATAGAAATACACTCTGTGAAAATTTTCTATTACGGTTCATGAGATACAGCCCGCTGACAGACAGGACTTTGTAAACGTAAAAAACCTTTTTTTACAAAAAAATAGACTTTAATTTCGTAAGTCGGTGTCAAAAAAAAAACGAAGAAACAAAACCAGAAACACCGACTTTGCACTTTTTTTGGAAGTCGGTTCTATTTTTTTGTAAAAAAGTTTTTATTTTTCACTTTTTAGTCGTGGTTCCCCATTAAATTGTGTTAACACTACATAGACATACGATCGCAACAGTCGCAGTTGATTTGCTGTCATTTTTTGAAGAGTTCCGTTGTCTGTCTTCGAAACTCATCATCAGATCTATATGAAATTTAAATGGGACCATTTCGAAATACTCCACTTTCGAACAAAAAAAAAGAATTTAGCTATATATTATCCCCGAAAATACATAAAAAAATACAAACATCCGAATTGATAACCTCCTTCTTTTTGAAGTCGGTTAAAAATGCACGGTTCCTCTTAGATAGCCAGGATAGCGCAGCCGCGGACATAAACTGTGTGAAAAGAGTCTGCTTTAAAAATATACTGTTCGTTTTTTACATTAAAGTTATTGTAATAGTCGTTTTACGCAATTTATTTATTTGAACGACATTACAAACATTGCTTCGATAAAAAAATTGAATTCAATGGACAAGAACAGATTTTATTCAATGAATGCCTTTTAACATTCTCAGAATAATAACTTTTATGCATAGATTGGAATGGTCATGTGAAGAGGAAGGATGAAAAATATGTAACTAAAAGAGTAGTGAATATAAATGTGGATGGATGGAGCTTAGACTATGAAAGGTTATAGGCGGAGTGTCAAAATCACGCAATCTGAAGTACCAGAATGAGAAGCCGCGAAATAAGCTCACATAGACAAAAAGAGAAGCCGTAACGTCATCGTTACGTTCGTCAAGGTCACTCACACATTTCAACGATCCTGCTTCATTTAATGTCCAATGACGTTCCGTCTATAACCTTTCACAGTCTTAAGGGATAGAGTGGGAGAGGGAGGCCAAAGAAAAGATGGTTGGATTGTGTGAGGAGTGATATGAAAGAAAAGGGAGTTAGTGATAGCGTGACGGCTGACAGGACAGAATGGAATAAAATAACGTGTTGTGCCGACCCCAAGTAACATGGGATAAGGGCAGGAAGATGATGAATTGGACTATAAAAGAAGTAACTTAGAATTCTACTAATTTTATAATTGTGAAAGATCGTTTGTTATTAATCAAATGAGAGGCACTATGGTAGTGCCCCTGATGCCCAGGGTCGCGGGAGTGTTTGAAAGAGTCACCGCGGCCGTAGTACTGCCCAAAAGGCAACTGAAGGAACACGGGTGCACCGGACACGGCTGTTTCGGGAGGTACCTGTGTCGTGTCAAGGCGGAGGTGACCCCTGCGTGTTTCCACTACGAGGATCGCCCAGAGGACACGGTGGAGCATACGGTGGAGGTTTGCCCCGCTTGGGCAGAACACCGCCGTGTCCTCGTGGATGCGATAGGCGACAGCGACCTCTCGCGCCGTGCCCTGGTTCAGGCCATGGTACGGAGCGAGAGGGAATGGGAGGCCGTCTCCTCCTTCTGCGAAGCAGTAATGCTCGCGAAGAGGGAGGCGGCATACGTTAGGGAGGCTCAACAACAGCCGAGTCGCCCTAGCGCCCCCAGCCGCGACCGCCGCAGGAGACGCCAGGGGCCGCGAGACGATCTCCGGCTACCGTAGACCCGGGCCTGCGGACGACGAGTAGTGGGTAACTCGCCGCCCGATCAGCACCAGGCCCGAGAGTCGACGGCGCGTAGTGTTCCACGCGCGCCTCAAAGAGTTGTCAGCCAAGCGAAGGGGCCTGCCAAGGCCGGTGCCTGCCCGGGGGTGGAGGATAAATTCGAAAGAGTTACCTCGCCCCCGGGCACTAAGGCAGGGAGGAACAGGGGTGGGTTTTAGTCAGTAAGAGTCTGACACACCCTTCCGCTCCACCCTAGAGCGGAAGAAGTCATAGGATGATTTCCCACCCCCCCAAAAAAAAAAAAAAAAGGAACATGGGTGGGTTTTAGTCAGTAAGAGTCTGACACTCCCTCCCGCTCCACCCAGAGCGGGAGAAGTTATCTGATGATTTCCCAACCTCAATAAAATAGGGGGTCCACCGTGATATACGGCCTGTATAGCTCTGTCTCTCTTTCGCACCGGAATTACGATGATTTGGCAGGCTCTCCAACGGATTCCGCTTTTGGCACACGGGTAGACCTGAACTGGAATAAGACATAGAATACTTGTTGTCCGTGTAGCTTCAGTCTAACTGGATGTACAATTTACCTCCACACCCTGTCCCTTTTCTAACACTAGGTATAACCCTTGGCAAGACTGATGTCAAATTTTATGACTTCTAATTACTAGTAACGGCTGTCAAAGATCGACAAATGACAGCCGGGACCAACGACAGCGGTTTACTATTCAACACCTTAAAATATCTCGTAAGCACGCTGTTGCTTTTTTAATTTTAATGTTACTATCTTCTGCCAGCCAGCGGCTTCGCCCGCGTGGAATTAATACTAGCTTCATTATTAATTAATTATAATGTTACTATCTTCTGCCAGCCAGCGGCTTCGCCCGCGTGGAATTAGTACTAGCTTCATTATTAATTAATTATAATGTTACTATCTTCTGCCAGCCAGCGGCTTCGCCCGCGTGGAATTAATACTAGCTTCATTATTAATTAATTATAATGTTACTATCTTCTGTCAGCCAGCGGCTTCGCCCGCGTGGAATTAATACTAGCTTCATTATTAATTAATTATAATGTTACTATCTTCTGCCAGCCAGCGGCTTCGCCCGCGTGGAATTAGTACTAGCTTCATTATTAATTAATTATAATGTTACTATCTTCTGTCAGCCAGCGGCTTCGCCCGCGTGGAATTAATACTAGCTTCATTATTAATTAATTATAATGTTACTATCTTCTGTCAGCCAGCGGCTTCGCCCGCGTGGAATTAATACTAGCTTCATTATTAATTAATTATAATGTTACTATCTTCTGTCAGCCAGCGGCTTCGCCCGCGTGGAATTAATACTAGCTTCATTATTAATTAATTATAATGTTACTATCTTCTGCCAGCCAGCGGCTTCGCCCGCGTGGAATTAGTACTAGCTTCATTATTAATTAATTATAATGTTACTATCTTCTGTCAGCCAGCGGCTTCGCCCGCGTGGAATTAATACTAGCTTCATTATTAATTAATTATAATGTTACTATCTTCTGCCAGCCAGCGGCTTCACCCGCGTTGAATTAGTACTAGCTTCATTATTAATTAATTATAATGTTACTATCTTCTGTCAGCCAGCGGCTTCGCCCGCGTGGAATTAGTACTAGCTTCATTATTAATTAATTATAATGTTACTATCTTCTGTCAGCCAGCGGCTTCGCCCGCGTGGAATTAATACTAGCTTCATTATTAATTAATTATAATGTTACTATCTTCTGCCAGCCAGCGGCTTCACCCGCGTTGAATTAATACTAGCTTCATTAATTATTAATTATAATGTTACTATCTTCTGCCAGCCAGCGGCTTCACCCGCGTTGAATTAGTACTAGCTTCATTAATTATTAATTATAATGTTACTATCTTCTACCAGCCAGCGGCTTCGCCCGCGTTGAATTAGTACTAGCTTCATTATTTATTAATTATAATGTTACTATCTTCTGCCAGCCAGCGGCTTCACCCGCGTTGAATTAGTACTAGCTTCATTATTTATTAATTATAATGTTACTATCTTCTGCCAGCCAGCGGCTTCGCCCGCGTTGAATTAGTACTAGCTTCATTATTTATTAATTATAATGTTACTATCTTCTACCAGCCAGCGCCTTCGCCCGCGTTGAATTAGTACTAGCCTCATTATTTATTAATTATAATGTTACTATCTTCTGCCAGCCAGCGGCTTCGCCCGCGTTGAATTAGTACTAGCTTCATTATTTATTAATTATAATGTTACTATCTTCTACCAGCCAGCGCCTTCGCCCGCGTTGAATTAGTACTAGCCTCATTATTTATTAATTATAATGTTACTATCTTCTACCAGCCAGCGGCTTGCTTCGCCTGCGTGGAATTAGTACTAGCTTCATTATTTATTAATTATAATGTTACTATCTTCTGCCAGCCAGCGGCTTCGCCCGTGTGGAATTAGTACTAGCTTCATTATTTATTAATTATAATGTTACTATCTTCTGCCAGCCAGCGGCTTCGCCCGTGTGGAATTAGTACTAGCTTCATTATTTATTAATTATAATGTTACTATCTTCTACCAGCCAGCGGCTTCGCCCGTGTGGAATTAGTACTAGCTTCATTATTTATTAATTATAATGTTACTATTTTCTGCCAGCCAGCGGCTTCGCCCGCGTTGAATTAGTACTAGCTTCATTATTTATTAATTATAATGTTACTATTTTCTGCCAGCCAGCGGCTTCGCCCGCGTTGAATTAGTACTAGCTTCATTATTTATTAATTATAATGTTACTATTTTCTGCCAGCCAGCGGCTTCGCCCGCGTTGAATTAGTACTAGCTTCATTATTTATTAATTATAATGTTACTATCTTCTGCCAGCCAGCGCCTTCGCCCGCGTGGAATTAGTACTAGCCTCATTATTTATTAATTATAATGTTACTATCTTCTACCAGCCAGCGGCTTCGCCCGCGTTGAATTAGTACTAGCTTCATTATTTATTAATTATAATGTTACTATCTTCTGCCAGCCAGCGCCTTCGCCCGCGTGGAATTAGTACTAGCCTCATTATTTATTAATTATAATGTTACTATCTTCTACCAGCCAGCGGCTTCGCCCGCGTTGAATTAGTACTAGCTTCATTATTTATTAATTATAATGTTACTATCTTCTACCAGCCAGCGCCTTCGCCCGCGTTGAATTAGTACTAGCCTCATTATTTATTAATTATAATGTTACTATCTTCTACCAGCCAGCGGCTTCGCCCGCGTTGAATTAGTACTAGCTTCATTATTTATTAATTATAATGCTACTATTTTCTGCCAGCCAGCGGCTTCGCCCGCGTTGAATTAGTACTAGCTTCATTATTTATTAATTATAATGTTACTATCTTCTGCCAGCCAGCGCCTTCGCCCGCGTGGAATTAGTACTAGCCTCATTATTTATTAATTATAATGTTACTATCTTCTACCAGCCAGCGGCTTCGCCCGCGTTGAATTAGTACTAGCTTCATTATTTATTAATTATAATGTTACTATCTTCTACCAGCCAGCGGCTTGCTTCGCCTGCGTGGAATTAGTACTAGCTTCATTATTTATTAATTATAATGTTACTATCTTCTGCCAGCCAGCGGCTTCGCCCGTGTGGAATTAGTACTAGCTTCATTATTTATTAATTATAATGTTACTATCTTCTGCCAGCCAGCGGCTTCGCCCGTGTGGAATTAGTACTAGCTTCATTATTTATTAATTATAATGTTACTATCTTCTACCAGCCAGCGGCTTCGCCCGTGTGGAATTAGTACTAGCTTCATTATTTATTAATTATAATGTTACTATTTTCTGCCAGCCAGCGGCTTCGCCCGCGTTGAATTAGTACTAGCTTCATTATTTATTAATTATAATGTTACTATTTTCTGCCAGCCAGCGGCTTCGCCCGCGTTGAATTAGTACTAGCTTCATTATTTATTAATTATAATGTTACTATCTTCTACCAGCCAGCGCCTTCGCCCGCGTTGAATTAGTACTAGCCTCATTATTTATTAATTATAATGTTACTATCTTCTACCAGCCAGCGGCTTCGCCCGCGTTGAATTAGTACTAGCTTCATTATTTATTAATTATAATGTTACTATCTTCTGCCAGCCAGCGCCTTCGCCCGCGTGGAATTAGTACTAGCCTCATTATTTATTAATTATAATGTTACTATCTTCTACCAGCCAGCGGCTTCGCCCGCGTTGAATTAGTACTAGCTTCATTATTTATTAATTATAATGTTACTATCTTCTGCCAGCCAGCGCCTTCGCCCGCGTGGAATTAGTACTAGCCTCATTATTTATTAATTATAATGTTACTATCTTCTACCAGCCAGCGGCTTCGCCCGCGTTGAATTAGTACTAGCTTCATTATTTATTAATTATAATGTTACTATCTTCTACCAGCCAGCGCCTTCGCCCGCGTTGAATTAGTACTAGCCTCATTATTTATTAATTATAATGTTACTATCTTCTACCAGCCAGCGGCTTCGCCCGCGTTGAATTAGTACTAGCCTCATTATTTATTAATTATAATGCTACTATTTTCTGCCAGCCAGCGGCTTCGCCCGCGTTGAATTAGTACTAGCTTCATTATTTATTAATTATAATGTTACTATCTTCTGCCAGCCAGCGCCTTCGCCCACGTGGAATTAGTACTAGCCTCATTATTTATTAATTATAATGTTACTATCTTCTACCAGCCAGCGGCTTCGCCCGCGTTGAATTAGTACTAGCTTCATTATTTATTAATTATAATGTTACTATCTTCTACCAGCCAGCGCCTTCGCCCGCGTTGAATTAGTACTAGCCTCATTATTTATTAATTATAATGTTACTATCTTCTACCAGCCAGCGGCTTCGCCCGCGTTGAATTAGTACTAGCTTCATTATTTATTAATTATAATGCTACTATTTTCTGCCAGCCAGCGGCTTCGCCCGCGTTGAATTAGTACTAGCTTCATTATTTATTAATTATAATGTTACTATCTTCTGCCAGCCAGCGGCTTCGCCCGCGTTGAATTAGTACTAGCTTCATTATTTATTAATTATAATGTTACTATCTTCTACCAGCCAGCGGCTTCGCCCGCGTTGAATTAGTACTAGCTTCATTATTTATTAATTATAATGCTACTATTTTCTGCCAGCCAGCGGCTTCGCCCGCGTTGAATTAGTACTAGCTTCATTATTTATTAATTATAATGTTACTATCTTCTGCCAGCCAGCGGCTTCGCCCGCGTTGAATTAGTACTAGCTTCATTATGTATTAATTATAATGTTACTATCTTCTGCCAGCCAGCGGCTTGCTTCGCCTGCGTGGAATTAGTACTAGCTTCATTATGTATTAATTATAATGTTACTATCTTCTGCCAGCCAGCGGCTTGCTTCGCCTGCGTTGAATTAGTACTAGCTTCATTATTTATTAATTATAATGTTACTATCTTCTACCAGCCAGCGGCTTCGCCCGTGTGGAATTAGTACTAGCTTCATTATTTATTAATTATAATGTTACTATCTTCTACCAGCCAGCGGCTTCGCCCGTGTGGAATTAGTACTAGCTTCATTATTTATTAATTATAATGTTACTATTTTCTGCCAGCCAGCGGCTTCGCCCGCGTTGAATTAGTACTAGCTTCATTATTTATTAATTATAATGTTACTATTTTCTGCCAGCCAGCGGCTTCGCCCGCGTTGAATTAGTACTAGCTTCATTATTTATTAATTATAATGTTACTATTTTCTGCCAGCCAGCGGCTTCGCCCGCGTTGAATTAGTACTAGCTTCATTATTTATTAATTATAATGTTACTATTTTCTGCCAGCCAGCGGCTTCGCCCGCGTTGAATTAGTACTAGCCTCATTATTTATTAATTATAATGTTACTATTTTCTGCCAGCCAGCGGCTTCGCCCGCGTTGAATTAGTACTAGCCTCATTATTTATTAATTATAATGTTACTATCTTCTGCCAGCCAGCGGCTTCGCCCGCGTTGAATTAGTACTAGCTTCATTATTTATTAATTATAATGTTACTATCTTCTACCAGCCAGCGCCTTCGCCCGCGTTGAATTAGTACTAGCCTCATTATTTATTAATTATAATGTTACTATCTTCTACCAGCCAGCGGCTTCGCCCGCGTTGAATTAGTACTAGCTTCATTATTTATTAATTATAATGTTACTATCTTCTGCCAGCCAGCGCCTTCGCCCGCGTGGAATTAGTACTAGCCTCATTATTTATTAATTATAATGTTACTATCTTCTACCAGCCAGCGGCTTCGCCCGCGTTGAATTAGTACTAGCTTCATTATTTATTAATTATAATGTTACTATCTTCTACCAGCCAGCGCCTTCGCCCGCGTTGAATTAGTACTAGCCTCATTATTTATTAATTATAATGTTACTATCTTCTACCAGCCAGCGGCTTCGCCCGCGTTGAATTAGTACTAGCCTCATTATTTATTAATTATAATGTTACTATCTTCTACCAGCCAGCGCCTTCGCCCGCGTTGAATTAGTACTAGCCTCATTATTTATTAATTATAATGTTACTATCTTCTGCCAGCCAGCGGCTTCGCCCGCGTGGAATTAGTACTAGCCTCATTATTTATTAATTATAATGCTACTATTTTCTGCCAGCCAGCGGCTTCGCCCGTGTGGAATTAATACTAGCTTCATTATTTATTAATTATAATGTTACTATCTTCTGCCAGCCAGCGGCTTGCTTCGCCTGCGTGGAATTAGTACTAGCTTCATTATGTATTAATTATAATGTTACTATCTTCTGCCAGCCAGCGGCTTGCTTCGCCTGCGTGGAATTAGTACTAGCTTCATTATGTATTAATTATAATGTTACTATCTTCTGCCAGCCAGCGGCTTGCTTCGCCTGCGTGGAATTAGTACTAGCTTCATTATTTATTAATTATAATGTTACTATCTTCTGCCAGCCAGCGGCTTGCTTCGCCTGCGTGGAATTAGTACTAGCTTCATTATGTATTAATTATACTGTTACTATCTTCTGCCAGCCAGCGGCTTCGCCCGTGTGGAATTAGTACTAGCTTCATTATTTATTAATTATAATGTTACTATCTTCTACCAGCCAGCGGCTTGCTTCGCCTGCGTGGAATTAGTACTAGCTTCATTATTTATTAATTATAATGTTACTATCTTCTGCCAGCCAGCGGCTTCGCCCGTGTGGAATTAGTACTAGCTTCATTATTTATTAATTATAATGTTACTATCTTCTGCCAGCCAGCGGCTTGCTTCGCCTGCGTGGAATTAGTACTAGCTTCATTATGTATTAATTATACTGTTACTATCTTCTGCCAGCCAGCGGCTTCGCCCGTGTGGAATTAGTACTAGCTTCATTATTTATTAATTATAATGTTACTATCTTCTACCAGCCAGCGGCTTGCTTCGCCTGCGTGGAATTAGTACTAGCTTCATTATTTATTAATTATAATGTTACTATCTTCTGCCAGCCAGCGGCTTCGCCCGTGTGGAATTAGTACTAGCTTCATTATTTATTAATTATAATGTTACTATCTTCTGCCAGCCAGCGGCTTCGCCCGTGTGGAATTAGTACTAGCTTCATTATTTATTAATTATAATGTTACTATTTTCTGCCAGCCAGCGGCTTCGCCCGCGTTGAATTAGTACTAGCTTCATTATTTATTAATTATAATGTTACTATTTTCTGCCAGCCAGCGGCTTCGCCCGCGTTGAATTAGTACTAGCTTCATTATTTATTAATTATAATGTTACTATCTTCTACCAGCCAGCGGCTTCGCCCGCGTTGAATTAGTACTAGCTTCATTATTTATTAATTATAATGTTACTATTTTCTGCCAGCCAGCGGCTTCGCCCGCGTTGAATTAGTACTAGCTTCATTATTTATTAATTATAATGTTACTATCTTCTACCAGCCAGCGGCTTGCTTCGCCTGCGTGGAATTAGTACTAGCTTCATTATTTATTAATTATAATGTTACTATCTTCTGCCAGCCAGCGGCTTCGCCCGTGTGGAATTAGTACTAGCTTCATTATTTATTAATTATAATGTTACTATCTTCTGCCAGCCAGCGGCTTGCTTCGCCTGCGTGGAATTAGTACTAGCTTCATTATGTATTAATTATACTGTTACTATCTTCTGCCAGCCAGCGGCTTCGCCCGTGTGGAATTAGTACTAGCTTCATTATTTATTAATTATAATGTTACTATCTTCTACCAGCCAGCGGCTTGCTTCGCCTGCGTGGAATTAGTACTAGCTTCATTATTTATTAATTATAATGTTACTATCTTCTGCCAGCCAGCGGCTTCGCCCGTGTGGAATTAGTACTAGCTTCATTATTTATTAATTATAATGTTACTATCTTCTGCCAGCCAGCGGCTTCGCCCGTGTGGAATTAGTACTAGCTTCATTATTTATTAATTATAATGTTACTATTTTCTGCCAGCCAGCGGCTTCGCCCGCGTTGAATTAGTACTAGCTTCATTATTTATTAATTATAATGTTACTATTTTCTGCCAGCCAGCGGCTTCGCCCGCGTTGAATTAGTACTAGCTTCATTATTTATTAATTATAATGTTACTATTTTCTGCCAGCCAGCGGCTTCGCCCGCGTTGAATTAATACTAGCTTCATTATTTATTAATTATAATGTTACTATCTTCTACCAGCCAGCGGCTTCGCCCGCGTTGAATTAGTACTAGCTTCATTATTTATTAATTATAATGTTACTATTTTCTGCCAGCCAGCGGCTTCGCCCGCGTTGAATTAATACTAGCTTCATTATTTATTAATTATAATGTTACTATTTTCTGCCAGCCAGCGGCTTCGCCCGCGTTGAATTAATACTAGCTTCATTATTTATTAATTATAATGTTACTATTTTCTGCCAGCCAGCGGCTTCGCCCGCGTTGAATTAGTACTTACCCCGCTATAAATTATAGCATAATTATGTGAATGATTTTCTTAATCTATATTCTAATCTATCTAAATATAAAAATCTTTTTTACAAAAAAGATTTTTATATTTAGACTTCCATAAATGAAAATAAACAAAAAATTGTAAAATAACTTTAATTTCGGCAGTCAGTGTTTGTATTTCTTCGTTATTTGACACTGACTTCCGAAATTAAAGTCGGTTGTAATTTTTGTAAATAAGTTTTTTTTATTTTTCACTTTTTGGCTGTTATATACATATATCTCAAAACTAAAACTAAATATTAAAGTTAGCACTTATTTGACAACCCCAATAACATGGAACATCAAATTTGAACAAAGGTACTCGTAATTGGAGGAGACCAAAACGTCATCTGTGTACATATTTCTTGTTTTTTGTCGATTTTTTCAAAAACCGCTGAAGCAATTTCGATAAAATTTATATGGGAACACCTCTGGAGTAAGTATACACTTACGGATAAAAAAAGAATTTTCAAAATCGGTCCACAACTGACAGAGAAATCGGCGGACATACATTAAAAAAAAATACATACAGTCGAACAATAGAACCTTCTCCTTTTTCCGAAGTCTGTTAAAAATGAATCTCTAATTTCCCTTGGTCACGGCATCACGTGTGACGAACGGTTGGACCGATTTCGCTAATTCTTTTATTATTGTGTTTGTTATTGTCAGGAGAAAGTTCTTATGAATGAAAAAATTAAGAAAGTTGCGCAGAAAATTGGAAAATTTCAGAAAACTCGTTATATTTAATCTTCGCGAGTTTCACAGTTCGCGCGTGAGGAATCTAATGGGTAGATCCTAATTCCCTATTTACCTGCATATAAATAGGTAATTGGCTTTTTCCTTTATATTGACGTCAGTACGTCAACAACCACATTAAAATTACCTACTATATTTAAAACTCAAGGATCGGAAGTAATTATATTAATAGCATAGAAAATTATCCTTAAATGATGACTATAAAACGCGACCTTATGCAAAAATAACACATTTCTATAATTTAATGGCATTTTTATCGTAAAGTCATCGACAGTGCAAAGCAGGAAAGAATCTTTAAAAGGAGAACTATTTTTAACCCACTTCAAAAAATGAGGTTCTATGTTCGACCCGTATGTATGTATGCTTGTTTGTTCGCGATTTTCTCGAAAACTGCTCATCCGATTTGGATTAATTTTCGTTATTCGAAAGTATATTTTTCAAGGAAGGTTTTGGTACCTATATGTATAATACATTAGGATCTGATGAAGATCTTCGGAGATAGACAGTGGAACTCTTCAATAACAGCAATTGACTCGTGATTACTGGGATCGTTTGTCTATGTATTGTTATCAAAATTTAACGGGGAAAAACAACTAAAAAGTAAAAAATAAAAAACTTTTTTACAAAAAATAGAAAAGACTTCAAAAAAAAAAACAAAAAAAAAAGTGCAAAATAACTTTAATTTCGGCAGTCGGTGTCAAAAAACGAAGAAACAAAACACCGACTTCCGAGATTAAAGTTATTTTGCACTTTTTTTGGAAGTCGGTTCTTTTTTTGTAAAAAAGTTTTATTATTATATCTGGCCTGTACTGTCCCACTCCTGGGCAAAGGCGTCCCCCCATGACCATTTCTTCCACTGGTCTCGGTTCCGTGTCACCTCTTGCCAATTCTCAAGGAAGACATCTACTCAAGTCATAAGGAAAAATAAATATATTTAAATTGTAGATAGGTATGCAACCTGTTTATTTGTTCTAGCATTCAAATGCGGGCTTTATTAAAAAGCTGCTCAACTTGACCCCTAACATGCCCCTAACTAAAAAATAATACCTAATTTTCCTTCCACATTCGAATGTTGTTTTCGTGTGTGGTTTTAGTCAGAATAAATCAATCTGCCTACCCTTTTCCCAACTATCTTGGGGTCGGCTTCCAGTCTAACCGGCTGCAACTGAATACCAGTATTTTACATGGAGCGATTGCCTATCTGACCTCCACAACCCAGTTACTGGGTAATACGATACCCCTTGGTAAGACTGGTTGTCAGACTTCGGGCTTCTGACGACCCGTAACGACTGTCAAAGATCCACGATTGACAGTCGGGACCAACGGCTTAACGTGCTTGCCGAGGCACGGAAGAGTCTCGGTATGTAAAGATGGTCACCCATCCATGGACCAACCCCGGTAAGCTTAGCTTAACCTGATGGATCGACCCGTGCGACTGTTATTACTTTAGACAAGAGCTCCTCTTTTTGTCAGACAGCTTTTAGTCAGAATATCTATACATGGTGTAACGGAAAGGTGTGGTCATATTTTAAGAACTGCATCTGCCCATCGATATGAACAAGTTTCTTCAAGAAAACCTGAGGAAATTCACAAACTTTTTTTTTACCTCCCATACAAATATTGAACAGCTGATGATAACTTTGTATGGAAAGTCCATTTTTTTTTTTTGTGAATTTTCAGTTTTTACTTAGAGAAAGTTGTTCATATCCATGGGCAGAACCGGTTCCTAAAATATGACCACACCTTTCCGTTACACCCTGTATATGTATATAAAAATCAATTGCCGAAATGCTTACATACATGTATAAGCGCATCACTTCACAACGGCTGGACCTATTCGACTGATTCTTTTTAGGGCTCCGTATCCGAAGGGTTCAAACGAAGCCCTATTGCTGTCTCACGTGTCCGTCTGTCACAAAATTCTGTTCCGAAGATTATTTTTACTTCCCATTGACCTATAAAAATGTATTTTACTAACATATACCAATATTTGGTACGGAACCTTTAATGTGCGAAGTCTGACACGCACTGGGTCGGTTTTTTAGGGTTTCGTACCCAAAGGACAACAGAGCCCTATTGCTGTCACTCACGTGTCCGTCTGTCTGTCCGTCCGTCGTCTGTCACAAAATTTTGTTCCGAAGAATTTTTTAACTTACCATTGACCTATGAACTTGAAATTTGGTGATAATGTTTATTATTACGTAAGTATACTTTACCAACAAATACCAATATATGGTACGGAACCCTTTTTCACAGAATTTGCACAGAATACACATTCTGTGAAAATTATAACTGTTTACTTATTATGGGTAATGAGATAAAGTCCGTTGACAGACAGACGGACGGACGGACGTACAGCGAGGCTTAGTAATAGTGTAGAAAACTAAAATTAATCATTTGAGTTGTCTCATCATTTGTATAAATAAAATTCAAAGTCCTGACATACTGACTCATATGTCAACGCACAGCCCAAACCGCTGGTCCTAGAGACATGGAATTTGGAGGGTGTGTTCTTTGTGAAGAGTAGGTATCCACTAAAAAATGCTTTTTTGAAATTCAATCCTCAAGACACCACTGACGGGGCCCATCGTTGCCGGTGCCTGCATGCCTAGCGGTAGCGGATAAATTCTTGACAGAGTTACCGCACCCCTGGGCACTCAGGCGGGGAAGGAACAGGGGTGGGTTTTAGTCAGTAAGAGTCTGACACGCCCTCCCGCTCCACTCAGAGCGGGAGATGTCATTGGATGACTTCCCACACGCAAAAAAGAGGGTGAATAAAAACTTTTTTACAAAAAAAAACAACCGACTTCCAAAAAAAAAATTAAAAAATAACTTTAATTTCGGAAGTCGGTGTTTGTATTTTACTTCTTCGTTATTTGACACCGACTTCCGAAATTAAAGTTATTTTTTAATGAATAAAGTGTATTTTTTTTTGGAAGTCGGTTGTTTTTTTTTTGTAAAAAA
The DNA here is from genome assembly GCA_951329385.1 of Polia nebulosa. NCBI lineage: Eukaryota > Metazoa > Arthropoda > Insecta > Lepidoptera > Noctuidae > Polia > Polia nebulosa. Next base: position 5,413,719 of record OX589610.1, on the reverse strand, counting down.
GTTTTTATTTTTCACTTTTTAGTTGTTATACCCCAGAACTAAAAACTCCAATACCTAACATAGAACGTGGAAATTAAACATTTGGAGTACACCAAAACGTCATCGAGGTAAACGTATTTTTCGTTTTTGTTCAGTTTCTCAAAAAGCGCTGAAGCAATTCCGATAAAATTTATATGGGACCACCTCGGGAGTATATTCTTTCGGATAAAAAAAGAATTTTGAAAATCGGTCCACAACTGACGGAGAAACAGGCGGACATACATAAAAAAAAAAAAAAAAAACATACATACAGTCGAACATAGAACCTCCTCCTTTTTCGAAAGTCGGTTAAAAAGAGGTTGAAAGTTTGTAACGGGGAGTACTAATTCTGTAATAATACTAATTTGGCAGAAACCAGTACTGTAATATAACACTAAATTACCTAAGCTGTCTGCCATCCTTAAGGCGAGGACAGATAAGCACAAACTCATTTAAGTTACTCCGCTCAAAGTTAGCTCAAAAGTTCAAGAGCCATAAACTTTGCTCATTGAAGTGACGCAATTTAAGGTAGCTAACGCTTTCCTGAGGATACTCGTAGAGAAGTGACATTCTATCAACGAAAGGTTCATGGTAGCGATTGTCTAAAATTAAATATTTTCTGAAATAAACAACTAAAATGTTCTAAATACTTTTCAAGCAGTCTGATGCAGTTGGTGGCAGTTATCTTAGATCAATTATAGATTTCATGGCATAGCCTATTTTATTCACTTCTGCAGTCAAACCCGTGATACCTCATTTGTTAAAATGTATCCAACCGCTTAGACTACAGTGCCAAAGAAATAGATAAACATACATACGCTCGAAAAACGTTACCCTCGTTTTAAGTCGGTTAAAAAGTCAAAAAGGTATGGAATTGACAAGCGCTATCGAAATAACACGTAATCCATCCATTACATTCTGTCATTTCGACCCAAAAATTTTGAATTAAGAACTCGATATCGTATGCTTTTTTTTTTTATAAATATGGCCCATGGCACAGAATAAATAATAGTACTCCCATGGTCTAGAGCTAGGGTTGCCAACTTTTTTAAAAAGAAATGGAGTATATTACCTATCTGATTTCAGACAGGGTAAGCAAAGAGCCACCTAAAAAAAAGAGGACTTTTATTTTTGATAAGATATTTTTTGTGCCTTTTGCGGCACATAACAATTTTTCATAATTTTTTAAAGAATTGTATGACTCCAAAAATTCATAATCTATTTTTTTAGCTTATTTTTTATTATTTTCAAAGGACATAATTATTAACAGTGAACGTTACATTTTTGGGTTATGACAATGGGTATACATGACTGGTATTAGTATAGTAAACATTGTGAAAAAAAGAGTATTTTAGCGTACTCTGTTAGTATTACAGATTATAGAGTACACCTACATGAAATAGAGTACAATAATACTCTATTTTAGAGTACGGTTGTCAACCCTATCTAGAGCCTCCGGCCCCACCCTTTGCGAGTATCTACCCATGTTTATTACATGTTGGATCAGAATTAATGAATCATCGCACCAGATAAGAGTCAAGTGGTTTGACAGGAACGAAATTAAACGTCACTATCTACACGTATAAAATAAACCTAGTAAAATTACAACACGTTCGGCCATATTTATAAAAAAAAATAGCCGTATGATTCGTTTAGACACTGATTTAGCAGGTTCTCAATTCAAAAAGTTTGTGTGGTCTAATACTGAATAAAGGTATGATTCCGATCTTGGCAGCACGCAGCAATGCTGCCTGCCGCGCTGCAGTGCTGCGCTGTTCGTGTTATTAAATTAAATTGTTGTGTTATTTTAAATTATTGAAGTTATACTTCTTTTGGCGCGTTATTGAAAAAATATGAGAGTAATTTTTACGATGCGCGCGCACACCGTCACAAAAACCGACACCCTGAAGTTAGCTATAGTCTGTGGTTCATGAAGAATGATTGTTTGCCTTTTGTAAACTTTGTTACAGTTTGGTTTTTTATCTTGTTACGCCAAAGAAGTATAAGGCGGTTCACCCACTGAAGATGCGTCCCGCCGCGGTGCGCGGAGCGCCCTCTGCGCGCGGGGCGCCTTCCCGCGCATTTCCGCGTCGGCAGTGTGTTGTGCTAGGCGTGATTTCTATATAAATGGAGATACTTGCATACAATTGTAAAATCTGCCATCCCGCGCTACGCGACGTGGCGCGGTGCAGTGGGTGGAGCGCCTAACTCCTTACGTGCGTACATAAGTACACACACACTTTTTTATTACGATAATTAGTTTGACTGCTATCGTGAAGGGTTGGATATAAAGTGACCAAGTTAATTAATTTTTCCTCTTATGAATCAAAGAAATTCATCTTCAGTTCGTCATCAGCACTGCAGCCGCTGCATTGCTGCCGAGCTCGGAATGTAATCACATTACCTATAGAAATATATGGGGACCAGTGGTGCTGCGACAGTACTGCTGCGTGCTGCCGAGTTCAGAATCATACCTTAAGGCCCAGATGTCTATAAAGCGCGGTCACTCTCGTATTGCATAGAAAAGAAAGAGATGGGCTACGACAAATGGTCGCAATTTATTGCAAAATATGAAGTATTTTATCGATTTACTTAGGATTTACTAATAAATTTATAAAAAATAATCCATCACTGGATGCAACTTAGCATTTGAAATTTTATGGTACTTATATATTTTTTATTATGATTATAATTGTTAATGAAGGGATAAACTGCTTTTAAAGATAATTTAGAGGTATGTTAGAAGATTTTTTTGATGCATTAAAGTATGTTAAATTATATTTCTAGCTCCATCACTGTATGCAAGTAGGACTTGAAAATATCATATTTTTTTTATTTCTCAAAACTATTTACGGTTTAAGAGATACACTGCTTTAAAAAACCACCTTTTTGACCATTTTTGGGAACCTCCGCCTTAACTGGGAACTGGAAAGAACTGGGCAGCGTTCGGGAAGCTACGCGGTATTATAGGACCCGCAGGGCTCCAGGGGCGCTGCTGTAGCTGTGGGAGCTGTCTCACTCGCTGGTTGCGCGTGGATATCGTGTATTTCAAGTGACTAGCTTTACATGTATAGTGTACGGATGGAAACGCGGTGGGATAGCGAACTGGACTTTATTATGAATACAAAAAACTTTTTTACAAAAAAAAAACCGACTTCCGAAAAAAAAAATACACTAAAAATTAAAAAAATAACTTTAATTTCGGAAGTCTGTATTTGTATTAGTTTTTTATTTTTCACTTTTTAGTTGTTATACCCCAGAACTGAAAACCCTAATAACATGGATCGTGGAATTTAAAAATATGGAGAACACCAAAACGTCATCGAGGTACACGTATTTTTCGTTTTTGTTCAGTTTCTCAAAAAGCGCTAAAGCAATTTCGATAAAATTTATATGGGACCACCTCGGGAGTACATTCTTTCGGATAAAAAAAGAATTTTGAAAATCGGTCCACAGCTGACGGAGAAATCGGCGGACATACATAAAAAAAAACATACAGTCGAACATAGAACCTCCTCCTTTTTCGAAAATCGGTCTTAAAAATAAATACATGCAAGCTCCCACTTTGACGGGCGAGCTAGAACTCCCTAGAAAACTATAGCAGTAACATTTTTTTATTAAATATTACCATTCGAACCACTCTTCAACATTGTCGACTGCCAGCTGAAGGCCGGTGCTCACACGCCGACTATAGGCTGTGTATACAATCGTCACATTATCTTCTCGTCCCACATATCACAGTGTCTATAACCAGTGCGTGTTACCAGTGATGACATATGGATTTGAAACGTGGTCGCTCACAATGGGCCTCATCATAAGACTTACACCCAAAGGGCTCCGTTTGGACCCTTTGGGTACGGAACCCTAAAAACGGGTATCGTGCTGCTCCATTACTGCGACTACCTATTCTACGAGGTCCTATTCAGTACCATTCGGTTAGACTGGAAGCCGACCCTAAAATTGTTGAGAAAGGTTGGGCCGATTTACTCCTTTACTCCGACTTTGCAAAAAAGGAGGAGGTTCTATGTTCGACTGTATGTATATATTTTTGTCAGTTGTGGACCGATTTTCAAAATTCTTTTTTATCCGAAATAGTATACTCCAGAGGTCTCATATAATTTTATTCAAAATTGCTTTAGCGCTTTTTGAAAAAATCAATCAATAAAAACAAAAAATTATACATTTTTTGTTTTGATTGATTTTTTTTATTTTTGACGTTTTGGTCTCCTCCAATTACGAGTATGTTCTAATTCCATGTTACATGTTATTGCGGTTATCAAATCGGACGTAACTTTAATATTTAGTTTTAGTTCTGGAGTATAACAACTAAAAAGTGAAAAATAAAAAACTTTTTACAAAAAATACAACCGACTTCCAAAAAAAGAAATTACACTTAAAATTGAAAAATAACTTTAATTTCGGAAGTAGGTGTCATTTAACGAAGAAATAAAATACAAACACCGACTTCCGAAATTAAAGTTATTTTTAATATTTCCTTTGGAATTAGAACACACTCGTAATTGGAGGAGATCAAAACGTCAAAAATTCTTTTTTTGAAAGCAATTATCAGTAAATTGAAACTTTACTAAGGATAGATATAACTGGGTATCTAACTGTCACATCTTAGACAAATAGACTTTGAAGTTTTATGACGCACAATACAAGTGACAATATTTTTTAAGGTGATAAAAATATGTATCGCCTTTACCTTAGTGTACCTACCTCTGCCAGGGTCGAATGACACGGGTGGGATTTAGTCAGTAAGAGTCTGACACTCCCACAGCGGGCAAAGTTATTTGACGATTGCCCACCCTTTAAAAAAAATGTGAAACCTTCCCTTTTCCATTTATTCGCGACCCTACCTACCTACCCTACCCTCAAATTCTCAGTCAAAACTTCGAGGTGTTAAGGCGCAATTAACTGCCAACGACCTTGAGTGGTTAGCTTGCGTGTTCTATGCTGAGCTCACGTAATGCGTCGTTTGTCCACCCAGTAATAGGACTCGCCCATCAAGGAGCGCTGTCCGAAATTAGACGCATTATTAATTTGTTACACATAAAACAACAGGTATTATACAAAAAACACGTATACTAAAATATAAATAATTAAATTATCTTTAAAATAGTGAAGGTTATATAAAAATACGCTTTATAGTTTTTGTGTGATTCTCAATTTTTTATCCGCGTTAGACATAACTTTACAAATTAATTACACTATTGTTATACAAATAAAATTCCAAATATTCATATATCATAGTACGAAGGAAAATGTCTAGAATAACATATATTTTTTTCAAAGAAATAAGACTAGTCGTTTAGACGTGATGTTCAATTAAAAATCATTAGAAGTCTTATAACAGCGCCTTAATAAAAAGCTATAGCCAACGCTACAAAGCCGGTCTAAGTGACTGACAACACGAGGCTTAACGTTGTTAGAAACTGGAGTTTATTTTGGCCACGAACAAAAACGATGCTTCGAAGTTAAAATCCCGTCAGTAACAGTGGGGTTGTGTAGCCTACTTATTAAATACCCAAACGAAAACTTTTGAGCTTTCCACCCTGTTTTAACTTTCAACCCCACTTATGTACATACGTAGCGCGTGGCAAATCTCCAGGGGAGGTTAACGGGGTCAAGGCCTCCCTCAAACTTGGCCTGTATATTAATTATAGACGTAAAGCGATCGAAATGTGGCAGGTTTCCAGATAACCGCTTCATCGACCTTCCCCTATCTGAAGGCTGAAGCCGTATCTCAACGCATTGTACCTTGCTAAGTACCAGTAAAGCTGGTAATCTGATTTGGCAGGAATTAGCCAAAACCATCCTAGGAAAATACAGCGAGCTGGGCGTAATGTATAACTATCACATCTATTGACACACATATGAAAATAGTTTTATTGAAGTTATACTTATTTGGGCGCGTTATGAAAAAATGATGAGAGTGAAATTTTAAGATGCGCGCGCGTCACTATCACACAAAATTCACAGGTTGAAATTAGCTAGAACCGACACCCTGAAGTTAGCTATGGTCTGTGGTTCATGTGCAGGACGCTCAAACAAATGTATGTAGGAAGCGTAATCGCTTTAGTTCATACCTATAGTTAATTTAGTTTATTTGTCATGTTTTCATTATATCTTATTATGTTTAGTAATGTCTTGAAATAAAGATAAAAGTATGTTTTAATGTTAAGCTCACTGAGGTAACTTTTTTGTATAACGCAGGTAGTGCATGCCACAGCGCTAAAATTGACCAATAGTAATAAAGCTCGTAGTTAGGAATTTTGGCTAGTCAGTGATTGGTTGTCCCAATTCATGCTTCTCATGGATTGGATACAGACAGTGGAAAGTTTTCGAAGTCCACCATGTAAAATTATGTACATGTCGAGATACATATGTAAAATTGCTTTGTTTTTATTGTAGTTTATAGATTTGTGATAATGTAAAAATAGAATATAAAAGTAGAATATAACGTAGAATCAGTTTGTCCATAGAATACATACTTTGTAGTATGTATATATATCAGTTTTGTTGTTATTAAGATCAGTAAATATGTAATAGTAAATATGCAGGTGTTCATTACCTAATAGATTTGTAAAACCCTTCTGATTGGTTATCGTCAGAATGTCGAAATGTTTGTGATTGGTCAAATGTTAATGTCCAAGTTAATTTGTGAGATTCTCAAAATGTATTGGCTGTCCGGGTCTGCATTTGCTACACTACGTGTCCCATGGAATTTGGGTGATAAATATAGGCGTCCCTGGCAGTCAAATTCAGTCACTCAGCGGCAGTTGACTCAGTGAGCTTGAAAGTCCTCTGGCTTTCGCTCTATTGTCTAGTACCACACCTTGTACAGACACTTGTCTTGTTGGGTTCCACACCTTGAACAGACTAAGTCTCGTTGTGTTCCACACCTTGAACCGACTGAGCATTGTCGTGTACCACACCTTGTACCGACTATATATATTGTTTGTGTAACATATTCTTTTATGAACCATATTGTGAACTGTAAATAAATAGTCTTCAAGATTTAAGAAGAGTTTAATTGAACCAAGTGACTCCTCCAATCCAGCAACATTATAGTTTGGGTTCCATCCCAAATATTGGTCCTTCGAGCGCCGGATCTGAGGAAAGTCACTATAGAAAAGACTCCAGCGAACTTATTGAAGATTATTTGTGAAGATTCATTATTGAGAAGAATTTACAATGCCAGTCACGAGGTCTACGGGAAAACGAGGCGGCCAGGCGTCGACTACAGTTACAGAACAGACGGAAACTGCTACGGAAACCGCTACAGAAGCCACGACTGACACAAGCGCTACAGAAGCGACGCGAACAACGGCCAACACTTTGGAAGCCCCAGCCGCCACCGCGTCTACAGTTAAACACGCCGCGCAAGAAGACGTCACAACTGAGAACAAAGAAAGTGGTCGCCGCAGCAAACCTACGTCACAGAAGAGTGATAAAACTTCAAAAGCGCGCCGCGTAGCCAGGGCCAAAGCAGAGCTGGCACAACGATTAGCCAATTTAGCGGCCGCGCGCCTAGCCGAAATCGAAGCTGAGTCAACTGATGAAGACGTATCCTCCGTCGCCTCGGAAGCTGGAAATGATCATCGAGTGACTAATTGGCTCCATTCAAGTCAGCTGCTCGCCATCTCCAACAGACCTTATCAATCTGAGGTAAAGTCGTCGATCGATCCTGCAGTTCCAGTGACGACCGCCGTAGCCTGGGACATCCCGGCGACTTTACCGGCGGGAGTCAGCACCAGGCCCCCGCAACCGAACCCACCGCCAGTGGTCGCTGCCGCCCTCTGGCAGCCGAACCTTGCAACTGAACAGTTGCACCCGAACCCGCCGCCAGTGAGTGCCGCTGACTCCTGGCAGCCGAACTTTGCGACTGAACAGCCGCACCCGAACATGCCGCCAGTGAGTGCCGCCGCCTCTTGGCAGCCGAACTTTGCGACTGAACAGCCGCACCCGAACATGCCGCCAGTGAGTGCTACCGCCTCCTGGCAGCCGAACTTTGCGACTGAACAGCCGCACCCGAACATGCCGCCAGTGAGTGCCGCCGCCTCCTGGCAGCCGAACTTTGCGACTGAACAGCCGCACCCGAACATGCCGCCAGTGAGTGCCGCCGCCTCCTGGCAGCCGAACTTTGCGACTGAACAGCCGCACCCGAACATGCCGCCAGTGAGTGCCGCCGCCTCTTGGCAGCCGAACTTTGCGACCGAACAGTTGCACCCGAACCCGCCGCCAGTGAGTGCTGCCGCCTCCTGGCAGACGAACCCCGCGCCTGCGCAGCCACACTTGAACCCGCCGCCAGTGATCACCGCCGCATCCTGGCAACCGAACTACGTGCCTGCTCAACCGCAACCAATGCCAGCGCCAATAGAACCCGGCGCGCCCTGGCCATCGAACTCTACGCACGTGGCACCGAACACATCATGGCAACCGATCTACACTACGGCGCCGCATCACAGCTACACGTCGAAACCTGCCACTGCAACCTGGGTGCCGCCGTCTACGCCATCAGTCCACGTCGCGCAACAACCTACAGCACTAGTCGTCCCAGATACAAGGACGGACATGAGAGAACTTGCTGCTGCAATTACGCAAGCTGTGCAGACCGCACAGTACCAACAGCCAATGAAGCATTCTGAACTTCCCTGCTTCAATGGAGCTCATCAAGATTGGCTCACGTTCCGCGCCGCCTATTGTGAGACAGCGCATCGATTGTCAGCAGTAGAAAATATGTCAAGACTCAGAAGAAGCCTTCGAGGAATAGCAAAAGAAGCTGTACAGGGTCTGTTAATAGTGAACGCTGACCCGTACGAAGTCATGAAGACACTCGAGCTACGCTTCGGTCGGCCAGACTCAATAGCCATGGCCGAGATGGAGCGACTACGAACCTTACCTCGCCTCACTGAATCTCCACGTGAAGTCTGCACCTTCGCTACCAAAGTAGAAAACATCATTGGTACTCTGCGAGCACTCAACTGCGGGCATTATCTCTTCAATCCAGAAGTCACGAAGGCTATGGTTGAAAAGCTCACTCCGACCTTGAAAAGGCAATGGTACCAGTTTTCAGCAGAACAACCCAGAACCGAACCTGATCTGCTGAAGTTTACCCGATTCATCAAGATAGAAGCAGAGATGTGCAGCCCGTATGCACTGCCTGAGAACATCGCTGCAACAACACCAACGCCTCAGAACATGCAGCGACGTCAGCAGCGGGTACATGCCACGCAAGAAGCAAGCAAACCAAATTGTGGCTTATGTGATCGTCAAGGGCACAGCATCGTGGAATGCGACCAATTCAAGAAGGCAACTACTGATGCAAGATGGGACATCGCAAAGAAGCATCGCCTGTGTTTTCGCTGCCTCAGATTTCGAACAAAGCAACACAGCTGTAAACCAAAAAGATGCGAGATAGGCAACTGTGTGCACTTACATCACAAGATGCTACACTCCAATGGTGCAGCAGCCAAGAAGAAAGAAGAAACCGATAGCTCCAAAAAAGAACAAGAGAAGGTCCATTCAATGTGGACACCGAGAGTATCGTTTCTCAAAATAATACCAGTGCACCTTTCTGGACCGGCGGGAGCTGTCAATACCTACGCGCTCCTTGACGACGGCTCTACCGTAACTCTGATCGATGAGAGCCTAGCCAATCAAATCGGAGCAGAAGGATCCAGTGAACCACTTCGAATAGCATCCTTTGACGGAGAACCCACAGTCGACGTGTCATCTCGAAGAGTGAACTTCGTCATCAAAGGACTTCACACGTCCGAACGCAAGCTACGAGCGAGAACAATCAAGCAGCTAGAGTTGGCCGCACAGAAGATCCCTGGAGAAGCAGTCAGAGACTGTGAACATCTTCATGACATCGCCAGAGAGATAGTAACAGAAGATGCAAGACCTAGACTTCTGATTGGCCAAGACAATTGGGATCTCCTCATCGCAACGGAGGTCAGAACTGGGAAAAAGAACCAACCAGTGGCCTCACTAACACCATTGGGTTGGGTCCTGCATGGCAGTCACACGCGAACACTTGGCCACAGAGTAAACTTCATCAGATACGCCAACACAGACGACGAACTTCATGAACTGGTGAAAGAATACATCACGATAGACAACATACAAGTCAATCCGAAGAAGCCCATCAACGATCCCGAAGAAAAAGCACTCCGAATCCTTCAGAAACATACGACCAGAACTCCAGAAGGAAGATATCAAACTGCACTATTATGGCAAGATGAAAACGTCAAGATGCCAGACAACTATGACAGCGCTCTGAACAGACTCATGAGCGTAGAGAAGAAGCTAGACAAAGAACCTGAACTAAAGAAGAAGTACACTGAACAAATGGAAGCACTAGTATCAAAAGGGTACGCCGAACCAGCTCCACACTCGACATCGGAACATCGAACATGGTACCTACCTCACTTTGCCGTGTTCAACCCCATGAAACCAGACAAACTTAGGATTGTCTGCGACGCAGCAGCCAAGACTAGAGGAGTCTCATTAAACGACCAACTACTCACTGGCCCAGATCTACTGCAATCGCTACCAGGAGTAATAATGCGCTTCCGTCAGCACTCAATCGCCGTGACCGCTGACATCACCGAAATGTTCCTGCAAATAGAACTACGACCCGAAGACCGGGATGCTCTCCGATACTTATGGCGAGGAGACCGAAGAGACGGCCAGCCGCCGGAACAATACCGCATGAAGTCGCTAATCTTCGGAGCTTCTTGCTCACCAGCGACGGCAATCTACGTGAAAAACACGAACGCCGAGAGATTCCAGCAGGAACATCCAGAAGCAGTCAAAGCTATCAAAAGAAAACATTACATGGATGACTATCTGAATAGTTTTGACACATTGGAGGAAGCCGTGAGAGTCTCGCAAGCTGTGCGTGACATACATAGAGAAGCGCACTTTGAACTCAAGAAATGGTCATCTAACTCGAGCACCCTTCTAGAAGCGCTAGGGGAAGTCGCCAAGACTGAAGACACAATCAAGCTGGACGACAGCATCAAGACAGAACGAGTTCTCGGTCTAATATGGAAGCCAACGGAAGACTCCCTCACATTCAATTTAAATCTGGCGCGCATACCTCAGAACGTCTTACAGAACGACACGCCAACAAAGAGAGAAGCTCTCAGAATAGTTATGTCTCTGTTTGACCCATTGGGACTCGTTTCACCGGTCACCATCAGAGCCAAGCAAATACTACAAGAAGTTTGGCGTCGTGGAACAGCATGGGACGAAACCCTAGACAGTGACCTGGCTGCCAGCTGGAGAAAATGGCTCACCCACCTCAGGAAGTTGGAACACATGGCCATTCCACGAACTTACCCAGGCTTCAGCGACACAGAATCCCTACAGCTGCACGTGTTCACAGACGCAAGTGAATCTGCATACGCAGCAACCATGTACTGGCGAACAGTCACCAAGGATGGAAGAGTCTACATCTGCCTAATCACAGCCAAAGCCAAGGTGGCGCCACTGAAGCTGATGTCGATTCCGCGATTGGAACTACAAGCAGCAGTACTCGGAGCACGTATGGCGTCATCAGTTAAAGAAGAGCACGAACAAACGCCAGAGTCAACCACGTTTTGGACCGACAGCAGAACTACACTGTCATGGATCAGAACCGGGTCTCGAACCTACAAGCCGTATGTAGCTCATCGCATCGCAGCGATCGAGGAACATAGCTCCACCAACGAATGGCGCTGGCTGCCGACCAAACTGAATCCAGCAGACGACGCTACAAGAGATGTACCAGAGAACTACGGGCAAGATCATCGTTGGTTCAACGGCCCAGAATTCCTTCTCGGTTCCCCAGAAACGTGGCCAGCCGACGAGAAGAACCCTGTCATAATCACAGGGGAAGAGAGAACTTGTGCCTTCACTGACAAGAACGTACAAATCAGTGAAGCAATACCGGACGTCAATAGATTCTCACGCTGGGAGAGATACTTACGATCTACAGCACGAATGCTGCAGTTCCTGCACCTCTGTCGCCAATCAAGACAAAACATAAACTACAAAAGAAATAAAAAGAACGACAGCAACGATCCTGATTGGAGGAAGAACAAACGAACATTGCCAGTCAAAGTGGCAGAGAGACGAGAGACCACAAACATTTACTTACCTCTCTCCACTGAATTTCTTCGTAAGGCCGAGAATCTGATCCTGCAAGCTTCACAAGAACAATCCTTCCAGGAAGAAATAGAAGCTCTGAAGAACAAAAGACCCTTACCACAAAGCAGTCGCCTACACACATTGAGCATAGAACTCATAGATGGAGAGATTCGACTGAAAAGCAGAATAGCCATCATGACAGACATCGCTGAGAATCTGAAGAACCCAATGGTCCTTGATGGAGATCACCGTGCAACACGATTGTGGATCGAACATGTCCACCGCCAGCTGCATCATGCGAGCACCGAGATGACAGTCAACGAATGCCGTCAGCAGCATTGGGTGCTCCGCCTACGACCTACAGCCAAGAACATTATCAGTAAATGTTTACGATGTCGCATGAAGGCAGCCTCTCCACCGCAGCCTATGACAGGGAATCTCCCTTCCTGTCGCCTAGCTCACCACCAGAGGCCATTCACCTTCGCTGGATTGGACTATTTTGGGCCAATGACCATTACAGTGGGACGAAGTCATCAGAAGAGATACGTCGCCCTATTCACCTGTCTCACGACGCGAGCCATTCATCTGGAGCTTGTGGCATCGCTCAACACAGATTCGGCGATCATGGCACTGCGTCGTATGATAGCGCGCCGAGGATGTCCAACACAGTTGTGGTCCGATAATGGGACTAATTTTCACGGCGCTGAGAAGGAACTACGGACTGCCATCTTCGCAGCTACAGCGGAAGAAGCCTCAAAGAAGATGATCGACTGGAGATTCATCCCACCGGGTGCTCCTTTTATGGGAGGCGCATGAGAACGCATGGTGAGATCTGTGAAGACAGCACTTGCCGCCACTTTGAACGAGCGTTTCCCGAGCGAAGAAGTGCTTCACACGTTACTCATTGAAGCCGAACACACAGTGAACAGCCGGCCACTTACCCACGTATCCGTGAACCCCGAAGATCCAGAAGCCCTGACGCCCAATCATTTCATCTTGGGAGGTCCGGGTCGTATCGCAGCACCAGGTGAATTCAACGACAGTGACCTGCATCTACGAGCAAGTTGGCGCGCATCTCAGAGACTCGCCGATATATTCTGGGCCAGATGGCTTAAAGAATATCTCCCAGAGCTACGGAACCGTAGAGAACCGCACACCAAAGGCACGATTCCCAAAGTCGGTGACCTAATACTCATCGCGGACGGCAACCTTCCACGGAACATGTGGATCAGAGGACGCATCTGTGCTACGTTTCCCGGCCCAGATGGAGTGGTACGAACGGTGGACGTGACCACGAAAGGAGGAACCTTACGACGTCCGGTGAAGAAGATAGTCGTCCTGCCGACCGAGACCAGCGATCCTGCACCATCTACAACTGCGACGTCAGCGGCGGGCGTCGCACGGCGGGAGGAATGTGCAGGACGCTCAAACAAATGTATGTAGGAAGCGTAATCGCTTTAGTTCATACCTATAGTTAATTTAGTTTATTTGTCATGTTTTCATTATATCTTATTATGTTTAGTAATGTCTTGAAATAAAGATAAAAGTATGTTTTAATGTTAAGCTCACTGAGGTAACTTTTTTGTATAACGCAGGTAGTGCATGCCACAGCGCTAAAATTGACCAATAGTAATAAAGCTCGTAGTTAGGAATTTTGGCTAGTCAGTGATTGGTTGTCCCAATTCATGCTTCTCATGGATTGGATACAGACAGTGGAAAGTTTTCGAAGTCCACCATGTAAAATTATGTACATGTCGAGATACATATGTAAAATTGCTTTGTTTTTATTGTAGTTTATAGATTTGTGATAATGTAAAAATAGAATATAAAAGTAGAATATAACGTAGAATCAGTTTGTCCATAGAATACATACTTTGTAGTATGTATATATATCAGTTTTGTTGTTATTAAGATCAGTAAATATGTAATAGTAAATATGCAGGTGTTCATTACCTAATAGATTTGTAAAACCCTTCTGATTGGTTATCGTCAGAATGTCGAAATGTTTGTGATTGGTCAAATGTTAATGTCCAAGTTAATTTGTGAGATTCTCAAAATGTATTGGCTGTCCGGGTCTGCATTTGCTACACTACGTGTCCCATGGAATTTGGGTGATAAATATAGGCGTCCCTGGCAGTCAAATTCAGTCACTCAGCGGCAGTTGACTCAGTGAGCTTGAAAGTCCTCTGGCTTTCGCTCTATTGTCTAGTACCACACCTTGTACAGACACTTGTCTTGTTGGGTTCCACACCTTGAACAGACTAAGTCTCGTTGTGTTCCACACCTTGAACCGACTGAGCATTGTCGTGTACCACACCTTGTACCGACTATATATATTGTTTGTGTAACATATTCTTTTATGAACCATATTGTGAACTGTAAATAAATAGTCTTCAAGATTTAAGAAGAGTTTAATTGAACCAAGTGACTCCTCCAATCCAGCAACATTATAGTTTGGGTTCCATCCCAAATAGTTCATGAAGAATGATTGTTTTCCTTTTGTAAACTTTGTTACAGTTTGGTTTTTTATCTTGTTCCGCCAAAGAAGTGTAACTTCTTACGTGCTTACATAAATACACACACACTTCTATTTTTCTTGCTGACTCGGCAGACGTCGTTCTGTCAAAAGTTTGACAGTTAACCCTAACATTGACAGCTAGCATTGACACTGGCAGAATAGTCGAAACCGGCTCAATTGCCATTAAAAAAAACAGTTAGGATGTAATACAGAAAAATGTGGATTTCACGGTTTTCCGTGCAATTTTTACAATTTTCTCTTCATAAAAACGAAAACTTTCCTTAGACAAATAATAGTTTAAAAAAAACTTCATCCAAATTGGTCTAACCGTTCTCGAGTTTTGCGGTTAGCAACACATTTAGCCATTCATTTTTATTTAATTATAGAAGATTAGTTTTAAAAATAGCAACCATGGTGGAACCGTGTACTTAGCTTCTGACGTTTCGTAAGTGCCGTGTAGGTTTAAGGATAATTTAGAAAAATGAAAATGTGTGAGCAATTTTATATTATACGACGCTAACTACGCCCAGAATGCCTATTCCCGTGCATTAGTAAAATTGTCTCTTGATAACGACAGTTCTGCTGACAGTGCTGACAGTGCCGACAGTGCTGGTCTTGTTTGGTCCCTTTTTATTACAACTAATTTCCAAAGTGAATGATGATACTAGTGTTGATTACTATCACTACAATATTATAAAACAAAAAATACTGAACGGATTTTCATGTGGTTTTCACCAATAGATAGAGTGATTCATGAGGAAGGTCTAGGTGTATAATTTGAATCCCTATTTCCTTGGTCAGGGCATTACGCGTGAACGACTGGACAGAATTCGCTATTTCTTGTTTTTTGATGGTGTGTTATTGTCAGGAGAAGGTTCTTATGAAAGAAAAAAACCGACCAAGTGCGAGTCGGACTCGCGCACAAAGGGTTCCGTACCATTATCTATAAAAACGGCAAAATAATCACGTTTGTTGTATGTGAGCCCCCTTAAATATTTATTTTATTCTGTTTTTTAGTCTTTATTTTTATGGCGGCAACAGAAATACATCAGCTGTCTAACTATCACGGTTCATGAGATACAGTGTGAGACGGACAGACAGACGGACGGACGGCGGAGTCTTAGTAATAGGGTCCCGTTTTACCCTTTGGGTACGGAACTTGCACGGAAAATTAGAAAATTTTTAGAAAACTACTTCGCGCGTTTACAGTTTATAGCTAAGACAGGACAACGTTTGTCGGGTGAACTAGTAGTATATAAAATGTATGTATTTCGCCAGAAATTCGTGCGAAATACAGCTCTTTCCGCCGTTATCGTAATGCCACAGCTTAGCAGAATTTCCGACGCAAAAAAAATCCGTAATCGGGTAATATGTAATTTGAATTGTTATAAAAGCGTGTGCGTCAGGATAGCAATATATTAAACAATGTATTGATAAGATAAAGCTTTATTTAATTCAACTACTGCGGCGGTTCTAAATATAGCCCGTGGGGCCGGGATTCGATAGCAATATTTATTTTGGCACCAAATGTTATTATGAGTTGCAAAAATTATGTTTTTCTTCTTGTTTATATTTAGTGTTGATACTCATCGATCGAGTTTGTAACTGGTTGGAATATGCCTAGGGGTAGCGGATAAATTCTCAACGTGAGTTACCGCACCCCTGGGCACTCAGGCAGGGAAGGAACAGGGGTGGGTTTTAGTCAGTAAGAGTCTGACACGCCTTCCCGCTCCACCCAGAGCGGAAGAAGTCATTGGATGATTTCCCACCCCACAAAAAAAAAAACTGGTTGGAATGTCCGTGAGGTTGGGCCTCTGGGATGGGAAAAGTAATATAGAGAACAATTTATTATCTAAACTAGCTTTTGCCCGCGACTTTGTCCGCGTGGTAGTTACTTTGAGTAGCCTATTTTTTATCAAGCGCCTAAATACAAAGTTTTATGGTTTTATACAGGGTGTAAGGGAAACGCTTACAAAACGAAAACGGAGACAGGTGTTATGGCTAGTGATTCTCGATACGATACCATCAAAAAATCTGGCGAAAAAATTACAATTTTACCCATTTTTTTTAGCATTTTGTCTACTGTGAGAACAGTAAAATTAACGCGTCAGTCCCCGCGCGTCGACATAACAATAGGTTTTTAATTGTGTCTGCTAATGAGGGACTTGACGTGTTAAACCGTTATTTGCTATTAAAGACACTTTTTTTCTTCACAACTTTAGCATACAATGTATTCGTAAGATATCAGCTGACGCTCGCCGCACATTACCTCGAGTTTAAAGTGCGCGCGTACTCGCCGACAGCCGTGCGGCCAACGTCCCCACGTCCACGTGATGCAGATTTAAAGCGAAAAGTTACTGGTATCCGAGTCCGCGGACGGTGAGTAGTGGGTAACTCGCCGTCCGATCAGCACCAGGCCCAAGAGTCGACGGCGCGTAGTGTTCCACGCGCGCCTTAAAGAGTTGTCAGCAAACAGGACGGGGCCCGTCATGGCCGATGCCTGCCCGGGGGTTGAGGATAAATTCGAAAGAGTTACCTCGCATTCAGGGCAGGGAGGAACAGGGGTGGGATTAGTCAGTAAGAGTCTGACACGCCCTTCCGCTCCACCCTAGAGCGGGAGAAGTCATTGGATGATTTCCCACCACCAAAAAAAAAAAAGTTACTGGTATCCGTTTGCATTTAGGTTGTATATAATCTACGTTTTGCCTTCGGAAGCGTTCACCTTACACCCTGTTTTCAATAATGACGGACTCCCATACAAACTTTCCTCCACTAATTAAACCTTGTCAAGCTATTTTTGCGCGACAAAAGGTAGCATATGTCCTTCTCCAAGATCTAATCTATCTCTGTACCTAATTTCATCAAAATCGGTTCAGTAGTTTAGGCGTGAAAGCGTAACATACAGTTACTTTCGCATTTATAATATTAAAATATTAATATAGTGGGGATGATTTAGAGACCCGTGAGAATGAAAGAAAACGTGTCGCTTCGACCCTAAGTAACATGGAACAAGACCAGGGGCCCAATCCCGTAACTTTAAGTTAAGCAACACACCATCGATACTCTATCAACACACAACAGACATTATTTTGCTGCTGTTGCAAATTTGATAGTCTGGAAAAACTTCAAAATGATATTAACATATTATAGTAGACCAGACTACTGTGGTGTGTGTGTACTGTGGAGGTCAGATAGGCAGTCACTCCATGTAAAATATTGGTATTCAGCTGCATCCGGTTAGACTGCAAGCCGACCCCAAGATAGTTGGGAAAAGGCTAGGCAGATGATGAGTAGACCAGACTACCAATTATTACAATAGTCTTATTATGGCGTTACAACAGGACTACAGTGGCAAGTCAATGACCATAAATAATTTATAGAATACCAAACGTCAATGACTATTCTATTGAGACACCACTGACACACTACCGACACACTATTGACAAGTTAGTTATTTTACAGAATTGGGCCCCAGAAAGATATTATGGAGTTAGTCATCCATCTTTCTCCAAAAATAATGACCTCCGTCAGCATCGCCATTAGCCTTTTTTATGTTATAAATGTAAAATTATGGCTTCCTGACCATTTAATACGCTTTAACAGTAGAATTAGCAAGGCGATTCCCCTAATTGAGCTGAAAAGCTGATACAATTTGAAGCGCGAAGACAGCTGCGGGTCTTAAGTGCCTATTTAACATGGAAAAGGTAACGGTGCAAAATTCGGCCCAAAAATTGTATAATACCACGATTTCGGTGCCTTGAACTGCGGCCCACCCAGTTCAATTCCCAAATTCGTGGTCAAATTTAAATCATCATCTTAGCTCATTATAGCATTCCTCTGCTAAACATAGGCTTCCAATCGGACATCATTGAATTTAATTTTCCGCTTCTCTCATCCAGCTGGTACCAGCCTCCCTAAGTGAATCTTTGCTCCACACTAGAGTCCTAAAATTTATCAAAACGCGGTCTCCACTGAAAGACACCTGTACCCAAACAGTCAGCAGTCATACATACCGCAAACTTGGTCAACTTATTCCCAACCCGATAGTCAAATACCAACCTCTGACGATGGGAATTCCAATCCTCACCACATTAAGGCTTCGTGCGTTAAATACGTTAGCGTTACGTACTTTGCATATTCTGTAGCCGCGCATTGTTCTCTAGTAACTTATTGCTAATCTATTCACTATACCTCGCCGTGGTGTTTCGTTACGTTGGTAAGTGATGCATTTGGGTTAATATGTGTATGTGAAGATGACGTAGAGTGTTGTTGGTTTGTTAAGTTGGCTACGTCCTCAATTTTGACACCATTTTTGGGTCTCGGGCAACGGAATTCCATCTATCAAGTTAGTCTATCGCAGACACTGCGAATCAGAAATGATGATATCCGCAGGAGAACCTAGGTCACCAACATAACCCGAAGAATAACAAACTGAAATGGCAGTGGGCAGGGCACATTTCTCGCAGAGAATCGATGGCGCCGAAAAGTTCTGGGGGGTTATACAAAATACTTTTCTGTTAACGTTAACGCTTCGTGCAAAATGTATGGCAACGACATTACTGGGCGTAAGTCACGCGACAGTTCTCTCCGCAGGTAATTGCCACATTTTGCGCGAAGCGTTAGCGCTATTATAAAAGTTATTTGGCTAAGGGGCCTGGAGTGGCGACAGCCTACCGGAAGACGCGGCATTGGAAGGCCTTCCATAAGGTGGCCGGTGATCTTATGAGGGTCGTGGGAATCCGGTGGATGCGAGATACACAGGACCGGTCGTTATGGCGACACTTGGGGGAGGCTATGTCCAGCTGTGGACATCTATCGGCTGAAATGATGATGATTTTTTTTTTGGGGGTGGGAAGTCATCCTATGACTTCTACCGCTCTGGACGGAGCGGGAGGGCGTGACAGACTCTTACTGACTAAAACCTACCCCTATTCCTTCTCTGCCCTGAGTGCCCTGGGGCGCGGTAACTGTTTCGAATTTATCCACGACCTCTGAGCATGATGATGAATGAATATACATATATGTATGTTTATTATTAATATATACATATTTTCGTTCGACGCGTTTTTTATTATTTTTAATTCCGTTTATTTATTTTTATAGACATATTATTTACATTTTTAAATATTTAAATATAAAGGATAAAAAAAACATTTAAAAATATAAAAAATAGTATCCCACCGGTATTGGGAACAGGGTCCAAGCTACCGGCGGTCAGGGCTCCAGAGATGAGATTATTTTTAATTATTATTACTTTGTTTGTTTTTTTCAAACCTACCATATTATCTCTCCACCACCCTTGGTTGAAGAAAGAAAAAAACGTGTTGCACCGACCCCAAATAACATGGGATAAGGGCAGGAAGATGATGATGATGACCCTTGGTTGACTGGTAGAGAATGCCTAAGGCATTAAGTCCGCCTTTGTACTTTTGTTGCATGAAGTGTAAATAAAAAAATAATAACTCTCCCCAGTCGCACGATTGGGAGTAGTGCCCGGTCCATGTATTGACCACATCTAGTTTACTCCGGTAGGCGGCAGCTATTATAAGGTCGTAGCATCTAGCTGCGAAGTTTCCCACGGTTCGTTCGCCGATTTGCGGTCTCCGCTCTGAAGGAAAATCAATAACGTTCAATTATATTTAGATAGGTTGGAGATTGGATTCGTTTATGAGGTTTTTCTCATGAACGCGCCGATCCTTTTTTTTTATATACACTGTGTCCTTGAACCCTTCGGAATCTCGGATCATTTCGTGCTTTGGAACCATTAATCATCAATTCTAGTTATAATACGTTTATACTCGTAGTCTTGTAAAGTTGTTACGGAAATACCCAGAAATTCTGCCAATCTGTTGGACCAAGTGATTTATTGATGTGAAGTTAAGATGACAGGCCACTTCACTAGCAGCCAACTCTTTAAGCATTTGTATTGCTTACTTGCTCCCTCTGTTCTAGACTATCTTGAAACTAATTTTGAGTCGGCGCCATAATAAAATGATTAATTACCTACATCTAGCCTTCTTCATTTCTACGTACATATAAAATTTAGATATGTAATAATCAGATTGTTGTTTGGCGCCAACTCAAAATTAGTTTACATAAAATTTGATATTTTATGTAGGTAAATAAGCTCAATACTCAAGACTTAAAAGGTTTATTTATTTTTTGCTTTTTACTTCTTTTTCGTTGGTTGATTTTTTTGTTAAAAAGTTTTTTTAGCCATTTATTTTTAATTATGTACATTAGCTTTTTCCCGCGGCCTATTCCACAGATGCCAGACAATTAGCAAGATAAAAAGTATCCTACGGGCTATGCCACTTAGTGATAGTTTCACTTTCCATCAGCGAAAAAAAATATCTTAATGAGATCAGTACCTACTTCCGAAGTCGTAATAAGAATAATGAGCCTTTTAATGTCCCCACTGTTGGGACACAGGCCTCCTCTCTGCGAGAGGGAGTGGGCTTTAAGCCACCACGCGGGCCCAGTGCGGAGCTAGATGTCAGTGATGTCACATGTCTCCAAACTCGTATATTTGATAAGGTTAAGAAAATTGAATGGGAATATATGGCGAATTTCGCAAGCCTAATACGCTGATCGGAGAAACGCTGCCGATTTTCCAATTTTCCATGTGAATATATGCAATCTAATTTCGAAGCGTTTCTCCCTAAAGATGGGAACATATCCTAGCGATAGGTGCGTAGGTATATTATGTATAATGGCATGATTGAGTGTGCTAGCTGGCAAGTGGCGGATTATTTAATTTTATGATTATATTTTAGACGACATATATTTATTTTTCTGTTTTACATTATGTTAAGATTGTTGCTTAGAATTATATAGATTCAAGTTCTTAAAACTTAACAGACAGATGTGTTGCTGGGGAGTTTGTTGGCCACTTCTTCTTCACAGCTAAAACACTAGGAAGTGGTGACGGGCGGGCGTTTTTTGGGGGACTGTCTTTATGTAGAACTTTGACGTTCAAAAAGTGCTGGTTCTCAGCCTAGTTTGAATAAATGACTTTTGATTTTGATTTTGATTATGTGTATTTATTTATTTTTTGAGCGTTGGAAAGCATCAGATGACTTTGGAGCGGGAGGAAATGTCAGACTTTTACTGACTAAAACCTACCCGTGTAATTAGTACTTCCCTCGTAATAAAGTTTTTTTTAATCGACTTCGCAAAAAGGAAGGAGGTTCTATGGTCGACTGTATGTGTTTTTATGTATGTCCACCGATTTCTCTGTCAGTTGTGGACCGATTTTAAAAATTCTTTTTTTATTTGAAAGAGTATACTCCAGAAGTGGTCCTATATAAATTTTATCGAAATTGCTTCAGTGCTTTTTGAAATAATCAACAAAAACTTTTTGTTTTTGTTGTATGTATGTAAGTACTCGTATATGTAAACATAGATGACGTTTTGTTTTTTTTTTTCAATTACCAGTATGTTCAAACTCCTTGTTCCATATAATTTTATTGGGGTTATCAATTAAACAATAAAATAAAAAGTGAAAAAAAAATTACAAAAAAAACAACCGATGTGTCAATTAACGAAGAAATAAAAAAACAAACACCGACTTCCAAAATTAAAGTTATTTTTAAAATTTAAGTGGAGGTATTTTCTTTTTTCGGAAGTCGGTTGTATTTTTTTGTAAAAGAGTTTTTATCATCCAACGACTTCTCCCGCTCTGGGTGGAGCGGCAGGGCGTGTCAGACTTTTACTGACTAAACCCACCCCTGTTCCTTCAGCTGCCTGAAGGGTTGAAAAATCAAAAACCCTTTAGTAGATACGTAGGTATCAAAAAGAACACGCCTCCTTTCATGTCTCTAGGACCAGCTGTTTAGGCTGTGCGTTGATATATCAGTCAGTCAGTCAGTCAGGACCTTGAACTTTACATGTATGAAATTCGTAATTATAAATACGTTAAATATACATCTATATAAGTATGAGGAGCTCGTGGAAAAGGAATAACAGCGGCACGGGTTGATCCATCAGGTTAAACTACGCCTGCTGAAGTTGGTCCATGGATGGGTGACCATCTTTACATACCTAGACTCCTCCGTGCCACGGAAAGCACGTTAAACCGTTAGTCCCCGATGTGAATCGAGGATATTTGACAGTCGTCAGAAACCCGAAAGTGACAACCAGTCTTACCAAGGAGTATCGTATTACCCAGTAACTGGGTTGTGGAGGTCACATAGGCAGTCGCTTCATGTAAATACTGGTATTCAGCTGCATCCGGCTAGACTGGAAGCCGAAACCAAGATAGTTGGGAAAAGGCGCGGGCAGATTGATTGACATATGTATGTATGCGGATGTATAGGTACAGATTATACTTAAACGGTATGCCGATACAAGTTCCCATGTGATAGGGGACGATCTTATCAAGAATTAGAATCAGCTCAAAATATACGTACAGCAAATAATAATTAGCTACTTGGTATTCCTTTTATGTTCGACCAATTGTTGAGAGAAACCTGCGCCGAATTTCTAAATAAATTCATTCTTTAGTCGCCGCCGCCGACACGGTTATTCATAAATCCTATGAAAAAAGGTCTGTTGGGCGAATTGATGGACCGACATGATTAATCATTGTATGTGGAACTCTGAACCCTTCGTTTAGCTTTGGAAAAGGTCAGATGAGATATGAATGATGACGAGACAGACAATGGCTTGTGTGTGGTTATGTTTTCGACGGATTTGCGAAATTCTTTTTTTGTTCGAAAGGGGTTTGTTCCGAAATGATCCCATTTAAATTTTAAAAAGATCTGATGATGGGTTTCGGAGACAGACAACGGAACTCAACCGCGATTGCTGCTATCGTATGTCTATGAGTTGTTAACACAGTTTAATGGGAAACCACAGCTAAAATGTGAAAAATAAAAAACTTTTTTTACAATGAAATAGAACCGACTTCCAAAAGAAGTGAAAAATAACTTTCGGAAGTTGGTGTCAAAAAACGAAGACACAAAACAGGAACACCGGCTTCCAAGATTAAAGTTATTTTGCACTATTTTTGGAAGTCGGTTCTATTTTTTTGTAAAAAAAGTTTTTTCAATAGTCAAATAATTTTTAACTGAAGATTTAAATATGCCTGTTTGACATAGGTATTTGTTATACAAAACCTGTCAAACCGCCATTTTCATTCCTCAGGTAAGAGTTATGTGACTTGAAAAATCAGCCCTCAGACTGATGTAAGAATTATCTAAATCGGCCCACACGTTTGGTATCTAAAGCGCCACAAAGGAACAGACATACATACATGCATAAGCTGATAAACACATTACCCTCCCTTGCGTCGCGCAGTCGCGTAAAAAAGAGGGCTTTCGATACAGCCTAGCTGGGATATGGGGAATGTGAGCAAATGTTAACAAAGGTCAAGGAAAATTCAATCAGTCTTATCTTTCCCCAACTATTTTGGGGTCGACGTCCAGTCTAGTCGGATACAGCTATATATTTTATATGGAGAAACTACCTGTCTGAGCCTCAGAAACCTGTTACTAGATAATACTGGCCGTCAAACTTTGAGGCTTCTATTGACCCGTAACTACGTAAAATTATGCAGTTTTATTTCATTTGGAAACCGAAATTTAAAACAGAAGAGGATTTTCCTCTTCTGTTGGCCAAGTGCGAGTCGGATTCTCACACGAAAGGTTCCGTTTCTTTTTTTATAGCGGCGATAAAAATACACATTCCATGAAAATTTCAACTGTCTTCTACAACGGTTCATGAGATACAGCCCGCTGACAGACAGACAGACGGATGGACGGACAGCAGAGGTTCCGTTAGATACGGAACCCTAAAAACTAATAACTTTTAACCATATTGAATCTATCTCTAGAGCTATCTATCACTCGTTACCTGTACTTTATTGTACATTCTCGTGTACAATAAAGTACATTATATTCAAATCTATCTCTCTACGAAAAGATAAATCCTTTTTCACCTGAGCACGAAAATAGCCCATGCCGTGGTAAAAAGATTAACCAGGCAGCAAGCTTGCTACTACCATTTCCAAGGCTGCTTCGGTCGCACGGGTCGCACCGTACTTAAGTATTATGGAGGCTTTCAAGCGACTTATGCACTTAGAGACAAGCTCGCAATAATGCATTTTTCTATTGTGCTTGCTGTAGAGTAGGAAAGTAGGCAATGGCCTGTAATTGGCTGCCCCACTTCACCTCTTTTACCCAACTGCGCGACGCAAGGGAGGGTAATGTGTTTATCAGCCTATGCATGTATGTATGTTTGTTCCTTTGTGGCGCTTTAGAGACCAAACGCATGGCCTGATTTTGATCAATCTTACGTCATTGTTTCGTTTTAATTTTGCGAGTGCTACTAAAGACATGACAGTAATCAAAATACAATATGGCGACGACTAGACGCCATATTGTGAAAAAGAAAAAAATGAATGTCGACGGGGTATCAAAATAAAGGGTTCGAGGAGACGATTCCAAAAATATAACTCACTATACTGTAGAAAATAAAAAATGTAATATTTAAAAAAAACCCGCGTGTAATAAACCAAAAAGTTCCAAACAAGTCACTTTTCAAGCAGTCTGATGCAGTTGGTGGCATGAAATCAATAATTGAACTAAAATAACTGCCACCAACTGCACCAGACTGCTTGAAAAGTGACTTGTTTGGAACTTTTTAGTTGTTTTTTACACTTTGGTTTTTTGAAAATATTCTATATTTTTACAAGCTGTTATTATGAGTATTATGTCCGAATGTAAGGTCTCCGCTTCCAAATTAACAAACCATTTTTCGACCGTTTGTTGGTTTCCGATAGAGCTGAAATTCACTTATGTAAGCCCGCACTGGGCCCGCGTGGTGGATTACGGCCCACACCCTCTCAAAGAGAGGAGGCCTGCGCCCCAGCAGTGGGGACAATAGAAGGCTGATGATGATGATGAAGTCCGGTGACAATGCAATTTTATGATACCATCAAGCTGATCTGATGATGACAGTTGAATTCGGACTTACGCATGGTGACGAGGGTCCAGTTTGTTTAAAAAAAATACAACCGATTTCTAAAAATTGCAAAATAACTTTAATTTCCGAAGTCGGGTGTTTGTATTTTGTTTCTTCGTTATTTGACACCACTTTCGAAATTAAATTTATTTTGCAATTTTTAGAAGTTGGTTGTTTTTTTGTAAAAAAGTTTTTTATTTTTCTTTTTTAGTTGTTGTGTATCCCAGAACTAAAACTTAGTAATAAAGTTATGCCCGAATGGATAACCCCAATAACATGGAATACTTAATTGGAGACAATCAAAACGTCATCTAAGTCTATTCACAGGTGGCAGAGAAATTGCGTAACATATAAAAAAAAAAACATACAGACGAATTGAGAACCTCATCCTTTTGGAAGTCGGTTAAAAAGAAGAATTGGGGATGAGTTACCATGCTTGCTATGAGTTAGTGGAGTAGTTATAAAACATGATTAATCCCAGGTCTTTCACGATAGGTTGGTGGTAGTTATATTTTCGATTAACTTTTTAGTTCTGTTTTGTGGTCAGGTTTTTTGCTTCTTCATTTTATTGTTTCTTTTTTTTGTAACAGTTGTGGCTATGCCACTGGCTTGGTTACAAGACCTTTAAGCCAAGTCTTAATTTGATCACTATCACTTTTTCTTTTTCCCCATTAGAATGCAGATGTATTCTATATTCTAATGTATTTTGCAGTATTTACAAACCCCGGGCCTGCGGACGGCGAGTAATGGGTAGCTCGCCGTCTGATGAGCACCAGGCCCGAGAGTCGACGGTGCGTAGTGTTCCACGCGCGCCTCAAAGAGTTGTCAGCAATAGAGACGGGGCCCGTCATGGCCGATGACTGCCGGAGGGTTGAAGATAAATTCGAAACAGAGTTGCGAGGTAACTCTGGGCACTCAGGGCAGGAAGGAACAGGGGTGGGTTTTAGTCAGTAAGAGTCTGACACGCCCTCCCGCTCCACCCAGAGCGGGAGAAGTCATTGGATGATTACCCACCCTACAAAATAAAGTATTTCGCAACAAATGTGTCGTGTCAGCCTTCTCGACAAACTTCGCTGAGGTAGTCTTTACTACAATAAAAGTCTCAGCTCCATTTTACCGAGATCGCGCCTGTTTCAATGATTCCACATCTTGTCCAGTTGCGTAGACACTTGAGACACAAAACTACACCAATTTTACATCACATTAGCCACTAGGAATCAATAAGCGAATAATTAAAACAGCCACTCAATTTCACTCGAGAAAATCCCGCTAAAAACTCCACATTTTATTGAGTTATATTCTTGGTATTGCCATTGTATTGCCAGTGTCAATTCGCTAGAAAAAAACCCAATCTAATGATACTCGTACCTCATTTGTTAAAATCTATTCTGCCGTTTAGGCTACTTACAGGGCGTGCCAAAGAAATAGACTTACATACATACTCGAAAAACGTCCTCCTTTTGAGTCGGTTAAGGCGCTATTAGCTGCCAACGACCTTGAGTGGTTTGCTGGCGTGTTCTGCGCTGAGCTCACGTAACGCGTCGTATGTCCACCCAGTAATAGGACTCGCCCATCAAGGAGCGTTGTCCTAAATTAGACGCATTATTAGCTTATTACACATAAAAAAAAACAAGTATTAAACTGAAACACTGAGACTAAATTATTAATAATTAAATGATTTTTAAAATGGCGAAGGTTTCATAAAAATACGCTTTATAGGTTTTGCGTGACTCTCAATTTTTTATCCGAGTTAGACATACCTTTACAAATTAATTACACTATGTTATAAAAATATAATTTCAAATATTCTGAGATCAAATTTCGACGGAAATTGTCTAGAGTAACATTTTTTTTTTTTTCAAAGAAATGAGACAAGTCGTGATGTTCAATTAAAAACCATTAAAAAGTCGTATAACTGGGCCTTAAAAAGCCGCCTAACAGCGGTAGTGTTTTTTTTTTTGGGTTGGGATATAATCCTATGACTTCTTCCGCTCTGGGTGGAGCGGGAGGGCGTGTCAGATTCTTACTGACTAAAACCCACCCCTGTTCCTTCCCTGCCTGAGTGCCCAGGGGGCGGTAACTATATTACGAATTTATCCGCTACCCCTAGGCATAGCGGTAGTGTAGCTTGCTATCATTGACAAAAAAATCGTAATCAGATCAGTTCCTACCTCGAGACCTTTTTAGTTACCCGTAAAGGAACCCGCTAGCTAGTAGCCAAACGTTCACATCAGGTATATACTGCACTATTCATACAGAACATTTTAGCTTTCCAAAAGTGACGTAGGTTGGGGCTCTCAGCTCTTGGTCCATTTGAATGGACAGATTTACTTTGTAGAAACGAGGATAGACCCTTTCCACACAAAAAGCATTCAAGTCTTTAGACACAAACCGTCAGTCTCCGAAAATTATATCAAAGCTACGTAATGACATTACTGAGGGTCCGCTCAGATGAGCCACCCGTGGCGGCCACCGGTGGCTGTCGCGCGCTACTTTTTTTATTATCGCGCAAAAGAAGGTAGTCGGTGACCGCCATCACTTTTGGGCGGGAATTTAAAACAGTCTGTCTACCTCACACAAGTGGTGGCGTGCCGCGGCCACTCAGTCTCGTATGGTTTCTTTTCTGGTGGAAAATCATTAATCGAGAGGACGTGTCAGACTCTTACTGACCAAAACCCGCCCTTGTTCCTTCAGTTGCCTGTGCTAGGGCCGCGATGACGCATTCAAATTTATCAGCCGACCCGCGTATGGTTGACACTAAGGGCCGATTTCACCAATGAAACTAATCGCGAGTTTCATTGGTGAAATCGGTCCTAAGTCATCAATCAATTTAAATGAAAAATCATTTAAATTGATTGTCGCTAGCCACCGCTGGCTGCCACCGGTAGCTCGTTTGCGTGGACAACGCCTCAGAGGTGCGCCAGTTCAAAAGTCAACTGAGCTAAATGGAATTAATGTGTGTATCATAAGTGGCTAAAAGATCATTACGGTCACCAGTCAAGTGGTTGATTCTATTGAAAGACGGTGAAAAACAAAGGAGGCATACATTAATTACGAGAGGCGTTTGGGGGAGAAGGGGGTTTCTCCAAGTATCACGTATTTTTTTTTTCACGAGAAACAGTAAGCCCACAACACTTGGTTAAATTGAGTCCTAAATAAGATTAAGAGGGAACAGGGGCTGCGATTCTCCATACAAATGTATTCCCCTTTTTTCTGCCTGACTAATGCCTTTAGAGCAATCATTTTTTTTTTCATAAAGTTAGGGTCTGTTGTAGACATGTCCCTGTCATTTCCTTTTTTTCAGCAACTAATAAATAAAGAAAATGTGACCCTCCAAAAAATACAAAAAATGGCCCTATTTTTACAGCCGTTATTAGAGGACTACCAGGCAAATTCCAAAAGTTTTAACATAAAACATATAATAGGGATCTAGACATACTCTTTCTTAAAAATTTGGTGCCAAAAATAATTGAATCGGCTCAGTTTTCAAGGAGAAAAAGGGGAATACGAAATGTCGAACCCGTCAAAAATTTTGTGATAAAATCGGTCTGAGCTGCAGCTGTCCCTCTACGGGGGCAGGCTTGAGGCAGCACGACGGCAATAGTTTCTTCAAATACCTATTTTGTAAATTCCTCGCAGGCCCTGTTCCCTCTTAAGTAAGCAAATTATGATTTTTTTGTAAATCCAACTCAATCAAGCACAGACCGTATTGACACAAAAAATGTACATTTTTAACAATCTCTCATGAAATGGGGAGAAGGGGTCAAGCCAAATATCACGACATCTCATTGGGGGTAGGATAAAATAACGCTAAAATCACCTCACGTAATTAATGGACCACCCAAGGAGATATTGCCACTTAAAAGTGCTAATTTTAAAATGGGCGAGGTCGCATTGAGGGCTTGAGATCTCGCTTGGATTCATGAAATAAATACCGTGACCTTTCAACACTGGGGTCCTTTAATTTATTGGAAACTTTTGGAGGGGTGAAAGTATTCATGAATATTAACAAATTTTACTACGGGTCCAACTCTGAAATCGTGAAAACGAACAGCTTCAGTACATTTAGATATGCTCGCTTAGGAACATATTAATTATGCGTACAGCAAGGAGTGGAATTCCGTGCCGAGATCTGTGTTTCCTGAAAGCTACAACCTTTTTTTTTGGATTGGGAAATCATCCAATGACATCTCCCGCTCCAGAGCGGGAGGGCGTGTCAGACTCTTACTGAATAAAACCCACCCCTGTTCCTTCCCTGCCCTGAGTGCCCAGGGGCGCGGTACCTCTGTTTCGAATTCATCCACAACCCCTGAGCAGGCATCGGCCATGACAACTCTTGTTCGTCGCGCGTGGAACACTACGCGCCGTCGACTCTCGGGCCTGGTGCTGATCGGACGGCGAGCTACCCATTACTCGCCGTCCGCAGGCCCGGGTGATAGCTACAACCTAGGTTCTTTAAGACTAGAGTTAATGTGTTACTTCTAGGCAAGCGTGCTCTAGGTGAGATAATGGTTAAACGCGAGCCTACGGTAATTAAAAAAAAAGATTTCTAACATCGATAACCTGCTCTATTTTTAGTTATTCGGTGTCATGGTTGTGAATTTGTGATGAAATAAGTAGGTATATATCTACCAAAATAAAGTCATAAAATACGGGATGTGATTTCTAACTATCGACCGCTACATTAAAGGGTTATCCACTATCTGCGTCACATCCTGTGTTAGCCATATCCTATTACAATGATAAACGTGTTGTTAATTTTCAGCAGAAAAAAGAATATAATATTCCGAGGACTTTAGGAATTTAAGGAAAAGAAAGAAAAAAAAAACATTTATTTGCCACAGTTTAAAAGGCACACTCACAAAAATTAAATTGTTATAAAAACAAAGAGAAAAAAAACTGAATTATTTGAAAAGATAAAAAGTAGGTAACAAAAAAGAAACAGAAACTAGAAACTATATAGTTGTCTTATTTCTAGATTAGATTTAATCCCTAAATGACAACATCAATATTTTAAGTGCTTTTGTAAGAAATTTTCTCCACTACAGTCCACTCGACTCAGTGACTCTTCGATTAATGACAATAAACAACTTTTTTACAAAAAAAAGAACAAACTTCCAAAAAAAATTGAACTGTTTAAAAAAAAAAAGTGCAAAATAACTTTAATTTGTGAAGTCGGTGTTTCTAGTTTTGTTTTTTCGTTTTTTGACACCGAAAAAAGTAGGTTTTGGGTTAAGGTTGTAAAAAAGGTTTTTATTTTTCACTTTTTAGTTGTGGTTTCCCGTTAAATCGTGTAAACAATACATAAAAAAAAACGTTCGCAGTAATCGCGAGTCATTCGCTGTTAGTTATTGCAGAGTGCCACTGTCAATCTCCGAAGATCTTGATCAGATCTATATGAAATTTAAATGGGACCATTTCGGAATAAAAAAAAGAATTTTGCAAATCCGTCTGTATATGACGGAGTTTTAAATAGAACATACATAAAAAAATACGTAAATAAACATCCGAACCTCCTCCTTTTTGAAGACGGTTAAAAATAACAAGCTTTAACTGCCAATTTGATTGACTTAGGGCGAGTCGAGGTTAAGGCGTATATAGCCGCCAAGTGGCGCCCTCATTGAATAAAAAAATCGTAGCAAAGCGTAGAAAATAAAGATTAAAAAATCGTATGTTGCGTTTGTTACAAAGAGCTTAAGGTATTTTTACGTTGTTGAAACAGGACTTGAAAGTGTTTCGTATCCAAAGTAGTGTGCAAAAGTACCAAAAACGGCCGTTTTTGACACTTTTGCTTACTACTTTGGATACGAAACACTTTGAGTCCTGTTTTAACAACGTAAAAATACCTTATCCAATTTGTAGCAAACGCAACATAGGATTCTTTAAGCTTTATTTTCTATGCTAAGATACGAATTTTTATTCAATGAGGGCGCCACTTACGGGGAGGTAGGCCCTTAAGTCGAATGAAAGAAATGACATGGAATTCATCATCTAACTCCTTTCTTTTTTGGTTTTTGAAGCCCTTTCAAGTCTCTGAACCATAAATCTGCTGCTAAAATGTGATTTGCTGTCTAAAACAAGAAGAACCAATCTCGAACAAAACTGACATCAGATAAAATTGGAAAAGTTTTCCGAAGTGGACACGACGCTCGACGGTGCAATAAAAAACACGGGTGCCGATTCTGTTGTGCACAAACTAAACTTAATTTAGGCTATTGCTATCTTTTTCTGACTAATAAAACAAAAGACGGATGTAAATTAGAGCTGTCGAATTTAGTTGAATGAATATTTCCATACAAATTAAGGGTACACGTAAAAAGTTTTCACTTGGTTTTCACTAATACAGCGTTTAACGAGGAAAGTTTGCAACCGTGCGAAACCGGGACGAGTTGCTAATGTATTATAATCTGTGGTAATAAATATTCGCATTGCCATATAACATTTGTAATAAAACAATTTTCTCTTTCCCCAGCCCTCGGTAATGCTACCAATATGGACGTCGGAGTTCTTACAAGCCGTCTCCCGAATGGACCCGAAGTTCATCGCGTTGCATCTGCAGGAGGTGGGCGGCAAAGCCTATGAGAAGTCGATGCAGTACGTCCAAGACTTCGTGCAGAGGCTCTGTGACTGCCCCGAGCTGAGGCTCTTTGACAAGATCAGGATATTTCTCGACGAGGACTTTAGCTCTCCTGAGAAGTTTACTGTGAGTATTAATTGTAATTTAAAAAAAAAACGGCCAAGTGCGTGTCGGACTTCTCACATTTAGGGTTCCGTACCAAATGTATTTTTGACTATTTGTATGGCTTTGGGTCAACAAAATGCTTATACTGTGAAAATTAGAAGACTGTAGCTACAACCGCTTGGCTGTAAAACCTGTGTGACAGACGAGACAGACGGATATGTGATTGGCAGCAATAGGGCTCCGTTTGGACCCTGCGGGTACGGAACCCTAAAAAACTAGCTTTTAATGCATAGCTACCTACACAAAATTACGTGTCTTTTTTATCTGGAGTTATTCTGTATGTCTATTCAGGTCGTGCTTACGATAGATAAATATAGTTTACTTGATCTCTTCCCAAGGATGCAGCCTCGTGCAGCCACTGACATGTTTCCATAGTCACCTTTATCGTCTTCCACTTGAAGTCTTTTTTTAAAGAAAGGTTGCATCTTTGTAATAACATAATATCTTAATGTCAGGCCTAAGGTCAAGTTATTCTAGCACCACTACATTCTAGATCAGTTTTTTTATGTCCTTTTAATTAATTTAAAACTGGTCTAGAATTTTAATTTTTAGCGTTCCGTACCCGAAGGGTAGCCAACGGAACCCTATTACAAAGACTCCGCTGTCCATCCGTACGTCCTGTCATCTTTCTGTTAGCGGGCTGTATCTCATGAACCGTAATACGTAGACTTGAAATTTTCACAGAGGGGGTATATTTCTGCTGCCGCTATAACAACAAATAATAAAAAGCCCTTCATATGCGAATCAAACTCGCACTTGACCACTTTTTAGGCTTCCGTACCCGAAGGGTAACCAACGGGACCCTATTACTAAGCCTCAGCTGTCCGTCTGTTTGTCTGTCAGCGGGCTGTATGTCATGATCCGTAATAGGTAGACAGTTGAAATATTCACAGAATGTGTATTTCTGTTGCCGCTTTATCAACAAACTAGCACTTTGGACCGTGGCTTCGCTCCCGTGACCTATCCCGCGGGACCTGTTATTTTTCCCGGGATAAAAAGTAGCCTATGTTACTTCCTGATAATTTAGCTTTCTGTTGGTGAAAAAATGGTTAAAATCGGTCCAGCAGTTTCGGAGCTTATTCGTTACATACAGAAATACAAATCTTTCCTCTTTACAATATTAGTATAGATAATAAAAATAAATTAAGAATTAAAGCAGGCTACTACTAGAAACGCGTTTTTTTTTTTGCTCGATCTTAATAATAGCTCCAAGTAGACGCGTATAATCTTATACGATGCTACGGAACCCTTAATGCGCGAGACCGATTCGCACTTGACCGCTTTGTCTAGGTTTTATTTGTTTTGGACTATTAAATTAATAGCTGTATAATTATACACAATTTTGTCTTATGTTTTTGTAAGTATGTCATAAAAAATCAAGCTTCAAGAACGTAATCGCTGTTTTTCTAATTCTCACTAAATTCCGAGACTACGAAGGAGTCTCGAAAAGCACGTTCAGTTGTTGGTCCCCCCTGTCCAGGGGTTGTGGATAAATTCGAAACAGAGTTACCGCGCCCCTGCACACCTGGCACTCAGGGCAGGGAAGGAACAGGGGTGGGTTTTAGTCAGTAAGAGTCTGACACGTCCTCCCGCTCCACCCTAGAGCGGGAGATGTCATTGGACGATTTCCCACCCCACAAAAAAAGAAAGCCATTGGTCCCGGATGTCAGTTCTACATCTTTGACAGTCGTTACAGTAGTCAAAATCTGACACCAGTCTTGCCAGGGGATATCGTATTACCCAGTAACTGGGTTGTGAGGTCAGATAGGCAGTCGCTCCATGTAAAATACTGGTGCTCAGCGGTAGCCGTTTAGACTAGAAGCCGACCTCAACTGCTCAAGGGGCTTAGGCCCATATTAATAAACGGTTTTCAACGACGTCCTCAGGTTTTTTTTTTTTAGTGGTGTGGGAAATCATCCAATGACATCTCCCGCTCTAGGGTGGAGCGGTAGGGCGTGTCAGACTCTTACTGACTAAAACCCACCCCTGTTCCTTCCCTGCCTGAGTGCCCAAGGGTGCGGTAACTCATTTTCAGAATTTATCCGCTACCCCTAGGCATGCAGGCACCGGCCACGATGGGCCCCGTCAGTGGTGGCTGACACTAATCTCTTGTTCGGCGCGCGTGGAACACTACGCGCCGTGGACTCACGGGCCTGGTGCTGATCGGACAGCGAGCTACCCACTGCTCGCCGTCCGCAGGCCCGGGTCTACGGTGGCCGGAGATCGTCTCGCGACGTCCTACGCCCAGTACCTCTCCTGCGATATCATTTGATGCGCGATAATACGATGCCAGCATCCCAAGCTGAAGTGGTTAAGAGGGAACAGGGTCTGCGATTCTCCATACAAATGTATTCCCCTTTTTTCTTCCTGAATAATGCCTCTAGAGTAATAGTCTTTTTTTTTATAAAGTCAAGGTCAGCTGTAGGCACGTCCCTGTCATTTCCTTTTTTTCATCAACTAATAAGTTTAGAAACTATGACTCTCCAAAAATTACAAAAAATGGCCCATTTTTACCGCCTTGATTAGAGGACTAACAGACCAATTCGAAAAGTTTTTAACATAAAACATTTAATAGGAACCTAGACATACTCTTTCTTAAAATTTTGGGTCAAAAATAATTTAATCGGCTCAGTTTTAGAGGAGGAAAAAAACTTTTTTTGGAAGTCGGTTCTTTTTTTTAACCGACGAAAAAAAAGGAGGAGGTTTTCAATTCGACCGTACATATGTTTTTTTTTGTGTATGTTCAGCCCTCATTCCGTCATTTATGAACCGATTTTGATGATTCTTTTTTTGTTAGATATAGAGATAATGAGGTATACCCTATACCTCAAGGGTTTGATTAGTAGCAGGTAATTAATCATTTTATTTATTAACATTAATAAAATGATTAATTACCTACTTACAGCCTTCTTCACTTGTAAGTAGGTACTTATAAAATTTAGATATTTAATAATCTGATTGTTGTTTGGCGCCGACTCAAAATTAGTTTATATAAAATTTGATATTTTATTTAGGTAAACAAGCTCAATACTCAAGACTTAAAAGGTTTATTTATTTTTTGCTTTTTAGTTCTTTTTCGTCCGTTAATTTTTTTTTTAAAAAGATTTTTTTGTAAAATAGTTTTTTGATTTTTCACTTTTAAGTTGTGGTTCCACATTAAACTGTGTTGAAAATTCATAGACATACGAAAGCAGCAATCACGGTTGATTTGCTGTCAATTTTTGAAGAGTTCCGTTGTCTGTCTCCGAAACCCATCATCAGATCTACATGAAATTTAAATGGGACCATTTCGAAACAAACCCCTTTCGAACAGAAAAAGAATTTTGCCAATCCATCAATATATGACAGAGTTATGCCCGAACACACATAAAAAAAAATTGATAACCTCCTTCTTTTTGAAGTCTGTTAAAAAAGGGCAATACGAAACGTCGATCTCGTCAAAAATTTTGTGATAAAATCGGTCTGAGCTGCAGCTGTCCCTATCGCACTCTACGGGGGCAGGCTTGAGGCAGCACGACGGCAAAAGTTTCTTCAAATACCTATTTTTCAAATTCCTCGCAGGCCCTGTTCTCTCTTAAGGCGGAGGTTCCCAAAAATGGTCAAAAAGGTGGTTTTTTAAAGCAGTGTATCTCTTAAACCGTAAATAGTTTTGAGAAATAAAAAAATATGATATTTTCAAGTCCTACTTGCATAAGTGATGGAGCTAGAAACATAATTTAACATACTTTAATGCATCAAAAAAATCTTCTAACATACCTCTAAATTATCTTTAAAAGCTGTTTATCCCTTCATTAACAATTTTATAATCATAATAAAAAATATACCATAAAATTTCAAATGCTAAGTTGCATCCAGTGATGGATTATTTTTTATAAATTTATTAGTAAATCCTAAGTAAATCGATAAAATACTTCATATTTTGCAATAAATTGCGACCATTTGTCGTAGAACATCTCTTTCTTTTCTATGCAATCCGAGAGTGACCGCGCTTTAATAGACATCTGGGCCTTAAGCATTGAGGACCCAGTGTACGAGACCTGAGTTCGAATCTCATAAATATATTATGTATTACTGACCCAGAAAACGTTGTTCTGGTATTAAAAAATTGGAGGGAGGGGTAGGAGGGTGAAAATACTTTACGACCTATTCTCACACCTCATAATTCTCCTGCCCTTATCCCAATTTATTTGGGGTCGGCGCAACATGTCTTTTTCTTCCATACTCTATTAGTCGTCATCTCTGTAGTCACCCCCTTTTTACCCATATCCTCTTTCACACAGTCCAACCATCGTTTCTTTGGCCTTCCCCTACTCTTATAGCCATCCACATCCATACACAAGACTTTCCTCACGACATTTACTTCATTCCTCCGCATCACATGCCCATACCACGACAACCGATTTGACCTATACTCACACCTACTAAATATAAAAAAAAACATTAAAATCGGCCGAGCCATTTCGGAGACGCAAAGGGCAACTGAAGGAAAACTGGTGGGTTTTAGTCAGTAAGAGTCTGACACGCTCTCCTGCTCCACCTAGAGCGGGAGAAGCCGTCTGATGGTTTCCCAACCTCAAAAAAGAAATTAACCTGCCAATTTCGTGTCGGACTTCGCACAATTAGGGTTCCGTACCAAATGTATTTTTGACTATTTGAATGACTTTAGGTCAACTAGATGCTAATACTGTGAAAATTTGAAGCCTGTAGCTCCAACCGTTTGGCTGTAAACCTGTGTGACCGACAGACAGACGGACACGTGAGTGACAGCAATAGGGCTCCGTTTGGACCCTTCGGATACGGAAGCCTAAAAAACAGAAAAAAAAAAGATATTGGGAAAAGGTGAGATGGATGGCTTATTGTAATGTTACATTTCCAGGCTCTAGGCAACATGTACTTCGCGCACTCATCCCTCACAGACCTGAAGATCTGGGACTTCGAGCTGAAGGCGTACGTGGACGCCACCGGCAAGGAGGTGCACGCCGGTAACATTGAGAAGGTCCCCACCAAGGAGAAGGCCAAGTTCCCACAGCACTTCTTTCCGGAGGTAGGAGATTTACTTAATAGATTTAAAAGAACTTAATATACTCGTAGTTATTGAGGTTTACAATACAACTTCTTTATCTTTAAATCTCTTAATAGTATGAACCACACAATTGAATTAACTGCTCATGTATAGGAACTACATTCTTATGTCCAGAAGGGGACAAAGACCCACCAAAACGCACAAAACTTTTTAGAAACACATTCATTGTGCGTACAGCTTTTTCTTTAATTTCTCTTTTTGGGGTGGGATATCATCCATCCGTGTCAGACTCTTACAGATTAAAACCCACCCCTGTTCCTTCCCTGCCTGAGTGCTCAGGGGAGCGGTAACTCTGTTACGAATTTATCCGCTACCCCTAGGCATGTGCGTACAGCTAAGGAGTTAAATCCCCTGCCGGAGTCTGTGTTTCCTTGTAGCTACAACCTGGGAGTCTTTAAGTCAAAAGTGAATGGGTTGCTTCTAGGCAAGCGTGCTCCATCTTCGACCACATCATCGCTTACCATCAGGTGAGATAGTGGTCAAACGCGTGTCTATCAAAAGTAAAAAAAAAAAAGTTCTCAAGTGAGTGACGTATGTCTTTATTGAGAATAAAGTTTCTTTAAACCTAAACCTACATTTCTAATTTTGGGACTTTATTTTACCCTAACTCATTTTCCTGAAGCTTAGGTAAAGCCTTTATGGATTTTAGGTAGGTGGGTCTAAATTTTGGTAAAGTTGATTCCCCGAGATGAGATCACATCAACTGTTCCACAGTTTATATGACCTCACTTAAATTAAAAGGAAGTAGATTTGTAATCTGTGGTTAGCAGAATTCAAGTGATTATGACAAATATGGGAAACCCGGGATGGGTTTCCCATATTTGTTTGTTGTAAAAAACGAAACGTAGTTCATTTACCTGATGTAGGTAAAAATAGTCAGCCTTAGCTATTTATAAAACCCGCTAGCAGTGGGCCATATCTACCTATACTTATATGTATAAAACAAAGTCGCGTTACTTACACCATTTATAACTAAAGAACTGTTGGAGCGATTTTAATGATCCTTGATTTGTTGGATTGTTCTCCCCCACGAATAGCAGAATAACTATTGAAATGTCGGATAAAATTCACGAAAAAAAAAATTGAGGAAAAATTATTTTCTCATACATTTTGTATGGAATGCTTTTTTTAGGGTTCCGTACCCAAAGGGTAATTTTCAGTTAGAATTTATGCCAAATGTTATGATTTCATGAAATACTTACATTTGACATCAAATACGTACTTGCTACGGCCGCGATTCAAATTTTGACCAACATACAACCTGACACTGACCTTGCAAATTGCAAAAAACGTAAGAATTTTTTTTTTACCCTGGAGCTTTGACCTTAAGCGAGTTTTATAATAAATTATAAATAAGGCTGCATACGCTTAGTTAAATACTAAATAGTGGATTCTAAATTCTTCATAGGAAAAGATCCCAAAACCCAGTGTATAAACTAACCACACGGTTCCTTATAAATAAACTTTGTCTTTTAGGAATTTCTGCATCAGAATTTATCTTTATAAAAATATCCATGACTCAAAAACTGGTTAGTAAAACAATATAAAACTTACGTCACTAAACAAAACAAAACTCCATACCAATATTATAAACGTACCTATTTCTAGGAAGGAGGAGGAGCTCGTGGCTAAAGTAATAACAGCCGCACGGGTCGATCCATCAGGTTAAGCTACGCTTGCCGGGGTTGATCCATGGATGGGTGACCATCTTTACATACTGAGAGTCCTCCGTGCCTCGGAAAGCACGTTAAGCCGTTGGTCTCTGCTGTCAATAGTGGATCTTTGACAGTCGTTACGAGTCGTCAGAAGCCCGAAAGTCTGATAACCAGTCTTACCAAGTGGTATCGTAATACCCAGTAACTGGGTTGTGGAGGTCAGACAGGCAGTCGCTCCATGTAAAATACTGGTAATCAGCTTCATCCGGTTAGACTGTAAACCGACCCCAAAATGGTTGGGAAAAGGCTAGGCAGATTGATTGACCTGATTCTAGGAAACTTGACACACCGTAACACCATGTCCTAGATTAGGACATAGGGTACTTTTGATCCCGGGAATATGTATCATTGTGATAATTTTCGAATGACGCGGGCGAAGCAAGTAAAAAAATCACCAAATACGAGTAATATTGGATCACTGGTGCGACGCAGTGTTGGAAGGCTGCCCACAAGATGGACCGATGACCTGCAGGTCTATTTGCTAACTTAGTTGACATCAATTTGATAGGCACTATGCAGTACATTGCTGCTTTGACGTATAGGAAAACAAAAGTGTACTACGTAGTGCCTATTGCCTATTAGAATTGATGTCTACCGAGCAAAGCAGCAATGTACTGCTTAGTGCCTATCAAATTGATGTCAACTGAGCTAGCGAAAACACCTGCAGGCCCGAGTCGACGGTGCGTAGTGTTCCACGCGTGTCTCAATGAGATGTCAGCATTTATTTATTTATTTATCCTTTATTTCAGGCAACTATGGCCCATAAAACACAATACATATATAAGTATAAAACAATAAACACTATAAACTAATACATACTTTATACAATATACTACTGTACACGTAGTGACGGCGTCGTGTTACGCTGCGAGGTGTCGCGTAGCTGGTAACTGACGGGGCCCGCTAGGGCCGATGCCTGCCTGTCGCGGATAAATTCGAAAGAGAGTTACCGCGGCCCTTGGCACGTGGGTTTTAGTCAGGAAGAGTCTGACACGCCCTCCCGGTCCATCCAAAAAGGAGTTTCAAACTTCTTTATAGGCCCGCGCCTTTTCTCAACTATCTTGGGGTCGGCTTCCAGTCTAACCGGATGCAGCTGCATACCAGTATTTTACATGGAGCGACTACCTATCTGACCTCCACAACCCAGTTACTGGGTAATAGATAACCCCTTGGTAAGACTGGTTGTCCGACTTTCGGTATTCTGACGACCAGATCCATGATTGACAGCCGGGACGGCTTAACGTGCTTTCCGAGGCACTGAGGAGTTTCGGTATGTAAAGATGGTCACCCATCCATGGACCACCCCCGACAAGCGTAGCTTAACCTGATGGATCGACCCGTGCGGCTGTAATTACTTTAGCCACGAGCTCCTCTTCTAAACTTCTTTAAGGTCACAGCACAGCACACATATCAACTCGGAAAGGGATCGTCACCGTATTGCCTTTCCTCTCGTCGTCAAACAGGCGTCAACCTAACGTAAGCACGTAACCAAAGCGGATCACCAGCTCCGGTACGTCGACTCTGCTACGGCTAGGCGACGCCTCGCTTACGGCTCGCAGACCGCTGGTTGATCTGGCTGGCACACAGTTTGAACCTGTTTCGTAATGAGGGCACGGAGAGACGTAAGCGCGGGGACGACGAGCCGTAAGCGCGGGGACGACAAGCCGTAGGCGTGGATACCGCAAGTTAACCTCGCACCGCACCGGTTCGTGAGCTTGATCCGAGGCGAGGCGATTACATTACAATTCCGATTAGTGTGCGTTGCTGTAGGGAGTTTCATACAAAGAATACTGCACGGCTCGAGTTGATACGGCGACGATCCTTTTCCGAGTTGATATGTGTGCTGTGACCTTTATAGGTATATCTGAAAAAACAATTTAGTCTCGTGCGATAATCGAAATCGCGACTCGCAGTTCAGAAACCAATCAGCCACTCTAGTTGGATCGGCCTTTGACCTAATTGACAGCTAACTGTTTTCCTTTTTGAACCGTCATTTGGAAACGGTTTCGACTGCAGAGCAATTTGGTCGAAATAATTTGGGCTGTGAAAGTGTTTCGTTTCCTTGTTTGGCTGTAGGATGGCTATAAAACAAATGCTTGGGTTACTAAATTGATGTCGAACGTCCATACTATACAGCTTGACTTCTTTTGTCTATATATTAGGTCCTAACATATGAAATTGGGCCTTTTTTCTCACAATTAGAGACCTCGTCACTTCTATGAATTAAAATATTCATCAATTGCCTGATATTATATCGAATAATGACCGTCA
Source organism: Polia nebulosa (assembly GCA_951329385.1). Lineage (NCBI taxonomy): Eukaryota > Metazoa > Arthropoda > Insecta > Lepidoptera > Noctuidae > Polia > Polia nebulosa. Next base: position 5,372,263 of record OX589610.1, on the reverse strand, counting down.
TAGACAGCTTCCAATAGTAAAAAAACCTTATTACTTGTAGTTTTATAAACAAAAAAAATACTTTGTGGCAGAAATAACCACTATATTAGTTTTAACTTAGACAAAACTTATTTTTGTTGCTTAATCTAAGTTGCAGACGTTTTCTTAGTGTTTAAACATTATTGCATAAAAGTTTTAAAACAATATGTTTGTATGAAACATATGAAACATTCAACTTCTTTAAAATTCTCCATACAAAACGCTGATTTCATAGGTTGGGACCTAATATTTTATATGTATGTATGTATTTATTTATCTATTACATAGCATAATAATATGTATGTATCTTTGTATCTATTTTGCGATGCCTACACTACGCCGCCGCTCTCGATTCCCTTCTCCCTAGAATAACCTATGCGAAAAAAAGTAACACAACACACAATTACAACAACACAACACCACCAACAGCAACACAACCTCACAAACAACAACGCGACACCACCAACAACAACACAACACCACTAACAACAACACAACACCAACAACAACACAACACCACCAACAACTAGTAACAATTTTGAATTCTAATATTAAAATAGATGTTTCACATCTGCCGGGCGTCCCGCGACGGCCAACTTTTTTTAACCGACGAAAAAAAAGGAGGAGGTTCTCAATTCGACCGTATATATACGAGTATATATATAAATATATTTTTTTTTTTTTAATATCGGTTTTGTCACACCAATGAAAGCCCCATGTCATATCCAGGCCACTACTGTCCATTCTAGGTTGCCTGTAAGAGATCGCGGAATACGATAAGGCGCCAATTGTATGTTTCAGTTTTAAGTTTTACTTGTTCTTAAACATTTACAAAAAAAAAAAAAAATGATTCCACATTTTGTCCAGTTGCGTAAACGTTTGAGACACAAAACTACACCAATTTTACATCACAATATCCACTAGGAATCAATTTGCGAAAGTCGTAGGCAAAAGTACCAAAAACGGCCGTTTCTGACACTTTTGCCTACTACTTTGGATACGAAACATTCTGAGACCTGTTTTAACAACGTAAAAATGCTTTATCCTCTTTGTAACAAACGTGACGTTGGATTTTATAATATTTATTTTCTGTGCTATGCTACGATTTTTATTCAATGAGGGCGCCACTTGGCCGGTAGTAGACCCTTAAACGAGAAAGGTTGTTGTATACAATTTTCACTCGTGTAAAGACTCACCCTGGCACTATAATTATTATAAATACTGTGTGTTCGTCTGTGGTCGCTAATCTTAAATACGGCTAAGTTATTATTTATACCTAATAGAAGTGGAATGCAGGAAAAATTGTATTTATTGATCTATGTTACTTACGCAGGTTTAAAAATAGATTAAGTATAAAATTGTTTCCACGTAAACGGACAATATCCTGCTTTAAAACAGCCGTTACGTCATAATAGTTACCTATTAAATGAGCAAACAAAATTAAGTAGATATATAGGTGTAGAATATTTTTAACCGACTTCGAAAAAGGGGGAGGTTCTATATTCGACTGTATGTATGTCCACCGATTTCTGTGCCAGTTGTGGACCGATTTTTAACCGACGAAAAAAAAGGAGGAGGTTCTCAATTCGACCGTATATGTACTCGTATATATATTGTATGTTCAGCCCTCACTCCGTTATTTATGAACCGATTTTGATAATTCTTTTTTTGCTGGATACCATACCTCAAATAATTTTGAGTCGGCGCCATATTGTAAATGATTAATTACCTACGTAGAGCCTATTTCAGTTCTACGTACAAATAAAATTTGTTTGGCGCCGACTCAAAATTAGTTAATATTAAATTTGATATTTTATGTATAAGCTCAATACTCAAAACTTAAAGGTTTATTTATTTCTTGCTTTTAGTTCTTTTTCGTCGGTTAATTTTTTTGTTAAAAAGTTTTTTTATCCCTGTACCTAGAGTGTAACGGAAAGGTGTGCTCATATTTTAAGAACTGCATCTGCCCATCGATATGAACAACTTTACACAGGAAAAAACTAAGAAAATTCTCAAAAATTTTTTTTACGCCGCATACAAATATTGATCAGCTGATAATAACTTTGTATGGCAAGTCCATTTTTTTTTTAATTTTCTATTTTGTTCTAAGAGAAAGTTGTTCATTTCCATGGGCAAAATAGGTTTCCAAATATGGCCACACCTTTCCGTTACACCCTGAAGATTAATAAATGCATGATCGTATAGTTTGATTGGTTCTATTCATGATTAAACTAAGAGCTATCAGAAAAGAAAAACTATGTCTTGATCATTTGACATATAGTTTGCCGCACCGCTGACACATTCTGTAATTTTGAGCCAGTCCTTAGAGAAGGAGTAAAACTCTTATTATTATTCATTCTAAAATTCCGTTCCTTCTCAAATACTGACCAGTTATAAATTCTTGTTGCAGTGTAAGTGGTCGCGCAAAGGATTCCTGCGCACGCGCTGGTGGATGCGCGGCACGGCCATCGAGTTCGTCAACATACATCTGTTCCACGACGCCTCCAACCTGCTGGCCATCGAACCATTCCCTTCTGTAAGTTTATAGCATTAGTAAATTACTAAATCTAAAAGCCCTAATTCTACTCTCTAGCCCTGCTCCAAAAGTGCTGTTTATTCAGTTCAAAATACACCGAAACTGATGACTGTTTTGGGATTAGGCGACTATAAATCTAGAAAGAAAAAAAATACGTTTATTTACGGTAAACATGACGCAAAACACAGAGAAACACAACAAAAAAGAAAAAGCTGAGGGAAAACATGCGTCACATCCACGCAAAACGGCCATCGCTCAGCTTAGTGCTGTGACCCTATGCGAGACAGAGCCCCAGCGCTGGTTTTCAGCGACAGCCGGCGCCGACGTCATGACGTCGACCGGTGCAGCAAACAATGAGTAAAACTAAATACTATACAGCTAAATCTACTGTCGATAATGTTTTTGCAGTGGTCATCATCATCAGCCTTTTAATGTCCCCACTGCTGGGGCACAGACCTCCTCTCTGTGAGAGGGTGTAGGCCGTAATCCACCACGCGGGCCCAATGCGGATTGGTGGATGTCACATGTCTTCGAATTTTTGGTTCTAAGACATGCCGGTTTCCTCACGATGTTTTCCTTCACCATTTTGAGAGCAGTGGTGATGAAATAATTTACACAAAGTAAAGCGCATGCCTGGGTTTGAACTCACGACCTAAACTTGTAAGTCGCGGCCAATACCACTAGGTCACCACTGCTCCGCAAATATATTGAGTCAGCCTTCTCAGTAATCATCGCTGAGGAAGTCAATAGCACGATTAAATTCTCGGCTCAGTGGGCTCTTGTGGCGTACAAGTCATATTCGAATTCTCTCACTGAAATGTGTACCTTTTTGTGTGGCAGTAAAGTTCTGTTTACTGTATCGCTATCTTAAACCATTTTTGACAATTTATATGGCTTTGTGTCAGCAAGATGCCTATACTGTGAAAATTTGAAGACTGTAGCTCCAACCGTTTGGCTGTAAAACCTGTGTGACAGACGACGGACAGATGGACACGTGAGTGACAACAATAGGACTTCGTTTGGATCCTCCGGATACGGAATCCTAAAAATGCGGGTCGCGTGGCGTCTCGGTGTGATCTGCCCCCTTAGCCAAAATACATTTCTGTAAACGTTAACGCTAACGCTTCCGCATACATGTTGCACGAAGCGTTAGCGTTAACGTTTACAGAAATGTATTTTGGCTAAGGGGGCTGAGCTGTTCCTTTTTTTTTTGGGGGGTGGGAAGTCATTCCATGACGTCAAATATTACAAAACCTCACATAAAAAGCAATGAGTTTACACACTCCATAGTAAAAACAAAACTTTTTTTCAAAAAATACAACCGACTTCCAAAAAAGAAAATTAGGAAAGAAAAATAACTTTAATATCGGAAGTCGGTGTTTGTATTTTATTTATTTGTTATTTGACACCGACTTCCCCTACTAAAGTTATTTTTCTATTTTATGTGTATTTTCTTTTTTTTTTGAAGTCGGTTGTATTTTTTGTAAAAAAGTTTTTTATTTTTCACTTTTTAGTTTTATACCCCAGAACTAAAACTAAATATTAAAGTCACGCGCGAATTGATAAACCCATTAACATAGAATAATTAATGTGATTGGAGGAAACCAAAACGTCATCTATGTTTACATATTTTTTGTGTTGATTTCCTCAAAAAGCGCTGAAGCAATTTCGATCAAATCGATATGGGACTCATCGAATGCCTTCTCCGCTCTGGGTGGAGCGGGAGGGCGTGTCAGACTTTTACTGACTAAAACCCACCCATGTTCCTTCCTTGGCTGAGTGCCCACTTGCCCGGGGGCGCGGTAACTCTGTTACGAATTTATCCGCGACCCCTTGGCATGCATGCATCGGCCATGATGGGCCCCGTCAGTGATGGCTGACATCTCTTTGAGGCACGCGTGGAACACTACGCGCCGTCGACTCTCGGGCCTGGTGCTGACCGGACGGCCAGCTACAGCTGAGCTGACCCTAAGAACAGTTTAAATGTACATAATAGGGAATATGCATAAAAAAACATATTTGTTATCTATCCTGTTTATCGATGAATGTCCTAAAATAGAGTACAGACTGTTGTCAGCATTACCTGACCCACCCTAAAATCAAACGACTTTGGACCCTCTGTGTGTAACATTAAGGTTTATTTAATTTATATGAGCTTATCAGACAACTGCTCGAGGATTTGATGAACAAATACAATAATAATATAGACACGCAAATTTGATCTTTAATACGTTAGCATTAGGTTATATTTTATAACTATTTGTTATAATATGATAAGTGTAATAGCTTATTTTAATGCTTGAGTTCAAGTAAATCTGGTCTCGTGGTCTGTGTGTAAGACTGAGAAAAACGAGGTTCGAGATCAAATCCTGTAACAAAGATGTTGTTTTGCTTTCAACATAAAATTTATATTCCAAAACTATTTCTTGTATTATTGTAAAGAACAACAGACTATACATAAAATTTTAAAATGGTAATATTTTCACATAACTTTTAATAAGTGGGTAGTTGAAAAATAAATATTCGTATTCATTATAAAGCTGGTATTCAAATGCTACTATGGAGTGATTATTTAAAATACAAAATAATTTGCACGAGGAGAAGATGGCTGCTCGTGCTGTGCAAGAATAAACTTTATGATAGTATACTATATGGTTCAATTTTTTTTGAATATTACGTCTAGCATTACAACTAAGATCAAATTTCAATGCGGCTTATAAGAGTTGTGTTGGTCTTGTGGTCACTAAGGTAGTGCGATGTTCATCGTTATTTACGTTCGAAACCAAGTAACCTAACCTAAATTTAGATATTTTATTACACTTTTTTACATTTCTTTAATAGACGACGTAGGGTATTGTCTTTTTAAACGGGCAGTTTGTATAGAAATAAAACTAAAAAATTGCAAGTTTAAAATGTTTATTATTTCATTAAAACACTTAAGTAAGATAAAGTAAGTAAATGCTCATATATTTCCAAATTAATATACTTTTATATTAGTATGCCATATAAACATTAAAAAAGGCATGCTTATGCTTAAAAGTTTGTTATCGAGAAAATGAATTCATGTGTGAAATGCTTTACAAATTTATAGCTGCCTATATGTTGTGAATAAACATGTTATTTAAACAGAAAAAATCTGTTTATAACAATAACATCACCACATAATCTGCAACATTTTAATGGTTTAACAATCAATCCATTGAGCATTTACTTACATGGTGTGTTTAAATATACGAGTACCTACTAGATGAACTAGTTGCGGAGTGGCGCCGTCCCCTGCTATAACTTGTTGTAAGCGACTACGCATACCGCGCACCATGTTCCAACACAAATCTTTGCCTCTCATGTGCTCCCAAGTTGATGTCACGACCTCACGACCTCAGCCAAGTTGTGTTTGTTTTGCACTTCCTAATTTAAAACCATTTGACCCCATAGATTTTCTATAGGGTTCAAATCAGGACTTTTAGATGGCCAATTAATAACTGTCACACCTTCTTGAGCAGCTAACCATTCCCGCACAATGCCTGCACGATGGATGTAGCAGTTATCGTGCATGAAATAAATATGTGACGTTGGATAGGCAATTCGCACAGTCGGCAGCATGACGTCACGCAGAATCTCCAAATACAAACTGCTATGAAACCTACCACCAACTTCCACCAATTCACCACGTCCCATGGACGACATCCAGCCCCAGTAGCCCAGGGTTATTCTACCGCTGGTTCTACAAGGTAGCAAGCACTTCTCGTTGTAACGTTCTCCTTTCCTCCGCCATAAGATTTTACGTCCATCTTTGTCCGATTTAAATGATTTTTCATCAGTGAAGATCACAACATTTTCTTCCCAATAAAAATTTTAATATTCCTGGGCAAAACGGACCCTTTCTGCACGATGAGCAGGTGTCAATGCAATTTTCTGTGCCGGTTTATAATTCTTTATCCCAGCAACGTGTAATTATGCCTTCGCACTGTTTCCACTGAAATATTGTGGTTTATATTGCGGTTGCACGAATGGGCATAAATGGATTTTCAACGTGGCTTGAGGTGGCGTTCGAATTCGGGACTATACTTAATGGCTTTTGCTCCTGGACGAATCCGCTGAATATTTACATTGTCTCCATAACGTCTTAGCCATAGCCTGACCGTATTTATCTAAAACAAAAATAAACATTTTTGGAACCGTGTATGTAACTTGAGGAGTGAATGTAATGGTAAAATAGCCAACTACGCATTCATTAATCACAATCAATAAAATAAAATAGGTATAAAAAAACACTTACTGCTATATTAAGTCGGCGACCAATCTCTCTAATTCCAACATTCTGCTCATGTAAAAATATTATTTTATGTTTGGTATAGTCGTCAAGTTGCGACATGATGCTATATTACAGCAAATTGCTTAAAAATACTTAACGAGTTAAACGATTTACAAATGTGTGTGCGCAGTCACTGCTATTAGGCGTAGTGTAAATTTTGTTACTTAGCTGAATTTATGATCTACCTCACGAAGTAAATATGTTTTACTTCGTATTCAACCATTCTTGGTAAATATAAATTCTGTGAACTTAAAGTTTTTTAAATTACCCACCCGTTTACAAGATAAGTTATTAGACGAAAATCATATTGGTCGTTCTTTAATATTGCAAGCAATATTGTAGAAATGAAAACAAATTAAAAAAGAAACTGATGTATAGGTGGACTGTGTTTTCGAACCCACATGCTGTTCGTCGTCAATCCAGCATCAAACCGCTAAGCCACAAGAACTTGTTGGGAATACGCGAAATTAAAGATTGGGTTGTAATTATGTAGTGTGACTTAAAAGCTTTTCAACTTTAATGTTAACGAGATAATGATTAAAATAGCTTAACAAAAACATATATAATGCCGGTGGCTCCGACTATGTTGGGTGGGTTTACCTTAACGTTACGTGTTAAAGATCAAATTTGCGTGTCTGTGTTATTATTGTATTTTTGTTCATCGAGTACTCGAGCACTTGTCTGATAAGCTCATATAAATTAAATAAACCTTAATGTTACAGGCAGAGGGTCCAAAGTCGTTTGATTTTAAGGTGGGTCAGGTAATGCTGACAACAGTCTGTACGAACAGTGAAAGCAAAATCAACATTGATCGAAAATTAAACGAGATATAACAATTTTAAACAAATATATCTGTCCCTCTCTCGAAAACGCTGTTTTCTATGGCAGTTGTATGGGCGTCATGTCCTTTGACGTCAAAGAACACGTCGGACTTCTCTTTCTAATTATCAACTTTAAAGCTTTATAACTTCGTCGCTGATGATGATATTTTGAAAATTCCTTCATATTTGTTCACTATAACACAGATAATATAATACTAGCGTACAGATGCCTCATCCCATACAAAGAAACGGTACCGCCGTAACTACGGGTTTTCGACTTGCACAAGCAACTTTTGTTCTTCGTTCGGGTCCGTCCTCTACACCTCGCTAGATGGTGTTAGCAGCGACGGCTTGCAGCACTTGCAAGTTGAATGAATTTACTGTTAAGTCTTATCAATATGTTCTCACACATTGAGGAATTACTATATAGTATTTTGGCACTTCTTATCAGTTTTACTGTTTCAAAATGTTTCACTATACAAATTTTGAAGAGGCGAATGGATAAACTCTAAAATTTCAGACAGCGCCATCTATTGGTACAAGAAATATAAATACCTAAGTATTCGTTCCAATAAACATCTAAAGTTGAATTAGGAGCCAATTATTCCACAATTTTATACTTAAGGTAGTAGTTTATTAAAATGAGAAAATACAGTTTTTACCATTTTTTATTTTTCAAAATATTAATGTTACTTATATATAATAAGAAATCGATGCATATTACGCCATCTATTGTTTGTTTGTTTAAACTAGATTTTCTTTGTTCGAGATGAGACCCCGTGACTATAGTTAATAAAACAATTAATTTTATTATGATTTTCATTTCACTTTGATTTGTTTACAATTTGATTTTGATTTAATTTTAATTTATTTTTGATTTAATTTGAATTTATTTTTGATTTAATATTAATTTGATTTTGTTTTGATTTAATTTTAATTTGATTTTGATTGTTTTTTGTTTTTATTAGTTGTGCCTTACAATTTATGGACTATTATTGTCTGAAATAAATGTTTTGAATTTGAATAAGGCTTCAATTGAACAAATAAAAAAATATCATGCATATACCCAATTGTGACTATGATTTTCTCTTGTACCAGGTATACTGTCGCTCCCGGCGCCGAGCGCTCCGCCACACCCTGCGCCACCTGCACTCAGACGTCAACGCGGCGCCCTATTTCATCTTCGGAGACTTTAACTTCAGGGCTGATACCGCGGGAGTAGTCAAGGTGAGAGTCAGATACAAAATCTAAAGACAATTATTCAAATTTAGCTAAGAGCCAGCATTTTCAGAACGTCAAAAATTGCAATAGCTCAACTTAAAAGTCATCATCATCTTCCTGCCCTTATCCCATGTTACTTGGGGTCGGCGCAACACGTTTTTTTCTTCCATTCAGTCCTGTCAGCCGTCACGCTATCACTAACTCCCTTTTCTTTCATATCACTCCTCACAAAATCCACATTTATATTCATAACTCTTTTATTTACTTGTGTTTCATCCCTCCTCTTCACATGACCATACCAAGATAAGCGGATCCCTTTCAACTTTTCTGTGACTGGCGCCACTTTTACCTCTAATGTACTCATTTCTCACTTTATCTATTCTCGTTACTCCACACATCCATCTCACAATAGCTCAACTTAAAAGTAATTAATAATTATTCAAATTCAATTATATTCAAAAATCCCGATTAAAAAGCAACTGAAAAGTTTCAAACAATTTACATTTTCAGCAGTCTAGTGCAGTTGGTTTTTTTTTTTGGGGGTGGGAAATCATCCTATGACTTCTTCCGCTCTAGGGTGGAGCGGAAGGGCGTGTCAGACTCTTACTGACTAAAACCCACCCCTGTTCCTCCCTGCCCTGAATGCCCAAGGGCGAGGTAACTCTTTCGAATTTATCCTCAACCTCCGGGCAGGCATTGGCCGTGGCAGGCCCCGTCCTTTTGCTGACAACTCTTTGAGGCGCGGGTGGTACACTACGCGCCGTCGAGTCTCGGGTCTGGTGCTGATCGGACGGCGAGTTAGGGTTGGACCTCATCTGGCAGCACGGAATCGCATTTGTTCCGCCTGTGCTACCACGTGCTGCAGTATGCTGCCGCATGCGAACGCGCGCTGTCGCATTCCGCAGACAAAAAAGCGTCAGCATGCTGCAGCATGGGTGGCATACTGCCGCGTTCTTTCATGATCAGTTTAGTTTCAAGCGCGAGATGGAGGACCACGGAAGAGAGAGCAGTGATTCTGGCGTGTATTTTGCAAGAAATGCAAAATCAAAATAATAAAAAGATTCGTCAGTCATTGTTATTTCCATCCGTACGGCATGAATGAACAGGCTGCACTGAGCTGACGAGCGGCCGCGTGCGCCATTGTACGATAGAGTGAGACAGCATGCGATAGCAAGTGATCGGCGGTGAAAGGATGCGTTAGCATGCTATCGCGCGCCTCATCGTTCCGGAGTCTCCCTGCCGACCATTGCATTTTGTCCGTGATGCCGATCGCCTCGAGGATTCCGCCGCGTGCTATCGCATTATGCTTTCTGTCTCGGTCTAGCAAATGGCAGTTCTAAGCGACAGAAAGAGAAAGGGCGACGGAAAAAGGCGATTCCGTGCTGCCAGATGAGGTTCAACCCTTACCCACTACTCGCCGTCCGCAGGCCCGGGTCTACGGTGGCCGGAGATCGTCTCGCGGCGCCCGAACCCCCTGGCGTCTCCTGCGGCGGCTGCTGCTGAGGGCGTGAGGGCGACTCGGCTGTTGTTGAGTCTTGGTTGTATTCCTTTTAGTTCAATCACAGATTTAATGTCACCAACTGGTTTAGTTGTTATTTGCTATCGGGTCTTTTCATTATTTTTGAAGTGACGTTTTCACGTCAATATATAATACTGAAATTCAGTCATAAAAATACTGAAAATTTTGATATTTATGAAGTGAAACAATTGAACTTACTACTGACACCGGCACCGCTATGCGATCCGTTACGAGTGCTAGGAGTGCAGGGCATCGCGTAGCGGATTGAAGTGAAAACTTCTTTAGGCACGTTGGGCATTTTTGTTCAAGTTTTCACTTCTGTCGGCACTCCCGGAGTGCCACTCTTTTTTTTTATTTATTTATGCACACACAAAAACACTTACAGTGAAAAACGAACAAATACAGATAGAAGAGCACAAAGGTGCAAAGGTGTAAGGTTTTTTGTAACATTTCAATGAGTAATATTTTTGAAATCGTTATTGTAATACCCCACATCATGATGTCACAGTAAAAAGACCACACTTACCTAATGGCGACAGCAATTTTTTTTTTTTCAAATGTCATATTGCCTATACTTATACTCGGAATTTTAATTTGATTCCAGATTTGACATTAGCTACTGTCATTTTGTGAAATAATGATACCACATATAATAGTGTAGTGATGAACACAAAAATCGATAAACAATCAGTGTGTGTGCCATCAGTGTGCCAATTAAAGACTAAATTATTGATTTTTATTTAAATAAATACATAATTATTCATAATAATTATTTATTAATTAGTAATCGCTGCTCTATTTTATAAAAAGTTAATATTTTTGTTTTTATATTAAAAACAAAACTTATAATAAAAGTGCCTGGATAGAGAAGAGGAAAAAATGAGTAGGCTAGATATGTTAATTGACAATATCACAGACACATTTATAATAAATGTTACAGAAAGTGACAGCGATAACGATAGCGATGACGGCGACAATTTATAAAATAAATTATTACCATAATACATCTATCTGTTTTATTTGTCATGTTCCTTCATGATCACATTTTTTTATTTATTTCACACACAATTATAAAAGAAAAGTCTCAGATCGTTAATTAATCGTCAAAACTAAATTATCGGTTCAGAAATATTTAATTTCCTGATATACTTAGTTTACGAGAATAAAATTATAAACGAGAAGAATAGATCTGGAAATATTCCATTTCCATATCGAATAATTTCGCAACGTCACTATTTAGTACTTGTCATAACGTTGCAACACTGAAATTGTCAAATCTGAAATCGAATTAAAATTCCGAGTATAGGCTGTAAAGACCAATCTAATAATACCTCATTTGTTAAAATCCATTAAGCCGTTTAGGCTACAGGGCTTGCCAAACAAATAGACATACAAACATACATACAAACTTACACACATACATGATACCCTCCTTCTGGGGGCAGTGTAATTAGTAATTACTAATTAGGTTAGATTACCAGCATTTTGAACGTCAAAAATTACACCTGTAAAAGCAATTAATACATTTTTCACACCCCATCCTAAAAAAAATACTCCCCACACTTTGTAAATAAATAGAGAGAAGCGGTATTAGTATCGGAGGATTTATTGGTGTTTATCTAACTGATATATTTCCAACGCCACTGTCTATTTAGATAGGATTAATGTTATCGAACGACAGCTTTATAACGCACCAGCTCCTTTGAACTGAATCGGTTCAGTAGACTCGGAACAAATGGACTGTGACAGACAGACAGACGCACGCTTTTCCTATAAGGCTGCCTGTCCGTTGACCCGGAGCGAGACAGCTGAGCGGAGCGAGGGAGTAATGCGGAGCGGAGTTGCAGACTATGTCTGTCCAATTAATACGGCGTGAGGTAGTGCAGAGCAGAGTTGTGGACTGTACGGATGCGTTTCCTTTCCACTGAAGCGGAGCTGGGCGGAGCGGAGCGGAAACGTGCAAGAATCGCCAAATCACAATGGTTGATATCCTCATCGCGTCACTCGTCTCGTCTGTGGTTGGACGATTCCTGCACGTCTCCGCTCCGCTCCGCCCAGCTCCGCTTCAGTACGGAACTGAAACGCACCCTATGGAGCTAGGCCGAGTTCACGCGACGTGTAATTTGTGCGGGTGGTAGCCAGTTTTTTCCGCTGCCTCGCTTCACTTGCCGGTGTTGTATGATTTTTTAAACTAGTTCGCGAATATCGCAAAAAACGCACTCTTAATATTGGCACAGTTCCGCTTTCCTCTCCTCTCCACTCCAGTGGACAGTCAGCCTAAGGGTGCGTTTCCACTGAAGCGGAGCGAAGATGTGCAGAAATCGACCAATCATAATGGTTGAAGTCCACATCGCGACACTCGTCTCGTCTGTGATTGGACGATTACTGCACCTCCGCTCCGCGCCGCCCAGCTCCGCTTGAGTGGAAACGCACCCTTAGGGTTCCGGTTTTACATTCGAATGTTCGGAACTCTAATAATATGGTTCAACATAATGAGTAACTATGTAGAAATTGATATACCTACATCTTCTTATCAACAGAAGGTGACAGAAGAGCTCTCCGGCAGCAGGCTGCAGAACGGTGCCAACGTGGACGCATCCCGCCTGCAGTACAGATCACCCACGGACGGCAAGGTGGTGCTCACCATCGGCAAGAAGGAGTTCTCCCACGTCGACCACCAGAAGATATTCAGGGAGCCCTGGGTAAGTGTAAACAATCAACAGAACAGTCAAGGAGTGGAATTCCCTGCCGGAGTTCGTATTTCCTGATAGCATATCAAGCAGGCACAACACCGGCAATCGAAACCTCTCAACTATAAGTGCTTGAGATCTGTAGACCAGTGTGGCAGTTTCTTGTAGATTGATTCTGGTATTCGATGTTCATCATCAGCCTTTTTTTTGTATGTCCCCACTGCTGGGACACAGGCCTCCTCTCTGTGAGAGGGTGTGGGCCGTAATCCACACCGCAGGCCCAATGCGGGTTGGTGGATGTCACATGTCTTCGATTTTTAACCGACTTCCAAAAGGAGGAGGTTATCAATTCGGATGTTTGTATTTTTTTTTTTATGTATGTTCGGGCATAACTCCGTCATATATTGACTGATTTGCAAAATTCTTTTTTTTTTCGACAGGGGTTTGTTCCGAAATGGTCCCATTTAAATTTCATATAGATCTGGTGATCGGTTTCGGAGACAGACAACGGAACTCTTCAAAAAATGACAGCAAATCAACTGCGATTGCTACGATCGTGTGTATGAATTGTTCTCCATTTAACACAGTTTAATGGAGAACCATAACTAAAAAGTGAAAAAAAAAAACTTTTTTTTATAAAAAAATGGAACCGACTTCCAAAAAAAGTGCAAATGAAGTCGGTGTCAAAAAACGAAGACACAAAACCAGAAACACCGACTTCCGAAATTAAAGTTATTTGCACTGTTTTTGGAGTCTATTTTCTTGTAAAAAAGTTTTTTATTTGGTTCTAGGACAGGGGTCGGCAAGTAATTTTAAGTGGGGTCCGGATACTATTGAAATTTTTTATCTCGTTTGGTCCAACCATCCTGACGGTCACGCATCAACTATGTGTCTAGTTACTAAAGCTAAATAGATTCTACGTGGCAGTTATATAATAATCTATAATATAATAATCAAATTAGATTCTACGTGGCAGTTATATAAAAATATTATTTAAATTGAATAGTAGGTAAGTTATTTAACAATAATTGGCGGTCCAAGTTGTTTTTTTTTTTCTTGGGAGAAGCCCGCCACACTATTCCCAAACCACTGTAACTTCTGTAAACCAGAATCAACAGTGGCGACCATCAGAAAAAACGCCGAGGCAATGAAGCTCGATGAGTCCCAGAGAAACGATTAAACTGTCTTGGGTCCCGCAACGAAATTAATCAGAAAAGACAACGGAGGAGTAAGAAAAATATAATTTCCACTTCCCTCCTAATCAAGCGGGAGACAGAACAAAGCTAGCCATTAGGCACAAAGGGGGTATTTACAACTGGGGTAAGCCAAGCCCAGTTGCCAAGCACCACTGGTTAAAAACACTAATATTAATGGGTCCTAAAATTGTGAGTTGTTACACTTGATTCCAATAATAGGTATGGCATAAACGCTTGAACGCACGGAAATTTGTTCTAGTTTCCACAAGGATATCGCGGGCCGGATGTGGACCGCGGTCCGCTTTTGCCGACCTCTGTTCTAGGACATGCCGGTTTCCTCACAATATTCGCTATATGTACAGCATGTAACAAAACCCCTGTCCAATCCTGAAGGGTATTACTTGGTATCGTACTGCGTACACATATACGTAATCATTTCATGGATACGAGATAATTATTTTTCCCCAATCAAAATAATAAATTTAAAAAAAAAGAAAAACTTATCAAAGGCAACACTGAGCGCTCGACAAAGTTCACCTACTGTTTCGTGTCAAACACCGCCTGAGCGAGACAGAGTGCCTACAGCGCTGCTAGTGCAGAGCGGTATCGTTTGAAATAGATAAAAATGAAAAGATTTCGCCGGCCGGTCGAGTGTTGTCAACTTATGAAAATTTGTCATATTTAGTGTTAAATTAAGCATATTTTATTAAAATAAAAAATCTATAACTTTTGCTTTTTAGGAGTTACATTTTTTAACCGACTTCAAAAAAAGGAGGAGGTTCTCAATTCGACTGTATTTTTTTTAATTTATTTATTTTTTATTTGAAAGCTGTTGCTTCACATAAGGTCCCATTTCAATTTAGTGAAGATCTGATAAAGAACTTCGGAGATACACAATGGAACTCTTCAATAAATGATAGCAAACCTTCCAGAATTGCTGCAATCGTATGTCTGTATATTATTTTCACCACTTCACACCATTACATCACGCTGATGCGCTCTGAAGGGGTATACAGATTTGTACAGTTCACCCTGATACACCATAGTTTCACCAACTATGTTCAAATTCCCTATTTTTGGGGCTATCAATTCGGGTATAACTTTACTATTCATTTAGTTTTAGAATGGGGTACAACTAAAAAGTGAAAAATAAAAAACTTTTTACAAAAAAAACAACCGACTTCAAAAAAGAAAATACACTAAAAATTAAAAAAATAACCTTAATTTCGGAAGTCGGTGTCAAATAACGAAGAAACCAAACTAGAAACACCGACTGCCGAAATTAAAGTTATTTTTTAAATTTTTAGTGTATTTTCTTTTTTGAAGTCGGTTGTTTTTTTTGTAAAATGTTTTTTTTAGAACTTCTAGTACGTATGTTAAACCAGGAACACGCCTTTATTGGATCGGACAGGACTTTTGTTAGATGCTGTATTGACGTGTACGTCCTGCCCCACAGCTGCAGCGCTACGACCGCGAGCTGGAGGCGCTGCGGCCGCACCTGTACGAGTTCCCCGTCAAGTTCGCGCCCTCCTACCCCTTTGAGGAAGACGTGCTGCTGCCCACACACTACATGAAGACCAGGTAACTTACACGTGTAGTGTCCTCACAGCTGCAGCACTACGACCGCGAGCTGGAGGTTCTATGTTCTATGTCATAACATTTTCTTAATGAGTATATAGCCGCCAAGTGGCGCCCTCATTGAATAAAAAATCGTAGCAAAGCGTAGAAAATAAAGATTAAAGAATCCTATGTTGCGTTTGTTACAAAGAGGATAAGGTATTTTGACGTTGTTAAAACAGGACTCAAAATGTTCCAATGAGGACGCCACTTATGCGGAGGTAGGCCCTTAATATTCTTATGTAAATAAAGAAGGAGGAGCTCGTGGCTAAAGTAATAACAGCCGCACCAGTCGATCCATCAGGTTAAGCTACGCTTGCCGGGGTTGGTCCATGGATGGGTGACCATATTTACATACCCAGACTCCTCCGTGCCTCAGAAAGCACGTTAAGCCGTTAATCCCGGCTGTCAATCGTGGATCTTTGACAGTCGTTAGAAGCCCGAAAGTCTGACAACCAGTCTTACAAAGGGGTATTACCCAGTAACTGGGTTGTGGAGGTCAGATAGGCAGTCGCTCCATGTAAAATACTGGTATTCAGCTGCATCCGTTTAGACTGGAAGCCGACCCCAAGATATTCGGGAAAAGGCGCGGGCAGTTTTTTTTTTACTTATGTAAATAAATGAATGTGCGGCTACGCTTAAAATATGAAAAAACTGGTTAAGTGCGAATATAACTCGCACCCGAAGGGTTCCGTACGAATTTTATTATTTTTTGTTAAAGCGGCAACAGAAATACATTTCTGTGAAAATTTCAACTGTCTACCTATTACGAATTAAAAGATATATCCCGCCGACAGACAGACGAACACCGGAGTCTTAGTAATAGGGTCCCGTTTGTTACCCTTTTTTTTACCCTTTGGTTACGGAACCCTAAAAAAGATATACT
The DNA here is from genome assembly GCA_951329385.1 of Polia nebulosa. Classification (NCBI taxonomy): domain Eukaryota; kingdom Metazoa; phylum Arthropoda; class Insecta; order Lepidoptera; family Noctuidae; genus Polia; species Polia nebulosa. The sequence continues at coordinate 5,355,444 of OX589610.1, read as the reverse complement.
AATCTATCATTAGCTTGATTAAATATCACTAGCTTTTTTAGGGTTCCGCAATTTAGAAAAAATCATCCATTAACATATTCCTTGTAACCTTTCAGATGTCCATCGTGGTGCGACAGGATCCTACTATCGCAGTCAGCGCGGCTGCTGGTGCAGCACCAGGACAGCGCCAGGCCCGCAGACAACAGACACATGCACGGCTCCAGGTTTGTGTTGCACAGGACACTATCGTGGTGCGACAGGATCCTACTGTCGCAGTCAGCGCGGCTGCTGGTGCAGCACCAGGACAGCGCCAGGCCCGCAGACAACAGATACATGCACGGCTCCAGGTTTGTGTTGCACAGGACACTATCGTGGTGCGACAGGATCCTACTGTCGCAGTCAGCGCGGCTGCTGGTGCAGCACCAGGACAGCGCCAGGCCCGCAGACAACAGACACATGCACGGCTCCAGGTTTGTGTTGCACAGGACACTATCGTGGTGCGACAGGATCCTACTGTCGCAGTCAGCGCGGCTGCTGGTGCAGCACCAGGACAGCGCCAGGCCCGCAGACAACAGATACATGCACGGCTCCAGGTTTGTGTTGCACAGGACACTATCGTGGTGCGACAGGATCCTACTGTCGCAGTCAGCGCGGCTGCTGGTGCAGCACCAGGACAGCGCCAGGCCCGCAGACAACAGACACATGCACGGCTCCAGGTTTGTGTTGCACAGGACACTATCGTGGTGCGACAGGATCCTACTGTCGCAGTCAGCGCGGCTGCTGGTGCAGCACCAGGACAGCGCCAGGCCCGCAGACAACAGACACATGCACGGCTCCAGGTTTGTGTTGCACAGGACACTATCGTGGTGCGACAGGATCCTACTGTCGCAGTCAGCGCGGCTGCTGGTGCAGCACCAGGACAGCGCCAGGCCCGCAGACAACAGACACATGCACGGCTCCAGGTTTGTGTTGCACAGGACACTATCGTGGTGCGACAGGATCCTACTGTCGCAGTCAGCGCGGCTGCTGGTGCAGCACCAGGACAGCGCCAGGCCCGCAGACAACAGACACATGCACGGCTCCAGGTTTGTGTTGCACAGGACACTATCGTGGTGCGACAGGATCCTACTGTCGCAGTCAGCGCGGCTGCTGGTGCAGCACCAGGACAGCGCCAGGCCCGCAGACAACAGACACATGCACGGCTCCAGGTTTGTGTTGCACAGGACACTATCGTGGTGCGACAGGATCCTACTGTCGCAGTCAGCGCGGCTGCTGGTGCAGCACCAGGACAGCGCCAGGCCCGCAGACAACAGACACATGCACGGCTCCAGGTTTGTGTACACAGTACAATACCGTCATCTCCGTGTCTGTTTCTTTAGGATCTTTATCAAGACATGACAACGGAGCTCGTGGCTAAAGTAACAACAGCCGCACGAGTCGATCCGTCAAGATAAGCTAAGCTTGCCGGGGCTGGCCCATGGATGGGTGACCAGCTTTACATACCGAGACTCTTCCGTGCCTCGGAAAGCACTTTAAGCCGTTGGTCCCGGCTGTCAATCGTGGATCTTTGACAATCGTTACGGGTCGTCAGAAGCCCGAAAGTCTAACATCCAGTCTTACCAAGGGGTGTCGTATTACCCAGTAACTGGGTTGTGGAGGTCAGATAGGCAGTCGGTCTATGTAAAATACTGGTATTCAGCTGCATCCGGTCAGACTGGAAGCCGACCCCAAGATAGTTGGGAAAAGGCGCGGGCAGAGATTTATCAAGACAATATTGAACGGTTGGTTTTGAATACTTGGCTTAGGTATTGTTGGTTCTAGCCGGGGATCACGGAAGTCGTATTAGCTCTCACGGTCCAAGTGTGGGACGGAACACCGGGGTGGTTTTTAGTCAGTAAGAGTGACAGACCCCTTCACCCACCTCAGCCGAAGGACATCCAGGTGGATTTTCCACCCCGGCAATAAAAAAAGGGATTGTTGGTTGCAGTAAAATACATTAGAGCTTATATTAACCCGTCACAACTCTACGTCGCACCAGTGAGGCTTGGCGAAAAAAAAAATTATTATTTAAATTATAATTATTATTCCGTTTATTCATTTTCTAAACATAATTTCTGTATTTTTAATTCTATCCTAAAGAAGATATAAAAAAAACTATTAGAAATATAAAAAATAGTATCCCACCAGTATCGGGAACAGGATCCAAGCTGCCGGCGGTCAGGGCTCCAGAGAGGAACCGCCTGACAATGCGAGTCGTGTCCAGAAGTACTGCTTTCTGAATCAAGCCCTTGATCCAGCCGCCTAACGAGAGCCTCCTGAGGTGTTGGTCGAGGCTCGTGGCTATAAGGCCATTAGCTGTCACGACTATCGGTACAATTATCGCTGAGTCCACACTAATTATTATGTCGTTTATTCATTTTGTATAAATATATTAATTATAATTTTAAATATTTCTTACAAATAATACAAAAAAAAAAATTCAAATTATAAAAAAAATAGTAGTCCGCCGGTGTCGGGAGCAGGGTCCAAGCTACCAGTGGTTAGGGCTCCAGAGACAGGAACCTCCTCACAATGCGAGCCGTATCGAGGACTACTGCCTTCTGTATCAGGCCCTTGATCCAACCGCGCAACGACAGCTTCGACAGGTGGTCGTCGAGGCTTTTGGCCATCAGGCCGTTGGCGATAACGACTATCGGCACAATAACACCCGAGTCCACATTCCACATATCGACAATCTCGTGTGCTAAGTCAAGATATTTGATTTGTTTCTCTATATTAATTATTATTATTATTAAAAACACAAAATTAAATATTAAACGCCACGGTACAAAACAACTAAAAAGTTCCAAACATGTCTCTTTTCAAGCAGTCTGATGCAGTTTGGTGGCATGAAATCTATGATTGAACTAAAATAACTAAGTACCTGATTTTTTGAAAAATATTTTAAATTATTTTCTACATTTTTGGAATCACCTCTTGAAGTCCTTTATTTTGATACCCCACATTATCAAATCAATCTGCCCGCGCCCTTTCCCAACTATCTTGGGGTCGGCTTCCAGTCTAACCGGATGCAGCTGAATACCAGTATTTTACATGGAGCGACTGCCTATCTGACCTCCACAACCCAGTTACTGGGTAATACGATACCCCTTGGTAAGACTTGTTGTCAGACTTTCGGGCTTCTGACGACCCGGAACGACTGTCAAAGATCCACGATTGACAGCCGGGACCAACGGCTTAACGTGCTTCCCGAGGCACAGAGGAGTCTCGGTATGTAAAGATGTAATTGGCTGCCGGCTTTCGTTTTTTTTTATGGTATTTTTTTTTATTTTTTCGTACATTTCTACGGTCAGATTGTAGTAAATGTGCAGTGACTCACCACTTTTTTATAAAATTAATGTTTTTCTTAAACCGTAATGGTTACAGGAAGTCGGTGACAGATTCCACAGACAGCAGTGGTCGCGTATCGTCTTCGGACAGCAGCCCCGCTCGATCTGGATCACCAGCGCGACAGAACACACAGGTATTCATATTATATAACTAGCTTCCGCCAGCGGCTTCACCCGCGTGCAATTAGTACTTCCCGCATTATAAATTATAGCTGCGACTTTAATTTATTATAGTAGACTATAATCTATCTCTGTGTCAAATTTCATCCAGATCCGTTCAGCCTTTCTGGCGTGATTGACTAACAAACATCCATACATCCATCCAAACTTTCGTATTTATAATACTAGCTTCCATCAGCGGCTTCGTGTATAATGGAGGGAAGTACTAATGTACTTCCCTCCATTATTAGTCTGAAAGAAAAGTTGTGTGGAAATCGGTTGTCGTGGTATGGGCATGTGATGCGGAGGAATGAAGAAAATGTCGTGAGGAAAGTCTTGTGTATGGATGTGGATGGCTATAAGAGTAGGGGAAGACCAAAGAAACGATGGTTGGACTGTGTGAAAGAGGATATGGGTAAAAAGGGGGTGACTACAGAGATGACGACTAATAGAGGAGTATGGAAGAAAAAGACATGTTGCGCCGACCCCAAATAAATTGGGATAAGGGCAGGAGAATGATGATGTATCTGTAGCAAAATAAATATTCCTTCACACATTATTAACTTTCTTTGCCTTTATTTAATAACCATGTCTTAATAAGGCGCAGTTATACGGCTTCTAATGATTTTTAATTTAATATCACGTCTAAACGACTAGTCTTATTTCTTTGAAAAAATATTTATGTTACTCTAAACAATGTTTTTCTTAATTTGTTAGGTGAATATTTGGAATTATATTTTTCTATCATAGTGTAATTAATTTGTAAAGTTATGTCTAATGCGGATAAAAAATTAAGAATCACGCAAAAACTATTAAGCGTATTTTTTTAAACCAACACCATTTAAAAGATCATTTAATTATTTATATTTTAGTATAATGTGTTTTCGTATAGTACCTGTTATTTTATGTATAAAAAAATATTAATAATAATATGTCTAATTTCGGACAGCACTCCTTGATGGGCGAGTTCTATTACTGGGTGGACGTAGGATGCTTTGCGTGAGCTCAGCACAGAACACGCAATCTAACCACTCAAGGTCATTGGCAGTTAATAGCGCCTTAATTTATTATCAGGGCAGTCCCGGCAAGACATTGGAGAAGAAAAGCAGTTTGGCAGAACTGGATGCCCTGTCGGTGCCAGTAGGAGGCATGAACTTCAGCAGGAAGAGTATCGCGGACCCCACCAGTGTGCAGCAGGCTATCAGTGCCAGGTAATGCTATGTCCATCTCCGTATGTTTACACTGACACTATTGACGAAACAATCTCTTTGAAAATGGAACAGCGTTCAGTACAGTACTTCTCCCATTTAAAATTATTAGCCTATGTCACAGATATAATACTAGCGTACAGATGCCTCATCCCATACAAAGAAACGGTACCGCCGTAACTGCGGGTTTTCAACTTGCACAAGTAACTTTTGTTCTTCGTTCGGGCCCGTTCTCTACACCTCGCTAGATGGTGTTAGCAGCGACGGCTTGCAAGTTGAATGAATTTACATAAAGTCTTGCCAATATCTTCTCACACATTGAGGAATTACTTTATAGTATTTTTGGCACTACATAACAGTTTTACAGTTTAAAAATGTTTCATTATACAATTTTAAAGAGGCAAATAGATACACTCTAAAACTTCAAACAGCGCCATCTATTGTTACAAGAAATATAAATGCCTAAGGATTCGTTCCAATAAACATCAATATTTTAATTAGGAGCCAATTATTCCACAATTTTATGCTTAGGGTAGTTTATTTAATAAGTAAATACAGTATTTTCCATATATTTATCAAAATATTAATGTTACTTAAATTTCAATAAGAAATCGATGCATATTACGCCATCTATTGTTTGTTTGTTTGTACTAAGTTTTCTTTGTTCGAGATGAGACCCCGTGCCTATGTAGTATTCCAGACTATAATTATAGCTCTGTGCCAAATTTCAACCAGATCTAAACTTCGGCATTCATAGTACCGAAAACTGGGCGTTTAGAATTTAAGCTTAACCTAGCTTAGTTTGTAGTGGTGAAACGCAAAATGAAGCTCTAATCTTGATTAAACTCTTAAACTGAGTTTAGTTTAACTAATCGCGACTAGTTTTATTGGTGATATCGGCCCTGAGTAAGATAAATTACTCCCGCGACCCTTTTTTTGTGGGGTGGGAAATCATCCAATGACATCACCCGCTCTAGGTGGAGCGGGAGGGTGTATCAGACTTACTGACTAAAACCCACCCTTGTTCCTTCCCTACCTGAGTGCCCAGGGGAATGGTAACTTTGTTACGCATTTATCCGCTACCTCTAGGCATACACCCGCGACCTTGGTCACTTACTTGACCAGCGCGACGTCCCTTCTTACTGCCAGCCTAGTGTTCCCGACCATGCCCAGGACAAACAGGCTCGGGTACATGAGCGGATAAAAGGGGCAAACCCCATATTATTACAAGTACAGAAATCTTCTTAACTTTTTTTGGATTTTTTCCCACATGACGCTGTACTTTTTTTATGAGGATTCAAATAATTGAACTGGTTTCCTGGTGACTCTTACAAATCTCTGTCTCGTCGAAAAAATTGCATTCTTAAACACTTGTAATAAAAAACTTTCTTACAAAAACATAGAACCAACTTCCAAAAAAAGTGCAAAATAAGTTTAATATCGGAAGTCGGTGTTTCTGGTTTTGTGTCTTCGTTTTTTGACACCGACTTCCGAAATTAAAGTTATTTTGCACTTTTTTTGGAAGTCTGTTCTATTTTTTTGTAAGAAAGTTTTTTATTTTTTACTTTGAGTTGTGATTCTCCATTAAACTATGTTATTTATTTTATTTTATTTATTTGGGAATACAAACAATTGTACAGTGATAAATATAACATAAAATTAAGCATAATGGTGGTTACAGTACAATCCACTACGTTTCCACGGATAACAAAAATAAATAATGGTACAGTGAAGATACAATTATTATCATTAATTAAATTAAATTAAAAATGTTACAATAATAGCAATTAATATCAAATTAAAATCAATAAAAAGGTACAAAAATATTAATTAAAATAAATTAAGATTAAGATCTAAAAAAAAGTTACAATAAAATTAATTAAAATCAATTCAAAATCAAAGAAATTAGGATTATTATTAGCCTACATTAGTGTTAGTTGCTAAGACCGCTATCAGCATCAACATTCCTTATTTTTTAGGCTATCAACAAGGTGTTTTTTAAATGTGTGACGAGGCAATACAAATATGTCTATTTTGTCAAAGTGGTTGTTAAATATTTTTACTAATCGCTGGAGCGGCGCTCGCTGGCCAGCATTCGTACGACATGGGGTAGTTGCGAAAAGCGGGTAGACGCGCGCCTCTCGTCTCAAAATCGTTCGGGGCACAACATAAAATAAGTTATTGACCAATTCTGAGCAATCAAACCTATTGTGGATCAATCCATGAAGCATCATGGCTTGTAGTAATTGGCGCCTTGACTCAAGTGTTATTAAATTAAACTTCTTTAGTGACTCTTCATACCGCCGACGAACCATGTGACATTTATACTGCATTCTTTTAAGAAACCTGCGCTGAACTCTTTCAACTATATTAACATATTTTGCATAATATGGATCCCATATCATGCAAGCATACTCCAATTGCGGACGTATCAAAGAATTAAATAGGTATAGGTAAGTACCGGGACGTTTAAAATCAGAAGTGGCTCTAAAGACTAGGTTATACATCTGGAATGCTTTGGCAGTAATTTTGTTGTTAACAATTCATAGACATAGGATCGCAGCAATCGCAGTTGATTTGCTGTCAATTTTTGAAGAATTCCGTTGTCTGTTTCCGAAACTCATCACCAGATCTATATGAAATTTAAATGGGACATTTCGCAACAAACCCCTTTCGAACAAAAAAAGAATTTCGCAAATCCGTCAATATATGACGGAGAATACAAACATCCTATTTAATAACCTCCTTTTTGCACTCGGTTAAAAATATGAACTTTTCTTATTGAGTCATCATTTCTCCCCAGGATGTGTGACGCAGATGGAACAGCACGACGTCGCTTAGTCCGCAACCAGTCGGAAGGTGAGCCTGCCCCGAGAGAGCGTCGCGAGCCGACCTCGAGGCGGAGACCTGCCTATGGCGTCATAGGGGAAGCTGCCTGCATGGGGGACCACAAGGTAAGACATCAGGAGGGTCAGCGTCTTAGTCCGCAACCAGGCGGAAGGTGTAACGACACCCGGGCCTGCGGAAGGCGATTAGTAGGTAACTCGCCGTCCGATCAACACCAGGCCCGAGAGTCGACGGCGCGTAGTGTTCCACGCGCGACGAACAAGAGATGTCAGCAAAACATGACGGGGCCCGTCATGGCCGATGTCTGCCTAGGGGTTGTGGATAAATTCGAAACAGAGTTACCGCACCCCTGGGCACTCAGGCAGGGAAGGAACAGGGGTGGGTTTTAGTCAGTAAGAGTCTGACACGCCCTCCCGCTGCACCCAGAGCGGGAGATGTCATTGGACGATTTCCCACCCCCAAAAAAAATAAAAAAAATAAGGTGTATCGAAGTCTACTTTGTTTTTTTTTTTTTCGTACGCTACAGTAATGTTTGTATTAGGTAATATACGTTCTGTTTTCTTTGCTGTGTGTCGTGATCTCCTAATGTCATTGATCTAGGCGTCATATACCTACGTTTCATCTATGGCGTGTAGTGGTGCACCACACCCAAGACATAATATTGTCTATGGTTGTCTTTGGTGTGGCCAGAAATGAGATCACTAGGCATAGGCAATTAGTTTAGTTTTATTTTATTTTTGCTTGGATACTAGGCTTTTGTAAATTAATGTGCGTTTGTATTCTGTGTAAAATAAAAAAAGTGTGTATGTACTTATGTACGCACGTAAGAAGTTATACTTCTTTGGCGTAACAAGATAAAAACCAAACTGTCGCAAAGTTTACTAAAGGAAAACAATCATTCTTCATGAACCACAGACCATAGCTAACTTCAGGGTGTCGGTTCTAGCTAACTTCAACCTGTGAATTTTGTGTGACAGTGATGCGTGCGCATCTTTAAATTTCACTCTCATCATTTTTTCATAACGCGCTTAAAGAAGTATAACTTCAATAATTTTTCTTTCTTTCTTTCTAATGTGAATCAAAAAATCTCATAAGTAGAAATTCTCATAAAATCCATATTTTACTTGCAAACAAAGGAGACATAACAAATAACTAATCCCGTGAATCTCTTCTTCCACAGCCGATCTACCTGCGCGTGATGCTGCAAAGCGACCGAGGTACCCTGGAGTGCTGCAGCCCCCTGTTCCCCTGCTCGCTGTGCGCCAGCGCAGTCCGCCTCCCCTCCAGCCTGTCGCTGCTCCCCCTCCTCCCCCTCCCCCCACTGCGCCGCCTGCCCCGCTTCCTCACAGACCCCGACTTATACGCGAACAAGAAAATTAAACTCCCCGACACCTCAGTCAGCCACCCTGGCAAATTTACCGAAGAGTTGCGAAGAACCCGCACTGGGTCTTTGAATGAAACCATGTTAAGGATACCCCACGTTGAAATAACTAGCGCAGATTTCTCTAGTTATGATGGGGTTTATGTCAATGATGTTGACAATACCTTGCTTTGTGTCAGACGATGCGTCGATCCTTATACACCAGAGAGTATAGACTCTCATAGTCATAGCCCTAATGTAGAGCCGTCTTCAGGATGCGAAGTTTCAATTGAAGTGCCTATATCAATTAATAAGTCCTCGAAATCGAGCCGGGAGAGGAGTGTCTCGCCGACTCAGTTGAAAAGTCGCTTAGATAAGTTGTTGTTAGATAAGGATGATAAGGGCGTGATAAGGGAGTTGGGTCGCGTTAACAGTCGGTCGTCGTGTAAGTCTGAGGGGTCTAAGGTGGGGACGTTGTGTTGTTTAGCGCTCAAGTGTTATGGGCTCTGTAGACGAAGTGCCGCCGGGCAGAGCCACGTGCGGCTCTAGTGCTACTGTGTAGTTAAACTTGAATTCGGATTATAATGCCCATTTTTATTACCATCATGATTTTAAAGTCCCCACTGCTGGGCACAGGCCTCCTCTCTGTGAGAGGGTGTAGGCCGTAATCCACCACGTGGGCCCAATGTGGGTTGGTGGATGTCATATGTCTTCGAAAATTAACGCTAGGAAATATTTACATGAACGCCTAAATATTACCCACTTTAAGCGCCTATTTGAGTTCAAAAAAAGTGTTAGTAAAAACGGGCATAAAGCGTTTCTAATAAAGTATTTTTTTTTTTACGAATATGAACCTTATTCTTATTTATATAACATTAATGTTCGTATGAAACGCTTGTTTCTAATCGGTTATAGGAATATAAACCTTATTTTGGTCAAAGAATAAGGTAAATATTCGTATGAAGAGAGTCTAAACACGCTTTGTAGATCTCTTTCATATTATAAAATGACAATATTCAAATTCCATTGCAGCTTTTGACTAACGGTCGTTCAAAAATCAACTTTGATTGTTAAAATCTTAAGTATATAATTGACTGGCAATGGAGTGTATATTGTCTATGAATCTGAATTCAAGTGCTTGTTGTTAGTTGTGTGATTCGATTCCTTTGTGTTTTTAGTCGATTTTTTTGACGATTATTATCTTCGTGTAATTTTTATTTGAATTTAGAAAATGTGACGAAAAAAAAACTGTTTTTTTTTATTGGATTTTTTGACAGTTAATGTCATTTTTTTTTTTATTTTATTTGACTTTTAATATTGCGACACAAAAAAAAAACTTTAATCATTTTTTTAAATCTTGATTCTGTGTTCTTCGAAAATAATAATCGTTTGATAATGCATTGTGTGTGCAGTTTTTAATTTTTTAAATTGTGATGCACTGTTTTGACTTATTTGTTATAATAATTAATTTTATTCTTCAACCTTGTAAAAAGGTTGTGTTTGACCAAAAATGGTAATATCTTACCATGGACGCGCATGGTAACATTATCTAATACCGCATGCATTTTTTAACATATCATTGTCCAATTGAATCTTAATTTAATTACTTTTTCAATTATTTTTAATTTATAGGGATAAATTGTGTGCTTACTATCTACTAGTCGATATTTTTAATCGCGGACTAAACCCCCAAGTCACCACTCTAAAAATGTTCGATATTCGAATCCATAGAGTGATGTGAAATTATTTTTATAAGACAAAGGGCAGGTATCTGAGTTAAGAATTTTGAGTTAGGGACGTGTCAAACCTTTCTTTTATGCCAAAGCCTGACAGGTTTTCAGGCCTAAAGTACAGTTTGACAAATACTATTTTTTACTCAGATACCGAGGGAGAGCATATTCATAATTTTTCAGCGATTCTCTATACTTATTATTCCTAAATTCCATTATTATTAATAATAATTTATTGCTTATTTTAATTTTTTAGGAGGGTAATAGTACTCAATGCAATAAAATAGCCTAGAATTATAATATAATTTAATTTGATTTTACTTATAAATTACTCAGCTAATTTAAATTAAAAATTATACCAAATAGATTATATAAAATCTAGTCTGTATGCTCAAGCGGTAAAATACATAAATTAAACTTATGTATTTGTACTAAAAATAATTTTGTTGACTTATTCTAAACTTACTCGAGTCTCGATCAAATTCGGAACAAAAATAAAATACTCGAATACTAGTTAATTTACTAAAACCCCTGCAATTTTACATTTACAGCCTTATTTATAAAATAAAATTTAAAAAAAAAAACAAAAAACCGTTATGACCAGTTTAAATAGCGATTAGCAAATTCTAAATTTAAATTTTCCAAAGAGCTAAACTGATCAAATGGTTAGAATATTTTTATAAATAAGGACGTTATTTTGTAAGGAGTATGCTAACAACTAATAATCTCAAAAAAATATTTATTTGAACGTATGATTAAATAGACATAAATATGGCAAACTCCCTGAAACGTATTTTCCAATTGTTATATAGAAATATTTCCCTTCGCTTCGAGTAGACAAAAAATTATGTGGGGAAAAAGAAAAAACACTGTTTTCCTTCAAATACCACTCATTGCTCATGGAGTATCAAAACTAAAGGTTTACTGGTACCCCACTCACTCAGTTAACCATAAACAGCTTTTTAGTTTTTTTTTCCCCCTAGAATCTGTCAACAAAATTCAATCACCTCACCACTAACTTAAATAGTATTATTGTAATGATTGGTTTATTATTAACATTCTTAATTAAAATTAACAGTCACTATAACATTTAGTTACCATTATTTTTTGGTTTAAAGTCACTATTTAATTTAAGACTGGTAACACGTTAACTTATTTTTTTTGCAGTGGTAAGACCTTACGTCTGGTCAAAGTGGACCTATTGTGTCCCACATTAGGGTGTTGGCCATATATTTATTGACTTAAATAAATTATGATCTTTTCATGACCAAAAGTACATAATTATTCATTTAACTTTAGTTATTTAATTATAAAATATTGAAGTTTTTACTTAATAAATTATTTAATTCGTTCATCCTAATAATTTTATTGTATAAGAGATTGAGCTTGTTAGAAAAAGTTTAAAAAATGGGGTTTCTTTCGCCATATACTTGAAAAATTACGTTTTTAGTTTGAGAGAAAAATCGTCTTGAATACAGATTGATATTTTGTTCATTGGCAATGTTTCAGAATGAAAGTACTCATGAATAAAATCAACTTTTATATGGGATCAATTCCGAAATATGATTTTAGTAGTGCTATTCTGTAACAATCTCACCATGATAACTGTTAGTCCCTAGCAAGATTTGTAATGACACCTTACTTTAAGCTCAATTACCACGGTGATTTTTTTACAGAATCGATCGGCAGTACTTTTATGTTCGCTTAGCTTGACAACATTTACGGAAGAGTTTATTTTTTGTTATTTCGAGATAACAAGGTTTGACCAATAGTAATAGTTCTTTATATTCATGAGTAATTTCACCCGATTAAATATTATCAACGAATTAACCCTAGAGTGCTCGAGCAGTGAGCAATTTACCGCCAACCGCGACTTGGACATAGAAATCCTTTTCTATCGTGGTTTTCTGCGAACTAATTGTACTCAGATTTGTAATACGACTAGGTGAAGGATCGCGGCCAGCTACTGGCTTACATTTGACCATGAATCTTGCATATGAAAATAATAACGTTTTTTCTAAAGGCGGCAAAATGCTCATCGCGCTAGCACTATTATAGGGTTACAAGTCACTCTGTATAATGTAAAAAAGGTGTCTTTTAGTTTCCAAACCGCTATGGACTGGCCATAAACAACCAATCAGCCGAGTCTTAGGTCGGCCATATAGTAACCGGGTGGAGCTCCAATACCAGTGCCCAGGTACTGGATAACACGATACCTTGGCAAATTGATTGTCAAGGCTGGCCGTATTCTCTTAGTAACGTGAGGTCTTTCCACTGCTCAAGTTGATACGTAAGACGCGTATTTATGTAAGCCACACTCTGACGTGGTGTGAACACGTTCAATAAACGTTCTCCGCACTGATTTATAGTTTTATTTTGTTTTGCGCATTTTTTTAACAATTCTTTTGAGTGATATGCATGGTTTTTGGCAGCATTTTCAAAACGTACTTGACAAAAACTTTAATCAAAACGTAGGATTAAAATTAAATAATAAAATTTTTGAAGAACAACTTTGAACTTGCATTTTCGATACCGTAAAGTGGGGGCTACTTTGGCCCTGGGGTTTAACTGGCCCAAGCTCATTTACCAAGAGGAACTCAGGCCACTGTGTTTACTGTGTTCCTATTGGTTAACGGGCTTAGGCCAAACTAACCCGACTTTATTGTACTCGAAAGTATTTTTTTTTTTACTTTTTGAATTACATTTGAATTTGTCTTTAATGAAACGGTTTTGAGAGTCTTAATGGGACAAAATATTTTTTTAAAGATACACCGTTATCCTACTTTTTTTTCTAGTTTCAGCTAATTTTAGTTTTGTCACTGTACAATGCGTTGAACTATGTTTTGTTGTTTTTTGTTACTTTTCAGTTAGATGTTGTCGTTGTTCGCTTTGCTTGTAAGTATTGATTTTGTCTTTATTTTGCACTGTATGTGTTTGTTAGCTACCATTTATTGTTACCATTAGATAAAGCTGTTATTTGGCAATAGATTTGTGTATTTTCCAAAACCTATGCCCGTATGTTTTCACCTTTATTTTCCTTAATAAACCCCTCCGTATAAAGAAACGTGACTAAATTCAGTACTAAAAGTATTATGGAAACAGAACAAAAAATAATAGATCTTTTTAAATTTTTCCAGGCAACTTTCGTCAGGAGTTCCATTCTGAATCATCTCCGAAGCATATCAAGCCGGAGGACCCCGAGACGGTCACTGAAACTGTTGCAGACTCGCCCAACTCACGGTACATACATTTCAATCTAGACAGTCCTAGCAGTATATTTAAAGAGACGGATATATAATTTATATCATTTAAACAATATAATTTATATTATTTTAAATATATGTAAATTATATCATATAAATTTATAAATTTACTGGATTTTAGTAATTGAGGGACCGCATTTTCTATAAATATTTTAACAAGTTAACAATGCATAGTCGATGTTAAATGCACTTATTTGATTTTTAATATAGAAATAGGTAAACTATAGTATGGATACGCTACTAATCCTTAAAAACGCGGTCATAAAACGCTCTGGAGTCATATGTCACGACATGCCACTGTACAGATTTTTTTTAAAGTGGGGGCCCAGTGGTAAAGTGACTTACGAGTTGTAGGTTTAACCCACGGAATAGAAAAAAAAAGTGTGTGTACTCACGTAAGAAGTTATACTTCTTTGGCGTAAAAAAGATAAAAAACCAAACTGTCACAAAGTTTACAAAAGGAAGAGAATCATTCTTCATGAACCACAGATTATAGCTAACTTCAGGGTATCGGTTCTAGCTAACTTCAGGGTGTCGGTTTTTTGCGACGGTGTGCGCGCGCATCGTAAAAAATTACTCTCATCATTTTTCTCTAACGCGCCAAAAGAAGTATAACTTCAAAACAAGCTTGTTTTTACTATTCCGTGGTTCAAACCCAGGCAGGCGCCTTACTTTTTGTAATTTAATTCATGAGCACTGCTCTCAAATCGGTGAAGGAAAAACATCATGAGGAAACAACAACTCTCCAGAACAAAAATATTCTAAGACGTGTGACGTCCACCAACCCCCTCTCCTAGAGAGGAGGCCTGATTCCCAGCAGTGGGAACATCATAAAGCTAATTATCATGACCGCTACTGAAACTAATCTTGGCGTTTAGCTTGTTATGAAGTTTAAGAGCACTTACATATATAGGAAACAACGTCTATAGAGTTTAAAAATCAAGTGGTCTCGCATGGCTCTCAATTGCTAAAATCCTGATAAAACTATTCGCAAATATACAACTGTTGTTCCTGACAGTCAAAAAAATTATTAAATCTACTCCCTACATTATAAAATAAGTAATTGCCAATTACTTAAAAAGTAAGGATATTTCAAATATAAAGTTTTGTCATATTTAAAAATGTGTTTAAATAACGTTTTTATTAAATTATAAACAATTTTAAAAAAACTATTCGAAAAAAAATCTGTGTATGACTCTTTGACAATCTAGTTATGACATTCCAAAATAATAGTACCTAATGTTTATTAGTATTACTTGTTTAAAAAAAAACATCATGTATTATTATTGTTACTTACAACAATGATTACAATGGAAGTAATTTTTTGCTTTAGTAATCATTTCGATTTATTAATATATAACAAAAAAAATTAAATACTCATCTAGTCTTAGGTTTTTGTTTTTAAATATTAATTGCTGTTTTCGCTCTTTCTCATTACTATTTTATATTATTAAATAATTAAATTTATTTAGGATATAGTCAGGGATTCACCACAGGGTACTTAATTTGCAATTTTCGATGTGTTTGCGTATATGTAAATATAAAAATAATATTTAAAAAACTTAATAAGTCGTCAATAATTTGGGAGTTCTGTACCTCATTGTATTTATATTAATTAACATAAAAGTAAATTTTCAAATAAATAACTTATACTTGTGTTTTAAATTGAATCTTTGTAAAAAAAAAAACTGGTGGAAAAATATACAAAAAATCTTAACGTAACAAACTCCCAGATATTTACATAAAAATACTAGAAATAGATTGTGATCGGTGTCTATTTACTATCGTCATAAATAGTTCAAGATGCTAATTAAAGTATAGTAAAAAATGTACTTAACAATAACTAGCCCTCCAGAAATAATAATACGATGCTCATCACTATTGTGATAATCAGATACGAATCATTCGCCCACCATCAAAATAATGTAGATTAAAATAATAATATGTATATCTTCTTATATGAATTTAACAATTTCGGCTAACTGAACTCTTTAAAATTGTACGAAAGTCAAAGTTGTGCTTTTAAACAAATTATGCAGAAGCATAAAAACAAAAAAAAAAAAAAAAACAATTGATATTTAGACAGATTTGTATGTAAATAATTTAATACAGAAGTCACTTTTGTGAATTATTTTAAAATAAAATGATTTCGTATTGCTGTTATTGTTAAAATCAAAATTGATGTAAGTACTTGTTTTTGCACTAATAATATCAGAAAAAATATTCTTACTCCATTAAGTACATAAATATTATGCCGCTCATTAAGTATACGCTATTTTGAGAAAAAAATCTTAAGTTATCTTCATAACAAACATTATCTAAATCGGTTCAGTAGTTCCTGAGATGACCAACAAATCTCAACTGTAACATAAGATCTAATTGTTAAACATATATACTTATATTAAGGAAATATAATTACTTATATTGTTATAAACACGTCATTTCTTCCTTATAATAAGGTTTTATTAAGTCTTCTAGAATAGTATTTCGATATTTATTGTTATTCTAATGGAGTTTGTGGCAAGAATTTAATGGTTACTTAAGTGTGGTATTGATTAGGTAGATCTCCACTTTGAATGCTGATTTTTACAATATGTTACCAAATAACGACTTGAATATGTCATGCCAGTTTTCAACCCCCCCCTAGCCATATTACTTTTTAACCGACTTTATACTTCACTTCAGTATTTTTTTTTTATGTATGTTCGGGCATAATTCTGTCATTTATGGACGGATTTACAAAATTATTTTTTTGTTCGAAAAGAGTTTATTCCGAAATGTTCCCATTATATTTCATATAGATCTGATGATGGGTTTCGGAGACAGACAACGGAACTCTTTAAAAATTGACAGCAAATCAACCGCGATTGCTGCGATCTAATATCTATATATTGTTAACACAATTTAATGGGGAACCACAACTAAAATGTGAAAAAGTTTTTTACAAAAAAATAGAACCGACTTCTAATAAAAGTGCAAAATAACTTTAATTTCGGAAGTCAGTATTCCTGGTTTTGTGTCTTCGTTTTTTGACACCGACTTCCGAAATTACGGTTCTATTTTTTTGTAAAAAAAAAATTATCTATTATCATTTACGCTAACGCTTAGTACAAAATGTATGGCAATGCGATAAGTCACGTGACACTTCTCTACGCAGGTAATGTCATTACATACATACATTTTGTACTAAGCGTTAGCGTAAACGATAATAGAAAAGTAATATGGGTAGGGAGGCAGTAATACTATTGGATTAACTCCCTCATTGGTCGAGTGGTCGTAAGCTCACCCTACTACTCAGCATGAGGTCCTTCTTTTTTATATTTTTTTTTTTGGGTGGGAAATCATCCAATGACATCTCCCGCTCTGGGTGGAGCGGGACATCGTGTCAGACTCTTACTGACTAAAAAAACTTTTTTTACAAAAAAATAGAACCGACTTCCAAAAAAAGTGCAAAATAACTTTAATTTCTGAAGTCGGTGTTCCTGTTTTGTGTCTTCGTTTTTTGACACCGACTTCCGAAATTAAAGTTATTTTGCACTTTTTTTGGAAGTCGGTTCTATTTTTTTGTAAAAAAGTTTTTTATTTTGCACTTTTTAGTAGTGGTTCTCCGTTAAACTGTGTTAACAATAAGATAGCAGCAATCGCGGTTGATTTGCTGTCAATTTTTGAAGAGTTCCGTTGTCTGTCTCCGAAACCTTTGCAAATCCGTCAATATGTGACGGAGTTATGCCCGAACATACATAAAAAAAATATAAAAAAATACAAACATCCGAATTGATAACCTCCTCCTTTTTCGAAGTCGGTTAAAAACCCACCCCTGTTCATTCCCTGCCCTGAATGCCCAGGGGCGCGGTAACTCTGTTTCGAATTTATCCAACCCCTGGGCAGTCAGCATGAGGTCCTGGGTTTGATTACTGGGTCCGGCAAAGTGCTATTGGGTTTTCCGATCTCGAATTTCTAAGTAGCATCCAGTCCAGTCTGCATTTGTACCCGGTTGATGCCAATCAGTGGCGTAACTATAGGGTGGCAGGACTGGCAAAATGCCACGGGGCCCCAGCCTGACAGGGCCCCCGGCCCAAGAGGCTGCGAGCTCGACAAAATAGGCTATCTAACTTGGCTGTTCTGTTTATTGAAAATTCTTTGGCCCGATCTTTAAACTTTGATGATGTTATTGATACTTTTGCTGAACAGAAAGCTCGGAGAAAAGAACTTTATTACTTTATAAATATCTTGTTAATATTAATTATTATTTAATATTAACTTAACTGGTATTTTACTATAAATTTGTAACACCTGCGCTTTTGAAAATTAGCTATTTAACTAAAATGGACACAATGTTACTATTGGGTAACTATCTCAGTGATTTATTAAAACTAAATTAAAATGTGACGAGTTTTCTTGGGGCCCCATGTAATGGATTTGCCAAGGGCCTCAGATGGTATAGTTACGCCACTGATGACAATAGGCTCGCCCCCTATTACAAGGGACTTAACTGGGCAAAAGTGGGTGTACTAGCACGCGTTGTTGGTTTTATCAATATAAAGTGCCATTATTGATTTAACAGTTCATTTACACACGTACAATAAACAGACAAGAAAAAAAACCGGTCAAGTGCGTGTCGGACTTCGCACGTTTAGGGTTCCGTACCAAATGAGGGAATTATCATGTAAAAATCTGATTTATCAATATATTGGTACTTGTTAGTAAAATATACGTAATAATAAACGTTATCACCTTCAAGTTCATAAGTCAATGGGAAGTTAAAAAATTCTTCGGAACATTTTGTGACAAACGACGGACAGACAGACAGACGGACACGTGAGTGACAGCAACCTACGTAAATTTGAGGCTATAATAGGGTTCTTTAATCTTTATTTTCTATGCTAAGATACGAATTTTTATTCAATGAGGGCGCCACTTACGGGGAGGTAGGCCCTTAACTCAAGAGTGAATAGGTAACTTCTAGGCAAGCGTGCTCCATTGTCTACCACATCAACGCTTACCATCAGGTGAGACAGTGGTCAAGCGCGAATCCATCAATGATAAAAAACCGGCCAAGCGCGAGTCGTACTCGCGCACAAAGGGTTACGTATCATTTTCTATAAAAACGGAAAAAAATCACGTTTGTTATATGGGAGCCCCCTTAAATATTTACTCTATTCTGTTTTTTAGTATTTGTCGTTATAGCGGCTACATAAATACATCATCTGTGAAAATTTCAACTGTCTAACTATCACGGTTCATGAGATACAGCCTGGTGACAGATGGACAGCGGAGTATTAGTAATAGGGTCCCGTTTTACTCTTTGGGTACGGAACCCTAAAAAACAGAATATGTTTTTTTTTTTTCATTTGTATGAAACTTAATTTATTTAGCAACGAAAAGTCGAAGCGCGGTCTGTGTCCTGGCTCACTAAAGCAGTAGGTATTGAGAGTAAATATGCATGTCGTGTAGAGCAAAATATCTGACAAGCTTAGTACCGTAGTATCTAGTGCCCTAAGCATAGCTGTCTCAATGTTAAATATATAAAGATACGCACGGCTTAATGTATACTTCGAACACTAGATATTCATCTAAGATTTAAATATAATGCTGCCATTTTAAATTCTTGTCACAAATCAACTACGACTAGGGGATTTATTTATAAAACTTAAGCATGTGATTAGCTTAAACACTCATGAGCGGGTTGTTAGTTCAAAATTTTCTATGGAGAATTTGTATTTTGAATCCGCTAATCAATATTTAATCTAAACTTGTGGCTAAGTAAACGTTCTAAAATTGTTAGTCTTAAGTAATCCTAAAGCCATATCATTGTCACTGTCGTGAGTTTCAACGGTACCTGCCTTAGCATTAATTATACATTGTTTTATTAATTATTATTGTACATATTTTATCATTTTAAAACGTCACTAAAAGTACATAACTAAAATTTTAATAATTGATTGTAAGTAAATTGTTTTATTAGAATATTTAATAAGCTTCTAGTCAGTGTAAGATTTAGATAAATTATACATGTAGAAATTCAATATACGCTAGCCAGAAAAGTAACTAGATATAGCATAGTGAATTATATGTGTATGTCAAGCAAATTTATAAAGAAATTGTAGTAGTAATAGCTTCACAGAACAAAATTTGTTTAGAGAATGTTATCATTATCAGCTTAGCAATGACCACTAATTACATAACAGAAATATTAATCATAAACCAATAACAACTCAAACAGGATTACTTTACCAAAATACAAGGGCGGATCTAGGATTTTTTTTAGGAAGGGGCACAAGAGGCTGAACAGACGGGCAAAAATAACTGTTAAAAATAAACTTGTAGTATTTATATAAAGGTATAATAAAGTACGAAACAAAATAGAAAAATTATATGTTTATTATAGATAGTTTTCTTTTATGTTTCCTTCCACCCGCGCTCCACCATCGTGCCGCTATTTCAGGCCGAAACGGACAAGAGTAAACTCATGTTCTTTCTGTTATTTTAGTCATATATTTTTACAACTTGGTTTGATTTGCCAATAAGTACCTATGTATTGGAAACTCCACAACCGTAGGAGAGCACGTGCCTCTGTGCCCCCTCCCCCCTTGCCAAAAAAGTAACACCCTGTACAGTTCGACAGTCTGTTATCTCATTTATTGTGTGGACATAGCATTTAGGAATGGAAGCTTACTGCCACGAGTATAAAACTATATTGAACGCTAAAGTAGCCAAAAAAGAATATTTACTAAGCATTAATACAATTTACTTGCCAAAATAAAAGTAAGGTCGAAACAGCCTCGCATTGGAGGCAAAATAGAAGACAGCCGACATATTTGTCTTAATTGCGTATTAAAATATTTTAACAATAAGGAGAAAGCTACACCCTAGCCCGCCAAATTCAAATTTTCTTACGTTTTTTGCAATTTGCAGGTTAGGGTCAGGTTGTATCTTGGTAAAAATTTGATTCGCGAACGTAGCAAGTATTTATTTACAGGGTGTAACGGAAAGGTGTGGTCATATTTTAAGAACTGCATCTGCCCATCGTTATTAACAACTTTCTTCAAGAAAACCTGAGGAAATTTACAAAAAAAATTTTTACCTCCCATACAAATGTTGATCAGCTGATGATAACTTTGTATGAAAAGTCCAATTTTATTTTTTGGACATTTTCTGTTTTTTCCTAGAGAAAGTTGTTCATATCCATAGGCAGAACCGGTTCCTAAAATATGATCACACCTTTCCGTTACACCCTGTATAGAATTATAATCATTCAAATAATTATCAATACAACTCTTTCTGTTAGAATTGATGCCAAATGTCATAATTTCATGAAATTCTTACATTTGGCATCAATTCTAACTGAGAGTTGTATTGATGATTTTAATGATAATAATTCTATAAATTAATACTTGCTACTTTCACGAATCACATTTTTACCAAGATACAACCTGACACTGACCAGCAAATTGCAAAAAACGTAAGAATTTTTGAATTTCGCGGGCTACCCTGGCGCTTCCACCTTAAGCTAGCAAAAAACCATTGAATGTTCTTAGTGAACTAAATCCTACAATTAATACGATTTTTTTTTTCTCAAAATATTGACGTATTTTAGTCTGTGACAAATAAATAAATGTTTAGGCTATCTTTAGAGATATTTTTATGAATCTAGTTGTCTAATAACTAAAATACAAAGTAAAGAACACCAAAGTTTGAGAGATTTTAATATTTAATTATATCAGTGTTGTATTCAAATTCTTAGATAGACAATTTATTAGACAGCCTTGTTGTAGGCCTCAAAATAAATCTCAAATGTATGATATTCGTCCATCTTTTTACATATAATACCTACCTACCTTACCTTTTTTTGTGGGGCTGGGAATTCATCCAGTGACTTCTCCCGCTCTGGGTGGAGCGGGAGGGCGTGTCAGACTTACTGACTAAAACCCACCCCTGTTCCTTCCTTGCCTGAGTGCCCAGGGGCGCGGTAACTCTGTTTCAAATTGTTCCGCGACCCTTTCGAATTTATCCTAGATTAACGAATACAACAATTCTTATCTAGTTGTGGAAAACTTCTCTAATTGATTACCGATTAAATTCATAAGGTTTTTGACTCGTGCTTCTTACGTCTAAGTTTTAGAAAAACCTGTAATGAAAATACCTATAAAACCACCCAACCCTAGCCACCCACCGCCCCTATCCCTACCCTACCTATTTTAAAAAATTGGGAACTCCAAAATTGATTATAATTGCATTTTTCCTGAACAATATGTAAGAATATTTTTTTGAAAAAATGCATTATAATCAATTTTAAAGATTCCATTTTTATTTACGTAAACTTAGGGGACATCCATCAATTAAGCCACATGTTAAGGGAAGGGAGGGGTTCGACGAAGGGAAGGGGACAAGGGGAAAATCTATATCTAAGATTTTTTTTTAACTATTAACGATAAACTTAAAAATATTTATAACTCTATTTGAATGGTTATAAAGTTTAATTTGTTTTGTTGGCGAGTACATGATTGATAAATGATAACGGAGGCAGTCTCAAAAGTGTGACCAGCTGTGACAAGGACGACGGGGGGTCAAAAAATTATGTATAATTGTTGTGACGTAATTTATGGATTGGTCCCTTATAAGAAAAAAAGCCTTTAGATATGTTGGATTAGCAACAAATAACTAAAATTAACTTTATAGAATCCGAATTATTATAATACCATCCAATATAAAATTTTGAGGTCTACAACAGAACAAAATTGCATGAAATATCTATGCGTAGGAGCGTATTTTGCCAAAATACCGAATTGTTTTGTAATATTGTTTGTATATTTATAGGAAATAGATCACATCTCTCTTCGCGTTATTTCACTATGAAACTGTGCTGTATCGTGGATAGTTTAGTCAATTTTAGTCGTTCTATTATAAACTTGTACTTTTATTGCGTTTTCGAGTGACGAAAGTGGTCTTTTTTTATTCGGGTGGGAAATCGCCAAATAACTTCGGGAGGACGTGTCAGACTCTTACTGACTAAAACCCACCCCTGTTTCTTCAGTTGCCTGTGCTAGGGGTCGCGGTGACTCTTTTAAATACACCCGCGACCCCGGCAGAAGGTGGTGCCTTTTTTTTTGAGACATATTCCAAAAATACCTACACTTCAGCAGTGCTATTCTGATAAAATTTCACCGTGAAAACTTAAAAGAAGTGAGCTTGAAATAAACTGTCATTCTAAGTACCTGATGTCTTTCTACTTGACTGGCAGTTTATTTTTGTAGAATAGACAGGCCATTTTTGAAGTGAAACTTCTTTAGAATCGTTGTGATTTCAAACCGGATGCAACGGAAAAAACGACAGGTAAGAGACCCAAATACAAAAATGTGTAGGATGAAGCCAGGAAAGAATGAGACAGAAATATACATACTAAAAATGCATATTTATTAATATAATTAAATAAAACGAAAAGTCGTAGTTTTTTGTCAATTTCAAATTTTTGTGTAGCTTATAGGGAAAGTTAAGTGTCGCCCAGCATTGTCCGACATGGCGTTCAACGTGTTAAACAATTAAACTTTGTAATTATCCTACCCTTGTTATATATATTCATCTCATTCTTTTGTCGATTTACTGAAGTTTCACTTCTATCGTGTGTGAATCGCACACACATCTTTTTTTTTTTTTAGGTTGGCAATCATCTAATAACTTTTCTCGCACTAGGGGGAGGGCGTGTCAGACTTACTGACTAAAACCCCCGTGTTCCTTCAGTTGCCTGTGCCAGGGGAAGGTGACTCATTCAAACACCCCCGCGACCCTGGCAGAGGATAGACAGGCTGAATCCCACATGTTTTTTTTTTTTTTAGGTCTGACTTTTATTCACGTAGAAAAAGGTTAGATATAATTTACTTTATTGCGACGTGTCGGCACAAGCAACTGAGTCACTCTGACATATTTGAATTATTATCAAAATCGAAATGTAATGACGAAATCCCATGTGATGTCATGCCAGATTAGAAAATCTTAGTTGTCAGAACTTGCGGTTATCTTTTTAATTCAGAATTAAATTCCGTATGAGTAATTTATTTGACGGCACGGTTGGCGCAGTGGTTGAGCGTTCGGCTGCTGCGCTGCGAGTCGTGGGTTCGATCCCCGCACGGAACAAATATTTGTATGGCCTACAGATAGTTGTTCCGGGTCTGGGTGTCTTGTGTGTGTTAAAATTCATGAAAATATGTTTGTAGACAAAAAAATGTCATAAATAGTAGACGATATTATATTAGCGACCCGCTCCAGCTTCGTACGGGTACAAAAAATACATATAGGTATATACAACCACATTAAGTTAAGTTTAACACCTCGAGGCCCTGCGTCGACGAGAGGCGACAGTAATCAACACTGTCATCAAACCGCCGTCGCCGTAAGGCGACTGCAGTTTCGCTCGCTTTAAAACTATTATTACTAATAAGGAACGGTACTGTCGCCTCTCGTCGACGCAGGGCCTTGAGGTGTTAAAAGCGTACAGACAGAAGGAGCGACTCTGTTTCATTAAGAAAAGATTATTTGTGCTCTCTTGGGGATCGTAAGTCTCAAAAAGTAACGCTTATGTTGTTAAGTAAGTGCTTTTACCTACTGTTTTTGTAATCATTTCAAAATCTGTAATGTAGGTAATTACAAAAATAGTAAAAAATGGCCACCTTACGTCACTCGATAAAGGCTTCGCCAGACAAGTGCGACGCGACAGTCAAAATCGTTCGAAAATTGATAAATATTTCAATATAAAAGCGTCTTCGCAATGCTGTCGCGTCGTATCTCTCTGCGGTGGCCTTCATGAATATCGTTAACGTCTGTGTCTATCTATAATACTCTTTAGATGAGCAATTTTCAACTACTTTATTGTTGTATATCTCTATATCTAGTCATTTTATGTGTATTGTGATCGGTGTGATTAAAATGTGAAAAAGTATTCTTGGACCTTTTTATTTTGTACACACAAACCCGAAGCAGTTTTAGGTTCTTTTTAATATTGTGAAGGAGTTCGTTTTTCTTTAAGTGAAAACTTCTTTAGCATCGTTGTGATTTGAAAGTCGATGGAACGAAAAAGCGACAGTAAACAGAGACAGACACATAAATTCATAAGATTTAACGTGGGAGAAAATGAGACAGGAAGCAATAAACAGTGTTTTTAACCGACGAAAAAAAGGAGGAGGTTCTCAATTCGACCGTATATATATTTTTTTTTGTTTTTGTGTTTTAAAATGAGATAGGAAGCATTATACAGTATTTTGTTTTTGTTTTAAAATGAGATAGGAAGCATTACATGTGTTTTGTATTTGTGTTTTAAAACGAGATAGGAAGCATTACATAGTGTTTTTTTTGTGTTTTAAAATGAGATAGGAAGCACTACATAGTGTTTTGTTTTTGTGTTTTAAAATGAGATAGGAAGCATTATACACTGTTTTGTTTTTGTGTTTTAAAACGAGACAGGAAGCACTACATAGTGTTTTGTGTTTTAAAATGAGATAGGAAGCATTACATGTGTTTTGTTTTTGTGTTTTAAAATGAGATAGTAAGCATTACAGTGTTTTGTTTTTGTGTTTTAAAATGAGATAGGAAGCAATATACAGTGTTTTGTTTTTGTGTTTTAAAATGAAATAGGAAGCATTATAAACTGTTTTGTTTTTGGGTTTTAAAATGAGATAGGAAGCATTATACACTCTTTTGTTTTTGTGTTTTAAAACAAGATAGGAACCATTACATAGTATTTGTTTTTGTGTTTTAAAATGAGATAGGAAGCATTACATATTTTGTTTTTTAAAATGAGATAGTAAGCATTACAAGTAGCGGCACGTAAGTCTAGCGCTGAACGATAATTGCTGCGCATGGGTGGGTGGCGCGGGTGGCGCGCGGGGAACAGAATGCGACTGGAGAGCCAATCGGCGCTACGCACGCTCGCCCTTCATCCCGCTAGCCCCCTCAGGTACCTTAATTTTTACTTCTGCGCAATAACGGTCAGCGCTAAAGTTTCGTGCCGCTACTTGTACATAGTGTTTTGTTTTTGTGTTTTAAAATGAGATAGGAAGCATTATACAGTGTTTTATTTTAGCCTAAATTTTTGAAGGTTTCACTTTTACCACGTGTAAATTGCACACGTTTATTTTTTTATTTTTTGGTACAAGCCCCCATAGCGTGATGGAGGTTAAAAGGATTAATGATAGATTGATAGTTGTGAAAGTTATGATGGACAATGTGATGATGAATATAGTTAGTGTGTATGCCCCGCAGGTAGGATGTGATGAAAGGGTGAAAGAGAAGTTTTGGGAAGATTTTGATACAACGGTAATGACCATCCCCGTGCATGAGGAATTGATAGTTGGAGGTGATTTTAATGGGCATGTAGGAAGAACGAGAACGACGAGTTGTTATGAAAGAGTACACGGAGGATGGGGTTTTGGAGGTCCCAATAACGAGGGGGAGACGCTGTTGCAATCTGCTACCGCATTTGATCTGGCAGTAGCCAACACTTGGTTCCAGAAGAGAGATGAACACCTAGTCACATACAAAAGTGGTAACCAGAAGACCCAAATTGATTATATTCTAATTAGGCGCAACCATACCTGATGAATGGTGCAACAGTTCGCTGGTGCCCATCTTCAAGAATAAAGGTGATGTGCTGGAGTGCAACAACTTTAGAGGAATAAAGCTAATGTCACATAGTATGAAAGCATGGGAAAAAGTTATTGAAAAGCGGCTGAGAGAAGAGAGTGAAATCTCACAAAACCAGTTCGGTTTTATGCCTGGTCGGGGTACAACGGATGCCATTTTCGCTATCCGCCAGCTGTGCGAAAAATACAGAGCTGTGCATAAAAACTTGCACATGGTGTTCATTGACCTCGAAAAGGCATATGACCGGGTGCCTCGAGAGGTTTTGTGGTGGGCCCTTAAGGAGAAAGGTGTGCCTGGGAAGTATGTGCAGTTGATCCGAGCGATGTACAGTAGATGCAGTACCCAAGTCCGGTCTGCAGTGGGCACTACTGACAGTTTCAGTGTAGCGGTCGGTTTGCACCAGGGGTCGGCTCTCAGCCCTTACATCTTCCTGATGATAATGGACGCTCTGACGTCGGACATCCAGGAAGAGGCTCCCTGGTCTATGCTGTGTGCTGATGACATTGTGCTGGTTGCCGAAAGCGGCTTAGAGGTTCAGAGCAGATTGGAGGCGTGGTGGCAAAGACTGGAGGGTGTGGGCCTGAAATTGAGCAGAATCAAAACGGAATATCTGTTCTGCGATTTCGGCGGTCTCTCCCGTCCTATGCCTGTAGCTCTCAAAAGAACGCCTATACCGATCTGCTCCGACTTTCGATACCTCGGGTCGCTTGTTCAGGGGGATGGCGATATAGACCGAGATGTAACGCACATGATTAACTCACGATGGATGAAATGGTGACAGGTCACTGGAACAACTTGCGACCGACGAATGCCCCTTAAGTTAAAGGGGAAAATCTATAAGTCCGTGATTAGACCTGTCGTACTGTATGGGTCAGAATGTTGGGCTGTGAAAAAGACGGATGAAAAAAGATTGCATGTGGCGGAGATGAGAATGTTGAGATGGATGTGTGGAGTAACGAGAATGGATAAAGTGAGAAATGAGTACATTAGAGGTAGTTTAAAAGTGGCGCCAGTCACAGAAAAGTTGAAAGGGAACCGCTTATCTTGGTATGGTCATTTAAAGAGGAGGGATGAAATACATGTAACTAAAAGAGTCCTGAATATAAATGTGGATGGATGGAGAGGGAGAGGGAGGTTAAAGAAAGGATGGATGAATTGTGTGAGGAGTGATATGAAAGAAAAGGGAGTTAGTGATAGCGTGACGGCTGACATGACAGAATGGAAGAAAAAAACGTGTTGCGCCGACCCCAAGTAACATGGGATAAGGGCAGGAAGATGATGATGGTACAAGCCCCCATAGGGACTGTAATAAACCACTAACTCCTGTAAATCGGAATCAAAAGTGGCGACCACGAAAAAAAGATAGACAAGAGGAGTTAATCAGTTGCCAGTTATTTATTTATGTAACCTACAGATGTTTGTTCCGGTTTTGGGTGTCTTGTGTATGTGAGTTTAAATGTTCGTGAATGCACCGAGAATTATTGCATCGAGTAAATCGTAGTGTGGGGCAGTTTTAATAATTAAAAAAACAAGTAATTTTTTATTTACTACCAATTACCTACTACTATCAAAAATATTCAATTTTCCTTGACACAATAAAAAAATATGTGGTATCATAATTTTAGGCGTTAGATGTACTAAGTACCTACTCGATAAAATCCGTACCTATCTAATCGCAAATTAAGAACTTCCGGGTATTGGTAATAAAAACGTAATATGTTTTGATTGCCTCTAATCCGATTTTTTTAATAGAGGAAAACAATATTATTTATTTTTCCTCCACACTATCTAGAAGTAACAGCAATACCTACATAACCTTATAATTCCGTTATTACTGACTAATATCCGTTAACACTTTTTAAAAGATTCCCTATCCCAAAACGAAAAATTATAACATATCAGCCGAAAGACGTCCACTGCTGGACATAGGCCTCTCCAATCGACACAACGACCGGTCATGTGCGTCAGCGTACCGCGCCGTACACGCAGCGTTGGCAGGCCTCCCACAAGGCGGACCGATGACCTGGTAATGGTCGCGGGAATCCGATGGATGCAAAACACACAGGAACCAAAAAATAAGAACGCTAAATAAAACATTTTTTTTTTGTGAAATATATTTGAGTTTAATAACATTCCAAAAAAATAACAATACATAGAATACGTCATACATTGATTATAAAAACATTTGAGTACCCTCTTCATTATACTTACTCTTGCCCTTAATTAACCCAATTCAATTGAGATCGGCAAAACATTCTTTCTACATCTCTATCAGCCTTTGTCTCAGTATTCACTCTCTTTCTAATAGCCTACGCACACCGGGACGGAATGGTAAACGATTTAAATTTGTCATGATTTCATGAAATAGGTACAATTAAAATTATGTATTTAAAGAACTAGAATAATTAAAATCATCAATACAACTCTTTCAGTCAGAATATTGATGCCACCAAATGTAAGTATTTCATGAAAGCATGACATTTGGCATCGAGACAGTTGTATTGATGATTTTAATGATTACAGTTCTGTAAATACGTACTTGCTACGGCCGCGAATCGTATTTTGACCAACATACAACTTGGGGCCCAATTCTGTAACTTTCGAGTTAAGCAACACGCCATGGACACTCTTGTGTGTCGATACACACAAGACATTATTTTGCCACTGTTGCAAATTTGGTATTCTGCAAAAACTTCAAAATGATATTGACATTTTATAGTAGACCAGACTACCAACTATTACAATAGTCTTATTATGACGTTTCAATTACTACAGTGGCAAGTCAATGACCATAAATAATTTATAGAATACCAAATGTCAATGACTATTCTATTGAGACACCACTGACACACTACCGACACATTATTGACAAGTTAGTTATTTTACAGAATTGGGCCCCTGATACTGACCTGCAAATTCCAAAAAACGTAAAAGAAAATTTGAATTTCGCGGGCTACCCTGGAGCTTTCACCTAAAGTAGGCAGGTATACAATCTTAACAATAAGGGCATTAAGGCCGGCCGATACCTGAATAAACTAAGTAGAGGTGGTCGTATATTTTTAGATACTACTCCTGCCCATGTAAATTAACAACTATCTTCATGGAATAATAGTAGGTACCCACGTACGCGTACGTTGTCTTCAATTGATCAAAATTAGCGTTTATTCCTGCTCGTCCCCACTGGGGATGAATGGGAAAAAAAAGTTTCGTTCGTCCCCAGAGGGTGGTGAGGGTCCGTCATTGCTTATCTATTGTTTGTTACTAACATCAACTTATCTACTTACAATTACCGAGTAGATGATAGTAAGTTGGTCTTAGAGAGGAGTACCGACTACCTAAATAGTGATTCAAATATTTTAATTCGTTGATTATCTGTGATACGCACCTTAAAACTATAAGAATTTATGTAAATAAGTTGATTATCAGTGATACATAATTTTGTCATTATATATTTTTAGTTCGTTGAATTAAAAACATTGTTCACTCTTGATCAGAAAGTCGTAATTAAAACATTTTAAACAATCCGTGAAATCTCTTATTGAAATCCCCATTACTGCATTTTGACTCTCGGTGGGAATTAAAAAGTTCCAATCGTCCCCACTGGGGACGAACGAAACTTTTTTTTCCCATTCGTCCCCAGTGGGGACGAACGGGAATAAACGAAGATTAGTATGGCATGTGCATTTTTTTCGGGATTTACTATGAATTTTTTGAAGAAAGTTGTTATCTCTATGGGCAGAAGCTGTATTTACAATTTGACCACGCATTTCCGTTACACGGTTACACCTGTATATTAGAATAGGTTTATCAATCACATTAACATTATCACTTGCCTGCCATGAGGGCCTAGTGTGAGTTGTTTAGTAGACCGTACTTCACCTAAGTAATTTTTTTCCAAGGACTTTGTAAATTTTACAAGTAGAAACATTTTATAAGTTGAGCGACTATTAAAACTAACAGAGCTACCGTAGCCATGGTAGTTTTCCTTTTAATTTCATTATACATATATGCTGTTGCCGTGAATTTTTAACATATCCAAAAGCAACTATCTGGTTGGGGGGGAAACTTGACTCTTAGCAAAAATTAGGAGTTTAAAGCTTAATTTTACACAAACGGATTCGAAAAATGGTTTTCATAGACCCATAATATTTTTTTGAATGGCTTGTCCAACGACACCTCACACCATGGGATAGATGATAAAAAAAACATCCCCACTTTACTTGTAGTACATATAGGAGGTGACACGTAAAAACATGTCGTCTAAAAGCACGGCGAAGTGCAAGGCGTAAACTAGTTTGACATCTCTAACTTAGTTCATAGCTATAGTCGTCCTTTTCTCGCACTGCCTTTCAGTAAAAGATAGCAATTCTCTAATTTTAGTTTAGATATTGAACAATACTTTCTTAACTTGATACTGGCTAAATGCACAAACCGTGCGAAGCCAAAATTAAAGGAAAGAAAAGTCCATTAAAACATACAATTACAATATTGGAGCAACTAAAAACACCAGACGAAGATAACCGACTATACGAGTATGCAATAAGCTTTGCTATTAGTATCAATAGGTACCAATGTTGTTGTTGTTTGTAAATATAATACTCTATTAGCTAAATACTTATTATAGT
Source organism: Polia nebulosa (assembly GCA_951329385.1). Classification (NCBI taxonomy): domain Eukaryota; kingdom Metazoa; phylum Arthropoda; class Insecta; order Lepidoptera; family Noctuidae; genus Polia; species Polia nebulosa. The sequence goes on along the minus strand of OX589610.1, from coordinate 5,324,251 downwards.
AGTAAAATAATATCGATTTCTCTTCTCTCCACTTAACAACAACTCTCAATAACGCCATAAAATGTACAGTCCCCTAAGTGTCACTTTATGGAGTTTACACTGTAATATAGCCTTTTATTCTGAACTTAGGTTAGTGTATAAATACAATTTATGTCTCTCAGTTCGGTGGCGTGCCTTTTAGCATAGGCCTCCTTCTTTCCACTGCGATCCGTCAGCTGCAACCCTTGTCCAGTACGGTCCCAGGGTGAGACGGATCATCTGCAGTTTCACAAGCTAATCTAATTGGGCCTCGTACAGTCAGCAGCTTTTACAAGATTATAAAAATATAAAAACGTTCGGAAAAAACGGACATTTTTATGAAGTTAATTATGCATTTCATTTATTAAAAATATATTGATAGCATGATTCCAGCTCCTCATTCAATCAATATACTCTGCTTACGAAGCATTGCAACCACATATTGTGTGGGACTAATGTATCAGCTTATTACTTAAAGGCCTACAGGTATATACCATGTGTATATTGTAAGAAGGTATACAAATATGACACTGTATTGTACAATTAGGTAATTATAAATTGACTGTATTGCATACAATGACAGCAATATAAAATATAACTATGATATAGAAAACTATCAAAATAATTCCTAAAAAATATAAAGTCCTCTATTTATAGAGAAGTTAACATGGTATTTTAGTTTTGAGTACAAACATACTAGATAAAAATTGAGTTTCATAAATAAGTGTGAAAATATCTTAATCACCACAACAAGTATCACAACAAGATACGCAGCATTCCAGACAGCCTGCAACATCACCGCCATCTATGTTCACGTCTCCAGGTGATCCGCCATCACAACAACCCGTACAACAGTCACCGTTGTCATCACAGCAACCTGTACAACAGTCGTCATCACAGCAACCTGTGCACTCGCACCCCTGACAGCAATTAGTACTATCTACATAAATAAAGCAACACCATGTGCCCGAGTCGCCTTGGTTGTAACTTTGTGGTTGGTTCTGCCTTTCTGGTGGTTCTTGCATTATAGGGTTGAACTGGCTAAACTTTGTTTTCTCTTTTTCTTCATCGTTTGGATCATTCATAGTTGGTTGAGTTGTAATTACGTCTGCTGCGTTTTCCAGATTGGGATTGAGTTCTGCCATGTTGGTAGAATTTAATAAAGGCTGACTTGAAATTGCATTGGTTTCTGTGCCAGGTTGCGATATTTGTGCTGTATGCGCTATTGTAAATTCCTTTTTAAATATTAAAATAGCAAATTTTGGTGTTGACAAAAAAAAAATTGTTTTCTATATAGTTTTACGTAACTGATAGTCAATACTTAATTGGAAACTTTTTTAGTTTCCGAGTCTCTTTCACCCACCAAATAATAATTTCACTTGAAACTTTACCTTAAAAAAATTAATCACCTCTCAGATTTTGTAAACTAGTCTCAGCACCTCTAAGAAAAGATTTCGTATATTCTCGTTTATTTTTATATCATAATCTTAATTTTGATCTTAGCTTGAAAACATTCAGTTGCTTGTATTTGAGACCACAAGATATTTTTTGTAAAATCGGCACTTTAAACTTAGCACATTAACAATAAACATTAATTTCTTGCACTACACTGCACTACACGATGTTCTTTGCTTAGATTTAATAGATAGTCAGTACGTACTCACAGTAAACTAATTGAAAATACGTTTCTTTCAATAAATCTAGTCTAGCACACGAGCACACACGCACTAGACGAAAATTACATTTATAACACAGATTAGATACTAATTTATAATTTGATAATTATTTCACAGATTAGATATCTATAACCCCTGCAATTTTACATTTACAGCCTTATTTATAGAATAAAATTAAAAAAAAAAAAACAAAAAACCGTTAGGTACGACCAGTTTAAATAGCGATTAGCAAATTCTAAATTTAAATTTTCCGAAGAGCTAAACTGATCAAATGGTTAGAATATTTTTATAATTATGGACGTTATTTTATAAGGGGTATGCCAACAACTAATAATCTCAAAAAAATATTTATTTGAACGTATGATTGAATAGACATAAATATGGCAAACTCCCTGAAACCTATTTTCCAATTGTTATTGTTATAAATATATATATACAAATATTTCCCTTCGCTTCGAGTAGACAAAAAATTATGTGGGAAGAAGAAAAAACACTGTTTTCCTTCAAATACCACTTATTGCTCATGGAGTATCAAAGCTAAAGGTCTACTGGTACCCCACTCACTCAGTTAACCATAAACAGCTTTATTTAATATTAACTTAACTGGTATTTTATTATATATTTGTAACACCTGCGCTTTTGAAAATTAGCTATTTACCTAAAATGGACACAATGTTACTATTGGGTAACTATCTCAGCGATTTATTAAAACTAAATTAAAATGTGACGAGTTTTCTTGGGGCCCCATGTAATGGATTTGCCAAGGGCCTCAGATGGTATAGTTACGCCACTGATGCCAATAGGCTCGCCCCCTATTACAAGGGACTTAATTCATAGTTATAGTCATCCTTTTCTCGCACTGCCTTTTAGTAAAAGATAGCAATTCTCTAATTTTAGTTTAGATACTTATTGAACAAGAGAATCCGTACCAGTATCCTGTATCTAAAACTAAATACTTTTTTAACTTGATACTGGCTAAATGCACAAACCGTGCGAAGCCAAAATTAAAGAAAAAAAAAGACCATTAAATTAAAATACTGCAGCAACTAAAAACATCAGACGAAGATAACCGACTATACGAGTATGCAATAAGCTTTGCTATTAGTATCAATAGGTACCAATGTTGTTGTTGTTCTTTGTAAATATACTCTATTGTAAAATAATATCGATTTCTCTGCTCTCCACTTTATAACAACTCTCAATAACGCCATAAAATGCAGTCCCTTAAGTGTCACTTTATGGAGTTTACACTGTAATATAGCCTTTTATTCTGAACTTAGAGCAGTGTATAAATACAATTTATGTCTCTCAGCTTGGTGGCGTGCCTTTTAGCATAGGCCTCCTTCAACTCTTTCCTCAGTACGGTCCCAGGTGAGACGGATCATCTGCAGTTTCACAAGCTAATCTAATTGGGCCTCGTACAGTCAGCTGCTTTTACAAGATTATAAAAATATAAAAAGGACATTTTTATGAAGCTAAATAATTATGCATTTCATTTATTATAAATATATTGATAGCATGAGAGGGTGTTAGAGATATATTCCAGCTCCTCATTCAATCAATATACTCTGCTTACGAAGCATTGCAACCACATATTGTGTGGGACTAATGTATCAGCTTATTACTTAAAGGCCTACAGGTATATACCATGTGTATATTGTAAGAAGGTATACAAATATGACACTGTATTGTACAATTAGGTAATTATAAATTGACTGTATTGCATACAATGACAGCAATATAAAATATAACTATGATATAGAAAACTATCAAAATAATTCCTAAAAAATATAAAGTCCTCTATTTATAGAGAAGTTAACATGGTATTTTAGTTTTGAGTACAAACATACTAGATAAAAAATGAGTTTCATACATAAGTGTGAAAATATCTTAATCAACACAACAACCATCAGAACAAGATCCGCAGCATTCCAGACAGCCTGCAACATCACCGCCATCTATGTTCACGTCTCCAGGTGATCCGCCATCACAACAACCCGTACAACAGTCACCGTTGTCATCACAGCAACCTGTACAACAGTCGTCATCACAGCAACCTGTGCACTCGCACCCCTGACAGCAATTAGTACTATCTACACAAACTAAGCAACACCATGTGCCTGAGTCGACTTGGTTGTAACTTTGTGGTTGGTTCTGCCTTTCTGGTGGTTCTTGCATTATAGGGTTGAACTGGCTAAACTTTTTTTTCTCTTTTTCTTCATCGTTTGGATCATTCATAGTTGGTTGAGTTGTAATTACGTCTGCTGCGTTTTCCAGATTGGGATTGAGCTCTGCCATGTTGGTAGAATTTAATAAAGGCTGACTTGAAATTGCATTAGTTTCTGTGCCAGGTTGCGACATTTGTGCTGTATGCGCTATTGTAAATTCATTCAAATTTTGGTTTTGACAAAAAAAAAATTTTGTTTTCTATATAGTTTTACGTAACTGATAGTCAATACTTAATTGGAAACTTTTTAAATTTCCGAGTCTCTTCCGCCCACCAAATAATAATTTCACTTGAAACTTTACCTTAAAAAAATGAATCACCCCTCAGATTTTGTAAACTAGTCTCACTTTTAAGAAAAGATTTCGTATATTCTAGTTTATTTTTATATCATAATCATAATTTTGATCTTAGCTTGAAAACATTCAGTCGTTTTTGAGACCACAAGATATTTTTTGTAAAATCGGCATTAAACATTAAAACTTAGCACATTAATTCTTGCACTACACTGCACTACACGTTGTTCTTTGCTTAGATTTAATAGATAGTCAGCTCACAGTAAACTTATTTTAATTATTTAACAGTTACATTATTATTAGAAACAAAATAGGTAGGTATGTACGTTTCTTTCAATAAATCTAGCTCTAGCACACGAGCTATACCTGTATTATTATTATACTCTTTGACACGAGCACACACGCACGAGACGAAAATTACATTTATATTTATTTACCAGTATTTAAATTTACCAGGATAGGAAGCCTAAAGTCTTTTGACCATATTGCCTAGTCTTACGTAGTGTATTTTTATTTATTTTTCCATTAAAATGCAGATGTAGCACATTCTAATGTTTTTTGCAGTATTTGGCAACAAATTTGTCGAGTCAGCCTTCTCGGCAAACTTCGTTGAGGTAGTCAATACTACAATAAAATTACAGGCGCGATCTCGTTAAAATAGAGCTGACTCTATTTTAACGAGATCGCGCCTGTTTCAATGATTCCACATATTGCCCATTTATTTTTTTGTGGGGTGGGAAATCATCCAGTGTCATCTCCCGCTCTGGCTGGTCTGGTCTGACTGACTAATACCCACCAATGTAAGGAACATGCCCTGCGTGCCCCAGGGCGAGGTAACTCTGCTTCGATTTTTCCCTCAACCCCTGGGCAGGCATCGGCCATGATGGGCCCCGTCATTATGCTAACTAGTGGTGGTTAATATGTAATAAAGCATTATTAATAACTTGCTTTTCAAAAATATCGTAAAGCAAATGCTCAGTATGAAGGAAAGTTCATTGTTTATTCATAAACGCGATGTAATATTCTTATAAAGCATTACTCTCAGTTTAACAGTCACCGCGCTTGCTTTATTCGCTCCCAGCGCCCACCCGTTTGGTTGTAACAACAAGTACCTACGCGATACGAATAAAAAAAAAGCATGATATAATAAAGCATTTATGAAAGACTGTTTAATTTTTTTAGCATAAAGCATTAAGCAAGAGATTGTCCTAAAGCAACTTTGAACACCACTAATGCTAACAACTCTTTGAGGCGCGCGTGGAACACTACGTGCCATCAACTCTCGGGCCTGGTGCTGATCGGACGGCGAGGTACCCATTACTCGCTGTCTCACGTGGCCGGAAGCCTCTGGTGTCTCCTGCGGTGGCTGCTGCTGAGGGCGTGAGGGCGACTATGTTGTTGAGTCTCGCTCACCCATGCCGCCTCCCTCTTAGCGAGCATTACTGCTTCGCAGAAGGAGGAGACAGCTTCCCATTCCCTCTCGCTTCGTACCATGGCCTGAACCAGGGCCGGGTGCGAGAGGTCACAGCCGCCTATCGCATACACGAGGACATGGCGGTGCTCTGCCCAAGCGGGGCAGACCACCACCATATGCTCCACCGTGTCCTCTGGGTGATCCGCGCAGTGAAACACCCGGGCATTTGCCGCCTTATGCGAAACCAGAACCTCCCGAAACAACCATGTCCAGTGAGGACCTGCGTCAGGCGGAAGGTGAGGACCCCGTGGCGCCTCTCCAGCTACTCCTCAAAGAGGGGCACTACCGCCACAATGGTGGCGTGCCTAGCGCTGGGTTGCGACAGTCACCCTCTCCATGTCGCCATGAGATTCTGCCGGAGCTCTGTCTGCCAAGCCACGAGGTGTCGCGATAGCGGAGTTTCGCCCCGGTGTTTCGCCTCCTCGCGGCACTCATAGAGGTGCGCGAGGACCTTTGCCTCCAGATCCCATGGTGACAGTCTGGCAAGGAGGCTCGCCGCCTCACAGGAGACCGTGCGGTATCCTCGGATCATGCGAACAGCCATGACCCTTTGGGACGCGTTTAACCGGCGAGCTGGTCGCCGCCTCAATGAACACGCCCGGTGCCCCGTAAAGGGCCATGGACCGCACGTAGAGCCTCCGGCAGGAGACGTTTGGGCCCCCCAGATTGGGCAGGAGCCGCTTGAATGCGGCCCCGGCCCTCTCCAGTCTGGGAGCCAAACGTCGGAAGTGCTCGACGAAGTTCCACCGGCTGTCGAGGACGAGTCCCAGGTACTTCATCGTCCCCTCGACGCTGATGTGAACCCCTCCTACCGTAATCTGGGAACCCGTCGGTGGCGCGTTCCAAGGACCATGAAAACACATGGCCTCGGACTTGGGCAATACCACCTCGAGTCCCAGTTGCCGGATCCTCTGTCACGACTGTCGCAACCCCGAGTGTCATACGGTCGACCACCGCCTCGTGCGACCATCCCTGCGCCAGGACCTGCGTGTCGTCAGCGTAACAGACTGAGCTGACGCCAATAGGGAAGGTCGGCGCGCAGCACCCACTGGTACCCGATGTTCCACAAAGGCGGCCTTGCCTCCACTATGCAACTCTGGGGCAGGGTGTTAAAGGCATTGGTGTTGTCCAGAAACACCGCCAAGACGACCCTACCCCGGGCCACTGCATCCCCCGTAATATTGCCCATTTGTGTTGACACTTGAGACACAAAATACCAATTTTACATCATATTATCCACTAGGAATCAATAAACGAATAATTAAAACAGCCACTGAACTTCACTCGAGAAAATCTCACCAAAAAACCTTAAAAACTATGTATATAGAACTAGAGGTGTGCGTGTGACTAATCTATTCGTAATAGGTACAGGTATTATTATAATACAAGCCACATATATTTGTATTGGTATAATCCAATATAGAGTAATGGGTTACCAGGTATTAGTCAAATAATAAGGACGCGTAATAGCGAGGTGACTCACTTCGCCATGTTATTAGGTACTCGTATTAGGATTACACGTCGTGATTAATCGTGATTAACTTTTTAAATACACCAACATAATCAACCGTGACAGTCCTAAAACCTGTTAAAGTATGAAGGAAAATTTATTCACCGTTTCACTATTTATCGTGCATATTCACGAGTATCTTTTATTAACCGACGAAAAAAAGGAGGAGGTTCTCAATTCGACCGTATATATATATATATTTTTGTGTATGTTCAGCCCTCACTCCGTCATTTATGAACCGATTTTGATTATTCTTTTTTTATTAGATAGGGTATACCTCAAGGGTGGTCCCATGTCAAGGAAGTCAGGATCTGATAGTGGAAACCTGATAAAATTGAGAGAAAACCTTGAAAATATGTTCGGCCTTCACTCCGTTATTTATGAACCGATTTTGATTATTCTTTTTTTGTTAGATAGGGTATACCTCAAGGATGGTCCCATAATAAGGAAATCAGGATGTGACAGTGGAATCCTGATAAAATTGAGAGAAAACCTCGAAAATTGTGGACACGTTTAGCGTTTCTGTATGTATGTTCGGCCCTCACTCCGTTATTTATTAACCGATTTTGATGATTCTTCTTTTCTTGGATAGGGTATACCTCAAGGGTGGTACCATGTCAAGGACATCAGGATCTGGTCATGGGATCCTGAAAAAATTGAGAGAGAACCTCGAAAATTGGGCACGAATATTGTTTCTGTTTACTTTTCACATCTTAATCAGGTATTTGCATTTAGGAACCATCACATCATGAAACTGAGCTGATGATGGAAACCATAGCTTTCCTAAACAATAGAAGTTATATATAATAAAAACTAGTTTTAGTGACAAATACCACTTAATATGGTTTGAAGAAAAGACGTCTTTACAGTATTGGAGGTAACCTCAACTGGTCAATATCCTGGGAACTTCATGGAAGGATGGTTATTTCATCAGCTCAGTGGCAAGAGGAATGATGAAGAATTAGAAATTAGGCTCAGAGTGTTACAAGATGATGCGAGCCACAAAAAATCAAAAAATAAAAAACTTTTTAACAAAAAAATTAACCGACGAAAAAGAACTAAAAAGCAAAAAATAAATAAAACTTTTAAGTCTTGAGTAATGAGCATATTTACCTACATAAAATATAAAATTTTATATAAACTAATTTTGAGTCGGCGCCAATTAATAAAATGATTAATTACCTACTTACAGCCTTCTTCATTTGTAAGTACTTATAAAATTTAGATATTTAATAATCAGATTGTTGTTTGGCGCCGACTCAAAATTAGTTTATAACAAATTTTGATATTTTATGTAGGTAAATATGCTCATTACTCAAGACTTAAAAGTTTTATTTATTTTTTGCTTTTTAGTTCTTTTTCGTCGGTTAATTTTTTTGTTTAAAAGTTTTTTCATATTAAATAGTGTGCGGATATTACGCAGTTCTAAATATTAGACTGAGTAGCTAATATTGAATCGGTTCACTTACATTTGACTAATACCCAGTAATTCAGTAATAGGTGTGGTATCATAATATGCGATAATTATTAGATTGAATAATAGGATTATCCAAAAATGACCCTAATCACAACACTCAGAAACTCAGCCAGCAGCCTAGGCCGATCATACTTAGGAGGTTATCACAGACTATCAGCAAAGAGTCTTAATAATTTCAAATAAATACTAGAGAGCACAAAGCACTATTGTATTGTAATAGAAGATTGTGAATTTATGATTAGCGATAGAGAATTTGACGTGATTCGGACCGCGGCATAAGCCGTTCCGATTCCGAGTCACTGTAAACGCGACCAGCACCGATTTCTTGATGTCATTATCGACGCCATCTTTTGATAGAGTGCGCGCACGATCTGTCTGGGCGCGGCTTGTGGCGCTGCTTCAAATTGCCAGCTTAACTAAATCTATTTTCTTCATTTAATTAATGCTGACAATCTAATTTCGACACAAACAAACCAAAAAAAGAATCTGAAATGTCTCTTTTGACAGGTCGCTCGCACAGTAATCTGTAACGTTTTGGAGCGTGAGTACTGATACCTCAAGATGACGTCGACCGCTTTCACCGTTGAAGAAATCGATAATGATCGCGTTTACGGAGACTCGGAACGACTTTTGACGCGCTAATAGCGTTGACGTGCCCAGAAACGCGGCGTGAAACGGAACGCCTGTTAGCGCTGTGGTCGAGAATGTCAATATTATTGTATTGGCTGGGACCCTATATATTATATTACTCTTTGGCTGGGACTCACACTGAGTCACACTCTCACAATAAACTGCCTAAATATTCGATGTCAAACCACCAAACTGTTGCCCGCCACAGAGTTTAGATCAACTATAAACTTACCCCTAAATCCCAAAGTAACAAACCTCCTAAATCCCTCACTTGCGTCAGGTAGAAATTTTAATATCGGGTCACTTAAGGTGAATGCTTCATCCTAGCCCGCGAAATTCAAATGTTCTTACGTTTTTTGCAATTTACAGATCAGTGTCAGGTTGTATCTTGGTCAAATTTTGATTCGCGGCCGTAGCAAGTATGTATTTGTAGAATTATAATCATTAAAATCATCAATATAACTTTTTCTGTTAGAATTGATGACAAATGTAAGTATTTCGTGAAATCTTGACATTTGGCATCAACTCTAACTGAGAGAGTTGTATTGATGTTTTTAATGATTATAATTCTATAAATACACAATTGCTACGGCCGCAAATCAAATTTTGGAGGATCGGTTTCCCTTAAGGCGAAAAGGTCACGCCCCTCCCCGGGTGCGCCATAGCACACGTCGCCAGACTGCATGTGCTTCTGCCGAATAGCTGTCACAATGATATTAAATTTGCCACAATATTGCAGTTATTCTTAAATAATAATTATTCTTATTATTTAAGAATAGCTCTCTCTATTTAACTCCATTAACTCTAGACTATTTAACTCTGTTAACTCTAGAATCTATTTAACTCTATTAAGTCTAGACTATAGTTAACTCTAGACTCTATTTAAATCTAGACTCTTTTTAACTCTAGACTCTATTTAACTCTGGACTCTATTTTTTTTTTTATTATTAAAACTTTGGTGCACACTAGGAATTACTTCCTTCCTATAATCTGAACTACAGCTCACCGTTTGGTCAAAACTCTTCCTTGAGGAAGGTCACCCAACCGGGGCCTGCGGACGGCGAGTAGTGGGTAACTCGCCGTCCGATCAGCACCAGACCCGAGAGTCGACGGCGCGTAGTGTTCCACGCGCGCCTCAACGAGTTGTCAACAAAACATGACGGGGCCCGTCATGGCCGATGCCTGCCCAGGGGTTGAGGATAAATTCAAAAGAGTTACCTTGCCTCTGGGCATTAGGGCAGGGAAGGAACAGGGGTGGGTTTTAGCCAGTAAGAGTCTGACACGCCCTCCCGCTCCACCTTAGAGCGGGAGATATCATTAGATGATTTCCCACAACCACAAAAAAAGGAAGGTCACCCAATGGTGAGACGGAACGTGCACCACGAACGACTTGAAATTGGTGTTATGGCGCGTCTTCAACTTCTCTACAATTCCGCATAGGGGTCTACTACATCCTATACTCGTACATCTCATCTGTGGTGCATGCCACATAGGGGCCCGCTACATTCCAAAACCACGCAAACATCCATCCGTATAGAAAACTCAGTGAGTAAAATTAAAACATTTGTTAAAATACAACTTAAATTGTTCCAAGTTTTCCAGTACACTGATAACTCTACCGAGGAGTTGGCTCGGCCATGTGTACCACATGCACTGGCACAACTATTCACCATTCAGTTAGTCCAACGCCACGATAATCTTATCAAAGAGTTGCCTCGGCCAAAGATACCACGGGCGTCAGATCAATTATTCACCCAATCCAATAATTAGTCAAATGCAACGGTGACCCTTTCGAGGTGTCGCCTCGACCGAGGGTACCACTTGCATTATTCCAACCACATAATAGGCAAAAATATGTTTGATTGTATAGGAATGAAAGTCTGAAAAAGAATACCTACATATTATATATACATATTATATTATGTGTTGTTTTTTTTATAGACTGTATTGTCTGAAATAAAGATAAATTATTATTATATCAACTACTAGCACCTCGCCCTCACGGACTTCGAAAATACAGCCCCAAATAAATATAATTTATAGCCCATGACACCCACAAATTACCACTGGTAACAGAATTTTCAAAATCGGCTCAGTTGATCCAGAGACTACCCCCTACAGCCTCACAAACTTTACCTCTTTATAACACTAGTCTATAAGTATAGATTTATAGATAAATAGCTCACCGAACCTATCCGCACAAAAGAACACATGAAGAACTTGATCTAGTCTCTGTTGGAAGGCATACTATTCCATCAACGACTATTTAGAAGATAATAATAGTTGGTCGCTGTGTTGAACGCAAGACAATGTTACACTTGATGTTCTTTCTTCATATTTAGCTTATGGTTATGACAGATTATGTGAGTTCATAATTGTTTACTAATTCTAGTGTGATGGCCCTAGTTCATCACTTGTGGCTTCGAATCACAGCCCTTTGATAGATTTTATCTATGATCGTGTAAGCAGGCACATCAGTTATGTATGAAGGCTTATTTAATTTGGTTTAGTGTTTATACTTGAGTTCGTTTTTAATGGCATAATTTAGTGTGCTAGCTAACAAGTTGTGGATTATTTAATTTTATGATTATATTTGAGACGATATATCTTTGTTTTTCTGTTCTACATACGTTACATACACATATGTTAAGATTGTTGCATATAATTATATAGATTCAAGTTCTTCAAACTTAACAGACAGATGTGTTGCTGGGGAGTTTGTTGGCCACTTCTTCTTCACAGCTAAAACCTTTCGGTGAACGTTTCCGATTCACGTGAAAGAGCGATGTGCTCTCGGTTAGCAGATAACCGTGCTTCACGATCTTCTTCCGATTCCTGAGACCTACAAAGTCTCATCCTTTTCGCATTTCGGCTACGCAGCGAAAGGTTAGTTTTTTTTCTTTGAGGCATTTTCAAGGAAAATTAAAGCAATAAACAAAACTAACAACACTTATGACTGAATAGCCTACAAACTTAAAAGAACGGTGCGTCGAACAGTCTAGTGTGACAACGTATCGTCTGTTCGTGGTCGTGACTCAACGAATTGGCAACACTAACTTACTGTATAACGATTGGCACTATTGGATTCAAACTACGAAGTAAATCAAATACAATCTTTACTTCGTACTTCAAACCAATGACCAAAGTTGACCAAACGAAACCAATAAGATAAGCAAATACTTTTTTTTCGACCAATTTAGAAAATCGATAAACCAAGCAACCAAAGAACTTTTACGACACACGCAAGAACTTTTAAGACACCTAACGAAACCCAATTTGCCTAGTAAACACGGTGGACGTCATCCTCGCGCGGAAAATCTTAACACCGCGATTCAGAAAATGATGTCATTTGCACAACGCCATCTATCGGATTTAGATTTAGACTATCAACATTAGTTCTATTTTTAGTCTTAAGATGTCGTTGCAAGTACTATACTTAATTGCGTAACGTAATATTTTACTTCTTGAACTCACTAAATTAATCATATCTTTTGATAGAGTGAACCGATTTCGATGAAACAAAAACTAAGTTAATCCTCAAGTTGCGTATAATTTTTGTATATAAACATTGTCAGCATTGAATTCGTAGATTTTACGTGATGTGCGCACAAACAAACAGACAAACAGACAAACAGACAAAAATTTCAAAAATGATGGAAATGGGTTCTGTTTCACACGCTGGCTATTTTTTGTTTCAATTTCTTCAATGTACAAAAATGACTTTTCTACAGATTTATTATATGTATAGATTTATATTGTTAAAGTAAAAGAACGAAAATTCAAGTTACGCTATTCCTTCACTGGATCACGTCTCCTCAGATGCTCAGCACATTCTATTCAACCTAACACAGTTCACAAGACATCAGGCTTCGCCCAAACTGCGCCAAAACACCAGATTCTCCGCCTTCTGTCCCAGCTGACTTGATCCATCGAGCAGGGTGGCGTCCCGCGCTACGTTTGCCAGCTCAAAAAAATCCTGCAGCTCTACAATAGTACTTTTTTGAAGTAAAACTTCTTTACGCACGCTTGACTTGGGAAGTAAGCTGGTGAATGCGTGACGAAAGCGTTACGAAAAGTGTGATCTGGCTAGGCGAACGTAAGAGATGGAGCTAAAAAAGTTTTTCTTCAGTCTTGTGTTAAAGCTCACTCGTTTTTTTATTTTTGAAGGTGGGAAATCTTCGGATGACTTTTCTCACTCTGAGTAGATTGAGAGTGCGTGTCAGACAGCAGATTCTTATTGAATAAAACCCACCCATGTTTCTTCAGTTGCCTTTTACGTTCCACTCCCGCAACCCTGGGGCTATACAAAAGTCCTGAATGCTGATTAGTTGCAGCAAACAGCACATTCACACCCCGCACAGCATTCAACACATCCTGTGCAGCAGTTGACACAAATATCTGGGTCAGTACAGCAACAGCAGCACCAATTATAATATTCATTACAACAGTCGACAATACAGGCCGTACAAAGGTTACAAAATTGCATCAGGCATAGGCATAATCCGATGTTTTCTGCGCCAGGATTTGGCTGGAAGGTTCTTTCTAAATTGGACGCAACTTGTTTTCGTGAATTCGTAGTTCTATTTTGGACATCTGTGACCCCGTTCGGTTGATCTTTAATTAGGGTCTCCGAGGCTTCGTTTGTTTGCATCATAAATCCATTTGAGGCATGAATGGCGCCTGATGAATTCGAAAGTGAATTTTGTGAACCCATTTCTTCATTTTGGGGAAAAATATTTTCCTTTAATGGATCTGGAGCTAAGTCCAGTCTATTTGTGTTTTTTTGTAGAATTGAGGAGCTTCTAGCTGAAGGTTGATTGGTTATGACTTCAAGTTCCGTTGTAGACGAAGACATGTTTTGTTTCTTTTTGTTTAACTGTAACGATTGATGTAGTTTTAAATTCCCGGAAAAAAAATGTAACAGAAAAATTCACTATTTCTTGATTGAAAGTCTGTTTATTCAATGGTCCGATACAAAGATAGCCACTGCCACGTCATTAGGATTGATCGCGGACATTAATCACGAAACACAGTTTTTCCTTATTTTAGTTTGTAACTAGCCAGCATTTGTTTGCGGCTTCACTGAACACAATCATTTTATTTCACTGTTGAAGAAACGTTCACAATGTTCGCTAACTTTTCTGACTTCGTTGGACCACTAACCGGACGATTAACTACTGACAATCATAGTCTATAAATACCACTGGGAGTTCCAACTGTACATACTGTAATAAAAATATGGAGCTACACGTACTTATAAATATTTATAATTATGATAAACTTTGACTTTTCCTGCATGGAGCCCCGAATGTTTGGGTTTCTTTTACTTTTTAAGTTCTGCTAAATCAGATAAATGAGTTGAGTCAAACCTAGGTAGGTTTTCGTGTGGGTTTTAGAGTATCTACGCCATCACACACGTGATAATGCGTCACGTGACCCTCCGCCTTGATCTCTGCAATTGAAAATACTGGCTGAATAATCTTAACCACATCGAAATGACATTACGTAGACAGGTACCCATTTGTTTTCCTAGTAAAAAAAATCTGCCTAGCCTTTTCGCAACTATCTTGGGGTTGGCTTCCAGTCTAACCGGATGCAGCTGAATACCAGTATTTTACATGGAACGACTGCCTATCTGACCCCCACAACCCGTTACACCTTGGTAAGACTGGTGGTCAGACTTTCGGGCTTCTGACGACCCGTAACGACTGTCAGAGTCACGATTGACAGCCGGGAGCAACGGCTTAACGTGCTTTCCGAGGCACGGAGGAGTCTCAGTATGTAAAGATGGTCACCCATCATTTGTTTTCCTGGTAATCATAATACAAATAGAAGGAAAAATCTAAGTACTTACCTACTTATAACTAGGTAGGTACTTGGTCGTTATTAGTGATATCAGTACTCAATACATGATCAACCTTAAAGGATTTCTGCCAATGGGCAATGCGTTGAGAGCCGGCCGGAGACACATTGTATTTATGAATAGTCTTCTCGTTGGTCTGATGTATGGGTAGAGTCGAAGAAGAATAACAATGTAATAACTAACAATGAAATAACTGCCATGAAAGTAGGCCCAGGTATTTTTTTTGGCCCAAAACTATGACACTTCCCCGTGGAAGCGGCAGTTTTGGGCCAAAAAAAATGCAAAATGGCTATGCAGAGGTCGTTTTAGGCCAACAAAATTGCAAAATGGCTATGGAGAAGTCGTTTTGGGCCAACAAAATTGCAAAATGGCTATGCAGAGGTCGTTTTGGGCCAACAAAATTGCAAAATGGCTATGGAGAGGTCGGTTTGGGCCAACAAAATTGCAAAATGGCTATGCAGAGTTCGTTTGGGCCAACAAAACTGCAAAGTGGCTATGCAGACGTCGTTTTGGGACAATCAAATTACAAAATGGCTATGGAGAGGTCGTTTTGGGCCAACAAAATTGCAAAATGGCTATGGAGAGGTCGTTTTGGGCCAACAAAATTGCAAAATGGCTATGCAGAGTTCGTTTTGGGCCAACAAAATTGCAAAATGGCTATGCAGAGGTCGTTTTGGCCGCAGGTTTGGGGGCACAGAGAAGGGCAGGATAGGAGGTGCAATGTTTGCGACAAAGCTCCGCATCCACACACTGCTGCCGTATCATCGAGGCTACTTTAGGAAGGCCTTACTTTCCCACTTGGGAAAGGATTTGGGACTTCGAAGTGAACCGCTAGAGCAAAATTTTAACGATGATAACATTGTGTAGGTACATATGATAGCAAGTAGTACCTAATTATCTCTGCAAAGCTAAGTATCTCTTCTTAGTGTTTAATTTCTACTTCCCTCTTTATCAATTGACCTATTGTATTGTATGTCGGTGTTTGCAATTTGCAACTCCACATCCAAAACGCGTATTTTGCGATTGTTATTCGATCCACCTCAGCCCTCAAGGAAGGCCATCAGCGCCCCTATCTCAGGCTCTTTTT
The DNA here is from genome assembly GCA_951329385.1 of Polia nebulosa. Lineage (NCBI taxonomy): Eukaryota > Metazoa > Arthropoda > Insecta > Lepidoptera > Noctuidae > Polia > Polia nebulosa. The sequence goes on along the minus strand of OX589610.1, from coordinate 5,307,996 downwards.
GTGAAATCTAAGTGTGAAATAGACTACATTGCAAATGAGCCTAAAAGCCATAGGGGAGGAGCTCGTTATATTTTCAACACACCAACTCGATAAGAAGTTTTACTTATTATTTTCGAGAGGAGAAAACCGCTTTTTTAACGAGCAAAGTAAGGTAAGTCATGATTAGACATAACTTTGAGCGTTATATTCTGTCCCTCGTCTTCTTGGGGCTTTATCAAATTATTAAACTCATATAGGTAGCAGCCGTTGTCCTGTTGATGTCGTTACCCTGGTGAGCTCCACAATAGAGATGTTTCCTGGGTATGAAAATTATAATTTTATTTAGTCCGTAATTTAGATTTTTTTTTTAAATATTGGACACATATTCTTTTCTTTACCAAACTAATATAACAATAACTGCATCGTCCTCATTCTTAGGATTCTTTACTCGAAGGATCCAAACGGAGCTCTATTGCTGACCGTCTGTCCGTCGTCTGTCACACAGGTTTTACAGCCAAACGGTTGGAGCTACAGTCTTCAAATTTTCACAGTATAGGCATCTTGTTGACCCAAAGCAAATAGTCAAAAATACATTTGGTACGGAACCCTTTTTTTTGTGTGGGAAATCATCCAATGACTTCTCCCGCTCTGGGTGGAGCGGGAGGGCGTGTCAGACTCTTACTGACTATAACCCACCCCTGTTCCTTCCCTGCCTGAGTGCCCAGGGGTGCGGTAACTCATTTTCAGAATTTATCCGCTACCCCTAGGTACGGAACCCTAAATGAGCGAAGTCCGACACGCACTTGGCCGGTTTTTTTATATACCTAAGCATTATTATTATAAAGGTTATCACAATACTGACACCACTAAGATAAGAGGCATTATACATTATTATTATAAAGGTTATCACAATACTGACACCACTAAGATAAGAGGCATTATACATTATTATTATAAAGGTTATCACAATACTGACACCACTAAGATAAAAGGCATTATACATTATTATTATAAAGATTATCACAATACTGACACCACTAAGATAAGAGGCATTATACATAGCCAGGTAATTCTGATAACAAATCACTTTTTATTAACCGACTTCGAAAAAGAAGGCGGTTCTATGTTCGAATTTTTTTTTGAAGTAAGTAAGCACCGATTTCTCTGTCAGTTGTGGATCGATTTTCAAAATTCTTTTTTTATCCGAAAGAATATACTCCCGAGGTGGTCCCATATTTTATCGAAATTGCTTCAGCGCTTTTTGAAAAACTAAACAAAAACGAAAAATATGTATACATAGATGACGATGATTTGGTTTCCTCCAATTACGAGTATATTTAAATTCCACGTTCCATGTTATTGGGGTTTTGAGTTCTGGGGTATAACAACTAAAAAGTGAAAAATAAAAACTTTTTTTCAAAAAAAACAACCGACTTCCAAAAAAGAAAATAAGTAGGTACTTACTTACACTAAAAATTAAAAAATAACTTTAATTTCGGAAGTCGGTGTCAAATAACGAAGAAATAAAATACAAACACCGACTTCCGTAATTAAAGTCATTTTTTAATTTTTTGTGTAGGTATTTTCTTTTTTGGAAGTCGGTTGTTTTTTTCGTAAGAAAGTTTTTTTGAGTGTGAAATCATCAACTTTTCCCGCTCTTGGTGGAGCGGGAGGGCGTGTCAGACTCCAGTATCAGACTAACTAAACCCACCCACCCGAGTTTCTTCAGTTGCCTCACCCGCGACCCCGGCTGAACGTACGTTGTTTGTTATTTTGAACAATTTTAGCGCCACTTAAACCGTTTGGCTCTCATTCAATCCCGACAATTCTGAGAAACACTTTGAAGATTCCGTCAAATTCGTAAGCATTAGGCGGTAAGCATATGTAATTTTAATTGAGGATGCACTTTACCAGGTGAAGGGAAATGAAGCCAATAATCGACACAATGCAGTGGCAAAGAGCCAAGTCATCATCTGCCTAGCCTTTTCCCAACTACCTTGGGGTCGGCTTCCAGTCTAACCGGATGCAGCTGAATACCAGTATTTTACATGGAGCGACTGCCTATCTGAGACCTCCACAACCCAGTTACTGGGTATTACGATACTCCTTGGTAAGACTGGTTGTCAGACTTTCGGGCTTCTGACGACCCGTAACGACTGTCAAAGATCCACGATTGACAGCCGGGACCAACGGCTTAACGTGCTTTCGGAGGCACGGAGGAGTCTCGGTATGTAAAGATGGTCACCCATCCATGGACCAACCCCGGCAAGCGTAGCTTAACCTGATGGATCGATCCGTGCGGCTGTTATTACTTTAGCCACGAGCTCCTCCTGCAGCTCCTGGCAAAGAGCCAAGTAATACTGAGAAAATGCAAGTGCTTTTATTTACGTCATTACTTACGCGCACAACGTCTAAATTATTGGTATACGATAGTTTAGTGTAGTAATTTGTCTATCTGCTTCGTGCGATTTAACACCTTATTATGGAACGGATAATCTTATGTCCACGTGTTGGAACGAACATTAGAGCTAAATTAATGTAATGTGTTAAATAGGTATTGGACACTTAATTTTTTTTATTATTTGTATCAACTTTATCGGAAATCAGCATTTTTCAAATCTGTTCAAAATTGAGTAAGTTAGAAATCATTCAAATCTGGTGGAAGCGGAAACTGTCAAATAACAGAAAAACTAAAAAAAAAAGTAAAGCAACCGACTTCCAAAAAAGAAAATACACTAAAAATTAAAAAATAACTTGAATTTCGGAAGTCGGTGTTTGCATTTTATTTCTTCGTTTTTTTACACCGACTTCCGAAATTAAAGTATTTTTTTTAATTTTTAGTGTATTTTCTTTTATGGAAGTCGGTTGTTTTTTTGGAAAAAAATTTTTTTGTAGTAATTGGAGAAAACAAAAATGTCATCCAGATATACGCATTTTTCGTTTTTGTTCAGTTTTTCAAAAAGCGCTGAAGCAATTTCGATAAAATTTATATGGGACTACCTTGGGAGTAAACTCTTTCGAATAAAAACAAAATTTGGAAATCGGTCCACAACTGACGGTGAAATCGGTGGACATACTTACATAAAAAAAAAAAAATACATACAGTCGAACATAGAACCTCCTCCTTTTTCGAAGTCGGTTAAAAAGGTGTTGTTTGTTGTTTCTTATTAAAGGAGAGTACTCTATTGTTAAACGGGAGTTAGTTAATGTGATTGCTTGAATGTCTTTTCAATAGCCAATCGTAAACCATCACTTAACTTGCGATTAATTTGTGACTCGTCGATAGTCACTTCTTTCCGGAAACTAGCTGTAACTAATGTATCTGCCTTTCGCCAAACGCCACAAATAAAATAAAACCTCAAATTACCCATTATTGCTGGAAAAAGGATTACTAATGGTAACACAGAACTACGAGTATATCACATATTACAGGCTTTTTTTTGGCGGGATTTTCTCGAGTGTAGTTCAGTATCTGTTTTAATTATTTGCTTATTGATTCCTAGTGGATATTGTGATGTAAAATTGGTGTAGTTTTGTGTCTCAAGTGTCTACGCAACTGGATAATATGTGGAATCATTGAAACAGGCACGATCTCGGTAAAATGGAGCTGAGAATTTTATTTTAGTATTGACTACCTCAGCGAAGTTTGCCGAGAAGGCTTACTAGACACGTTTGTTGCCAAATACTGCAAAATACATTAGAATGTGTTGCATCTGCATTCTAATGGAAAAATAAATGTTTTTGCACCTAATTACTATGTATCCGACTGAAAGATTTGAATCTATGGTCATGAATAAAAATTAATTAAAAAATATCACATATTACACTATATCTCAATAAGACACAAATTGTTGTATTAATGCAAAAGTTTTTAATAGGTAGACAAAAATACAACTTAGGTACAAAATGCACAACATTCAATGTAGCTTATTTACTAACTTATTTTAATTTTAAAAATGGCAGTCCAAGCCTATATTACGTTATTTACTTACATGGTCAATACATTGGCACAAAATTATTTATCATTCGTTTCTATATCAATTTACAGTAAAGAAAAGGATCAGAGGGTAAAAAGGCATCGAGGAGATAAATTAATAGGAAAAAAATTGCTAGTTTTATAAAAAAAAAAATGCCTGATCCGTTTACTTAGTTCGAGGCTGCGAAATTTGTTATTTTTGACTATAGTTTTGAAAACTTAGTTTCAAATGGGGTCCCTTATTGTAGTATGATGCTGTACAAACTGACCTAATTTTATGAATCAATAACTAATTTAGGTGCAGACCTATTATATATTTTGGCAGATGACAAAACAGGAATATTTTAAATATTCGTCAGTGATGAGAGCCAAGATTACAAAATGGGTAGTTTCTTGCTTAGGTACTATAGTATTTTTTACATAAATACATCGAAATTTTAGCACCAAACACAACATAAAGGCACTTATGTATAACACTTGGTTTATATAAAATAATTTATTTTATCTTATTACAAAAACTACAAAACACCAACCTTGTGCATTGATTTTATTATTTATTTGTAGGAACAGAAGTTTACAGAAGAAGTAAGTACGAATGGTGTCCAAAACAGTTCGGTGAGATTCTGCTGATATTATGCTGTTATATAAAGTTAATTTTTTACATTAGTTCTGCTTTTCAGTTCTCTAGAAGTATTCAGATAAAAATAATTTAGTTATTTTAATTAGCATCTTGCCGCTACATAATAATTATAATTAGATGAGTAAGCAGGCGGCGTCCTATTTGTCATTTAGTATTAGAATATAATTTTACGATTAAGTACACAATAAGACATTGATTATACGCGATACATATTCAAGTTAATGAAGCAAAGAGCTTAAGTATTAATTAATTATTGTACACATTTTATTTATTAAGTTATTTATTAGTTCAGTATAATATGTATCTAAATTGTAATTAAATAATAAAAATTATTTATTACTTAATCACAATAAACCTAGTACCTTGTGTGCGAGTCCATGGCTGCACCGCAAAGAAATGGTGATAATTAGGTATGTAGCCAGATAACGCGAAAATCACCTGCATGAGATAAAACATAGCTTGCGAAATATATGCCGAGCTCTTCGAAGAATACAGGCCTAATACCATGAAACTTGAAGATTAACCTAGCTTTTCAATAGAATTGTCTTTTGAGAAGAAGATTGATTTATAGCTCTGTCGACAAGTTAAAACCATTATGAAAAATGCCAGTGTGTCGTACGTTCATAGTTAACATTATGTTATACTTCATATTAAAATTATCATACCTACACATCTACTAAGCATAATTGTAAAATATTATACATTTATAAATTTCAATAAAAAGCACCTCGAAAACATCAATTCTAACATCAAATAAATTTTAATCATCGCATCCTCCGCCACCCGAATCACATCCACCCGAATCACATCCACCCCCAGAATCGAAACCTCCGCCACTGTCGTGACAAGTTGAAGTATCGTGGCTACTGGTGTGATGGGTTCCTGAATCGTGATTGCTGCTCGAGTGATGAGTCGATGAATCGTCATGACCACTCGAATGATGCGTCCCTGAGTCGTGTCCCCTCGAATGATGAATCCCCGAGTCGTGATGACCGCACGATTGTTTAGTCCCTGAATCGTGTCCATTCGAATGATTAGTTGATGGATTGTAGGCATCATTCGAGTTTGACATCAAGTCTTGAGCGGGCTCACTAAGATGACTGCCAACTCCAACATGCGTAAGTTGAGGCGAAAGGCTGTTAATGCCCCAATCATCATTATCGTCATTGTCATAATAACTGCCTGTGGAGTTAACGTATCTCTTGTTATAGATCCTTTGGTTCCTAGAGCTCTCCCTGGGTTTGTCTTCACAGCAGTCGTTCAAGCAGCTCGCGCAGCAATCACAACAACTTTCGGTACAGTTTTTGATTCCTTGGCAACACATTGACAGAAGTGTGCACACGAATAAACAACACCCTTTTTTGTTTCTTGTGTGGAAACAGCAATCGTCATGCTGTTCACTGTCTATCCTGTGTATCCTCGGTGCGTTATCAGAATTATTGCCCTCCGTCATTGCCGTCGGTTGATACGGTGAAGTGGCCGACGGTTGGGCAGATATCACATGCGACATTTTGTTGTTTGTTTGGCACTGCACTTAATTTATTCTATGTCTGTACCTACGTCTGGCCCCTTCCAACATGACGTAACCGCTCGAAATATCCTGATAGGTTTGTTATTATAGCGATATATCCCTTGTAAACTCACAGTTTTGTTAAAAGTCCTTTGATGAACTCTAACGTCAATATTGTTTACTTTTTATATCACTATATAAACACATTTATCAAAAGTACAGCCCTAAAAACTGGTAAACAATGTCATTTTGTCCTTCAAGCCCTAATGTATTGTAAACACGTTTTTCAATTAATACGTTATTCCAAACGTATTGTCCGACACTGAGGTATAATAATACTGGACGGGAATAGCCACGCTACTAGGCTATTGCTAAACTAGTACACTTTATCCGTGGGTCGCACTCACACATTGAATCACTAACTGTGAACGGTCTGACTCATGCCACGCGCTAAACAAGACTGTGCTATGCTCTACTGTTTTACCAAATGTGTTGGAGAACCGAATCGGTTTGTAGTAGGTACTTACGTGGCAGATGTATTACCTATTTTATTGAATTTTAGGAACGAGGGGAGCAGGCAAATAGTCTGGTTATCTTAACTTGCTTGCTTTATAACACTTTACAGTAATTTGTTTAATGTAAACTTGAGAGTACAAGGACAGAACCCAAGTTACTTTTTGGTTTATTTTTGTCAATATAACTAAGTAGGTAATCATCATGCTCCCTATATGTCTTTGTCGCTATCATTTATCCACATACATGTAAGCCTAGTCAACGAAACGTATTAACTGCTAAGTGCCCATAATTATACACACATACACAAAGTTTCTAAATGGTGTTGAATAGCTAATGACGTCATAGGTATTGTGGAATGCAGTTTGTTTAATACAGCTAATTGGACTTCATTAAGAACAATGGAGGCTTCTCTCTTCTTCATACTGTAGCGCAAATTGCATTGTTAATCAAGTAAAATGTGGTAATTTAAAATCAACTCTTGCAACACCGAATTGGAACTGTCAAAATCAAGGTCATTGCTCTTATAGCCGAAATAAAGGCGCCACGATATCCAACATGAATTTTTATGGCATTTATATAAATAGTACCTATGTATGAACTAAGTACCTGTATAAGAATATTTTGCAACAAAACTGTGACAAGTAGGTACCTACCTACTTTTTGCTTTAGCTTGTGCGTTGTTCTCTTTGACCCTTATCCTCTATACCTGTAGCGGCTTTAGCCTTTAAATAGGTGCTCATTAACTATTTGTATATGAAAATAAAAGGCTTATTTTATTAAAACGATTTTATTAACTATTGTATAAGTAATCATAATATAATCGCTCACACTCATTAATTCATTACGGTAGCCAATAAAACCGCCATCCGCCTGTCCCAAACCGCCACTTATATAGGTAGGTATGGTTGTAAAACATGTTTTTGTCAATTAAGTAGGCAAAGGGTACATATTTTTAGGGTTCCGTAGTTCTTAGAAGGTTATGGAACCCCATAGTTTCGATTTGTCCGTCTGTCCCTCCGAGGCATAGCCAGCATAGCGTAGAGACTGTTGGTACTAGAGAGCTGCAATTTTGTATAAACGAGAAACTGAACAAAAACGAAAAATACGTAGACCTAGATGACGTTTTTGTTTTCTCCAATTACAAGTATGTTTAAATTCCACGTTCCATGTTATTGGAGTTTTTAGTTCTGAGGTATAACAACTAAAAATTGAAAAATAAAAAACTTTTTTACAAAAGTAAAAACCGACTTCCAAAAAGAAAATACACTAAAAATTAAAAAAATAACTTTAATTTCGGCAGTCGGTGTCAAATAATAAAGAAATAAAATACAAACACCGACTTCCGAAATTAAAGTTATTTTTTAATTTTTAGTGTATTTTTAAAGTTTTTTTATTTGACAACATTGGTCCACTGGTTAGTACAACAAACAAAACGTATCAACGTAAGGTTAGTATTAATTAAGTAAACACAATTATAATTTATCCCTGCCGCACGAGCAACCTGACAGCGTGTTATAATAGTGGTGCATCGTGCTGTTCAGCTAGGGTTTTCAAAATACTGTTGCTGCTAGCCCTTTTTTTGTGGGGTGGGAAATCATCCAATGACATCTCCCGCTCTAGGGTGGAACGCTCCCGTTCCGTGTCAGACTCTTATTGACTAAAACCCACCCCTGTTCCTTCCCTGCCCTGAGTGCCCAGGGGCGAGGTAACTCTGTTTCGAATTTATCCTCAACCCCTGGGCAGGCATCGGCCATGACGGGCCCCGTCATGAATGCTGACAACTTTTTGAGGCGCGCGTGGAACACTACGCGCCGTCGACTCTCGGGCCTGGTGCTGATCGGACAGCGAGCTACCCATTACTCGCCATCTGCAGGCCCGGGTCTACGGTGGCCGGAGATCGTCTCGCGACGTCCTCTGCCTAGGGCGTCTCCTGCGGCGGCTGCTGCTGAGGGCGTGAGGGCAAGTCTGTTGTTGTTGCCCCTCCCTCACCTGTTCCGCCTCCTCCTTCGCGAGCATTACTGCTTCGTAGAAAAGGAGACTGCTTCCCATTCCCTCTCGCTCCGTACCATGGCCTGGACCAGGGCCGCGCGCGAGATGTCGCTGCCACTTATCGCCTCCACGAGGACATAGCGGGGCTCCGCCCAAGCGGGGCAGATCTCCACCGTATGCTCCACCGTGTCCTCTAAGCGCTCCTCACACTGGGGACACCCGGGCGTTTCCCTCCGCCTTATCCTACACAGGAACCTCCCGAAACTTCCGTGTCTGTAGGGTGAGGACTTGCGCCAGGCGGAAGGTGAGGACGCCGTGGCGCCTCTCTAACCACTCCTCAAAGAGGGGCACTACCACCGCAATAGTGGCGTGCCCAGCGCTGGCTTGCGACAGTCGATCTCTCCATGTCGCCATAAGATCCTGCTGGAGCTCTGTTTGCCAAGCCGCGAGGAGTCGCGGCAGCGGAGTTTCGCCCCTGCGTTTCGCCTCATCACGCCACTCATAAAGGTGCGCGAGGACCTTTGCCTCCAGATCCCATGGTGTGCTGCTAGCCCTCATTAGCTTATTAAGGCGCAGTATCTAGTATCCAAAGTAGTAAGCAAAAGTACCAAAAACGGCCGTTTTTGACACTTTTGCTTACTACTTTCGATACGAAACACTTTGAATCCTGTTTTAACAACGTAAAAATACCTTATCCTATTTGTAACAAACGCAACATAGGATTCTTTAATCTTTATTTTCTATGCTAAGATACGATTTTTTATTCAATGAGGGCGCCACTTATGGGGAGGTAGGCCCTTAAGGATGCGGTCTCCTTCCTCATAATAGCATAGAAGTCGTCAGTTAAATCCGTTGGTCCTGCGCCTGATCTCTCCCCGGTCGTGTCGGATTGCCGTCCCATCGGACTATGAGAGTAAAGGCACAAACTGAAGGAGTCCACCTTGTTTGCGCACACGCTTGTGTACTATAATATCTACTGCGTAGGTACTTGGCTAATCACCGCTGAGCATGGCCCCCGTGATCGAAATTATTTATTTCATATTAACTATGCCTTTTTCAGCAGTGATGGTGGCCCAGTAGTAATAGCAGCGACTTACTAGCTGTAAGTCGTGGATTTGATGAATCCAAGGCAGCCGTTTTACTGTGTAAATTATTTCATCATCATTGCTTTCAAAACGGTTAAGGGAAAAATCGAGCAGGAGGAAATGAGGAAACCGGCATGTCCTAGAACCAAGAATTCGAAGACTTGTGACACCTACCAATCTGCACTGAGCCCACTTTGTGGGTCCCAGCAGTACCTACAAACATTAAAAGGCTGTAACAAAGCGGTGTTACAGCCTTGTTGATTTTCTGATCTCCATTCCAAATTACATTCTTTCTTGCCTAGTTTTCAATTTAAAATTCAAATATTCCTTGCCTTCTCTGTCTGGACACTTGTTTTTCATTTTAAAATCGGTAAGTTCGGATTGAGCTGCCGAGCTGGAAGCTCTATAACATTGTCATTTCCTTCAGCAACTGACAGTTACTAGTTTGCAAAATAAAAGTGATATAAAAAAAATTATTAAAAGATAAATCTTAATACACGTTTTTAAAAATTTCTGATTCTTCTAAAGCAAGAGGGGAAAAGACAGGGTCTACTGGCAGCACTGCTGACTTAGAAACACTGCACTACCTAAATAATAAAGATATCAACATAAATAGCATAAATGCTTAACCTACAATAAAAAAAATAATTTCAAATATAACGTCTCTAATAACGCCTGTTTGCCAAGTTCTGCCACTCTTCTGATTTTGTGGTATGATTACGAGGCCTCATCGATGATAAATGAGTGATAAAATGTTTGAAGAACTGGTATTACTAAGTCTCAACCTCTTAGGCACTGAAACTCACCGGTGAGTTTGACAAAAAAAAAATATTTAAGTGAAAAAAAAAAAATCGGCTGTCAACCCGGGTTGTCGTCGGGGTTCAATTTGACAACCCGGGTTTGTCCGCTGGGGCTGAAGGGTAACTAAGGTATAAAGAGTCATACAATTCTTTTAAAAATTATGAAAAATTGTTATGTGCCGCAAATGATATAAAAAAAAATTTACTCTTATTTTGCAAACTGGTAACTGTCAGTTGCTGAAGGAAATGACAATGTTATAGAGCTTCCAGCTCGGCAGCTCAATCCGAACTTACCGATTTTAAAATGAAAAACAAGAGTCCAGACAGAGAAGGCAAGGAATATTTGAATTTTAAATTGAAAACTAGGTAAGAAAGAATGTAATTTGGAATGGAGATCAGAAAATCAACAAGGCTGTAACACTGCTTTGTTACAGCCTTTTAATGTTCGTACTGCTGGGACCCACAAAGTGGGCTCAGTGCAAATTGGTAGGTGTCACAAGTCTTCGAATTCTTGGTTCTAGGACATGCCGGTTTCCTCATTTCCTCCTGCTCGATTTTTCCCTTAACCGTTTTGAAAGCAATGATGATGAAATAATTTACACAGTAAAACGGCTGCCTGGATTCATCAAATCACGACTTACAGCTAGTAAGTCGCTGCTATTACTACTGGGCCACCATCACTGCTGAAAAAGGCATAGTTAATATGAAATAAATAATTTCGACCACGGGGGCCATGCTCAGCGGTGATTAGCCAAGTACCTACGCAGCAGATATTACAGTACACAAGCGTGTGCGCAAACAAGGTGCACTCTTTCAGTTTGTTCCTTTACTCTCATAGTCCGATGGGACGGCAATCCGACACGACCGGGGAGAGATCAGGCGCAGGATCAACGGCTTTAACTGACGACTTCTATGCTATTATGAGGAAGGAGACCGTCGTATCCAAAGTAGTAGGCAAAAGTACCAAAAACGGCCGTTTCTGACACTTTTGCCTACAACTTTGGAAACGAAACATTCTGAGACCTGTTTTAACAACGTAAAAATACTTTATCCTCTTTGTAACAAACGTGACGTTGGATTCTTTAATATTTATTTTCTATGCTATGTTACGATTTTTTATTCAATGAGGACCCCACTTGGCCGGTAGTAGACCCTTAAGGCGCTGTTAGCTGCTAACGACCTTGAGTGGTTAAATTGCGTGTTCTCCGCTGAGCTCACGTAACGCGTCGTATGTCCACCCAGTAATAGGACTCGCCCATCAAAGAGCGCTGTCCGAATTTAGAAGTATTTTTAATTTATTACACATAAAAAAAACAAGTATTAAACTAAAACACTGAGACTAAATTATAAATAATTAAATGATCTTTAAAATGGTGAAGATTTCATAAACATACGCTTTATAGGTTTTGCGTGATTCTCAATTTTTTATCCGCGTTAGACATAACTTTACAAATTAATTACACTACGTTATAAAAATATAATTTCAAATATTCTTAGATCAAATTACGAAGGAAATTGTCTAAAGTAACATATTTTCTTTTCAAAGAAATAAGACAAGTTCGTTTACACGTGATGTTCAATTAAAAACCATTAAAAGTCGTATAATTGCGCCTTAATAAACAGAATGAGGGCTAGCAGCAACAGTATTTTGAAAACCCTAGCTGAACAGCACGATGCACCACTATTAAAACACGCTGTCAGGTTGCCCGTGCGGCAGGGATAAATTATAATTATGTGTGCTTAATTAATACTAACCCTTAGTTGATAAGTTTTGTTTGTTGTACTAACCAGTGGACCAATGTTGTCAAATAAAAAAACTTTTTTACATAAAAATGGAACAGACTTCCAAAAAAAGTGCAAAATAACTTTAATTTCGGAAGTCGGTGTTTCTGGTTTTGTGTCTTTGTTTTTAGACACCGACTTCCGAAATTAAAGTTATTTTGTACTTTTTTTGGAAGTCGGTTCCATATTTTTGTAAAAAAGTTTTTTATTTTTCACTTGTTAGTTGTGGTTCCCCATTAAACTGTGTTAACAATTCATAGAAATACGATAGCAGCAATCGCGGTTGATTTGCTGTCAATTTTTGAAGAGTTCCGTTGTCAGTCTTCGAAACCCATCATCAGATCTACATATATGAAATTTAAATGGGATCATTTCGGAACAAACCCCTTTCGAACAAAAATTAAAAATAGAATTTTGCAAATCCATCAATATATGACGGAGTTATGCCCGAACATACATAAAAAAAACCGAATTGATAACCTCCTTCTTTTTGAAGTCGGTTAAAAATAAAACATATTATTATTATTATTTACGTGCTTTCCGAGGCACGGCACACCACCAACTTCCAAGCTCCGGGCTGTTACAGAGTAATTCCAAGTAAAACGTGTGTAACAAGTGGAAACCGAAACCAAGACCTCACGCTCTGCAGTCGTGCTTCCAACCACGAAACCAACGGGAATGAAATAGCCATCACGTAGACCATAGCAAATACAGCAGGTAGTGGGACAAATCACGTACCTCCAACGTGTTTGATTAGACCTGCGCGAATTAACTTTACCTACGCATTAAATTACTGTAATGCCTCATTTCTACACTTTGAAAATCCCAGTATTTATTATTAATAGCTTAGCTGTAAAAATTCCTCAATACCTTGGCTGATGTAATTTTTGACGTCATTTTCATATTATTTTCCCGTTAGTAAATTAATATATTAATCTAGTAGCTTCTTCTGGCATCCTGTACGCACGACGCCATATTAAGGTGCTATTAACTGCCAATGACCTTGAGCGGTTAGCTTGCGTGTTCTGTGCTGAGCCAGGACTCGCCCATCAAGGAGCGCTGTCCGAAATTAGACGTATTATTTATTTTATGCATAAAACAACAGGTATAATCTTTAAAATGGTGAAGGTTTCATAAAAATACGCTTTATAGTTTTTGCGTGATTCTCAATTTTTTATCCGCGTTAGACATAACTTTACAAATTAATTAAACCATGTTATTAAAATATAATTTCAAATATTCTCAAACCAAATTACGACGGAAATAGTTTAGAGTAACATATATTTTTTTCAAAGAAATAGGACTAGTCGTTTAGACGTGATGTTAAATTAAAAACCACTAAAAGTCGTTTAACCGCGCCTTAAATAGCAAGGTATATTTTGCTACATTTCTAGTATATGTTGGTGTCTTTTTGACAGGGTTTTTGTACAATAAGAGGTCAGTTAATGCTGGAAAAATATAGGTTGAACGTCGTTGTATGTAGACACACTTTCATCTGGACCTCTTTAGATGGTTTAGAACTCATGAGTCATGACATGACATCACTTCACTACATATTAAGTCCCCCGCCGCGTTTGTACGCGATAAACTCAAAAACTACTGAACAGATTTTCATACGGTTTTCACCAATACCCCTGCGTGTTTCCACTGCGAGGATCGCCCAGAGGACACGGTGGAGCATACGGTGGAGAATTGCCCCGCCTGGGCAGAACACCGCCGTGTCCTCGTGGATGCGATAGGCGGCAGCGACCTCTCGCGCCGTGCCCTGGTTCAGGCCATGGTACGGAGCGAGAGGGAATGGGGGGCCGTCTCCTCCTTCTGCGAAGCAGTAATGCTCGCGAAGAGGGAGGCGGCACACGTTAGAGAGACTCAACAGAGGCAGAGTTGCCTTAGCGCCCTCAGCAGCAGCCGTCGCAGGAGACGCCAGGGGCTGCGAGACGATCTCCGGCCACCGTAGACCCGGGCCTGCGGACGGCGAGTAGTGGGTAACTCGCCGTCCGATCAGCACCAGGCCCGAGAGTCGACGGCGCGTAGTGTTCCACGCGCGCCTCAAAGAGTTGTCAGCAAAGGACGGGGCCTGCCACGGCCAATGCCTGCCCGGGGGTGGAGGATAAATTCGAAAGAGTTACCTCGCCCCCGGGCGCGTAGGGCAGGGAGGAACAGGGGTGGGTTTTAGTCAGTAAGAGTCTGACACGCCCTTCCGCTCCACCCTAGAGCGGAAGAAGTCATAAGATGATTTCCCACCCCCCAAATGTACCCGAACAAAGCCGCGTGTCGCTAGTTATAATAAAATAAAATAAATAAACACCGATTCGAGTTTATAATTTTCAGATAGATTTTAGAACGGCTGTCAGGCCGATATAGGCGCGTGTATTTTAATAATTATGTAAAAGTAAAATTAACAAGTCCTATAGATTCGTTACGCGATTTTTTTAAGTTTCATATTTATACAGGTTGTAACGGAAAGGTGTGGTCATATTTAGAACTGCATCTGCCCATCAATATGAACAACTTTATTCAAGAAAACAAGAGGAAATTCTCAAAAAAATTTTTTACCTCCCATACAAATATTGATCAGCTGATGATAACTTTGTATGGAAAGTCCAATTTTTTTTTGGAAATTTCCATTTTTTTCTTAGAGAAAGTTGTTCAGTTCCATGGGCAGAACCGGTTCTTAAAATATGACTACACCTTTCTGTTACACCCTGTATAATGCAACTGTGTAGGTAAGTACCACTTCAAGTTCCTAAACGTACCTAAATTGTAATGTAATATTACTTTTTTCGTGGTGTAGTCACTAAGTTCTATGTTAGTTAATTTGCTGCGCCCTAACAGGGTCATATAGGTATCCATTAAGGCGCAGATATACGACTTTTAATGATTTTAAATTGAATATCACGTTTAAACGACTAGTTTTATTTCTTTGAAAAGAATATATGTTACTCTAGACAATTTTTTTCGTAATTTGATATATGAATATTTGAAGTTATATTTTTATAACATAGTGTAATCAAATTGTAAAGTTATGTCTAACGCGGATAAAAAAATTGAGAATCACGCCAAAACTATTAAGCGTATTTTTAAGAAACCTTCACCATTTTAAAGATAATTTAATTATTTATGTTTTAGTATACGTCTTTTAGTATAATACTTGTTGTTTAATGTATAGGTAATAAATTAATAATGCGTCTAATTTGGGACAGCGCTCCTTGATGGGCGAGTCCTATTACCGGATGGACAGAATACGCAAGCTAACCACTCAAGGCCGTTGGCATATAACTTCGCTTAAGTTATGACTATCTGTGTATGAATGTCTATATTGTGTGCAATAAATAATTAAATAAAATAACCCTTTTATAATTATCTTCGTTCCTCACGGTACCTACCAACGCTCGTTAATTAATTTATTATATACATATTTAAAATGTGCGATGTTTTCCTGTTTTTAATGAATCATTGTGGTTTATTAGATGAATTTAGAACGGTGTATGCTTATGCGACCATTGTTCGCATGAAATAGCTGCTTTGATGTTTGCGTCAATTCGATTTAGGCATTTACATACCTACCTGTATTAAGGCGGAGATTCCCTAAAACGGTCAAAAAGGTGGTTTTTTAAAGCAGTATATCTCTTAAACCGTAGGTAAATAATTTTGACAAATAAAAAAAATCCCTCCATTTACAATTATAATCATATTATAAAAAAAAACAAAAAAAAAAAAAATCAAATGCTAAACTGCATCCAGTGATGGATTATTTTTTATAGATTTATAAATCGATAAAATACTTCATATTTTGCAATAAATTGCGAGCATATGTCGTATCGCATCTCTTTCTTTTCTATGCAGTCCGATAGTGACCGGCTTTAGGTCATGTCTCGGCCTTTATGAGCCGCCCCGTTGGTCTCGTGGTTCGCATGCGTGACTACCGAGCGGTGGTGCTGGGTACGATTCTCAAGTTGGTGAAAAACCGCAGGAGATGCTCCGAGCGTCGGAAGACTCCCGGCCACCGCAGGCGCGGGCTTGCGGACGGCGAGTAGTGGGTAGTTTGCCGTCCGATAAGGACCAGGCCCGAGTCGATGGCACGTAATGTTTCACGCGCGCCTCAAAGAGATGTCAGCAAAACTGACGGGGTCCGCCAGGACCAATTTTTAGTCAGTAAGAGTCTGACACGCCCTTCCAAAGAAAAGAATATGCAAGTGCATTTATTTACGTCACTTACGCGCACATTGGTCTAAATACGATACTTTAGTTAAGTTTGTCTATACGCTTCCTACGTTTTAACACCATAGTTTGGAACGGATAATCTTAGGTCCAGGAGCGGCAGAAGTCATTGCATGATTTCCCACCCAAAAAAAAAGGTCAGTGAAAAAGCGGGAGGGATTTTGTTTTTCCATTAGGAATTTTTCAGTAGCCACCTGATCTTCCTCGGCCGTACCATTGGACTATGAGAGTAGAGGAGTAAAGTACAGAGAGTGCAACTGTGTTTGCGGACTATAATTCCTCCTAAGTACTTGCCGCACGGGTCGTTCCATCAGGTTAAGCTACGCTTGCCGGGGTTTGTCCATGGATGGGTGACTATCTTTACATACCGAGACTCCTCCGTGCCTCGGAAAGCACGTTAAGCCGTTGGTCCCGACTGTCAATCGTGGATCTTTGACAGTCGTTACGGGTCGTCAGAAGCCCGAAAGTCTGACATCCAGTCTTACCAATGGGTATCGTATTATCCAGTAACTGGGTTGTGGAGGTCAGATAGGCAGTCGCTCCATGTAAAATATTGATATTCAGCTGCAACCGGTTAGACTGGAAGCCGACCCCAAGATAGTTGGAAAAAGGCTAGGCAGGCAGATTGACTTGGCTAATCTCCATTGAGAATGTCAACCATGGCCGGAATTCGGTCGATAATTATACGAAAAAAACCGGCCAAGAGCGAGTCGGACTCGCGCGCAATGGGTTCCGATCAAATCTTGTTTTTTCAGGTTTTATAGGGTTCCGAACATCCGAATGTAAAAACGGAACCCCTATAGGAGCCGTCGTGCGGTGCGTCTGTCTGTCACAGCCAAACTACGAATCTACTCGACCGGTTGAGTTGAAATTTGGTACACCCATGAATATCAGTTCTGTGACCCAAACACTAGAGTCCGACCGAAACTGGTTTTCCGGCCGAAACCGAAACCGAATATTCGGCCGTGGCTTCAGTTTAGGCCGAAACCGAAACTCACGTGGTCAAGTATAAATTCCTTAAAATACTGAAATTTGGTGCATTTTACCCATTATTCTGCATTAATTAGGACATGAAATGGAAACACAGTAGGTATAATAATTTTGTTGTAATAATTTATTTAATATAATATAAAAAATATTCATAAAATTTTTATTCATTTTTCAAATTAAGTTCTCATAGCAAAATGTTTATCAGTTATCAATAATCAAATCACTAATTATTAACGAAGTTAGGCAAGAGTGTACGACAACTTCCGAAATCAGTTTCGGTTTCGGCAAAAGTTTCGGCCGAAACCGAAACTGCCGCCGAAACTTGATTTTTGGCCGAAACTCGGCCGAAACCGAACTTTCGGTCGGACACTACCAAACACGAACCTGTAACGTAAATAAATGAATTTGGAATATGGGGGGTCACTTTGGGGGTGAAAATCAGAAAATTAAAAAAAAAAGTTTTAAAATTGTAATGTGATACATATTAAATGTAAGGATTTAAAATATATTTTTTTCATAATTTCAAACTTTGTTTCAAGTTTTTAAGTTACTTGAGAAAAAACTTTTTTACAAAAAAAACAACCGACTTCCAAAAAAAAATACACTAAAAGTTTAAAAATTACCCCTTATCTCCAAAACCACTAGGCCCAAAATTTTGAAAAAAAAAATACTGAATATATGTAGTTCTTTACATAAAGATTAAATAACTTTAAAACTATTAATTTTAAAATAATGAAAAAGATACGTCCGAGACCCTCACCATTGTGCCCTTACATTTGATATGTCGTACGGTGCAGTTTAAAAAAAGTTGTTTTTTTTTTAATTTTCCAATTTTCATTCCAAAAGAGGCCCCCATATTACAATAACATTGATTTAGGATACACGTTCGTGTTTGGATCACAGATATTCATGTGTATACCATTCTGTCGGTCCAGCAGATTCGCAGCAAATTGGCTGTGACAGACGGACAGACAGACAGATACACGAGTGATCCTAAAAATATTGGACCTCCCATAATTTGATCAGCTGTTGATAACTTAGGTAAGTACGGAAAGTTCAGTTTTTTTTTGGAAAATGGCTATGAATTTACAAAATAATGTTGTTTATTTCCCTAGGCAGAAGCAGTTTCTAACTAAAATATGACCACGTTTTTCCTTTAAATCTTGTCTAAGTAGGTACCTATATTTATTGTACTAATTTATTTTCCTTTCCTCCTAGTATTCGTCGTTTCCAGGAATATGCTTTCGGCATGTGATTAGCGACCCGCCTTTGCTTCGCACGGTTTGACTTCACCAATCAATCAAGCTGCCCCCAAGCCATTTCCCAAATGTCTTGGGGTCGGCTTCCAGTCTAACCGGATGCAGCTGAATACCAGTATTTTAGATGGTGCGACTGCCTATCTGACAACCCAGTTACTGGGTAATACGATACCCCTTGGTAAGACTGGTTCTCAGACTTTCGGACGACCCGTAACGACTGTCAAAGATCCACAATTGACCGCCGGGGCCAACGGTTTAACGTGCTTTCCGAGGCACGGAGAAGTCTCGGTATGTAAAGATGGTCACCCATCCATGGATCAACCCCGGTAAACTTAGCTTAACCTGATGGATCGACCCGTGCGGCTGTTATTACTTTAGCCACGACCTTCACCAAAGATCGAAATTCCTGTGTGTCTGTGTTGTAGTTTACTACAAAGTTAGTTAACGAAAGTCCGCAGACATAAGGTCATAGGTCAGGTCAGAGCCACCCGACACCCGACCAGGAAAGCCTCGCCTCGAGCCGTTAGTATTCTTTGTATGGAGTACTATGGGTAGGTAAGTATACGCTCACTACATCAACTCCGGAGCGCCTCGCCCGCGGTCTGACCACGCGCGGACGGCAAGAAGATCACTCGGTCACCACCCGTTGCTCGCACGCTTGCCTTGCGTTGCCCACGCGCAGGTCCCGTATGGATCGCGCGCTGTGCATGTTTATACGTAAATAAGGTCCAGGTATCTAAATAAAGCGGGTTTTCAGAAAGGACGACACCACACACCAGACACCAGATGGCAGCACTGAGGCGTCAGGTCCAGACACCTGTCAAGACGCTTTAGATAATGTCAAAAATTGGCATTAGTTAAATTGACGTCGACGTCATCATTTTTCGTTTTCAAAGTAGAAGATCTGTTGCCTATGTGGCGCTGACTGGAGGCGTAAAATTACCTGATAACCCTTTTTAGACATTACTTACGATAAAAGAAAATGGTTGATTTCAATAAGGCTCAGGCTGCCTGAACATTGACGGGCGGTTTAAGTACCTATTAGATTAGCACCATTATTTTTAATCGCCATTCAGACCCCCCCCCCTGCCCGGGGGTTGAGGATAAATTCGAAAGAGTTACTGAGTCAGTAAGAGTCTGACACGCCCTTCCGCAACACCCAAGAGCGGGAGAAGTCATTGGATAATTTCCCGTTCCGTTATATTCTGTATTATCTGTGTAGACTAAAACCCACCCGTAACTATCACCTATGCCGCTGATAATATAATACTAGCTAAGCGTACAGATGCCTCATCCCATACAAAGAAACGGTACCGCCGTAACTAGGGGTTTTCGTCTGGCACAAGTAACTTTGTTCTTCGTTCGGGCCCGTCCTCCACACCTCGCTAGATGGTGTTAGCAGCGACGGCTTGCAAGCTGAATGAATTTACTTAAAGTTTTACCAAAATTATCTCACACATTGAGGAATTATTTTACAGTATTTTTGGCACTTCATAGCAGTGTTACTGTATCAAAATGTGTCACTGTTCAAATTTTTAAGAGGCGAATGGATACTCTAAAACATTAAACAGCAACATCTATTGTTACAAGATAGATGTCCAAGGATTCGTTCCAATAATCGTCTAAATTTGAATTACCTACCAGCCAAATATGCCACAATTTTATGCTTAGGGCAGTTTATTAAATAAGAAAATACAGTTTTTACTATATTTATTTTCAAAATATTAATATTACTTAGACTTCAATATGAAATCTATCGCCATACGCCATCTATTTTGATTTATTTGAACTAAATTTTCTTTGTACGAGATGAGACCCCGTGTCTACGGTGAAATGTTTCGGGTAAACCCGCGAAATTAAAATTTTCTCACGTTTTTTGCAATATGTAGGTCAGTGTCAGGTTGTATCTTGGTCATAATATGATTCATTTAAAACTAAAGTTAAATCTAGTCTCTGTTCGAAGGCATACTTACTATTCCATCAACGACGGTTTAGAAGATAAGAATAGTTGGTCGCTGTGTTGAACGCAATACAATGTACCACTTGATGTTCTTTCTCCATATATGGTTATGACAGATTATATGAGTTCATTTAATAATTGTTTACTCATTTTAGTGTGATGGCCCTAGTTTATCACTTGTGGCTTGGAACCACAGCCCTTTGATAGATTCTATCGTTGTACGTGTAAGCAAGCAGGCACACTATTTATGTATGGAGGCTTATTTAATTTGATTTAGTGTTTATGCTTGAGTTCGTTTTTAAAGGCATGAGTGTGGTAGCTAACAAGTGGCGGATAATTTAATTTTATGATTATATCTTAGACGATATATACCTTTATTTTTCTGTTTTACATACGTTACATACACATATGTTAAGATTGTTGCATATAGTTGTAAAGATTCAAGTTCTTCAAACTTATGGGCCTACCTCCCCATAAGTGGCGCCCTCATTGAATAAAAAATCGTAGCAAAGCGTAGAAAATAAAGATTAAAGAATCCTATGTTGCGTTTGTTACAAAGAAGCTAATGTTGTTCTCGCACAGCACACAGCACACCGCACACATCTCCGCTTTGGTGGAGTCCCGGCCTAACAGACAAATGTGTTGCTGGGGAGTTTGTTGGCCACTTCTTCTTCACAGCTAAAACACAAGGAAGTGGTGACGGGCGGGCGTTTTTGGGGGACTGTCTTTATGTAGAACTTTGACGTTCAAAAAGTGTTGGCTCTCAGCCTAGTTTGAATAAATGACTTTTGATTTTGATTCGCGGCCGTAGCAAGTATGTACCTATATATAGAATTATTATCATTAGAATCATCATTAAACGACTTTTGGAGTAAAAATCAAAACAGTTTTAGGGTCATTATTAGATCAATTTTTTGTTAACTCGACACAGGATGTATGTTTCTAGTATTTCTGGCAAATTGTAATTGAAACAACAATTTTGTAGATTGTCACAATGATGGTAATATATTTACTTAATTAAACATTGGTATATAAATTATAATTAAATTAACCAAGGTGCTGAACTCAGTATTCTAGGCATGGTTGCCAGAAAAAAAAACTTAGTCAGCTCCTTTGTTTTTTTTTAGTCCGTTCCAGGTAGAATTTGGCAACACTGACACACGCGTTAGTGTTGTATGGGAAGTACCGCGCATGTAAAATTATGCCTATGCTTACATGCTTATGCCTATTGCTCACATCATTGATCATTATATTCTGTACCCTAAATTAAGTGTCTCCTGCAATTGGGTACTTTTGAAAATAAATATTATTATTATTATAATGCTTGTTAAGCATAGGACGGTAAGAGCTTTGCTAACTATCGCTGACAAAGGGGAGAGGGGGTCTAAAATGACTAATACAAGCTTACGTAATTGTTTAAACGGCGTCTGAAAAGGATAATGAAAATACAGAAAATTACTGGGTAAAGTAATGTGTTTACGTCACCGTTTTTCGAATTTAGGTATAATTATTTGATGGCTTGGACAGCCCGTTTTGTTTCTGTGGTTTTGAATACCTACCAACCTGATAACGTCGTATATAAGTCAATACATGACAGTATACTTAAACATTCTTAACAAAATAGTGTCTGCAATATATTCAAGCCTGAACGGACAAAGTGAGATCAGGTTAAAAGTTTTGTAGCGTAACGTACCTATTGCATCCTCATTGCAAGACGCATAATGGGGGACAAGCAGAACTTTCCATCTGCGTCCCCGAAGTTTTAAGTTGCCACAAAATATAACAAATATAACGTTGGTGTTTGTAAAAGGACTTTAAATCCTGAAAGTTTGATTTGTGTGTGGAAGTGGAATCGAAGTCAAGTGTCGTAGAACCTCAAACACCAAGATGTCGCAAATTATATCGACGCAGCCCAAAGGAAAAGTTGACAAAGGAGCTGATGCGAAACCACCTCAGGATACACGAGAGAACGAACAGACATGTTTCTACTTTTGTTGCGAGCTGTTTTTCTGTGAAGACTTTCACCCTCCCAAGCCCAAGAAACCAGAACCGAAGAAGGATAAAAAAGGGAGTAAAGACGCCGAAACCAGTGCTTGGGTAGAACTGATGAACCGGTTGGCTAAGGAAAAAGAAGACAGTTAGGATTGTTGGGAGGTACTGTGATTGCGATGGTGGGGACTGTTGCGGTGGTATAGTGGTGATTTCAGCGGAGGCCATGAAGGTTGTGACTACCAAACAGATGTAATAACCAATTTCTCACAGGTTATGGCAACTTTAAGGGTAAATTATTTGCCTTCAAGCTTGTTGCCTCGCCTGATTGCGAATACAAACAATCCGCACATCATATCGTAAGGGAGTGACTCTTTGGCAAACTGAACGCAATATTATGTTGGATAGTATTCAGCCTGTCATTTTTTTTTTTGGATTTGTCTATTACACGGACCTTGTGGAAACTAGAACGGATTTCCGTGCGTTCATGCGTATTAGCCATAGAATTATAATCATTAAAATCATCAATACAACTGTCTCAGTTAGAATTGATTACAAATGTAAGTTTTTCATGAAATCATGACATTTGGCATCAATTCTAACTGAGAGAGATGTATTGATGGTTTCAATGATTATAATTCTATAAATACATACTTGCTACGGCCGCGAATCAAATTTTGACCAAGATACAACCTGACACTGTCCTGCAAATTGAAAAAACGTAAGAAAATTTGAATTTCGCGGGCTACCCTGGAGCATTCACCTTGTGTTTGCTAATGAGGGGCTTGATTAGTATTTTTAACCAGTGGTGCTTGGCAACTGGGCTTACCCCAGTTGTAAATACCCCCTTTGTGCCTAATGGCCAACCTTTATTCTGTCTCCCGCTTGATTAGGAATTAGAAAGTGGAAATTATGTTTTTCTTACGCCTCCGCTGTCTTTTCTGATTAATTTCGTTGCGGGACCCAAGACAATTTAATCGTTTCTTTGGGACTCGTCGAGCTTCATTGCCTCGGCTATCTTTTCTGGTGGTGACCACTGTTGATTCGGGTTTACAGAAGTTACAGTGGTTTGGGAATAGTGTGGCGGGCTTGTCCCAAACAAAAAAAGAGATATAATAACCTCTATGTCAGAATTGAGTATTTGTCAAACTCAACTTTTGCTTGAAAGCTTGTCAAGCTATGGCATTAAGGCCCTACTAACGGTCCAGTGGCGCCCTCATTGACTATAAAATCTTAGTATAGCACAGAAAATAAATATTAAAAAATCCAACTTCACGCAAGCTATGCTGCAAGAGATTTCATTAGAAATAAGCATTACTTACCTTTGTACATTTTTTTTTCTGTTTCATTCTTGTCTGTTCTGTGTACATAAATTGTTAAATAAATAAAAAATGACAAAGATAAAACGCATCAAAGTTCAAGAGTGGGGGCTGGTTATGTCACAGCGTGGTAAAAAGTGTAGCACGGCATGACGTCACGCGAAATTTGAACACACTGTATCGTCCTCATTTTTTTTATTTACGTGACAAAAGAGAAGATACGTGTCCAATATTTTTTGTTAATTTAACTGACGGAATAATTAAGATTTTTTTAGTAAAGAAGGTACTTACCCTATTATATAGGGTGACTGGTAATTAGTGACCGATACTTAAACACGTGATTGTACTCATGATAACAAACATCTTTCCCAAAGAAACATATAGTGAGACAGAACGGCGTCACGCGGCTAACAGCTGATAGGTCACAGGTGCGCGCTCGAATTTCATATGGCTGTTGTGTTATTGTGATAAAAGTGAATGAGAATAAAAAATATGATTCTTTGAGAAAGTTGTTTGTTATCATGAGTAGAATCACGAGTTTAAATATCGGTCACTAATTACCAGTCACCCTATATAATAATGTATTCAATTATCTCTATGTGTATACCTAATTGTAAATAAATAATATAAAATTTTCACAAAAACTTTATTTAAAGCGTAAACTTCTTAAAAAAATGCCCAACGTATCTTTTTTTTGGGTGGGAAATTATCCAATGATATCTTCCGGTCTGGGTGGAGCGGAGGGCGTGTCAGGCAGTCAGACTCTTACTGACTAAAACCCACCCTGTTTCTTCAGTTACTTGTGCCAGGGTCTTTCGAATTTATCCGCAACCCAATACCCAACGTACCTAACGTTGGGCATTTTTGGAATGAGGAAAAAGCACTGAACTCGCGTGACCTTAAATACATATACACCGTGTAACGGAAAGGTGTGGTCATATTTTAAGAACCGGACTTTGTCTAAAAAAAAAATAAAAATCCCGAAAAAAAATTTGGACTTTCTATACAAAACTATCATCAGCTGATCAATATTTGTATCGGAGGTAAATTTTTTTTTGAGGTTTTTCCTTAAAAAAATTGTTCATATCGATTTCCGTTACACCGTGCACGTTGAGCACTTTTGGGATGGGGAAAAAGCATTAAACTCGCGTGACCGTCACGCGAAGTTAAGTTTTCACTTCTGAGGTGCAGTCCTACCTGTCCGACTGTGTCCGCTCGTAAGTACAACGTACAACCTTGTTTTCATTTCGTCCAATGCTATAATAAATGAAGTTAATAGTACTGTCTACATTTTGTTTCATTGTGTGGTCACACTAGTCTATTTGCATAGGATTAAAAAAATAATATTATCTCAGCTAAGAGGGAAGAAATACATAATTTTAGATACCTATTACTTAGTAGAAACTTAGTACTAAAAGTTAAGTACACTAGACTTTCTGATATGCCTCTCGTCTAGCAGCTAGTACATGCACATATTATTATGTCAGTAGAGTTGAGGATTGAGGGACCAGTTTTAATAATCGCTATCTTCTAATTGTGTCGATATTTTGTTTCCATTTCTTGTTACAAAATGTCCTAAGTCTTTTACTAAAACTATACAGGGTGTAATAGAAAGGTGTGGTCATATTTTAGGAACTGGAAAAACTGAAAATTCCCAAAAAAAAAATTGGACTTTCCTTACAAAATTATCATCAGCTTATCAATATTTGTATGGAAGGTTTTTTTTTTTTAATTTGCTCAGGTTTTCTTGAAGAAAGTTGTTCATATCGATGGGCAGATGCAGTTCTTAAAATATGACCACACCTTTCCGTTACACCCTGTTTGTAGAAAACTTTTTTACAAAAAAAAACACCCGACTTCCAAAAAGAAAAATAGGTACTTACTTACACTAAAAATTTAAAAATAACTGATTTCGGAAGTCGGTGTTTGTATTTTATTTCTTCGATATTTGACACCGACTTCCGAAATTAAAGTTATTTTTAAATTTTAGTGTATTTTTTTTTGGAAGTCGTTTGTTTTGTAAAAAAGTTTTTTATTTTTCGCTTTTTTGTTGTTATACCCCAGAACTAAAAACCCCAATAACATGGAACGTGGAATTTAAACATTTGGAAAACACAAAAACTACATCAAGATATGCCTATTTTTCGTTTTTGTTCAGTTTCTCAAAAAGCGCTAAAGCAATTTCGATAAAATTTATATGGGACCACCTTGGGAGTATATTCTTTCGGATAAAAAAAGAATTTTGAAAATCGGTCCTCAACTGACGGAGAAATGCGCGGACATACACAAAAAAAAAAAAAACATACATACAGTCGAACATAAAACCTCCTCCTTTTTCGAAAGTCGGTTAAAAAGAAAGATTTTATTTATTAGATTCGGTAATATTCACTAAAATATTTATCTTTCTTGTGTGGAATGAGGGACCACAGTTTAGTCGTTATATATTTTTTTATCTTTGATGCTCTGTGGTCTGTTTTTAGTAAATATCTTTACAAATTCTTTACTAAATATCTGTAGTCACAATACCTTAATTTTTCAGATACTTGCCGAGATCTGGTTGATAGTCTGTGAGGACAGGGACCGCACTTTAAGGGCTGTAATTTTTAATATATTTTACTACAAATTCCCAGATTTGTTCTACAATTGTTTTAAGTCTACTACTAAATTCTACGATTTTTTTGCGAAATAACAGTGTGGTCCCTCAGTTCACACACACAATCATTTAGCTCCCGTGCGAAGCCACTGTCGCTAGGGAAACCATATAATACTAGAGGTAAACAATAAAAAACAACAGACTGACTTTCCAAATATTTTATTTTATAAATTAAAAATATTACTAATTAGACACTGACCATGTAGCGTTATGTACAATGGGCGTTAATACATGGCCATTTATAGATCTAATACAAAATGGACAATATCTATATGACTTACCTATTTTATAAAATCTATATAAAATATAAAAACGACTACCCGAATGAACTCAAGCGTTGGAAAGGTTGTTGCAGAGGTCACATTATTACACATTTAAAACAGTTTCTGGGTAAATGTGGACGATTCTTGGTTGCAAAAATAATAACTCTATAGGGAGCGTGCAGGAACTATAGAGGGCGCCACATAAATGTCAATGTCAAGTATTTCTACAGTACAAGTTGCGGATTTCACTCAATAGATGGCAGTCTACGTTACGCGTGCTGCATGTGTGCATGATGCGAGTGTGTATAGATATATGACACGGAAATGTCAATGACAAGTTTTTAAAGGGTAAAAGTTTCGAATTTACTCCACTAGATGGCACTACGCCGTGCACGTTCCCTATTTAAGTCCGTAAGTAAGATTATCCAAAAATATTGAACACTTTTTTTATTGCTTTACAAAATCACTAACAATGACAAAGATGAAACGCATACAGGGGGATTGTTACGTCACTAGTAGATAAAAAGTAGTAGGTACATTTTTTACATAGGTGTGACGTCACGCGAATTTTCAACGCACTTCATCGTTTTTTGGTTACATAACAAAAGAAAAAAAAAAAACGTGTGTGTGGTTTAGACCACACGACTGAAGTAAAATTCTTTAGCTTCATCTCTTCCGTTCGCCCGGCCCGGTCACACTTTTCGTAACGCTCTCGTCACGCATTCACCAGCTTACTCCCCAAGTCAAGCGTGCGTATAGAACTGTTACTTCAAAAATTGAAGAGCTCTAACCATTTGGCTGTAAAAACCGGTACGACAGACGACGCAGACGTGAGTGACAGCAATAGGGCTCCAATTGGACCCTTCGGGTGCGAAACACTACGAATACGTGTCCGTGTAGTTATAACAGACCAACAATATTTTTTAGTCATTCGCCTTATTATGTAACTCGCTATTAATCGTCACCATATTGGTCATCAACTCGCATTACTAAGAATGAGATCTATAAAGAGTATTTGGACTTTACTGGCTAAGTAAGCGTTTCATAATATGAGCTTATAGATTTCTTATAACATAATGCTCATATTTCTGCAAGCAAATGTGATCAATCGTTTTATAGGAAAATGAACATATTTATGTAATGCTGGTTATGTCACTACCTGATTTAATTTGATATATATTTTATACTTCCAACATATTAACAACATTCATAAGATAAGTCATCATCATTCTCCTGCCCTTATCCCAACTTATTTGGGGTCGGTGCAACATGTCTTTTTCTTCCATACTTCTCTATTAGTCGTCATCTCTGTAGTCACCTCTTTTTACCCATATCCCTTTCACACAGTCCATCCATCGTTTCTTTGGCCTTCCCCTACTTTTATAGCCATCCACATACATACACAGGACTTTCCTCACGACATTTTCTTCATTTCTCCGCATCACATACCCACACCACGACAACCGATTTCCACACAACTTTTTTCAGTTACCGGTGCCTCTTTCAGACTTCCTCTTATATATTCTTTTCTAATTCAATCTATGTTACTTAGTAAGTTCATCATCATCATCATCAGCCTTTTAATGTCCCCACTGCTGGGGCACAGGCCTCCTCTCTGTGAGAGGGTGTGGGCCGTAATCCACCACGCGGGCCCAATACGGATTGGTGTATGTCACATGTCTTAGAATTTTTGGTTCTAGGACATGCCGGTTTCCTCACTATGTTTTCCTTTACCGTTTTGAGAGCAGTGGTGATGAAATAATTTACACAAAGTAAAGCGCCTGCCTGGGTTTGAACTCACGACCTACAACTTGTAAGTCGCGGCCGTTACCACTGGGCCACCACTGCACTACTTAGTAAGTTAATTATACTTAATAAATATTCATAGTTATGAAACGGTTACTTAGCAAAGTAAACACTAACCGCAGGTTTCTGGAAATAAATTTATATCAACTTAAACGCAACGCAGTCAATTGGCTGTTGTATACCCCTTCTATTTAAACTACAATTTTAGTTTTTTGTCTACACAAAACCTGTAATTTGCATGAATATAGGTAAAATATGGTGAAGCTAAATATACAGGGTCTAAAAAGACACATCACATAACCACCAACTGCGCATACTGTACATCTAACAAAGTAGTTTTGGGCAACAATTATTGCTGGGAAACAAGTTTTATTTTTAGGTATAAAAAAAAACTATTTTTTATTGCGCGCAATATAATGTGAACCCAGGCAAGTGTAGTGAAGCTCCGCCGCTTCGCTCTAAGCTGCGAAGGTACTTCTCGGATACGTTTGATATTCATTAAGTTTTTGTTACTGCAAATGCGTAATTTCGAAAATTCGACAATAAAATCTAAAATTCAGGAAATGTTTGTTAGGAAAAATGTTTTTTGAATTTTTTTTTTTACTATTGGTTTTTTTTAAGTTTTTTCACTTGGAATTCATTTTCGTAAAAAAGTAAAAAAAATAATGCGATTTTACCTTCAATATCTCTAGAACCAGAGGATACCCAGGTATGGTCTAGTGGAAAAAAAAATACAAATAATGGGTAAAATATGTGGCTTCCGGCTTCAGAAACTGACTTTTTACACCGGATATAATAATTTAAAAGTGGCGCCAGTGACAGAAAAGTTGAAAGGGAGCCGCTTACCTTGGTATGGTCATGTGAAGAGGAGGGATGAAACACATGTAACTAAAAGAGTAATGAATATAAATTTGGATGGATGGAGTGGGAGAGGGAGGCCAAAGAATAGATGGATGGATTGTGTGAAGAGTGATATGAAAGAAAAGGGAGTTAGTGATAGCGTGACGGCTGACAGGACTGAATGGAAGAAAAAAACGTGTTGTGCCAACTAACATGGGATGAGGGCAGGAACATGATGATTAGTATACAGGGTGTAACGGAAAGGTGTGGTCATATTTTAGGAACCGGTTCTGCCCATGGATATGAACAACTTTCTCTCAAAAAAATTGGACCTTCCATACAAAGTTTTCATCAGCTGATCAATATTTGTATGGGAGGTAAAAAATTTTTTTGAGAATTTCCTCAGGTTTTCTTGAAGAAAGTTGTTCATATCGAATGGGCAGATGCAGTTCTTAAAATATGACCACACCTTTCCGTTACACCCTGTATAATACTTATAAAACCGAAGTACCCATTTTTTCGAATAAATTATTTAAATTTGAATGTGTGTTAATTTATTCAGCCAATCACAGAAGCTAACGAGAATGTTACTATTTTGCGATAAAAATCTTTCCAAAAACTGGGTCAATATGTTTAATAGATCTCAGCTTGAGATAGTCGAAAATAAGACGGTATTTTTTACTTTACCTAACCAATAAAAAAACTTTTTTCAAAAAAAAAACAACCGACTTCTAAAAATTGCAAAATAACTTTAATTTCGGAAGTCGGTGTTCATATTTTTGTTGTTTCTTCGTTATTTGACACTGACTTCCGAAATTAAAGTTATTTTGCAATTTTTAGAAGTCGGTTGTCTTTTTTTGAAAAAAGTTTTTAATTTTTTTTCACTTTTTAGTTCTTTAATTTTTTTTTTATAGTTGTTGTACCGACATTAGAAGTAAAACGTAATATTAAAGTTATGCCCGAATAGATAACAACAATAACATGGAATTTGAACATTTGGAGACAACCAAAACGTCATCTGTGTATACATATTTTTTGTTTATGTTGATTTTTTCAAAAAGTGCCACCTCTGATGTATGACCTATCATAAAAAAAAGAATTATCAAAATGTATTCACAAATGGCGGAGATATCGCGTAACAAATATACAGACGAATTGAGAACCTCCTCTTTTTTGAAGTCGGTTAAAAAATGACAAAAATAAAAACCCATCAAAGTTCAAGCTTGTTACATCACTAAACGGTACTAAGTGTATCGAGGTGTGACGTGCGGCGAAATTTCAATTCACTGTATCGTCCTCATTTTTGGTCTACGAACAAAAGAAAATATTGTTTAAATTTTAAATTTTTTTAGTCGTCTATCAACCCAATAGAGAATATGCATGATTTTTTTTCATTTGTTCAATTGAAGACTTAGTAACTGTAGTGAACAAATATGAAGGAATTTTAAAAATATCATCATCAGCGACGGAGTTATAAAGCTTTAAAGTTGATAATTAGAAAGAGAAGTCCGACGTGTTCTTTGACGTCAAAGGATATGACGCCCATACAACTGCCATAGAAAACAGCGTTTTCGAGAGAGGGACAGATATATTTGTTTAAAATTGTTATATCTCGTTTAATTTTCGATCAATTTTGATTCTGCTTTCACTGTTCGTACTCTATTTTAGTGTATTCATCGATAAACCGGTTAGATAATAAATATTTTATTCATCCATATTCCCTATTTATTGTCTATGACTTCATAAGAAAGTTGTCGTGTATGATATATAACCAGAAGCCATAGTACGCATAACACCCTGAATTTTTTGACCTGTCTGGTCGTACACGTGACGTCACATGTGACAGTTCGATGTACACGAACCATTCCCCAGTTTTTTTCATTTTATATGTTAACGTATATAAGTACAAAGAATAATCGCCTATTCGAAGAGAGAATATTTCTTGGTGTAAGGCGTCCGTTACACGGTCACGCAATCGTCAGTCAATTTTGAAAGTTGTGACTTATGGTTGAGTGACGCAAAAATCAAAGTATGGAGTACGCTGATTGATAGTTGTATGAATACATATACAACTATCAATCAGCGTACTAAACGATCAGTTATTCGTCAGTCACAACCTTCTATCTGCCTAGCCTTTGCCTAACTATCTTGGGGTCAGCTTCCAGTCTAAGCGGATGCAGCTGAATACCAGTATTTTACATGGAGCGACTGCCTATTTGACCTCCACAACCCAGTTACTGGATAATACGATACCCGTTGGTAAGACTGGTTGTCAGACTTTCGGGCTTCTGACAACCCGTAACGACTGTCAAAGATCCACGATTGACAGCCGGGACCAACGGCTTAACGTGCTTTCCGAGGCACAGAGGACCTCGGTATGTAATGATGGTCACCCATCCATGGACCAATCCCGGCAGCGTAACTTCTATTTAACCAAATGGATCGACCCGTGCGGCTGTTATTACTTTAACCACGAGCTACTCAGTCACAATCTTGACTGTGGTAAAACTGACAGCAAGACTTACCGTGTAATGGGCGCCTAATTGAGACAAAGATGTTTCTTACGAGTCGTTGAGTTATAATACAATTTAGGATACAATTAGAATGATCGAAACATTATATCTTCACAACCGAACAATTATGTGTGAAATTAAAGAATTTACTTATTTTTAATTAAAACTATGAGGTCTTAGATTATTGGGTCCAGTTATTTAAAGGGCTGATTGAGTTTTTTGCGATTTATCAAAATGTAACATCAATAAAAAAAAAGTGTGTGTACTTATGTACGCACGTAAGAAGTTATACTTCTTTGGCGTAACAAGATAAAAAACTAAACTGTCACAAAGTTTACAAAAGGAAAGCAATTATTCTTCATGAACCATAACTATAGCTAACTTCAGGGTGTCGGTTTTTTGTGACGGCGTGCACGCGCATCGTAAAAAATTACTCTCATTATTTTTTCCTAACGTGCCAGAAGAAGTATAACTTCAAAAAATGGAGAAGATTAGGAAATTTTAACAAAGATACACAAATCAGCTTTATTATGTCCCCACTGCTGGGACTCAGGCCTCCTCAGGGCCCAGTACGGGTTGGTGGATGTCACGTGTCTGTCTGGGTTTGAACCTACGACGTACAACTCGCAAGTCGGGACCGTTACCACTGGGACACCACTGCTCTGACTATGTAATGTTATTAAAAACATATTTTTTATTAGACAGTGTCTTTTGGGTGAAAAAATTCATTGATCATTGCGTAGATCCGAAACTTTTTCAAACTCTATTAGCCACTTAAAAGAACTGGAATTAGTAAAATTAGACCTCTGTTAAATACAACGCATTAAATGCAATGTTCCGTTACCTGTATCACTGCATTGTCATGACATAATGCCTTAAAATATTCAATGGCTCCTGTATCTTTTACTGACTATAGAGATATGTCGCTACATTTTAAAAAAATTAACAGAAGCAAAACCAGTGACTTCCGAAATTAAAGTTATTTTCCACATTTTTTGAAAGTCGGTTCAATTTTTATGTAAAACGTTTTTAATTTTTCACTTTTTAGATGTGGTTCCCCGTAAAATTGTGTTAACAATACATAGACAAACGATCTTAGTAATCGCGAGTCATTGATTTTAGTTATTGAAGAGTTCTACTGTCTATCTTCGAAGATAAGTTCTTCATCTGATCCTAATGTAGTATATACTAAAACCTTCCTTAAATAATATGCATTTGAATAACGAAAACCGCATCCAAATCGGATCAGTAGTTTTCGAGAAAATCGCGAACATACATACGGGTCCGTATACAGAACCGCCTTTTTTGAATTCGGTTACAAAAGACGGAACTTAAACTGCCATTGTTCGGGAAGAAAGTCCTGAGTAAAGTTTGCGGACAAGTGCGAGAAGTATAAGGATGAATCACGAACTAGATAACCTGATTCATAGGTAAACGATTGTCAATGGCAGGTTCTGCAAGTCTCCAGAGGACACGGTGGAGCATACGGTGGAGGTCTGCCTCGCTTGGGCGGAGCACCGCCGTGTCCTCGTGGATGCGATAGGTGGCGGCGAACTCTCGCGTCCGGCCCTGGTTCAGGCCATGGTATGGAGCGAGAGGGAATGGGAAGCAGTCTCCTCCTTCTGCGAAGCAGCAATGCTCGCGAAGGAGGAGGCGGAACGGGTGAGGGAGACTCAACGGAGTGGCCCTCACGCCTCCAGTCGCAGCCGCCGCAGGAGAGTCGCGAGACGATCTCCGGCCACCGTAGACGCGGGCCTGCCGACGGCGAGTAATGGGTAGCTCGCTGTCCGATCAGCACCAGGCCCGAGAGTCGACGGCACGTAGTGTTCCACGCGCGCCTCAAAGAGTTGCCAGCAATCATGACGGGCCCGTCATGGCCGATGCCTGCCCAGGGGTCGTGGATAAATTCGAAACAGAGTTACCGCGCCCCTGGGCACTCAGGGCAGGGAATGAACAGGGGTGGGTTTTATGTGGTCATTGGATGATTTCTCACCCCACAAAAAAAAGGGAAACCATTGTCAATGGTAGGTTCTGTAAGTCGCAAAGTCTTAGATGGGTAGGTCACCTGGCAAGAATGAGTGACACCATAGTGAAGCGTGAGGCTCAAGACCGATCGCGATGAAGGACTACTGTGGACGCCTTCTGCCCCAGCTAGGGGACTTAGGATCCTAAGTAGAGATGCCGCGAATAGTAAGAAAAGTAGAGTTGTTATAGCATTTATGAAAAGAAAACAATGAAGTTAAAGAAATAAGTCTCATACTGATTTTACATTTTTAAATGCTGGCAACTGATAATAATTAATAATAAAGTTTGTAAGTCTATATTTTTTTCGCAGCCAGTACGTACGGCCGAGCAACGGTATCTATACAGCCTATCCTCTCAGGTACCGCGGCGTTTCTATTTATTTTATTTTTTTGCGTTTTTAATAATAATAATTAATGTTTTCAATAATAATAATTTGTTTCGCCCTGCCTCACTGGTGGGGCGTTGAGCGGTGCCGTGCTATGCTTGTATATGTGAAGGTTTTAATTTACAGGGAATTGTTGTCAAATGTAGAAGTAGGCTACATCTATTTTTTTTCGTAATTGATACAGGAGCCATTTAGTTTTTTAAAAAGGCGCACAATATTTTTTGTGTGCAGTTTCTGGGCAGTATCTAATGTTGCCAAGCATAAAATTATTTAAATGAGGGCTTTCTGAAA
Organism: Polia nebulosa; assembly: GCA_951329385.1. Taxonomy (NCBI): domain Eukaryota; kingdom Metazoa; phylum Arthropoda; class Insecta; order Lepidoptera; family Noctuidae; genus Polia; species Polia nebulosa. The sequence goes on along the minus strand of OX589610.1, from coordinate 5,273,205 downwards.
TAGACACCAGGTGGCAGCACTGAGGCGTCAGGTCTAGCCACCTGTCAAAATTGACGTCAACGTAACAATTTGCGTTTTCAAACAGACCTCTCGTCTAAGTGCTTAACTGGTATCGTAAATTTTCCTGAAAAACCTCATTGAGAATTACACATCCGATTGCTAAAAAAATATATATTACGAGTCCACTAGCGCCATTTTTGAAACTAACTATACGTTTTAGTCTCATAATTAACTTTTATTTGTTCTAGATAATATCATATTTTATATTTTTATATAGCAACACAAAGATATTCGAAATCAACCTCGATATAATATTGATTCAACGAAATGACTAACTGAAACGCAAATCGCCTTAATTTCAATTAAAATTATTGTTTTTAAAACATTTTCCTCTAACATTTTAAATGTTTGACTTAGTTTTCAAAGTCTAAAGCTTGTTTAGCGGACTGCAGTCTTATAAGCGTTTAAGGCGATTTGCAGACCGAGGGGGCGGTCTGTTTAGTTATTACTGTCATTCTTTGGGAGTGGAGGGTGTGCTGTCTTCGGCTTTCCTCTTGCTACCAGCTTGTTGGGTCCTATTTTTATCAGGCTTGTATTTCTCCCACTTTTTATGGTTTAGTAGATCGAAGTCCTCGCAGTACTGTGCTATATCTCTCAGGTAGGTGGACAGGTGGAGGAGCTCTCGATCCCGGTCCCTGTTGAGGTGGGCCTGCCTGAAGGGTCTGATCTTGAGCCCGCTCTTCGGGTTCATGATGAAGTTTCTCCTTATATCGTCGAACATTATCGTGTTCTTCGAACTGTATTGGGGATACTTGCCCCATATTACGCCTAGAGGTTTTACCTGGAAAATAAAAAGAAAAATATTGAAAAGTCTGTCGTTCACAACTTGAAAGGTGAGAGTGATATTGTTGACGGCACTGTTGCGCTGCGTGTCGCGGGTTCGATTCCCGCGCGTAACACATATTTGTATGACCTACATATAGTTGTTCCGGGTCTGGGTGTCTTGTGTATGTGAGTTTACATGTTTGTGAACGCATCCACGATACAGGAATAACTCCTAGAGGGACATAAATAAAAAAAAAAATTGTAAAGATCCTAAATGACAATTTATTTGAAACACTAACAACATTGTACGCACCACCAAAATGTTTTCGGAGAAAGAAAGCCAAAACTTAAAAAAAACCCAAAACTTGTAAACAGTGGTCTGATAATTCAGACTCGATGAGAGCCTTTAGGTATCAAGAGACTTGCCTTATACAGAGAGAGTACATTTCAATCTCACATTCGGTTTCTTGTGTCAGAGAGATATAGCACAGTACTGCGAGGTAGTAATTTGAAGATGAGATCTTTTCAAACGCTGTGTGCGTAAGCTACCTATTTTCTATGACACTGAGCGCTCCGAACTTACACTCAGAATAATGAGTGTGCGAGAACCTTCACACACATCTAGGACCAACCCGCCTTGGTGAGATTTGGTGCGTCCACAACGAAGTTACTTTTTGTGGAGGAACATTTTGCAACATGAAAATACCTTGGTTAATCATGTTCCAAAATTTTGCTCCACAGTAAATAACTTCGGTGTGGACGCACCAATAGAACAACTCTAATAATGAACTCACATCTATAGTCCCATAATGTAACAATAATAATTTGTCACATTTATAGTCCCTTAATGTAACAAAAATAATGTACTCACTTCTATAGTCCCATAATGTAACAATAATAATGTGATCACATCTATAGTCCCATAATGTAACAATAATAATGTACTCACATCTATAGTCCCATAATGGAACAATAATAATGTACTCACATCTATAGTCCCATAATGTAACAATAATAATGAACTTACATCTCTAGTCCCTTAATGTAACAATTATAATGTGGTCACATCTATAGTCCCATAACGTAACAATAATAATGTACTCACATCTATAGTTCCATATTTGGCCGTGTGCACGGTGATCATGGCCAGGTAGTCCAGGTAGAACATGATCTTGTAGTCCTGGTGCGCGGACACGCCCAGCAGCCGCATCTTCTCCTCGATCCACTTCATGCCCGTGGCCGACCAGATCACGATGTCATAGTCCTCGTATGCGGAAGTCAGGAACTCGTGGAGGAAGGGACGCATTAGCTCGTACCCTGGAATTGAGGAGGGAATTATAAAGTTTAAGTTGTCGTATACATTGCATTCCTCTCGCGGCGAGAGGAATGTAAGGGGGCTTTCACCCTCGCTTCGTTTTTTTGTTGCATACTTCACCGTTAGTTCTCAAGCTTGACTGCAGAAGTCGAAATAGTTTTTGTTTTTATAAAAAAAACATTGCCCACACTAGGACACAATTTCTTCTGTATCGTGGGTGCGTTTACAAACATCCAGACTCGGAACAACTATCTGTAGGCCATATAAATATTTGTTCCGTGCGGGAATCGAACCCGCGATACGCAGCGCAGCAACCAACCACTCAGCCACTATGCGACAACCGTATCGTCAAATGTTACTTAAATGGGCATAGGCGCCAGCAGGACTACTTGAAAATAGTCCTGCTGGCGCCCATGGTCGCATAATCACAATTTACGAGTGGTTTTTGACTAACATCCAGAAGTCCTAACTCAAGTTTTACCGACGAACAATGCAGCAGTATACTGGAGGTTAAATTAACGCTCCAAAACCAAGCTAACTGATGTGGTTGAAAAGGCTACCCAACTTAAATGGGAATGGGTAGGACATGTCTGCCGCACGCCGACAAACTGTGGGCCAAAGTAGTACAGAGTTAGTGTCCTGAGACAGTGAGACAGGCCGCAACAGACCACGAAGGCACAGAATACCAGTGTTCAGATGCCTCATCCCATACAAAGGAACGGTACCGCCGTAACTACGGGTTTTTGATTTGCATAAGCAACTTTTGTTCTTCGTTCGGGGCCGTCCTCTACACCTCGCTAGATGGTGTTAGTAGCGATGGCTTGCAAGTTGAATGAATTTACTTTAAAGTCTTACCAATATTTTCTCGCACATTGAGGAATTATTTTATAGTATTTTTGGCACTTCATAACAATTTTACTGTATCAAAATGTGTCACTATACAAATTTTAAAGAGGCGAATAGATAAACTCTGTTTGTTTTCAGAAACTTTGCGCGTCACGTGGCCTGAGCGCATTTTCAAAAATTTCAAAAAATTTAACCAACCTGTCTCATAGCAGCCTGGGTGGTCTCTCGGTGGAGATTGATTATATCAGGCACTACGTAGTACATTTTAACGAATACACCTGCAATGTTGCCAACTGCTACTTTTAGTTACTGACAAGACATTTTGCAAAAAGTTGCTAGATTGACAGATTTTTTTTACTCAAAAAAGTTGCTAGAAGTAGCAATATATAAATTCTATTTAGTTAGTTGGGTTACAATAAAAATTGACAAATAATTACAATCGTGTTTTTTTTTTCCAGATTATAATCGTGTTAAACAAAGTGAATTTCCAGGCATTCAGTTCAGTTCAGTGTTTCAACAAATAGTTCATAATATGCCGTAATATTGGCTCTTTTGTAGGCCGAACACGAATACACTACCTTATAGGTCCGTTGTAAAAGTTTATCAGTTGAGCGAACATTAGGTCCCGTTTACTGAGACGCGGGGCGTCACGCGTCCGGCGTGGCCTCTCACTCGCTCTCATACAACGCCCTAAGTTTGAATTTAGTGCGGGCCACGATATTTTTTTTTCAAATAAAATATTTTTCAAACGTTTTTTTTGTCTAATTTATTAAAAAAACTCCTTCAATTTCAGTTCGATGGTTTCGGGTAAGCTGTGTAACGTAGTGGCGTTACAATCTTAATTGAAACTTAAACATACGGAATAAATCCAGAGACCAAAAGCCATTGTGATGGCTTTGGTAGGCATAGACAATTTTAGTTGACTGACAACACTATTGTCTTTGGATTCTATGACATCTGTCAATGACGGCGTAGATATAAAAACCCGATATACGGCAACGTGGGTCCCTTTTCCAATCTTAATCCAGCTGCGGGCGTGAGACTCACTCTCACCTTGTTCTGTCGAACACCCTTGAGCCGTGAAGCGATCGCCAAATCCTAGCAGTTGCACGTTTGCATTGGCAAATATTTGCCAATTTAATTACGTGTTCTTCAACCCCTGTAATTGGGGTCCCAGATCCGGACTCCCAGCTCCGGATTCCCAGATCCAGATATCCAGACCCGGATTCCCAAATTTGGAAGATGGAGGGAGAGGACTTGGAGCCCTACGCTCTGAGCACGGTCCTACATCGTCCGCCATCGCGGCCATCTTGCCGCAGTGCCTCGTGGCGCGGCCACTAGGCCACTCATCACGGCGGCCCGCTCCACGCCGGGTGCTTATTTACCCGCGTGGCCTCAGCAGGCCGTCTCCGAGCCGGTTAGACCACCTGCCGGCCGACCCATCCTGGCTCCTGTCGACCCTGCGAGCCGGCGCTGCCGCCTGCCGGCCAACACCTCCGGGGGGCAAGCGCAACGTGGCTTCCCCGAGACACCAAGGCTGAGTCAGGGCAGTAGCGTGCTATCTCCCAGGGGGTACGATGGAATGTGACTGCAAACCTCCCCACACCCTTTCTCTAATTTTAAAATAGGTATATATTTTTAACGTTGACCGAGGTACGTGTTGTTATTTATTATCCCACGTAGGCTCCTTACGTCACAGCTGTTTATTAATTCATTTTCTGAGAATTTGAGAGTTGCAACTTATTAATTTGCTTGATAGACGTAAATACGCCGCAATACGATTTTTTAATGATTTCTGACTATAGAAAAGTTGTCTGATTAGTGAGACGCTGCACCAAATTTGTCTGATATAATTTTTTTCTACATCTAGGCAACGTTTTTCATAATTTCCAACAGTTCAGACATAATACTATGTTACCGATCAGCAAAATTTTTTAACACGTTCAAAATGGTTTCAACACATAAGATTGTAACAAGGCAGTGTTAAAGCCTTGTTTATTTTTTGACCTCTATTCCAAAACTACGTTCTTTCCTACCTTTTTTAACTTAAAACTCAAAAATTACTTGTTTTCTCTGTCAAGTCTCTGTTTTTATATTAAAAATCGGTTCAGATTAAACAGCGGAGCTAGACTAAGCTCCTATTCATCATTGTAATTTTCCTTCTATTCAATAAATGACAGTTACCAGTTTGTAAGAGTTAATAGAACAGTGAAGTGCAGCTTTTATAACCAGGCAGTTCCTAGCAAAAATACAATTTATACCTTTACCTAGTCACAGTGTATGGTGTACGTACGATTAATAAGTGCTCCATATAATCAAGCCTACTGTATATAATACAACCGACTTCCAAAAAAAAAATACACTAAAAATAAATAAATAACTTTAATTTCGGAAGTTGGTGTTTGTACGAGTATTTTACTTCTTCGTTATTTGACACCGACTTCAGAAATTAAAGATATTTATTAATTGTTAGTGTATTTTTTTTTGGAAGTCGGTTGTTTTTTTTGTAAAAAAGTTTTTTATTTTTCACTTTTTAGTTGTTATACCCCAGAACTAAAAACCCCAATATAATGGAACGTGGAATTTAAACATTTGGAGAACACCAAAACGTCATTGAGGTACACGTATTTTCCGTTTTTGTTCAGTTTCTCAAAAAGCGCTGAAGCAATTTCGATAAAATTTATATGGGACCACCTCGGGAGTATATTCTTTCAGATAAAAAAAGAATTTTGAAAATTGGTTCACAACTGACGGAGAAATCGCGTAACATACATACAAAAAAAAAAAAAACATACAGACGAATTGAGAACCTCCTCCTTTTGGAACTCGGTTAAAAAAGATGAATAAACGAAATAATACAGCTGATAATAATGTAGTTAGTTACCTGTCTCGGCCACGGATCGGTGGTCGAACAGCGTGTAGTCAATATCTAGCACGAGCAGCTTCTTGCCGGGCCGCGGCTCGTTCAGAATGTTGATCTTGTAGTCGCGCACGCGCTTGTTTATCTTAGCTAGGTATATCTGGAATGGGAACATCATTCATGTAATATTTATACACGTTTTCACATATTTTTATGTAAGTATTGTTTTAATGTTTATTGATGTTAGGAAAGTCAAGTCAAAGTCAAAGCATTTATTTCATTTCAAATAAACCACATACAGGCACTTTTGAATTGTCACGTCGCGGTCGGTCAGTCAAGAAGATGAAGCTAATTACACATCTCTATGGAGAAGAACGTGCAAAAAACTCCATGGACACTCTTTTTAACCATGTTATGTGTTACAAACATTTTGGTTACATTATTCTTGTTGCTTCTATTATGCGAGAACAATGTAAAACAAAAAATAAAAACATTTCAAGAAAAAGAAAAAAGCGTGTGGCAGCTATGAGATGACCAGTCTCAACTGACAGCGCCCATTCACGAACATGACGCGTGGATCAGCACCACTCAGCTCAACCATTTTGAAGGGAACTGTATGACCCAACACACACGCCACCATCAGCGAGACATTTGAGTGACCATAGAATATAAAACGTTTAGCTGCGTGTTGCACCAATGAAACCTATGAATGAAACTAAGAAGTTATAAAGACCACAGAGTATGATTTATCTGATGTTAATTATTTTTGTTTTTTATTTTGCGTGTCTGCAAAAATGCACTCCTTTGGTTTTTTGTGTTATGGCTTATTTTTGTTTGATAATTATCCATTTATATTTTTTTTTGTTTTATTAATTTTGTACCGTGTCCCGTGAGTATGTCTGTGGCATCACTACGGGCCCTAACAGAATACCAGCGCTACGTTATTAAATATCGCAGCATAACGCTGAGTTAGGAGCCTCTTTGGCCTCGCACAGTTTTTTATTTTTTATTTGTATTTAGAGTTACCATGTTCTTGTTGTGAGGTAGGTACAAATAAATATTGTTTCTTTCTTTCTTCAAAACTCTCAGCTGCCATGCTCGTTCATGTCAAAAAAGCAGTTACATTAAATGCCCCATGGTACTCAGAAAGAGAAATCATAAGATGACTTCTTCCGCTCTAGGTGGAGCGGAAGGGTGTGTCAGACTCTTACTGACTAAAACCCACCCGTATTCCTTCAGTAGCCGGGTGAATCTCCTGGCGTTTTGCAAAAAATAATGACGGAGTGCTGCCGACAGGGATGAATCGTGTGAAATTCAACTTTGATACACTAGTATTAAAGTATAGTACTACTAGGCAATGAATACTACTAGCACGGGGTCTCATCTCGAACAAAGAAAATTTAGTTCAAACAAACAAACAATAGATGGCGTTATATGCATCGATTTCGTATTGAAGTTTAGGTAACATTATAATTTGAAATAAAATATGGTTATAACTGTATTTTCTTATTTAATAAACTACCCTAAGCATAAAATTGTTGAATAATTGGCTCCTAATTAAACTTTAGATGTTTACTGGAACGATTCGTTAGGCATTTATATTTCTTATACCAATAGATGGCGCTGTTTGAAGTTTTAGAATTTATCCATTCGTCTCTTTAAAATTTGTATAGTGAAAAATTTTGAAACAGTAAAACTGTTATGAAGTGCCAAAAATACTATATAGTAATTCCTCAATGTGTGAGAAAATATTGATAAGACTTTATGTCAACTCATTCAACTTGCAAGCCGTCGCTGCTAACACCATCTAGCGAGGTGTAGAGGACGGGCCCGAACGAAGAACAAAAGTTGCCATAGGAAGTCGTAAACACGTAGTTACGGCGGTACCGTTTCTTTGTATGGGATGAGGCATCTGTACGCTAGTATTATATTGTCTGTGCTACTAGTGTACTTATTTATTTATTTAGTACATGGAAGACTTACAGCTAATAAAAGCAAATAAAAAAGGAAATCATAGTCACCAGAAAGCCAATTACAAATCCTCACTTATAAAACTTATATGACGAAAATAATAAAATAAAAACAAAAGCAAGTAATATAACCTACCGCTCCTTACTACTAAAGACTACTAGATGGTGTTAGCAGCAACGGCTTGCAAGTTGAACGAATTTACTTAAAGTCTTACCAATATTTTCTCACACATTGAGGAATTATTTTATAGTATTTTTGATACTGCGTAAGTTTTACTGTATCATAATGTGTCACTATACAAATTTTAAAGAGGCGAATGGATAGACTTTATAACTTCAAACAGCGCCATCTATTGGTACAAGAAATATAGATGTCTAAGAAATCGTTCCAATAATCATCTAAAGAATTAGGAGCCAATTATTTCACAATTTTATGCTTTAGACAGTTTATTTAATAAGAAAATAGTTTTTACCATAATTTTATTCAAAACATTAATACGAGTATTACTACTTGAATAAAAAACCGATACTTAGTACAAATTTATTTGAACTAAATTTTCTTTGTTCGAGATGAGACCAGGCTTTAGTCAGTAACAGCCCCCTCCCGCTCCACCCAGAGCGGGAGAAGTCATCTAATGAATACGCACAATAAAAAAAACCGGCCAAGTGCGAGTCGGACTCGTGCACGAAGGGTTCCGTATCATTATCTATAAAAACGGCAAAAAATCACGTTTGTCGTATGGAAGCCCCCTTAAATATTTATGTTATTCTGTTTTTTTAGTATTTGTTGCTATAGCGGCAATAGAAGTACACCATCTGTGAAAATTTGAACTGTTTTAACAGCTATTGTTCACTGTTTCTACCCATAGAATTTTTTTGTTCAAGAAAGCCTAGGGTTGCCACCTTTTTTTTGACATATAGTAGTATATTTACTTATTTTAGGTTAAAAAATAAAATATCTATTACATCTGAGAATAAATTATTATTAATTTTTTGCACTGACATTATGTTCCACACTTTTAGTGTTTCTTTTAGCAACATCTAATAATTTGCTAGTAGTTAATAAATAGTTACTTTTATTAACTTTAGGGATGATCCATATCGTTCATCCCGCTACTTATCATTCATCAGAGAAAAAACTGTCAGTAAATGCAGTTGGAACAAAGTCTTGAAAATAAAAATTGTCACTTTTGAGATGTGGAAACTATCGAAAATCTTTAGAATTATATACTAGTGCATATCACTCCTTTAATAAAGTAATCTCTTCGTACAGATTCAATCAATCTGCCCGCGTCTTTACCCAACAGTCTTGGGGTCGGCTTCCAGTCTAATCGGATGCAGCTGAATACCCGTATTTTACATGGAGCGACTGCCTATCTGAGCTCCACAACCCAGTTACTGGGTAATACGATAACCCCTTGGTAAGACTGGATGTCAGACTTTCGGGCTTCAGACGACCCGTAACGACTGTCAAAGATCCACGATTGACAGCCGGGACCAACGGCTTAACTTGCTTTCCGAGGCACGAAGGAGTCTCGGTATGTAAAGATGGACACCCATCAATGGACCAACCCCGGCAAGCGTAGCTTAACCTGATGGATCGACCCGTGTGGCTGTTATTACTTTAGCCACGAGCTCCTCTAGGTGATCTACCTAGATTATCCATGTTACTTAATAATAAATTCTTGCAGTTTCAATGTTTCAACTACATATGTGAATAAAATGCTCATATTGAACATTACTTTTTGTGTTGCTCAGTGAAAAGAGGAAATTAGTGTGACTGAAATGATTAAAAATAAAGTATTTTGGCGTACTTTACTTCCCTCATAAAGTATAAAGTACATTTGCCCAAAATAAAGTACAATACTTTATAATAAAGTACGGGTGGCAACCCGGAAATCCTATGACTTCTCCCGCTCTGGTTGGAGCGGGAGGGTGTGTCAGACTCTTACTGACTAAAACCCACCCCTGTTCCTTCCTTGCCTGACTGCCCAGTAACGCGGTAACTCCTATCCTATCCGCGACCCCTTGGCATGCATGCATCGACCATGACGGGCCCCGTCAGTGGTTGCTGACATCTCTGAGGCACGCGTGGAACACTACGCGCCGTCGACTCTCGGGCCTGGTGCTGATCGGACGGCGAGCTACCCATTACTCGCCGTCCGCACTTTCGCAGGCCCGCGTACGGGTGGCAACCGTAAGGAAGCCATAAACAGATCACAAAAAAAAAAAAAAACTGAACTTTCCGTACAAAGTTATCATCAGCAGATAAAATTTGTATCCAAAGGAGGGAGGTCCAAAATTTGTATGCGAGGTCTAAAATTTGAATGCGAGGTCCATAATTTGAATGCGAGGTCCAAAATTTGTATGCAAGGTCCAAAATTTGTATGCAGGGTCCAAATTTATTTTTGGGATTTGACTACTAATTTCTAGAAGAAAGGTGTTTGTTTGTTTGGGCAGAAGCTTTATGTAAAATATGACCACGGATTTAAGTTAGACCCTGGATGTATGCAATACAATCCTCCAGCATGAAGAAAGTGTTACCGTAGTTTAGTATCTCAGCTTCCAGTACATACCTCCTGATTCTCCACGTCGACCTCCTCCTCCTCGATGTCCAGATCGTTGACCACCTCGTCTCCCACATCGGGCTTGGTCTGCGCGCCGGCAATGGCTTCCTCCAGCGACCCCATCATCATGATTTTGAGGTTCGGCTTCAGCTGCAGGTCCGAGAGGGTGCAGTTATCTGTCGCCACTTTGCCTGAAGAGAATGATAGGTATTTTGTTGTTATTTGTGCTCAATAGGCTATTTTAAGGGTTCCGTAGTCCTAACAAGGAACCCTTATAGTTTCGCCATGACATGTTCGTGTGTCCGTCCGCGGCTTAGCAGTAATTTTGCATAAATCACGCCGACAAATTACTTAGATAAAGTTGTTACTTGTTTAAAATGTTACTACCCGTTTTAAACAAGTAACAACTTTATCTAAGTAATTAAAAGTAAATAAAATTATGGAAATATAAAATCACTAGCTGCGCCCCGCTGTTTCACCCGCGTAGACCGGAATAAAAAAGCCTATGTGTTAATTTAGGGTATAAGCTATCTACATACTAAATTTCATCCAAATCGGTCCAGCCGTTTGAGCGTGAAGAAGTAACAAACATACACACTCACAGACTATCGCCTTTATAATATTAGTGTGATAACATACATAACGTCACGACCTTTATCCGAAACAGGGTGGTCAGAGAGGCCTCAAACGTAAGCGTTTGGGTATTTGAAACATTGAAAACTTCAGTACAATGAAGTTGGTTTTTATAATTCCCTAAGTTACCATCGTCTTATGATGGCCCATTTTTAGGGGGCCGTACCCGAAGGGTTCCAACAGAGCCCTATTGCTATCACTCACGTGTCCGTCTGTCTGTCTGTCCGGCGTCTGTCACAATATTTTGTTACGAAGAATTTTTTAACTTTTATTGAACTATGAACTTCAAATTTGGTGAAAATGTTTATTATTTATATAGATAAAAATGAATCCTAATTTCCTTGGTCATGGCACCACGCGTGAACGGCTGGACTGATTTCGCTAATTCTTTTTTTGTTGTGTTTGTTATTGTCAGGAGAAGGTTCATAGGAAAGAAAAAAATTAAGAAAGTTGCGCCGAAAATTAGAAAATTTCAGAAAACTTCGCGCGTTTTACAGTTGATAGCTTTTTTTTTTTTGGGGCGGAGTTGGAAATCATCCAATGACTTCTCCCGCTCTGGGTGGAGCGGGAGGGCGTGTCAGACTCTTACTGACTAAAACCCACCCCTGTTCCTTCCCTGCCTGAGTGCCCAGGGGTGCAGTAACTCATGTTGAGAATTTATCCACTACCCCTAGGCATATACCCGGGCCTGCGGACGGCGAGTAGTGGGTAACTCGCCGTCCGATCAGCACCAGGCCCGAGAGTCGACGGCGCGTAGTGTTCCACGCGCGCCTCAAAGAGTTGTCAGCAAAGGGAAGGGGCCTGCCATGGCCGATGCCTGCCCGGGGGTGGAGGATAAATTCGAAAGAGTTACCTCGCCCCCGGGCACTCGAGGCAGGGAGGAACAGGGGTGGGTTTTAGTCAGTAAGAGTCTGACACGCCCTTCCGCTCCGCCCTAGAGCGGAAGAAGTCATAGGATGATTTCCCACCCCCCAAAAAAAAAAAAAAAAACCCCTAGGCATATCCTCAACCCCTGGGCAGGACAGTTGATAGCTAAGACAGGACAACGTCTGTCGGGTCAGGTAGTTACAAATTTTACTAACAAATACCAACATATTGATTAATCTGATTTTTTCTTTGATAATTCCTTTATTTGGTACGGGGCACGTACTTGCCCTGTTTTAAACGTTAATGGCTGTTAAATCAGGATTTTTTTTTATCTTTTGTTCTTTGATAACTGAGCTGATATCGAATATTCTGCCAGTGTCAAATGGTGACGCTATCCGAGGCACGGAGGAGTCTCGGTATGTAATTGCTGGTCACCCATCCAAGGATCGATTCGGCAAGCATTTCTTTGCCTTGATGGTTGACTCATGTCGCTGCAATTATTTCAACACAACTTTATTACTATAATATTAGTCTTGATGACTTGTAGTTTGTTAGTTGTTCATCTCACTGAGGCAGATTGGTCTTGGCTGTGTGTGTATATTCAGGTAAACTTTTTTTGTGTGAAATAAAAATAGCTAACACATACAGAACAATGTATATGTGAGTCTACATACACATCCAAGACAAACCTGTTTGCGTAAAAGAGAATATCTATACCATGTTACTCATTTGAACATAGCCAAATTAATAAAATTATGTAATCTGGTTATTATTAGTTGTATTACTAATCTGGATGATGCAACATCAGCTTTACCTTGCAAAGGAATAACAATAATTCATGTTATTTTGGTTTTTACTACAGGAAACTGAGTTTTAGGCAGTTTCATTTGCAAAACCGATAAAATCTGTTACAACATCCGTCTAGACTTTTTACAACTATGTTGGGGTCTACTTTCAGTCCAACCAGATGCAGCTGAATACCAGTACTTTATATCACTACATAGTATAAAACAAAGTCGCTTTCTCTGTCCCTATATCCCTATGTATGCTTAAATCTTTAAAACTACACAACGGTTTTTGATGCGGTTTTTTTTAATAGATAGAGTGATTGAAGAGGAAGGTTTATATGTATAATTTGTACCCGAGCGAAGCTGGGGCGGGTGGCTAGTAGTTATATAAAGTATTGGTATTCAGCTGCATCTGGTTGGACTAGATATAGAGCATCTGAACTGAACAACAGATAGAGATATAGATAGAGCAACTGCTTATCTCATCTCCACAAATTAGATACTAAAAAAGTCATAAAATGCAGTAGCCTATTTGGAAAACACTGAATTGATTGCATACCAATGTAGGCTGACTAACATAATTTGGCAAAATGAGTGAACTATTCATCCAACACCCAGTGCCAGTGTGATGCTGATCCTGATCAAATTATGTCACAGTTGCTGGAGTCTTCCAAATGCCCGTCCACCTGCACCCTTAACAATCTGAACAACACTTCATATGGCACAAAAAAATTGGCTGTATACGCAACTCAAACAGTTAGAAGTACCGTTATGAAAAGAAGTAGAAATAGTTGAATCATAAAATGCAAGGCAATCATATTAAAGTGTAACATAGCATGTTCTGCAGGTTCTTTTCCAAGTGAGGTAAATAGCTTTACAGATTTTCTGATACAAAGAACTTGTTTTTGGATAGCAAACTTGGCAAATGACAATCAGCCTCATTTCTTTATCTGGCTAACCATAATAATTATGTTTAGTTTAAATATTGATGACACATCCATCACATTTAGCTGTCAATAGGATAAAGGGTCGTTCAACAACTGATGCTGGTGTTGAACTTTTGGGACACATTTATAATGCATGGGAAGATAAATGCGATGCGTTAGGCATTTTTTGCGATTTGTCTAAGGCTTTCGATTGCGTTCTCCATGATACATTGATCAGGAAGCTGCACTACTACGGAGTCCGGGGCGCCTCTCTGGATCTTCTTACTTCATACTTGAGTAATAGGATTCAGAGAGTTGATGTGAACGGCAAAAGGTCTTCCGGGTCTGTAGTCAGAATGGGGGTTCCTCAAGGCTCAATTCTGGGTCCTTTTTTGTTTCTAATCTATATCAACGACTTGCCTTACCTCATAAAGGATAAACATGATATAGTGCTGTTTGCAGATGACACTTCACTTTTATTTAAACTCAAACGTCAGCAGGTGGTTGTTGATAATGTAAATAATGCTCTTTCAACTGTAGTTAACTGGTTTAATGTCAATAATCTTCTCCTTAACGAGAAAAAAACAAAATGCATAAAGTTCACATTACCCAATGTAATACAAGTGAACACTAGTGTGTCAATAAAGGGTGAAGAGTTGAAACCCGAGGATTCCACAGTGTTCTTAGGTTTAACTTTGGATGCGCAGCTTCAGTGGAGCCCCCATATAGATAAACTGTCCAAAAAACTTAGCTCTGCAGCATACGCCGTAAGGAAAATTCGTGGTTTAACTGATTTAGAGACAGCTCGTTTAGTATACTTTAGTTATTTTCATAGTGTGATGTCGTACGGCATTCTGTTGTGGGGAAATGCCGCCGATATTCAGACAATTTTTGTTTTACAGAAAAGGGCTATTCGTGCAATTTATAAATTAAGTCCCAGACACTCCCTCAGAGACAAATTTAAAGAGATTAATATTATGACTGTTCCCTCTCAATATATTTATGAGAATCTCATGTATGCACATAAAAATATTAATCTGTTTAAAAGATACAGTGATATCCATAGCATAAATACTAGGAACAAACACAAATTTATTGTACCAAAAACCAGGCTCAAGAAAAAAATAGGTGGTTCGTTTAGATGTCAATGTATACGTTTCTATAATAAACTTCCTAGCCAAATTCAAGAACTAAGCATAAATAAATTTAAATCATTTATTAAACGTAAGCTATGCCAGAAAGCTTTTTACACAATTAATGACTTTCTTGAGGACAAAAAGGCGTGGGATTGAGCTGCTTCAATGATATACATGAGCCATTGTTTTCATATGTACTACTTACTGATGAAAAATTTTTTATATATATATTTTTTTTTAATATTCGTTTTTGACATGAATACTTGTATAGTATTGTATTATATTTTTTATTTTATTTTTTTATTGACATTTTATATTTTTTTTTTTTTTTTTTGACTTGAATACTTTGTTAAGTATTATATTTATTTTTATTTTTTTGATTGACATATTATGATTACTATTTTGTTTGACACAAATATTTACTTTGTAAAGTATTATATTTTTTTATTTTTTTTTTAATACTTAATTATTGTAAATGTGAGGACTATGTGGGTTATTATTATTATTTTCTCCTCCTTTTTACAGTAATTTTCAACGTTGTCTGACAGTTTGAGTACTTTTGCGGCCTACCCAAATGTCTTTTCTTTGGTATTGTTCGTCATGTCATTGAGCTCCTTAGTGGTTTTTAAGTTGAGCTATTCGACTATTGACAAATGCTTGCACTGACTGGACAGGTCCACTCAAATATGTTTGGTTCTTTCTTCAAAAGACCACTACAGACACTAAGCTGCATGGTCCTCATATAGAATAATGTGAATGCGAGAACTATGTATGTCGTTATATTCATGTAGATTTTATGATTGTCTGGCAGTTTGAGTATTTTTTGCGGCCTACTCAAATGTCCTTACTTTGGTATTGTTCGTCGGTTCGTTGAGCACCTCAGAGTTCTGAGTTGAGCTTCGCGATGACTGACAAATGCTTGCACTGTCTGGACAGGTCCACTCGAATTCGTGTGTTGCTTTCTTCATAAAGCTCATCCCAGACATAAACGTACATGGTTCTCATAGGATCTAACCAGTCCACATTGTATGGATTTGAACACTAAAAGAGACTTTGACCTCTGAGTTTGTTTCGGTGTTTCTTCTCAGGGTAGTCAGCTAGGAAACACCGGCCTCATCTAGCTTAAACTGACAAAAAAACATTGACGTGTAAAAGTGTTCCTTGTAACCTATTTACTGAATAAACATCATTTATCATTTATCATTTATCATTTAAAACCTGCTTCAAATGATATTCAGTACTTTACCCAATGATATTATACACAAGTGTCACGTTCATAGTAACGGAATTTTAAAATCTGTTTGCATTGAACTCATGTTGACAAGTTACGGTAATGAATAGTACAAAAGACAGAATAAGCATGTCAGTGAAAGAGATAGCTATCATTTGAACGATTGTGCTTCAAATGAAATGTCGAGGCATAGATTATGACAAAACATCCCTATTAGGATGTTTTCGAGTCTTCACAATTCATGCGCTAAAAACATATCTACCTCTTTTTAGGGTTCCGTATCCGGAGGGTCCAAACGGAGCTCTATTGTTGTCACTCACGTGTCCGTCTGTCTGTCTGTCCATCTATCATCTGTCACAAAATTTTGTTAGGAAGAATTTTTTAACTTCTCATTGACCTATAAAGTTGAAATTTGGTGATAATTTTTATTATTACGTATACTTTACTAACAAATACCAATATTTGGTATGGAACCCTTAATGTGTGAATTCCGATATGCATTTGGTCAGTTTTTTATATATATCATTGACTTTACCACTCATATCTATCTTTACTCTCTGTGATATTTATTTTATAAATGTCGCAGCATATGCTGAGATAGGTGCTTTATTGGCCTCTTACCTGTTTTTTCTTTATATTTTTTTTGATTATGTGGTTTTTTTATGTATTAAATATTGTTTTGATGGTATGTTGTAAAATAATTGTGTTTTTCTGTGCGAAGCACAAAATAAACTTTTTTTCTTTCTTTCTTTCTTTTTCTTCCGGGTAGAAAATTTTGAACCTGATAATCAGTGTTTAAATTGACCATATGGTTATTTTTTTTTATAAATAATGCCCAATTTGTTTATAAGGAAATTAGTTCAACCCTAAGGCAGCATTGTGTCAAATGTTGTCTTTGGAGAAAATATAGGGTTTTATAGGTAATAAACAAACATTAAAATTATTGCTTACTTAGAGCAAACTGAGCACTATTGCTATGGTTTCATTTTCATAATGAGTTCTTTGAAATTGACACCTAATACTTTGTGTTTAGAGCGAATTCAAGCTTGTGTTATTTTTCAAGAGCATTAAAGTAAAGTGAGCAACAAATTACAACCTGAAGTAACTGTAAATTATAGCAAAATTTTACCTAAAATTAGAAACTTAGAGGAAAACCACATTACAAAGGCCATGTGAACATTCAAGAGTTTTGTTAGATAAATGATGAAATCTACACATCTTTATGTATTATCATGTTCTAGATTAAAAATAGTCAGCAAAAAGTAGGCCATTGAATGCATTTCTCAGAAACATAATGAATTACACGTCTCTACCGGTGTGATATTACATAAAGTACTGGTGGACAAAACTGGTGAATTTTACAACGTGTTTACGTATGCAAACTGTAGATAATACTGCATTTATAAGTGTTGAATCACCGAGGAGTGCCTAAAATTTATTATAATGACAAAAACATGTTATAATTACCCTGAAATTTAACATTGAGAAGCTTTTGCCTTTCCGGTCGCACACCCGTGGCATTTTCGATGGCGACTTTGAGCATCGCCACGGAGTCCGAGGGGGAAAACTCCGGTATTTCGTACTCCTTGCCATTCCATTTTACACTTAGCTTTATAGGATTATCGTTTATATCGCACATTTTTTACTAATATTCAGATAAACTACAATTGACGTGACATATAAACAAAACAAATTTGACACGGCACTAGTGATGAGCGAGTGTCACTATTTGTGAAAGGTGACCACAGAATACATATACTGCTAGCGGGCGGGACTGAATTAGGGATGCGTTTTACTGTTACTACGTTGAATAATTACTTAGTATGAATTATTTTATACGAAAAAAAATATTTGTAACTGCTCCAAAAATTAAGTTTAAAGATAAAGTTAACTTTTCCTGTTAATTTTTAGCAGTAGGTTCTATTTTTTTGTAAAAAACTTTTATAATATAAAAGTTTTTTACAAAAAAATAGAACCTACTTCCAAAAAAAGTGCAAAATAACTATTTCGGAAGTCGCTGTGTCTTCGTTTTTTGACGCCGAATTCCGAAATATTAAAGGATCCTCATGTAATGGTTCAAGAACCTCAGGCAGGCGTATCTGCAGAGGGATCAATTTCTTCCTGTCTACTATTCAATGATTCAAATCGATTCTCAAGATTATAAAATCGGGAAGAAATTGATCCCTCTGCAGATAAACTGCCTGAGGTTCTTAAACCATAAATTATAAAAATAAAATTAAAATAGCCTCTATTTCTACTACCTACAATTTAACTTACAAAAAAAAAACATTAAAACTTAACATAAATTACCTATTTATTAATAAATAAATGTTTATTTTAATTCGGGATGGTAGTAGTCGCCTCTGCGGCGTAGGCCTCTCCTAAACCTTTCCCGTGCCTTCCGCATCCAATGGGATCCACATCTGTAATTGAAAATGTCTCTCCATCTTTTATTTGGTCGTCCTTTTCTACTTTTCCTATCCCTTGGTACCCACTCCGTCAATCGTTTTGTCCATCTATAGCTAGTCATCCTACAAATACGTCCTGCTCAGTGCCATTTCAGTAGTCTGATTCTTTTCAGTACATCTATTATTTTTTTCTTTGTTCTGATATCGTCGTTGCAAATTTTATCGGATAGCTTTATTCCAAGGACACTTCTTTCCATTTTATGTTGGCAGATAGCAATTTTTTCTTCATCCTCTTTTCTCAATGACCACGTTTGGCAACCATATGTTAGGCACGGTAATATTGTTATCTCGTAAGTATATCTTTTTCTTTATATATATATTAATCATGTTGTTTTTCATTATCTCCTGCAGACCCCAATATTCCTCCAGGATAACGTTATCCTCCGTTGTATTTCTTTTTCGGTGCTATTTTTAAAAGATACTAGCTGTCCCCGATATACATATTCATTTGCGTATTCAATTTTTTCTCTATCTACTACAATGTCTTGGGGCTCTCCATTAGTAAGCATCTTATATTCATTGCGTTCATGGACAATCCCAATTTTCGGCTTTCCATTGCTAATTCGCCGACCATACTCTCTAATTCTGCCGCGCTTTCCGTTAATACCACAATGTCATCCGCGAAACGTAAGTGGCTCAGTAATTCTCCGTCCACCTTTACACCCCTCGTTTCCTAATGCAGGCATCTGAAAACAGATTCGAGCACAGCTGAAAAAACTTTCAGAGAGTGTGGGTCTCCTTGACTGTC
The DNA here is from genome assembly GCA_951329385.1 of Polia nebulosa. NCBI lineage: Eukaryota > Metazoa > Arthropoda > Insecta > Lepidoptera > Noctuidae > Polia > Polia nebulosa. The sequence continues at coordinate 5,254,025 of OX589610.1, read as the reverse complement.
ATTTTTTTGTGATTTTATCTCGTGCTCGATTTCTGATCTGAGAATGCTTGGTGTCTCTGTATATACAGTAACTGCGTTGGGCTCGTTCGGTTTTGTGTAATAATATGAGGGGCAATAGGAGTTACCTTCGACATTGTAAAGCTTTGTGTAAAATTGTGTTGCTTCATTTATAATATTATAATATCAGGACCCAGTCTCGACATTAATAGCGATCGCTACGTCCTAACGATTGGTCGCTACATCGGAAAAATAATTGATTTTCTTGAAATATGTACAGAGACCAGCAGATAAGTTGATCAGTTTTCTTGAAAAATAGTGTTTGCAATTTAAAATTTACGTCGTCTCTGTACATATTTCAAGAAAATCAATTATTTTTCCGACCGATTTACCGATCGCTAGGACATAGCGATCGCTACGTCCTAACGATTGATCGTTACGTCGGAAAAATAATAGATTTTCTTGAAATATGTACAGAGACGGCGTAATTTTTAACTTGCAAGCACTATTTTTCATGAAAACTGATCAACTGATCTGCTGGTCATATCTGATCTGCAGTACATATTTCAAGAAAATCAATTATTTTTCCGACGTAGTGACAGATCGTTAGGACGTAGCGATCGCTATCAATGTCGAGACTGCAGGCCCAGGGTCAGGACGTCTAGTTTGCATATTTCCTTGTTTATCTTTCAGTTTTGCTGTCCATTCTGTCTTATCGCTCAGCTCTTTATAAGCTTTGCGGATAGCTCCTGATTTACTTACTTATAATTTTTTCAAAAGTCTTTTGTCGTATCGTTCTTTTTTCTTGCGTGATATTTCGATTACTTTTTTTGCTAATTCTTGTTATTTCAGACTTGATTTCTACTGTACTTTTCTTTTTATATAAAACTTTCCTCTGTTCCAAGAGATCTCTTGTTTCTTCATTGATATAGCTGTTTTTTTGGTTCTTTTTCCGTGGCAACTTCTTCAGAAGATTTTGTCACTCTAGTTCTAATTTATTATATTGGTTTTGTACTTCTGTAGACGTGCTAACGGCTTCCATAAATTTATTTTCCCAGTAACTAGCCACTAAACCATTACATGAGGTAGCCTTTTAATATTTTCTGTCCCCCACACATCTATTGCTCAGACATCATCGATCCCTCAACTGCCCTCAAGCACCCCTCACTTACCAAATAGTTACGATTCCTCAGACCCTTCCTATATTACAAGACGTTCCATCATCACAAAACTTGTTGTTTCTCTAAATATTGTAAACTTTTGTTATTTTGTACTTTTTTGCAGTCGGTTCTATTTTTTTGTAATAAAAAATTATTTTTCACTTTTAAGTTGTTCCTCATTAATGTGTTAACAATTCTTATACATACGATCGTAGCAATAGCGGTTGATTTGCTGTCAATTTTTAAAGAGTTCCGTTGTCTGTCTCCGAAACCCATCATCAGATCTATATGAAATTTAAATAAGACCATTTCGGAACAAACCCCTCTCGGACAAAAAAAGAATTTTGCAAATCCGTCAATATATGACGAAGTTATGCCCGAACATACATAAACATCCGAATTGATAACCTCCTTCTTTTTGAAGTCGGTTAAAAAGAAGAAGAGTTGATCTCATGGTTTTTCGGATTGGTGACGTTGGTGATTCCGTGATGTCGGAGGAAGGAGAGCATCAGAAAGCTTCACTGTGCAGCCATAATTAGATTCATAATTGCGCTAAACAATATTACTATTCAATGTGATCAACCCCATCTATGGACCCCATCATAGATCTAGTCATGGCGACTGATAATAATAATTTATGTATGTTTATATAGCATAGGTTTTTTTTATTGTTGTGTGCAGGAGGTGATCATTCGTCGTGTTGAGGATGTGATGATGAAAAGACTTGATGATGGATACTTTGGTTTTAATTATCGTTCTACAATTTTGACTTATAATATAGACGTACTCGTTCGCCGTTAGTTTTTGGATTGAACCGTTGAACCGTTTTTTAAATTAAATCGGGTTGGGGCCCACGGTGCGTCCCCTCCCGCGCGCGCGCGGCTACGTCGTCCTCGCCTGTGATGTTGTCGCTGGCTTTGTCCGCTAGATGGCGCTGGTTGTCCGTAAACATGCCCCCGGCCTTGGAAGCTCCTGGTTCCAAAGAAGCAGATGTCATTGTGTTGTCGTCGTCAGGAAGCGGGAGTGGGCATATCTTTGAGAAGGAGCGCTTGATTGTGCCCGTCGCCGTTCTTATGCTTGCAACGCGAGCTATGTCATCTTTCCCCGGAAATGTCTGTAGAACTCGGCCTAGACGCCACTTAAGAGGAGGCAGGTTGTCTTCCTTCACGAGCACAAGGGTGTCTGGAACAATAGTGTCTCTGCTGGTCTGCCATTTCGTTCTTTTCTGGAGTTCAGAAACATATTCCTTGGACCATCTACTCCAAAAGTTCTGGCGCATCTGCTCAACACGGTCGTAGCGACGGAGACGCTGCGGAGCCGTTGCGGTAAAATCTTGACTGACGGGTGCGTTGAGTGGTCGGCCAATCAGGAAATGAGCAGGTGTTAGCGGAAGAAGGTCGGAGGCATCGGATGACAAAGGAAACATGGGTCGGGAGTTGAGGACAGCCTCGATTTGTGCCAATACAGTACTTAATTCCTCGTAAGTCAAGTGTGCATCACCTACGACACGAATTAAATGAAATTTACAGGACTTGATACCTGCCTCCCACAAACCACCAAAATGAGGCGAATAAGGCGGAATAAATGTAAATTTAATTAAGTTATTAGCAGTATAATCACGAATATCACTCTCTTTATCTACTAAAAATTTTGCAAATTCTTTTAGCGCCCCTACAAATGTTGTACCGTTGGCTGAGTAGATTTGCAAAGGTTTACCTCGTCTGGAAATGAAGCGCTTTAGTGCTAACAAGTATGCTTCAGTTGTGAGGTTAGTAACCAGCTCTAGGTGTACAGCACGCGTTGCAAAACACACAAACAAACAGATATAGCATTTTATTAACTTTGCCCCCCTTCCTGAACGGTTCAACATAAACAATGGTCCTCCGTAGTCGACGCCGCAATACATGAAAGGGTACCCGGGTTGCAATCTTTCGGGTGGTAAATTACCCATCTGAATATTTAGAGGTTTAGCTTTCATGCGAACACATTTTACACAGGTATGCACTACATGTTTAGCCAAGTTCCGCCCTCTAAGTGGCCACCAAGTTTCTCTTATAGTTGCTAGTAACAATTGGGGCCCCGCGTGTAATAATTCCTTGTGTTTATACTCAAATAAAAGACGGGTGAATCTATGTCGTCCGCATAACAACACAGGATGCTTTTTGTCATATGGAAATGATTCGGAGTTTTCTAATCTACCTCCTACTCGGATTATATTGTGCTCATCTAAAATTATGTTCAAATTAGAAATATTACGAGGGAATTTTGAAGGTTGTTTTTTTATTAAACTTTCATAAATTATTGGAAAAGATGCTTGTTGTGCGATACGCGTTAAAATTATTGTTGAAGTATTCAATTCATCAACCGACAGATTATCTACGAGGCGCTGTGATTTTATTTTATGTCGGCTATTATTCGTAAAGCGTAGAATATAGGCCATAACTCGTATCATACGGTTGAAATTAGAAAAGTTTTCGAAATGAAAGAACATTGGTTTTGTTTGATTCACTAATGCGGATTTTGTGGGTTTTAATTCTGGTAATTCATCATAGTTAATATTATAATTGTTATTGTGCTTACCATCCATTCCCTGAACGTGTAAGAATGGCGGTCCTTTCCACCACAGATCAGCTGATGTTAACATATCCAATTGCAAGCCGCGCGATAGCAAATCAGCTGGGTTCTGTTTACCACTAACATGAAACCACGCTTTATCACCCGTTAGTTCGTTAACTTCTACTACACGGTTTTGTACGAACGGTTTCAGCTGGTTCGGTGGCATCTTAAGCCATCCTAACACTACGGTAGAATCTGACCAGAAATACACATTATTAAACGTCAATCGTAACGAACCAATTATCTTTTTGTAAAGTCTAGCACCTACTACCGCACCGCATAATTCTAAGCGCGGAATGGAAACCGGTTTTACCGGTGCCACTTTACTCTTCGCACATAACAAACGCGCTGTTACAATTGTATCTGTATAACTACGTAAATACGCACATGCACCGTACGCGTCTTGTGACGCATCACAAAAAATGTGTAGTTCAACTGTGTGCGCGTTATCTCCTATTACGTAACGAGGTATGCGTAAATGTTGTAAGCAATTTAATTGACGGATGAAATTCTGCCAATCTAATAAAATCGGCTTAGGCACTGAGTCATCCCATCCTATCTTAGCTAACCATAATCTCTGAAGTATGATTTTTGCAATCACTATCACAGGGGTGAGTAGACCTAAAGGATCATATATTTGAGCTATAGTGGAAAGAATACTGCGCTTACTAGCATCGGTAATGTTGTGTTCACAATGAGTAGTAAAATGCAATTCATCTGAAATGTTAAACCATCCCAATCCTAAAGTTTTTGTGTGACACGATTCTCCTAGCGATAATTCTTTAAAACTAGACTCAATTTGGGTTGGGGAAGGCGTTGCATTAAAGATCCACTTCCTCAGCGGAAAACAAGCCGATTCTAGGACTTTAGAGACACTACTACATGTCTCTAATAATTTTTGATAATCTTGATTTCCCGTAATTAAATCGTCGACATAAAAATCGTCACTAATGATTTGCGCTATGACGTCATCATCGCATTCCATTGCGAGTTGCTTAAGGCACCGTATACTCAAATAAGGCGCGGATGCCGTCCCGTAGGTGACGGTATTTAGCTGATATATGCCAAGGGGATCAGACGGCTTCTCCCTCCAAAGAATTAATTGTAATCGTCTTTGATCTGATTGCACTAATATCTGGCGATACATCTTTTCGATGTCGGCACATGCGACAAATTTAAATTGCCGAAAACGTAGTAGAATAGCAAATATGTCATTCTGTAAGGTCGGACCGATAAGCTGTATGTCATTTAAAGACTTCCCGGACGCGGACTTGGCACTTGCATCGAACACGACCCTAAGTTTTGTAGTCGAACTATGTTCTCTGTAGACCCCGTGATGTGGTAAGAAATAGTACGGCGGCGAAAATTCAGTTATACGGCTCATGTGTCCTAGACTTAAATATTCTTTCATAAAATTGCAATACATCTGTTTATAACTAGGCGTGCTCCGGTTCAACTTACGTTCGAGTGCTAAAAACCTGTTTTCGGCCATCGTAAATGTGTCGCGCAGCTCGTCAGCTGATTCTTTTAAAGGAATGCGCACGGAAAAGCGACCTTTATCGTCACGTAAAGTGGTGTCTTTAAATAAATTTTCGCATGCGAGTTCTTCTTTTGTGAAATTTGGTTTATTACAAATAATTTCTTCAAGTTCCCAAAAACGTTTAAGTTCCACATCTAATGCTTGCGTGAAATTACATTGCGTTCGAGTGGTTTTTAAATTAATTTGGTTTTGAACTGAACCTGAGATAATCCAACCAAGCTTTGTGTTCTGCAAATAAGGACCTTTAGGCAAACGTATTAGACCCTCAGTTAGCAGATCCCAGAACTTGTCGGCACCTATTAATAGATTAATTTCATCACTCGAATGAAAGTCAGGATCAGCCAGTTGTATGTTGTTGGGAATTTCTATATTATGATTGATGCCCAGTGATGGCAATTGTGCGGTGATTTGATACAAAACTAAGCAATTAATGTGTGTATTGTATGAGCTTGTTTTGGATCGTATATTTACATTACATAATTGTGTGGATTGTGTCACGGTGTTCCCTACACCGATGACTTGAATAGTGGACTGTATCGTTGGAATGTTAAGGGTTTTGCAAAGTTTTTCGGAAATAAAACAGTGCTGGCTTCCGTTATCCAGAAGAACGCGGGTAGTGTGATAATTATTTTTGGAATCCGCAATCTCCACTAGTGCAGTTGATAATAATACTTGATCATTAAAATAGCGCGTATCAATATTATTGACTTTGTAAGGCGTGTGAGACGTGTGAGATGCGGTGATTCCGTTAGTGGACTTTGGAACCACTATTTGTGCTGTGTGTGAAACAGTAGACGATTCGTTAGCGTCAACGAACTCACTGTGTATTAATGAATTATGCTTTCTATTGCAGTGCCAGCACGGCCCAAACCAACAATCAGTTATTGCGTGGCCGTCACGTAAACAGTTACGGCAAAGATTCTTGTCTTCGATAAACTTCAACTTATCTTTGGGTGATAAAATAAGAAACTCATCGCACGCATACAGAGGATGATTAGAGCTGCACATAGTGCACTTATATCGCGGCGACTTTGTGTGATTAGCCGACTTCTTGCCATGTTTTTGAGTCGAAACATGACTATGTGTTTTTATTGACGGCGAACTTTTCGTGTGATTGTTCTGAGTACTTTCTATTTGTTTACCATGAGAAGGTTTTACCGTTTCTAAAAAATCTGCGCGATCCTTAAGAAAGTTCATTAAGTCAGACAACGACGTTTTTTTATTGGGAGATGTATTTGTGAGGGTACCTTTGAAAAGTTCCCATTCGCGCTCGGTCGACGAGTCTAATTTTGTTACGATAATATAAATAATTAACGTATCCCATGTGTCAGTGGGTTCGTCTAACGTTTTTAATGCGCGAAGATTACGCCAAATAGTATCCATTAGTTTACGTACTTGAGAAGCTGACTCTTTATTTATTGCCTGAACAGTAAATAACGCTTTAACGTGATTATGAATAAGCAAACGACTGTTGTTGTATCTATTTTCCAATAAATCCCAAGCAACGATGTAATTTTGTGCGGAAAATTCCAAAGCTTTAATAACCTGTAGTGCATTACCTGATAGAACGGATCGCAAATAGTGAAATTTCTGAATATTATCGAGAGTATTACTATTATGCACGAGTGATAAAAATGTATCTCGGAACTCAAGCCATTGATCATAAGAACCGTCGAAGTTCGGTAAAGTAATTGTAGGTAGTTTGATACCTTGTGTGTGTGTTTTACAATTACTGTTATCGCTTTGAACTATCGAATTATCTTTAAGAATACACTTAGACTTGGCCACAATAGCATAATATTGATTTTCAAAGCACTCCCTTTCTTGCAACTCTTTATCTATCTGACTACCTGCAACGTACGAGTCTATTTCATCTTGGGTGCTACAAAACTGATCAAACAACTGTTCCACCTTTTGCAAGCGCTCTTTTAATTCGGTTTTCTGAATTTCCGTTGGATTGGAACCGTCTAATGATTGAACGAATTTTGAAAACAACGTAAATTTGCCTTTCAAAGAACCGCGTTTTTTCACTAAATCACGAATAATATCATCAATACTTTCTGTGTCTGCAAGCGAATGCCTCTTTTTCGTCATTGTGGTGGTTGCGAGAAACAAAATCAAGTACTTACGGTTTTATTACACCGATGTATGCTCTGACCGCGACGTAGGTAGATGCACACTTACTACGAACACTGGAATTTAGACAAATAAAAGAATATTAGCACAAACTCAGCACGGAATCGGGAAGGAAAATCTTGAATGACCTGACCATTAACTGCAGATGGTGAATCTTCTCTCGAATCTTCTCTCCGTTGCTCGAATTTCGTAGAAGTTGTAGGTCCGCTTCACTCCAGCTCGCTTTGATTTATCCGGCTCGAAGGACCAAATTATGTGCAGGAGGTGATCATTCGTCGTGTTGAGGATGTGATGATGAAAAGACTTGATGATGGATACTTTGGTTTTAATTATCGTTCTACAATTTTGACTTATAATATAGACGTACTCGTTCGCCGTTAGTTTTTGGATTGAACCGTTGAACCGTTTTTTAAATTAAATCGGGTTGGGGCCCACGGTGCGTCCCCTCCCGCGCGCGCGCGGCTACGTCGTCCTCGCCTGTGATGTTGTCGCTGGCTTTGTCCGCTAGATGGCGCTGGTTGTCCGTAAACAGTTGATATACAGGCTGTAACGGAAAGGTGTGGTCATATTTTAAGAACCGGTTCTGCCCACAGAAATGAACAACTTTATCCAAGAAAAATATAAAATTCCCAAAAAAAAAAATTGGACTTCCCATACAAAGTTATCATCAGCTGATCAATATTTGTATGGGGAGTAAAAATTTTTTTTGAGAATTTTCTCTGGTTTTCTTGAATAATGTGGTTCATATCGAAGGGAACATGCAGTTCTTAAAATATGACCACACCTTTCCGTTACACCCTGTATATAGGCACGCGTTTGACCACTATCTCACCTGATGGTAAGCGATGATGTGGTCGAAGATGGAGCACGCTTGCCTAGAAGTAACCAATTCACTTTTTGCTTAAAGACTCTCTATGAGCAGTGGTGGCCCATGAGCAGTGGTGGCCCAGTGGTATTGGCCGCGACTTACAAGTTGTAGGTCGTGAGTTCAAACCCAGGCAGGCGCTTTACTTTGTGTAAATTATTACATCACCACTGCTCTCAAAACGGTGAAGGAAAACATCGTGAGGAAACCGGCATGTCCTAGAACCATAAATTCGGAGACATGTGACATCCACCAACCCGCATTGTGCCCGTGTGGTGGATTACGGCCCACACCCTCTCACAGAGAGGAGGCCTGTGCCCCAGTAGTGGGGACCATAAAAGGCTGATGTTTTTTTTTTTAAAGACTCTCAGGTTGTAGCTATCAGGAAACACAGACTCCGGTAGGGAATTCCACTCCCTAGCTGTACGGACAATGAATGTTAAAGGTACCTTTTTTCGCTGTCGCTGTGGCCCAGTGGGGCCTCATCACAAAGCTTAAAATCACTCAATGGACAATGGAGAGGGCTATATACTCGGAGTCCACTTACATGATCGAATCAGAAATGAAGATATCTGTAGGAGAACCAAGGTTACCGACATAGCGAAAAGAATCGTCAAACAAAAAAGTGGCATTGGGTCTGCCCAATTTTTGTGCCCTGGCACATAAATTGCTCAAAGAACAGATGGTCGATGGATTCTGGAGTGGTGACCGCGTTTCGGAAGACGTAGCATTGGAAGGCCTCCCACAAGGTGAACCGATGACCTGGTGAGGGTCGCGGTAATCTAATGGATGCGCACAGGACCGGTCGTTGTGGTGATACTTGGGGGATGCCAAGCCAATGTCCAGCAGCTGACGGCTTTCGGCTAAAATGATGATGATGATACCTTTTTATCAATCCGTTGCTGTCCCACTTCTGGGAAAAGGCCTCCTCAAGTCCTTCCAGACATTGTACATAAATTGTAGGTAAATCATAGGTACCTACAGTTCTCGCCAAACTTCTTGGCCGCTCTGAAGTTCGCTACAATGGCTGCGCAGCCAGTAGTAAATCTCATACAAAAACAGCATCGCGCTTGCGCCTTGCGCATCGGAAATTCAACTTCAGGGCGGCCAAGATGTTTGGCGTATAGTGTACTTTATTTATTTTGGGAGGGTCGTTGGTCCAGCCGTCGTCGCAAGTGCTACTGCCTAACATAAAGTCCTGATTTAACTACTATTACTCTGCTAAAAGTACCTAATAATTTTCTATGTCAGTTCGGGCAAAGATTTCATCTATTCTGATTTCTTCAGAAGTAGCTCAGTGCAAGATTTGCGCCCGGTTGATGGCATAGGCTCGCTTCTTTGCTACTTGGGAGTTAAAACAATAATGTCTGGCGAAATGTTAAGTATTATAAGTACCTACACACAGGGTCCGATCTAGTTGTAGCCACTCTGGGCAAACAAAACATTTGCCGACCTCTACAATCATTACAATGACACCTTACAAGAGGGATTTTTTTTCTGGAGTAAATAGCTCGGTTAAAGCCGTATTTTAGATGACTTCGTGCGAAAGTGAAAACTGTGTAGGTATATATTTCTAAAATCTTTAAAAAATAGAAAAATAAAAAACTTTTTTCAAATAATACAACCGACTTCTAAAAATTGCAAAATAACTAATTTCGGAAGTCGGTGTATATTTTTTTTTTGTTTCTTCGTTATTTGACACCGACACAGGTTGTATTTTACTTTTTAGTTTTTTTTTTTCTAAAACTAAATGAATAGTAAAGTTATACCCGAATTGATAGCCCCAAAAATAGGGAATTTGAACATAGTTGGTGAAACTATGGTGAAAGGTGAAAGTATCAGGGTGAACTGTACAAATCTGTATACCCCTTCAGAGCGTATCAGCGTGATGTAATGTTGTGAAGTGGTGAAAATAATATACAGACATGCGATTGCAGCAATTCTGGAAGGTTTGCTATCATTTATTGAAGAGTTCCATTGTTTATCTCCGAAGTTCTTTATCAGATCTTATAAAAAATCACCAAATTAAAATGGGACTATATGTGAAGCAACAGCTTTCAAATAAAAAAAAAATCTTCAAAATCGGTTCACGTAGTAAAAAGTTATGAGGTAACACACATAAAAAAAAAACAGTCGAATTGAGAACCTCCTCCTTTTTAACCGACTTCAAAAAAAGGAGGAGGTTCTCAATTCTTATGTGTGTTACCTCATAACTTTTTACTACGTGAACCGATTTTGAAGATTTTTTTTTGTTTGAAAGCTTTTGCTTCACATGTGGTCCCATTTTAATTTGGTGAAGATCTGATGAAGAACTTCGGAGATACACAATGGAACTCTTCAATAAATGATAGCAAACCTTCCAGAATTGCTGCAATCTCATGTCTGTATATTGTTTTCACCACTTCACAACATTACATCATGCTGATACGCTCTGAAGGGGTATACAGATTTATACAGTTCACCCTGATACACCCTAATTTCATCAACTATGTTCAAATTCCCTATTTTTGGGGCTATCAATTCGGGCACAACTTCACTATTCATTTAGTTTTAGAATGGGGTACAACAACTAAAAAGTGAAAAATAAAAAACTTTTTACAAAAAAAAAACAACCGACTTCCATAGAAAATACTAAAAAACGCAAAATAACTTTAATTGCGGAAGTCGGTGTCAAATAACGAAGAAACCAAACTAGAAACACCGACTTCCGAAATTAAAGTTATTTTGCGTTTTTTAGTATTTTTTATGGAAGTCGGTTGTTTTTTTTTTGTAAAAAGTTTTTTTTGGAAGTCGCTTAAAAAGTACTACTTATTATAGTTAAGCCTCTGCCCAGCCTCACGCGCTTTAAAAAACAACTTGCCGGTAATCGGAGTCAATCGCTCTATTAAATAAAACCTTTTCGGAGGCCCGCGCAGCTCGAGGTCCGCCGTGGTGAGGCCGCATCGCACGCGCGCCGCTCGCAACAGCTGATCGCGGGCAGCGCGGCGAGACAGTCACACAGCAAGCGCGCGCGGCCGCGGCGGCTGCGCCGTGTCTCCACTGCCGGGCACTGTGAAGTTGCGGCGCACCAATTCGCTCGGCGTTGACAATATCGCGCTCGTCGATGTTAACCCCCAGCTTCAAAGACACCAACTTTATTAGGTGTAGAGGACTCTCATCTTTTGTTTCCGGTATGCCAGCCGGAACAGTCGCAACTCCACCCTCATAGCACTTAGTTCCTCACGAAAACAGCTAATCTCATAAGTTACGTTGAGCTCGCGAGACTCTGTAGTAACCGGGGAGAGGGGCTCAAGTTCAACATGTTGGCTGGGTGCTTGGGTGGTGATTTTACAGTTGTTTGCATAGTCACAGCACTCTGGCTTACCGCTGCAGGTTGAGTTTTCGGAGAAGACCGGATTGTATTTGGCTTGTAGTTCTCCGTGATACCATCAGATGGGCCTTAGACAGGTGTAGCTGAGTTGTCCCTTCTTGGAATCTTCACTTTACAGTCTGGGCACAACCAATTTAGCGACACCTTTGTTGATGTAACACTGATGCAAGTGGGATGATACGGCCCAGCCCCCCTAGCCATGTTACATTTCTATTATCGTTTACGCTCACGCTTAGAACAAAATGTATGGCAATGACATTACCTGCGTAGATAAGTGTCACGTGACTTATCGCAGGTTATGTGGCAACATACGGGGTGGGAAGTTTGACATACGGGGTGGGAAGAGTGACATACGGGGTGGGAAGAGTGACATACGGGGTGGGAAGTTTGACATACGGGGTGGGAAGAGTGACATACGGGGTGGGAAGAGTGACATACGGGGTGGGAAGAGTGACATACGGGATGGGAAGAGTGACATACGGGTGGGTAGAGTGACATACGGGGTGGGAAGACTGACATACGGGGTGGGAAAGAGTGACATACGGGGTGGGAAGAGTGACATACGGGGTGGGAAGAGTGACATACGGGGTGGGAAAATGACATACGGGATGGGAAGAGTGACATACGGGGTGGGAAGAGTGACATACGGGGTGGGAAGAGTGACATACGGGGTGGGAAGAGTGACATAGGGTGGGAAGAGTGATATAGGGTGGGAAGAGTGACAGGGTAGGAAGAGTGACATAGGGTGGGAAGAGTGACAGGGTGGAAAGAGTGACATAGGGTGGGAAGAGTGACATAGGGTGGGAAGAGTGACATAGGGTGGAAAGAGTGACATAGGGTGGGAAGAGTGACATAGGGTGGGAAGAGTGACATAGGGTGGGAAGAGTGTTATAGGGTGGGATGAGTGGCCAAAGGTGAGCGAAGATGATCCCACCTCACCTTTGTCCACCTTTGCTTACTTTTGGCCACCTTCGCTCACTTTTGGCCACCTTTGCTCACTTTTGGCCACATTTGCTCTCTTTTGGCCACCTTTGCTCACTTTGACAACATTTGCCCACCTATGCCCACCTTTTCTCACCTTTGCTCACCTTTGGCCACCTTGCAAAGGTGAGCAAGGCTGGGAAGGATGAGCACAGGTGGGAAGGTTGGGAATGATGAGCAAGGGTGGGAAGGAAGAGCAAGGGCGGAACGTATGAGCAAGGGTGGGAAGGAAGAGCAAGGGCGGAACGTATGAGCAAGGGCGGGAAGGATGAGCAAGGTCGGGAAGGATGAGATAGGGTGGGAAGGGTGGCCAAAGGTGAGCAAAGATGATCCCACCTCACCTTCACCTCACCTTTGGCCACCTTTTCTCACTTTTGGCCACCTTGCTCATCTTTGCCCACCATTCGCCACCTCTGCTTATCTGGTGGCCAAAGTGAGCAAAGGTGGCCAAAAGTGAGCAAATTTGAGCAAGGGTGGGAAGGATGATATAGGGTGGGAAGGATGATATAGGGTGGGAAGGATGATATAGGGTGGCAAGGATGATATAGGGTGGGAAGGATGATATAGATTGGTTTGCTGATATAGGGTGGGAAGGATGATATAGGGTGGGAAGGATGATATAGGGTGGGAAGGATGATATAGGGTGGGAAGGATGATATAGGGTGGGAAGGATAATATAGGGTGGGAAGGATGATATAGGATGATATAGGATGGGAAGGATAATATAGGGTGGGAAGGATGATATAGGATGATATAGGATGGGAAGGATGATATAGGGTGAGAAGGATGATATAGGGTGGAAAGGATGATATAGGGTGGGCAGGATGATATTGGGTGGGAAGGGTGACCAAAGGTGAGCAAAGATGATCCCACCTCACCTTCACCTCACCTTTGGCCACCTTTTCTCACTTTTGGCCACCTTGCTCACCTTTGCCCACCATTCGCCACCTTTGCTTATCTGGTAGCCAAAAGTGAGCAGTTGGCCAAAGTGAGCAAAGGTGGCCAGAAGTGAGCAAATTTGAGCAAGGGTGGGAAGGATGATATAGGGTGGGAAGAATGATATAGGATGGGAAGGATGATATAGGATGGGAAGGATGATATAGGGTGGGCAGGATGATATAGGGTGGGAAGGATGATATAGGGTGGGAAGGATAACTCAACCTGCAGCGGTAAGCCAGAGTGCTGTGACTATGAAAACCCCCCTTGGATATAGAAATAACACTCAGGTTTCACTTTTTAAATAGTTCATTTATTGTTTACTTCAGTACATCACACTTATCATCAACCAATATCCTCTTAGGTAAATACAACCGTCGTATTCGGTCGCCACGATCAGACTGCCCCAACTCACTCAACTGCCCAACCATCGAACTAACCGTTCCCGGATGTGACATCATGTGAGATTCCAATAAATTCTATAACACTCAATTCACAACTTTAAAGTGGCAAAAATAAATAATTAAATTCATAAAAAAATGTACAAGGCATTATTAAAAGAAAACCTAACATTAATAATTAAGTTAATAATAAATAATTAATATATAATAATTATTAATATTAATATATAATTATATTATATTATTATTATATTCCGTTTATTCATTTTTATAGACATATTAATTACATTTTTAAATATTTAAATATAAAGGATAACAAAAACATTTAAAAATATAAAAAATGTTTGTATTTTATTTCTTCGATATTTGACACCGACTTCCGAAATTAAAGTTATTTTTAAATTTTTAGTGTATTTTTTTTTTTTGAAGTCGGTTAAAAAGGAGGAGGTTCTCAAGTCGTCTGTTTTTTTTTGTATGTTTGTTACGCGATATCTCCGCCATTTATGAATAGACTAGCTGCGTCCCGCGGTTTTACCCGCCTAGACCGAAATAAAAGGTAGCCTATATGTTAATCCAGGCTATAAGCTATCTACATACTAACTATCATCCAAATCGGTCCCAGCCGTTTGAGCGTGAAGAAGTAACAAACATACACACTCACAAACTTTCACACTTATAATATTAGTAGGATTTTGATGATTCGTTTTTTGTTCGGTAGGTCATATTTCCGAGGTGGTCCATATAAATTTTATCGAAATTGATTCAGTTCTTTTTGAAAAAATCAACATAAACAAAAAATATGTATACATAGATGACGTTTTGGTTGTCTCCAATTATGTTCTAATGCCATGTTATTGATTCGGGTAGAACTTTATTATTTAGTTTTAGTTCTAGGGTACCTACAACAACCTTCCCCGTCTCTCGCCAGCACGTGCCGCTGAGCCAGTAAATCGCCCAATTAATGGAAACCTGATCCAGCCTTCCCTTGCTGCCCTCCCCAGTGACGCCCTAAGCCGAGGCCCGTACCCCACAGGGGGTGCCCTTAGCGTGGTCACTTAGTTTGTAAGTTTAAATAAGTCCTGGCTGGAGGCTTTAATATATTAAAGCCTAGACAGGCAAGCCCGGTTGAGCAGACGACAGCCTCAGAGGCTGACCTGCGAGAAGTCCCACCAAAAAAAAAAAAACCTACAACTTAAAAGTGAAAAATAAAAATAAACTTTTTTACAAAAAATACAAACGACTTCTAAAAATTGCAAAATAACTATAATTTCAGAAGTCGGTGTCAAATAACGAAGAAAAAAAAATACAAACACCGACTTCCGAAATTATAAAGTTATTTGCAATTTCTAAAAGTCGGTTGTATTTTTTGTATAAAAGTTTTTTTTACTTTTTGGTAGTGATTCTCCATTAAATTGTGTTATCACTACATAGACATACGATCGCAGCAATCGCAGTTGATTTGCTGTAATTTTTTTGAAGAGTTCTGTTGTCTGCCTCCGAAACTCACCACGAAATCTACATTAAATTTAAATATTTCGGAATAAAACCATTCCGAACAAAAAAAATTTGCAAATCCGTCTTTATATGACGTAGTTATGCCCGAACATACATAAAAAATATATATATAAACATCCGAATTGATAACCTCTTTCTTTTTAACCGACTTCCAAAAAGAGGAGGTTCTCAATTCGTCTGTATGTTTTTTTTTTTTGTATGTACTTATGTTACCCGATTTCTCCGTCAGTTGTGAACCAAGTTTCAAAATTCTTTTTTCATCTGAAAGAATATACTCCCGAGGTGGTCCCATATAAATTTTACCGAAATTGCTTCAGCGCTTTTTGAGACACTGAACAAAAACGGAAAGTACGTGTACCTCGATGACGTTTTGGTGTTCTCCAAATGTTTAAATTCCACGTTCCATTATATTGGGGTTTTTAGTTCTGGGGTATAACAACTAAAAAGTGAAAAATAAAAAACTTTTTACAAAAAAAAAACAACCGACTTCCAAAAAAAAAATACACTAAAAATTTATAAATAACTTTAATTTCGGAAGTCGGTGTCAAATAACGAAGAAGTAAAAATACAAACACCGACTTTGTAAAAAAAAAGTTTTTTGAAGTCAGTTAAAAAGAGGCAGATTTCTAGCGCACGCAAAAAAAAAATCAAAATCAAAATCAAAAGTCATTTATTCAAACTAGGCTGAGAACCAGCACTTTTTGAACGTCAAAGTTCTACATAAAGACAGTCCCCCAAAAAACGCCCGCCCGTCACCACTTCCTAGTGTTTTAGCTGTGAAGAAGAAGTGGCCAACAAACTCCCCAGCAACACATCTGTCTGTTAAGTTTTAAGAACTTGAATCTATATAATTCTAAGCAACAATCTTAACATTATGTAAAACAGAAAAATAAATATATGCCGTCTAAAATATAATCATAAAATTAAATAAAATAATCCGCCACTTGCCAGCTAGCACACTCAATCATGCCATTAAAAACCAACTCAAGCATAAACACTTGTAACAAGGCAGTGTTAAAGCCTTGTTTATTTTTTGACCTCTATTCCAAAATTACGTTCTTTGCTACCTTTTTAATTTCAAATTCAAAAATTACTTAGTTTTCTCTGTCATGTCTCTGTTTTAATATTAAAAATTAGTTCAAATTCGGCAGCCGAGCTAGTAGAAGCTCCTCATTGTTATTTTTTTGACTCCTGAAGTGTCAGTTACCATTTTCCTAGAATTTTGCATTAATACAATTTAATTACTAGTCACAGTGTTTGTGTTCTTAATATAATATTAGTAATTTTTGAATTTGAAATTAAAAAGGTAGCAAAGAACGTAATTTTGGAATAGAGGTCAAAAAATAAACAAGGCTTTAACACTGCCTTGTTACACACTAAACCAAATTAAAGAAGCCTCCATACATAACTGGTGTGCCTGCTTACAAGAACAAAGATTGAAACTATCAAAGGGCTGTGATTCGAAGCCACAAGTGATGAACTAGGGCCATCACACTAAATTTGGTAGACAATTATTATATGAACTCATATAATCTGTTATAACCATAAGCTAAATATGGAGAAAGAACATCAAGTGTAACATTGTCTTGCGTTCAACACAGCGACCAACTATTATTATCTTCTAAGTAGTCGTTGATGGAATAGTATGCTTTCGAACAGAGACTAGATTTAATTTTAGTTTTAAATGCATTAAAAGGCAAGTCAAGAAAAGAACGGGGTAGCTTATTGTAAAATTCGATACCGAGACCCTCAAACGAACCATGAACCCTACGAACACGGTGGGAAGGAACATGAAGTTTATACTTATTTCTGGTGTTAAAATTGTGGATATCACTGGTCTTTTTGTACAAATGTATATTTTGTCTAATGTATAATATGTTTGCAAAAATGAATTGAGATGCCACCGTGAGAATTCCAATCTCTTTGAAAATTTCTCGTAAAGAAACTCTTGACCTTAACCTATAGATTGCTCGTACAGCACGTTTTTGTAAAACAAATATATTTTGTATGTCCGCAGCTTTACCCCACAAAAGAATACCATAAGACATAACACTATGGAAATAACTAAAATAGACTAACCGTGCTGTGTCAACGTCAGTATATTGTCTAACTTTTCTGACGGCGTAGGCGGCAGAACTGAGCCTTCCTGATAGGCCTGATATATGTGCGCCCCATTGAAGTTTGGAATCAACAGTTATACCCAAAAAAACTGCCGAGTCCACAGTTTCAAGCACTTCTTTATTTAAGATGACATTAGGTCCTAGATTTATAACATTAGGTAAGGCAAACTTTATACATTTAGTTTTCTTAGCATTAAGAACCAAGTTATTTGTCGTAAACCAATCCGTAACCATTGAGAGAGCGCTATCTACGTTATCAAAATCATTTCTATTCCTATCTACTTTAAAGATAAGAGAGGTATCATCTGCAAACAGTACTACGTCACAGATACCCTTTAAAAAATATGGTAAATCATTAATATACACCAAAAACAAGAATGGTCCCAATATCGAGCCTTGAGGCACACCTAAATGAACTGGTAGCCCGGAAGACTTAACACCATTGATATCTACACATTGGAACCTATTACATAAATATGAATCAATTACATTTAGAGCTTCGTTTTGGAGACCATAATGACGCAGCTTACGCAAAAGCGTGTCATGGTGTACGCAATCAAAAGCTTTGGAGAGGTCACAGAAAACTCCGATAGCATTTTGCGAGTTCTCCCATGCGTTGAATATGTGTTTTAGGAGAGCAACACCCGCATCTGTAGTCGATCGACCTTTTGTAAAGCCATATTGATCATTATGAAGGAGGCTATTTACATTAAAATATGTTAGCAACTGCTTCAGTATTAACTTTTCAAAAATTTTGCTAAATGCAGGCAGGATGGAAATAGGCCTGAAGTTGCCTATATCATTTTTATTGCCTGATTTAAATAGAGGTATGACTTTACTACACTTCATGAGATCAGGAAAAGTTCCTGAGTCCACGCATTTATTAAAAGTTACAGCAAGATAAGGCGCTACGATGCCTATTATATCACTCAAAAGTTTAATTGAGATGCCCCAGTAATCACCTGTGTTTTTTGATTTTAGAGAGTTAAAAACGTTAACTACGTCAAGTGGTGTTACATGCTCAAAACTAAATGATTGATTGCACTTAGGTACACTACCGTTCAAAAGACTTTCAGCTTTAGACGGGGATGAATTTAAGAAGCGAGTTGTAGTTATAGGTATGTTGGCAAAAAACTCATTAAATGCCTGAGCTACGTCAGCTGGTTTACTAACTAATTTGTTTTCGAATAGAATCTCTAGCTGATTTACTTTTTTAACCGACTTTCCCGTTTCATTATTTATTATTTTCCAAGTGGCTTTTATTTTATTATCAGAATTTTTAATTGTCTCGCTTAAGAATTTTGATTGAAGAATTTGATACGCATAGTGAAGACTCGAAAACGTCTTAATTGGGACAAAACAATCTAAAGTTCTAACCAAAAATAGAATAAGCATTTTCTCTATCTCTAAAATGTTTATTCTATCTTTTGTACTATTCATTAGCGCAACTTGTCAATATGGGTGCAACGCGAACAGATTTTAAACGTCGGTTATTATGAACGTAACATTATCTTGTGTATAATATCATTGAGATTTTTTTGTAGCAAAAGATGTGTTTGGAGAATCGCAAGGTAAAGGCATGATAGAAAAGGATACATGGTGGTGGAATGAAGATGTGCAAAAGATGCTAAAAGAAAAGAAAATTTCGTTTAAAGTATGGCAGAATGTAGAAACCGGAAATGATAATTTGAAAGAAGAGAAAAAGAAAATTTATAAGGAATGGAAGAGGAAGGCAAAAAAGGCGGTTGCAGTTTCCAGGGCTAAGGCGCAGGAAAAGTTATATAATTTACTGGACAGCCCTAGAGGCCAGAAGGAGCTCTACCGGATTACAAAATTAAGAGAAAGGAGAACGAGGGATATAATGCATATAAAATGTATGAAAGATGAACTCGGTAAAGTCTTGTCGAAAGATGACGAAATAAAAGAGCGATGGAAGGTTTATTTTGAAAAGTTGATGAACGAAGAGAATGAATGGAGTGGTGTGCTCAAAGAGGTACAAGTAAATATGGGTTTGGTGAGAGAAATTAGCATGGATGAAGTAAGAAAGGCAGTTCAATGTATGAAAAATGGAAAGGCCATGGGCCCTGATGACATACCAGTGGAAGTATGGAAGTGTTTAAAAGAGGATGGATGTATGTGGCTGACTTTATTCTTCAATAAGTTGTTGTATGAAGAAGTGATCCCACAAGAATGGTGCAATAGTTCGCTAGTGCCCATCTTCAAGAATAAAGGGGATGTACAGGACTGCAACAACTATCGAGGGATAAAGCTCATGTCACATACTATGAAAGTATGGGAGAAAGTGATAGAGAAAAGATTGCGAGAGGAGAGTGAGATTACCCCGAACCAGTTTGGGTTTATGCCAGGTCGAGGGACAATGGACGCCACCTTCGCTCTCCGTCAATTGTGCGAGAAGTACAGACGTGTGCACAAGAACTTGCACATGGTGTTCATTGATCTTGAGAAAGCGTATGATAGGGTACCTCGGGATGTGTTGTGGTGGGCCTTGAAAGAGAAAGGTTTGCCTGGGAAGTATGTTGAGTTGATTCGTGCTATGTACAGACATTCTAGTACCTACGTCCGGTCGGCTGCTGGCAACACCGATAAGTTCAGTGTGGCTGTAGGCTTGCATCAAGGGTCGGCTTTAAGTCCTTACCTCTTCCTGTTGATTATGGACGCTCTTACGTCGGAAATACAGGAAGAGGCACCCTGGTGCATGCTGTTTGCCGACGACATTGTTCTGGTCGGTGAAGATGGACCTGAGATCCAGAGCAGATTGGAGAAATGGCAACAGAAGCTGGAGAAAGTTGGCTTGAAAATCAGCAGAACCAAAACTGAATACATGTTATGCGATTTCGGCGGTCTCTCCAGTTCTGAAGCTGTAGTGCTAGATGGCGCGCTTCTCCCAGTCTGCTCCGATTTTCGGTATCTCGGTTCACTCGTGCAAAGCGATGGCGAAATAGATCGGACTGTTAAGCACAGAATTAACACTGGATGGATGAAATGGCGGCAGGTCACCGGGACTATCTGTGATTCCCGCATTCCCCTAAAACTTAAGGGGAAGATTTATAAAACAATGGTCAGACCTGCTGTCTTGTATGGTTCAGAATGTTGGGCCACAAAAGGGATGAATGAAAAGCAATTGCATGTAGCTGAGATGAGAATGCTAAGAGCGATGTGTGGTGTTACGCGCATGGATAGAATTAGGAATGAGTATATAAGAGGAAGTCTGAAAGTGGCACCGCTGACTGAAAAGTTGTGTGGAAATCGGTTGTCGTGGTATGGGCATGTGATGCGGAGGAAGGAAGAAAATGTCGTGAGGAAAGTCTTGTGTATGGATGTGGATGGCTATAAGAGTAGGGGAAGGCCAAAGAAACGATGGTTGGACTGTGTGAAAGAGGATATGGGTAAAAAAGGGGTGACTACAGAGATGACGACTAATAGAGGAGTATGGAAGAAAAAGACATGTTGCGCCGACCCCAAATAAATTGGGATAAGGGCAGGAGAATGATGATGATGATAATATCATTGAGATTTTCTCTTATCGTAGCCGCCAAGCGCTCTAAATTTTACCGCCCCTGATTTTGGCCGTTCTGGGTATTTGCCCGGCTCGCTTCCCCCTGATCGGGACCTGCCTTCACATCGGTTTCCAGTCGAAGGTGCGCGTGAATTTAATTGTATCCTGGGCCCTCGACTCATGGTTGCGGTAGCAACTGTGGGGTTTTAGTCGGTTGGACTCTGACATAATTCTCTGTTCCCCAGGCAAGAGTATCCATAACGATTTGCTCCCATAAAAAAGGAAGGTACACATCGGCTCATTACTTTTTGTGGAAGTAGGTACAGCATAATCATCATTTATAAGAATCATCAGCCTCTTACCGTTCCCACGGCTGGGACACAGGCCTCCTCTCTATGAGAGGGGTAAGGATGGCCCAAGGAAGTATGTGCAGGCGTGGTTTTACATAATTATGTTAAGACGCTAAAATCGGAACTTGCCCGTGGTACCCTAGTTTGTTTCCTCTTGGAGTAACTCGAGCAAATATTTTTGCCCGTGGAACCCCCTTACAAAAAGCGCATTAAGTCCGCCTTTGTACTTTTGTTGCATGAAGTGTAAATAAATAAATAATAAACTAGACTACGGGACCACGGGTAAGCATCGGCTAAAATTAGACGATTTCCAGTCCAAATTCAGAAACGTACCTCATGATATGATTAGCTAGATAATAAAACTCAATACAAAGAGGAAAAATATTTATTAAATTAAGCTTTATTATATTAAAAAAAATTACAAAACAATATTATTTTAACTCTTCATTCATCCCCTTATCTTGTTCTACCGCCTTTCTTGACTGTCATCTACTCTGGAAACTTCCACAATAAACTTTTCAGGTTCGAAGTCGGGATCCAGCATCTTGGACCGGATCATTTCTTTGTAAATAAATGCTGACTTTCTCGGAGTTCGCGTCTTTTCTGAACGAGAGAAATCCACTTCGTAGAGGCCAAACTTTTCCCTGCAAAAGATAGGAGCGTTTTAATTCGATTTCAAGTAGAATCTATTTGAATTTTCGAGATAATTTTCATATTTTGGAATAAAAACCAATGTCAGTTATTTTGAGGCTGGTTTTTGGACACAAGTCAAAGGGAATAGAGTAGTGGGATTGGATACACGCGAAAATGTAAACGGTCATCCGTGTCAGTATAAAGCCACACAAATGTCTCGCCAAACTAAAGCACTTGTCCCACCGCCAACGATGAGCGAGTAGCGAGTAGAGATTGAAACTAAAAACGAGTTAGCAAGAAGCGAGTAGTGAGTGTGTAGTTCCGATAGTTAGTCGCTTCCTCGCCGGGTGTAGTAGTGGGACAACTTCCTAAAATATATTTCTTGGGAGGGAAGCCTTTGCCCAGCAGTGGGACATAACGGGCTCCTTACATATTTCTTGACTAAAGAGACACATTTTGATTGGATTATCTGAAAAACACTTACAAATATCCATTTCGCCACTCAAAAGTATCGATCAGGGACCACATGCTATATCCTCTAATGTCACATCCCTCATAGATAGCATCGAGCAAGGAGTTCAAATATGTCCTTATGTAATGAATCCTGTCTTCATCAAGTAGGCCTCCGGAGTTAGACCAGCCATTCTCTGTGATGTACACTGGCGGGTTGTCGTATTGTATTTTTATGTCTATAAGAAGTTTGAAGAATCCCCATGGTACCTCCTGAAATGTTAAATGAACTCGATGTACTGCGATAGAAGAGGTCTATGTCTACTAGTGAACTGTCAAAAACAGATGAGGATTATTTAGGTTTGGTGGTGTAGACGGTCTATATTTTGAAAAAAGTTTTGAGGATCAAATTCATGGACCAACACTAAAATTCCTGTCTAATAGTTAATACGATTTTTGAAGCAGTAACAGCCTGACAGATAGTCTTAATTGTAAAAAAGCATGTGTGTACTTATGTACTACGTACGTAAGAAGTTATACTTCTTTGGCTTAACAAAATAAAAAACCAAACTGTCACAACGTTTACAAAAGGAAAACAATCATTCTTCATGAACCACAGACTGTAGCTAACTTCAGGGTGTCGGATTTTAGTGACGGTGTGCGCGCGCATCGTAAAAATTTACTTTCGTCTTTTTTCCTTAACCTTTAAACCCCGAGCGGCTCTCATGTGTGCCGCTAGTTTTCCGCTAGTTTGCCTTGCCAAAAAAATTGCCAAAAACCCGATTCACGCGTTTTAAACCGCTATTATCACTATTAGCCAAGGTCTTTAGACCTGTGACAAGGTTCATACACCCGGAACCTGACAAAGTCTGTAGTTACACGATGGCCGCCTGTCAACGGGGACTGACAGATGCTGAAACGTGACGCGTCTCTGGTTTGTTAACGTGCCAAAAGAACTTTCAACCCCCATTTCACCCTCTCAGGGGTGAAATTTCCAAAAACACTTTCTTAGTAGATACCTACTCTTCACAAAGAACACTCCCCCAAATCTCATGTCTCTAAGACCAGTGGTTTAGGCTGTGCGTTGATATATCAGTCAGTCAGTCAGTCAGGACTTTGAATTTTATATAATACAGAAATACCTGCAACCAGCTAGTTTGGGACTGTGGCCACGAGGGATCCTTAACCAGAACAGCGCCCATATCATCCATGAACGAAGGCACAGGGTACATCCCTTCCAAAGAGGCGTCCCTATACGCCAACTTCGTGGTAAAAGCATTGATCCCCAGGAAGTCTGCTGAACCCTTCAGTAATGCTACTTCTTTTGGTGACAGGGCTGGTAGTCGGGATCTAAGAAAGCCCTGTTCGGCACTCTTGAGAGCTACGTTCTTTTGCACTGCTGAAGGGAAGTTACCGACTTTTGAGAATATTGGATGGGCAAATAGGCCCCACTGGAAGAAGACAAATAAATATAAATGTATTATACATAGTTAAAATATACTTTTTTTTTCCTCTATTTATTATTAGGGACTTTAATTCAAATGTACATGCCAGTCCCATCGGACCTTATAATTATGTAAAACGTAACTACACAAACTTAATTAAACTATAAGCATCTCCGAAGTTCGGTGACGCCAAAATATGATGGAACATGCTAACATCGTACATATTTATTTCAAGCTCTCTAAGTAGATCCTCTCATGCAGACTGAAATCTGACACACTCCGTCAATAAACTCAATAAATGTATAACATCCTCCAGTGTGTCAAAAACCCCACAATTAGGTGAATATTTTTTTTTCATTCAGAATCCAAAATTATTGAGCGGCATGTGTCCAGATCTCAGTCTGTGAGCTGTAACAATATCTTTTCTGCTGAGCCTAGTATTACAAAACCACGGTACATGAGGAGGCTCCGAAACTATAGACCTATACCATATTCCTTTTTCTTTAGATCTTTGATTAAAATATTCTATCCAAACTTCATGACATTTATTTTTATATCTCGGCAATATTTCTATCTAATTAGTTCCAATGTTTTTTTCCCTTCCCTCAACAATACTCAATTTTGCTAGAATATACAAGGGAGTGCCTCCGCAGCCGGCGGTGGCACCCAAAAATAACGCCATAGGGAACTGGCAGTACTTTCCTTTTTTAGGGTTCCGAAAGTCCGAATGAAAAAACGGAACCCGTATAGGATCACTCGTGTGTCTGTCTGTCCGTCTGTCACAGCCAATTTGCTCCGAATCTGCTGGACCGATAGAGTTGAAATTTGATACACACATCTGTGACCCAAACACGAATGTGTACCCTTAATAAATAATTTTGGAATATGGAGGTCACTTTTGGGGTGAAAATCGGAAAATTAGTAGCTTTTAATATCTTTTTCTACTTTTAGTATTTATGTAAACTGTTCCTCACCTCCTTGAAAAACAACGCTCGCTGCAACTCACTCCACAAAAGTCACCTTCAGTCACACACTGCTCATCTGAATTACTCACATTCCTCTCCTACTAGTCTAACACTTCACACAAGATAAACACTCACTCACACATCATGACATGACATGACTCAAAACTTCTGCAGAATTATAGGGAGGTATTTTTTTTTAAGTTGTTATTTATTTTTATTAATTCTTCTTTTGCTTGTTTTTACACGAACAAAAGAAGAATTAAGCAAACAAATAAAAATAAAAACTAGGTACGAGTAAAAAAAAACCTGTGTGTACTTAGTTTTTATTTTCATTTTTTTTGCTATGCAAATTATTTAACTTCGACACTTGCACGCTATCTCTGTAAAAAAACTTTTTTACAAAAAAAACAACCGACTTCCAAAAAAGAAAATACCTACACTAAAAATTAAAAAATAACTTTTTTTTCGGAAGTCGGTGTTTGTATTTTATTTCTTCGTTATTTGTCACCGACTGCCGAAATTATAGTTATTTTTTAATTTTTAGTGTAGGTATTTTCTTTTTTGGAAGTCGGTTGTTTTTTTTGTAAAAAAGTTTTTTATTTTTCAATTTTTAGTTGTTATACCCCAGGACTAAAAACTCCAATAACATGTAACGTGGAATTTAAACATACTCGTAATTGGAGAAAACAATAACGTCATCTAGGTAAAGGTATTTGTTCGTTTATTTTCAGTTTCTCAAAAACCGCTGAAGCAATTTCGATAAAATTTATATGAGACCACCTCGGGAGTATATGCTTTCGGATTAAGAAAGACTTTTGAAAATCGGTCCACAACTGACGGAGAAATCGGCGGACATACGAGTACATAAAAAAAAAGTCGAAAGTCGGTTAAAAAGCTAATTCTAGCCGTGGAACCTGGTGACCTGTAACACAGGTTTTTCCCAAAAACCTATATCAGGCACCAGTCTCTCACAAGGGTGGAATACAGCTGAGACATTTTTTTTTGTACTTATCTTTATGGCACCTTTGTGAATAGAGAATAAATGATAAATTATTATTATTATTATTTCGCTGTAGTATGTGCTTTTAGTTGTTGCTTACTTACTTCAAACTGTTTGGCATCAATTCCAGCTTGACGATCGTCAAAAGTGTCAGAAGCGGCTTCATACCACACGAAACCAATCGAGATTCCAATAGAACCATTCTGTAGCTTCCTAAACTGCGTGTCGTACATATGATAGGTTTCAGCATGAGCCACCAGAATGTTCCGAGCGCATATGTACTCAGCAACGCCCGAGATGTTCACGAACGGGGGTTGCTCATCAGATCCATACCCATTCACACAAATCTTTTTAGGCTCATTGATGGTGATCCAATACTTCACTTTCTCACCAAACCTTTCGAATAAGAACCTCGAATAATCTGTAAACCACTCAACTACTGCAGGATTGCTCCAGCCTCCCATTTTTTGTAGATTGGCGGGTAGATCCCAATGATACATCGTTACCATCGGCATGATATTCTTAGCTAAGAGTTCGTCTAAGAGATTGTTGTAGTAGTCCACTCCGATTGGGTTTACTTTGTCGGCGAATCCGTTTGGCAGGACCCTGGGCCAGGATATGGAGAACCTGTAGAAGTTTATGCCGAGTTCTGCGGCTACGGCCACGTCAGACTTGTATTTGTGGTAGGAGTCTGCCGCCACGTCCGCTGTGCTGTCATCCTTGATCGGCGAAGGGTCTGTGTGGCTTGCTACGTCCCAAACTGAAGGGCTTTTACCTGTGGAACATTAAAATAAAATAAAATATTACTTAAAGTTATCAACTCTAAGTCAGGAGGAGGTTTTCCATTCGCGACTTTGCTTTTGGTTTGTAAGACGTACACAAAAAATACAACGTTTAAAGAAATGGAGTTATAATGTTTAATTATGTGTTTATATTTAAATGTGTCTATTTATTAGATAATATGTGTTTATCATACAACATAAGCATAAAAAAATATTGCATTTACTTACCATCTTCATTCCAACCTCCTTCGATTTGGAACGCAGAAGTGGACGCCCCGAATAAGAACTCTGCAGGAAATGGGCGGGACTTACTTTTGCCAAACACATTCTCACATACGAAGAGAAAGGCGCTGTGGATGGAAATTAATTAAATATTAAAATAAATATATAAAGATTAACATCTAGCAAGTAAATGGTACAAGTTACGGGTGTTATTTAAGGGTTAACCTCTTCAATCAATCTGCCAAGCCTTTTCCCAACTATCTTGGGGTTGACTTCCAGTCTAACCGGATGCAACTGAATACCAGTATTTTACATGTAGCGACTGCCTATCTGACCTCCACAACCCCTCCTCACTCCTCTAACCTCTTATTGCAGGAAATATGAAGGAAGTCCAATTTTTTTTTTGACCATATTTCTTTTACTAAGTAAAGAAAGATGATAGGCTCGGCCATTTGTTATCCCGTTTGTGTCAGCTATAGTGACGGAAATGCTAGAAGGTTTCCATTAAGGACAAATCTGATATTATTCTGCAGTAAAACCAGTAAGAGACCTCTGGGCCTTGCGATTCCGTCCTGCTACTGTGAGAGACATTGAAACACAGATACACTCCCCCTCCTCGAAAATTACAAACAAAAAAACCGTTAGGATGTTAGGACACTAGTATCTACGATCATTCTTGAACTCCCGAAAGCTTGAAATCCTCCTTGAGGCTTCAGTTGACTGCAGAAAAAACAATTGTCACTTGACTTGAAACCTTCATAAACTTTATTCCGATCGCAAGAGTTTCGTACGATCTACACAGGCGGCAATTGCGACGGCCCCATATACGTAACCCCACTTTGAGGAGTGGCTGAAGAGGCCCCACGGCATCCTCACCTTCCGCCTGACGGAGGTCCTCACCGGACACGGCTGTATCGGGCAGTTCCTGGGTCGGAAAAGGCGGGTGGAAACGCCCGGGTGTCACCATTGTGCGGATCGCTCAGAGGCCACCGTGGAGTTCTGCCCCGCTTGGGCGGAGCCCCGCCGTGTCCTCGTGGAGGCGATCGGCGGCGGCGGCAGCGAGGGCCCGGGGCTCGTCATGGCCAATACCTCCCCAGGTGTCGCGGATAAATTCGAAACAGACTTAACGCGTCCCTGGGCACTCAGGCAACTGAAGGAATAGGGGTAGGTTTTAGTCAGTAAAAGTCTGACACGCCCTCCGCTCCACCCAGACCAGGAGGTTATTGAATGATTTTCCACCCCACAAAAAAAAAAAAATGAAAAGGTAGTCCAAGTTGGTCGCTGCAAGTACAATTTGGCGAGGTGGCGGATCAAACTATGTCCCCAGCACTGCCGCGCTAACGAAGAATACAATAACTCGATTTTGCCGCTTCCGAGAAAAACGCGTTCAAAGTTTCGAACTTTATTTTTCTTGTATCTCATGAACTGGTGAAGGCTTCTTCATGATGGCCTCAAGGACTTCCGGAAGCGACAAAATCGAGTTATTTTTCGTTAGCGCGACAGAGCAGATGGGACATACTTTGATCCCCCACCTCAAGTGTCCCAAATGAGCTTTCACCTGCACCCTGGATGATATGATCAAGGCCTCCGACGCCGCTATAAACGTCGCAACTTAAAGGGCCCAAACTACATAATTATATACCACGACACGAAAAGAAGAAGTAGATAATTATAGAAGAGTTTATTAAAAAAAAAAAAAAGATATTTTACCAAAGCACGATCGCGCAGTTGTTCATGGTTCCGAGGCACACCACGCACTACGCGCGGTGTCTTTAACTGTCAACCGAGTGCTGGCTGGGGGTTATTCTGCTACCGATAATCAATGCTCTTTGTGATGATGGTTTGGCCTTTTGCTGTTGTCGACTGTCGTCAACGTTGTCTTGAAAGCTCTTCAAAGCAAGCGATGGGTGAGTCTTTCCAGAATTTATGATAATCTTGCTGTACTGGCATAAATTATAATCTCTAGGTTGTTTCAAGATTAGAAGCGCCGTATAATATGAATGAACGTCGGTCAAGGATCTTTATGCAAACATCTGACTGAACGTTGAGTGAGAACACTACTTACCCGTGGCCGTAAAGATCTACATTTGACCCCCACTTTTCACATAATATGAACAATCGAAGGTGGAAACGTTGTTTTCAGAATCAGCCTTCAAATAGAAATGTTGGGACTTATATCGAATTTTTAAAAAAACAATTCGGTTATGTTTACGGATGACACAATAGTACATTCGCAGAAAGTACAATGGTACAATCACATTTCAATATCATAAGGTATGTATTATTTTCATGTCGCCACGGACAATCGGCTTGCTTTAAATTTTATAAATTTTATTCTAAACTAATACTAATAAGTACTATTGTTTGTTGGAGGCCATCTCCTAAACCATGCAACGGATTTAAGGCAGTTTTCTCTAATAGAAAGAGCGATAAACGAGGGAGGTTTGTGTTTATAATTTGTACCCGTGTGGAGCCGTGGCGGGTCACTAGTTGCAAATAAATTACATTTAAAATTAGGTATAGGTACTGTACATGGTGGACATCACATGCACATAAAAAACCTTTTTCCAAAAAATACAACCGACTTCTAAAAATTGCAAAATAATTATAATTTTGGAAGTCGGTGTTTGTATTGTTTCTTCATTATTTGACACCGACTTCCATAATGTAAAGTTATTTTGCAATTTTTAGAAGTCGGTTGTATTTTTTGTAAAAAAGTTTTTTATTTTTCACTTTTTAGTTGTTGTACCCCAGAACTAAAACTAAATAAAGTTATGCCCGAATGGAAACCCCAATAACATGGAATTTGAACATAGGTAATTGGAGACAACCAAAACATTTATGTATAAGTACTTACATATTTTTTGTTTATGTTGATTTTTTCAAAAAGTGCTGAATCAATTTAGATAAAATTTATATGGGGCCACCTCTGAAGTCTGGCCTACCAAACAAAAAAGAATCATCAAAATCTATTTACAAGTGGCGGAAAAATCGCGAAACATACAAAAAAAAAAAATCGAATTCTGTACCTCCTCCCTTTGGAAGTCGATTAAAAACGTTTTGGGAACACATTCATTGTGTGTACAGCTAAGGAGTGGAATTCCCTGCCGGAGTCTGTGTCTCCTGATAGATACAACCCGGGAGTCTTTAAGTCGAGTGTGAATAGGTTACTTCTAGGCAAGCGTGCTCCATCTTCGACCACATCATCGCTTACTATCAGGTGAGATAGAGGTCTAACACGAGCCGCCGAGGCGAGGGGGCGTCAGGTGCCTATTAATGATTATATCATTAATAGGCACCAGCGGCAGTAAAAAATACACCTTTAATAAAGCCTGTAATTTAAGATAAAAGACGTTGGAAAAGTGACAACCAAAAGGAGATTTATTACAAACTAGCTGTGCCCGCGACTTCGTTCGCGTGGTTGTCGAGAACAAAACAACGTCGTTTAGATAAGAGTATATCACCTTTTTGATGATTTAGATAAGAGTCCTGACTTTGGTATAGTTGATTACGTTAATGCTTCTCTATATACTATGTTAGCGGTGGAATTACCCGGAGCATATACAAAAAGGTTGTTTGGGTTGCTAACACGTGATAGAGAAACATAGAGTTGGCCGTGTGAAAAACAATCAAAAGTAAGGTCTACACCCGCAACGGATAACGTCTGGCCTTGGGCTTTATTAATAGTCATAGCGTAACAGAGGCTTACAGGAAATTGCACACGTTTGAAAGTAAACGGAAAATTATTGGGGATAATGGGTATCCTGGGAATGAAAACAACATCACCGGAGCCGCAACCTGTTAAGATTTCGGCTTCGATGACATTTCGTTGGAGATTTGTTACTCTCAACCGAGTTCCATTGCATAGTTTTGGTGGGCTTAAATTTCTGAGTAGAATGATTGGTACTCCGACTTTTAAATAAATTTTGTGTGCTGGAAGACCTGGTGTATTTAGAGAGTCTAAAAACTCTACTGGATAGTGGGTGGCATCTCCTTCTTCTAAAACCGTGTTAATAGATAAATATTCCCTACTTTCTCCAGAAACATGTACCAATATTTGAGAATTTATTGCTGCTGCTTGGTCGTTGCGAGGTGCCAAAATAGCTCGTTGGCATAGCCAAGCAGCGTCATGGTTCGAGATCTCTGATGGATCTCCGTATACAGAGGAAATGAGTTCCTGCTGTGAGGCAACAGAAGAACACAGGCTTTCGACTAAAGTTACTTTACCTCCTTCTTGAGTCGGGTATGTGCCGTTACCAATTTGAAGTAGTAAATTTGAGAAAACCTGCGCGTTTGCGTCACCTCCCAAATATGCTCGCATATTAAAGCTCAAATTAGTTAATATGACACTACGCCATAAAATAGAGCTCTTTAAACAGGCACCTATTTCATCGGCCCTCGTTCCTCTGGGTATTATAGGGAGTGTCTGCCTGAAGTCTCCACAGAATAGCACCGTTAAGCCTCCCATCGGTCGGTCATTTTGTCTTATATCTCGCAACGTTCTATCTACAGCTTCCACAGCTTTACGATTTGCCATCGTACACTCGTCCCAAACGATAAGGGCGCAATCGCGTAAAACCCTTGCTTTATCACTATTGCGAGACACGTTGCAAACAGGGTTTTCTGTGCGGTCCAAGTCGATTGGTATTTTAAATGTTGTATGTGCAGTTTTTCCTCCTGGTAATAAAGTGGCAGCTATTCCTGAGGAAGCGACGGCAAGGGCAATTTTGTTTTGGCTCCTTATTTGAGCCAAGATAACTTTAGTGAGGAAAGTTTTACCTGTTCCACCAGGTGCATCTAAAAACAGCATTTCTCCTAATGAATGTTCTACACTACAGCATACTCTATCAAAGATTTGACGTTGTTCTGTCGTCAAATTTGAACAGCCATTTCGCAATATTTCTGCTAACTCTTCGGGGTTGTAATTTATTTCAGATGTATACTCCCTATTAATTCGTTCCCCACCAACTGTCGGTGTCGGCAAGCCGTATTGACTGAGGGGGTTCCCTCCTATACTTGTAACTATATCTTGTATAGCCAGCAAAGCCCTATTATGGCAGCTTTCACGTACTTGGTCAGAAGTTTCACTATTTATATTTTGCTGTCTCAAAAAATCTTCGGCAAACGCGTCTTTATATTTTTGCCACAACTGCCCAGCGTCCGATAGGCCACAAAATGTCAACAAAATGGCAAATAAATGGCGCAAACGATGTGGACTATCACTGACGCATGCTTCGGCTAAAGCATCATCCCAATGCTGATCGCCATCTAATAAATGCCGTGCGCGGCAAGCAGCTTGAAATGTGGGATATTCTATATCGTCCACTTTGCGGAGCTCAGCAAAAGAAGTAGGTCCTCGCACTGTGTGAAGAAGAAGGCGTAAATAATAACACTCTGCATTATTTGGGTGCACCGTGTATACTCTTCCAATCACGTGTTCTTTAAAAATGCCGGACTCGCCTTCTACAGCAGTTCCACGTCTCCTGCGATTAAAAACACCTTGCTGCTTGTTATAAGTATAATAATGTGGCACTTCATTGTACAACAGAGACTTAGCGAAATTGTCTCTTTCGCAAAGGCGAAAGAATGCGAGCAAGGTGGTTTGTCTTGGGTTGTTCATTCTTTCTGCCACATTTTCTGGCTGAAAGTAAACTCGCTGCCCGCCTTCCAGGTGCACGTCAAGATGGATGACTGGCGGATACCTTTCATGAATAGGGAAACTCAAAATGCGCCAAACTGCCTCCGAAGAGCTTATGTATCGGCCAGATTGATACCTTGTCACTTCATCAAATTGGTTGTTATTTCTTAGTGCTATCATGGCTTGATCACTACCTTTATTAACATATTTACATATATATTTTATAGATTCGACGCTATTACAAATTTCAACATTAATGTGTGCTTGAAAAGCGTTTGACAAAACTGGAGAATACGGTACCACCCAACTATTATTTAGAATTATTTCTTGTCCACGGAATCTGACAGTAGCTGTGAAACCACCTTGTGACGGTGATCTTCGCCGGTATTGCGGATACCCATTTTCCCCAGCCATAGTTAGTTCTTTCAGTGCTCTGGGGTATTTTTTTGAGCATTGACCATCTTTCATGCACGGTGATTCCCTGTTTAAGAGGCCACATGGCCCGTGAACCATATGTGTTTTTACTATGTCATGCAAAATCGGATCTGCATTATAGTCCGGAAATTCTGCACTTATGACACTGTCTATAGCATCGGGACGAATTTTTTCTTCCAGCCACAGAAGAATGTGCGCGTGGGGTAAACCACGCTTTTGCCACTCGACGCTATACATAAAACAAAGAGTTGAACCGAAAACTTTCTCCTTTGTAAGTAGATTAATCAAGACTTTGAGTTTTAAATGAAAAATCCTAGCAATAATGTCATGTCTGTCGTATGACGCCTGTCCTGTGAGAAGTGCCTGGCAAATCTCCGTCCACTTTGGATTTGTTGTAAATGTTATAAAAAGGTCCGGCCGGCCGTATTTACGGACGTAACAAAAAGCATCTTGCGTTCGTTCGTGCATATACCGCGGACCGCCTGTGAAACTGGATGGCAAAATAACCAATCGACCCAAGTTTTCGACGTTATTATCTGATTGCATGGCGTCCCGCAAGTGCACGTATTCTTCAGCGCGTAACCGTCGCTGGTTAGTGCGAATATACACTAAACGTTCAGTTTCTATTTTTGCGTACATGTCCACAATAAATTGGCTGAACAAACCACGAAATCGTTGCAAATATACGAAACTGTTTTGCCTTATTTGTAAAAGGTAGGAATAGTATTGTTGAGCAGATATTTTTTTTTGATAATTAGTGACTCTCGTAGTAGGGTTCACTTGGTACAGCCCAAAATTGTACCCATCTTCACCATGACAATAAATTAGTGGATATTGCAGGGCGTCGTAAGCTCGGTGGGTTTCCAAAATGCGTTGAAGGCGATCGTCGCGTGTACGCAACACGATATCACGTCTCTCACACTCCTGGTCGACTAAAACAACTGCAACTTCATCTGCGACGGGTGCATTGTGTCTTCCACGGTGTTCACCCACAGGACGTCTATCGGCACTTATAACAATTTTGAAATCATTGCTGCCTTGTGGAATTGACTCCAATGCAGCTTTGAATTCACGAACGTACTGGTTAACGTGATGCAGCAATTCTTGAAGTTGACCCAAAAGCTCAGCATTGAGCTGGGGAAAATTGTGATTTCTAACATTGAGCTGTTGCGTGTAATCGGATACAAAATAAATTTGGAGAAATTTGGGTTCATTTTCTGGCAGCAAAGATCCAATAAGGTGATAAACTTGACCTTGTACTTTGAAGGTTGGCATGAACGGTCCTTCCGTTATTTGTTTTGCCCCAAAGGAAGTCATTTGGAAAGCACTGTTATATAAACGAATATTATCCAAAAAACGGTTCGACTGGGGATGATCGCCATTCAGGAGACTTTTAAGTAAGTGTGGTGGATCTTGGAAATTTGGAAGAACAATTTTTCCATTTGAGCAGCACATTCCATCTGTCTCTTTCCTCCATTTCAAAGCATGACAAAAATTACAAATTTCTCTCATGTCACCCACGAAAGTAAAGCCAGCATAATTAATTCTAGACGAATATGTGAACCCTGATTTTTCCCTATTGTCCCAAGGTAATAAAATATTTGCATCGTCATTTTCCATGGACTCATCAGCTCCGCTATTTGTTTCTCTATTCATATGGTATCGAGCTCGTTCTATTTCTAGGCGAGATTGACGTTCTCGAGTCTCGTTCTGCTGTTTCTGCTCGTCTTAGTTCATCTATTCTTTCCCTTTCAGATGCAAGATAACTTTCATTGTTTCTTTGTACACCTACATAGTTATGTCTAGCTATTTGTAATCGTTCTTCTCTTTGGGAGAGAGATTCAGACTCGCGCGAGAGAGCGTGTCGCTCTCGGTCAGATGACAGACGTGCTTGGCGTTCCTCGATACTCTCTTGAGAACGCAAAGTCGCGGTCCGAGTTCTTTGCGAACTTAAGCGCGACTCCCTTTCTGTGAAAGTCTCTGACTCGCGTGAGAGAGACTGGCGCTCCCGATCAGCAGACAGCCGAACTTCGCGTTCCTGGATATTCTCTTGAGAACGCAAAGTCGCGGTCCGAGTTCTTTGCGAACTTAAGCGCGACTCCCTTTCTGTGAAAGTCTCTGACTCGCGTGAGAGAGACTGGCGCTCCCGATCAGCAGACAGCCGAACTTCGCGTTCCTGGATATTCTCTTGAGAACGCAAAGTCGCGGTCCGAGTTCTTTGCGAACTTAAGCGCGACTCCCTTTCTGTGAATGTCTCTGACTCACGTGAGAGAGAGTGGCGCTCCCGATCAGCAGACAGCCGGTCTTCGCGTTCCTGGATACTCTCTTGAGACCGCAAAGTCGCGGTCCGTGTTCTTTGTGAACTTAAACGTGACTCCCTTTCGGTGAACGTTTCCGATTCACGTGAAAGAGCGATGTGCTCTCGGTTAGCAGATAACCGTGCTTCACGATCTTCTTCCGATTCCTGAGACCTACAAAGTCTCATCCTTTTCGCATTTCGGCTACGCAGCGAAAGGTTAGTTTTTTTTCTTTGAGGCATTTTCAAGGAAAATTAAAGCAATAAACAAAACTAACAACACTTATGACTGAATAGCCTACAAACTTAAAAGATCGGTGCGTCGAACAGTCTAGTGTGACAACGTATCGTCTGTTCGTGGTCGTGACTCAACGAATTGGCAACACTAACTTACTGTATAACGATTGGCACTATTGGATTCAAACTACGAAGTAAATCAAATACAATCTTTACTTCGTACTTCAAACCAATGACCAAAGTTGACCAAACGAAACCAATAAGATAAGCAAATACTTTTTTTTCGACCAATTTAGAAAATCGATAAACCAAGCAACCAAAGAACTTTTACGACACACGCAAGAACTTTTAAGACACCTAACGAAACCCAATTTGCCTAGTAAACACGGTGGACGTCATCCTCGCGCGGAAAATCTTAACACCGCGATTCAGAAAATGACGTCATTTGCACAACGCCATCTATCGGATTTAGATTTCAACTATCAACATTAGTTCTATTTTTAGTCTTAAGATGTCGTTGCAAGTACTATACTTAATTGCGTAACGTAATATTTTACTTCTTGAACTCACTAAATTAATCATATCTTTTGATAGAGTGAACCGATTTCGATGAAACAAAAACTAAGTTAATCCTCAAGTTGCGTATAATTTTTGTATATAAACATTGTCAGCATTGAATTCGTAGATTTTACGTGATGTGCGCACAAACAAACAGACAAACAGACAAACAGACAAACAGACAAAAATTTCAAAAATGATGGAAATGGGTTCTGTTACTTATCTTTTCACACGCTGGCTATTTTTTGTTTCAATTTCTTCAATGTACAAAAATGACTTTTCTACAGATTTATTATATGTATATAGATTATTTTGAGAAAAAAAAATATAACTCGGTGCTTATCGAATGCCAGGGTCGTGGGAGTTACCGCGGTCGTGGGAATATTTGAAAGAGTCACCGCGGCCCTGGAACCTGGAACGCACAGCCAACTGAAGGAACATGGGTGGGTTTTAGTCAGTAGGAGTCTGACATGCCTCCTGCTCCACCCAGCAGGTGTATTCGCTAACTCAGTGGACATCAATTTGATAGGCTATTTTGCAGTACATTGCTCGGTGGACATCGATTATAATAGCACTACGTAGTACATTTTTTATTTTTTATTGTTGATAGGAGTATTCTATTCTATTCTATAGGCATATTTTTGTATTCCTATACGTCAAAGCAGCAATGTACTGCAAAGTGGCTTTCAAATGGATGTCAACTGAGTTAGCGAATACATCTGCAGAGCGGGAGCAGTCATCTGATGTACCTCCGAAAAAAAGATTCTTATCAAAAAAAATACTTTTTAATTTCCATCCAAAAATACAGACAATCACAATCAAGAATATCGGAGGCAGGACCATAAACATTAAATAAAAAATGTCGGCACATCAACATTCACGGAATATTTTTAAAACAAAACTCCTTCCTTCCTTTGTTATCGTAAGCTAGAATTAATTGTAACGTGTTCGCTCATAGTATTGGTACTTTTATTTCAGTAGACTTTTTCTAGGAGAGTTGCTTTTTGCATGATACCTGAAAAGATATTTAAAGTTTCATTTCTATACAGCATGTTACTATTAAAAAAAAAGAAAAACTTATCAAAGGCAACACTGATCACTCGACAAAGTTAGTGTCGTTTAGTGTGAAAACCTGAGCGAGACGGTATTTATGCGCCCTTTGTCGCGTGCCGCCAAACCGAGAAGTTGTGCCTATAGCCCGGCTAGAACAGGGCGGTACGCTGTGAAATAAAATAGGTAAAAATAAATGATCTCGCCGGCCGGTGGTGGGTCAACTTATGAAAATTTGCCATACTTAATGTTAAATTTTGAAAATTTGCCATACCTAATGTTAAATTTCGCATTTTATATAAAAATAAAAAAAAAACAATAACTTTTCGTTTTCATATGAGTTTCATTTTTTAAATATTTTTCTAGTCATATGCACTAGAAATATAGATAACCTCCTTCTTTTTGAAGTCGGTTAAAAAGGGGGTGCTGGATTATTGGAATGTTCGGATTACTGGATTGTATAGATAAATACCGGCCAAGTGCGAGACACACTCGCGCATGAAGGGTTCCGTACCATCGTACAAGATTATACGCGTCTACTTGTTGCCATTATTAAGATCGAGGAAAAAAAAAGAATACGTTTCTAGTAGGTGAGCCCCCTTTAATTTTTGATTTATATTATTTGTTGTTAAGTATAGCGGCAACAGAAATACGTATTCTGTGAAAATTTCGACTGTCTACTTATTACGGATTATGAGATACAGCCCGCTGACAGATAGACGGACGGACGGACAACGGAGCCTTAGTAATAGAGTCCCGTTGGTTACCCTTCGGGTACGGAACCCTAACAATCAAGATAACTAAAAGAAAGCATTTAAGAATGTTCTAATTTAATAAGATACCATGTAGGAAGCGGTGAGGTAGGCCCGGGCGGAGGGTGCCGGGCTAATGGATGTGTGAGACTCTACTGTGTTGGAGTACTGAAGTGCCGGATTAGTGAGACTCTACTGTGTTGGAGTACTGAAGTGCCGGATTAGTGAGACTCTACTTTGTAGGAGTACTGAAGTGCCGGATTAGTGAGACTCTACTGTGTTGGAGTACTGAAGTGCTAGATTAGTGAGAGACTACTGTTTTGGAGTACTGAAGTGCTAGATTAGTGAGACTACTGTGTTGGTGTACTGAAGTGCTAAATTAGTGAGACTCTACTGTGTTGGAGTACTTAAATGCTAGATTAGTAAGACTCTACTGTGTTGGAGTACTGAAGTGCTAGATTAGTGAGACTCTACTGTTTTGGAGTACTGAAGTGCTAGATTAGTGAGAGACTACTGTGTTGGAGTACTGAAGTGCTAGATTAGTGAGAGACTACTGTGTTGGAGTACTGAAGTGCTAGATTAGTGAGACTACTGTGTTGGTGTACTGAAGTGCTAAATTAGTGAGACTCTACTGTGTTGGAGTACTTAAATGCTAGATTAGTAAGACTCTACTGTGTTGGAGTACTGAAGTGCTAGATTAGTGAGACTCTACTGTTTTGGAGTACTGAAGTGCTAGATTAGTGAGAGACTACTGTGTTGGAGTACAGAAGTGCTAGATTAGTCAGACTCTACTGTTGGAGTACTGAAGTGCTAGATTAGTTAGACTCTACTGTTTTGGAGTACTGAAGTGCTAGATTAGTGAGAGACTACTGTGTTGGAGTACTGAAGTGCTAGATTAGTCAGACTCTACTGTTGGAGTACTGAAGTGCTAGATTAGTTAGACTCTACTGTTTTGGAGTACTTAAATGCTAGATTAGTAAGACTCTACTGTGTTGGAGTACTGAAGTGCTAGATTAGTGAGACTCTACTGTTTTGGAGTACTGAAGTGCTAGATTAGTGAGAGACTACTGTGTTGGAGTACAGAAGTGCTAGATTAGTCAGACTCTACTGTTGGAGTACTGAAGTGCTAGATTAGTTAGACTCTACTGTTTTGGAGTACTGAAGTGCTAGATTAGTGAGAGACTACTGTGTTGGAGTACAGAAGTGCTAGATTAGTGAGACTCTACTGTGTTGAAGTGGCGGATTAGCGAGACTACTGTATATTCTTTCGCTAAGCTTGCCTTGTGTAGTTTACTTAATAACAAACTGGTAAGTAATCTGTTTATATATTAGAATTCAAAGTCCTGACTGAGTGACTGACATATCAACGCACAGCCTAAACCGCTAGTTCTAGGGACATCAAATTTGGAGGGTGTGTTCTTTGTGAAGAGTAGGTTTCCACTTAGAAAGGGTTTTTCGAAAATCAACCCTTTAGGGGGTGAAAAAGGGGTTGAAAGTTTATATTGGAATGAGTACTAATTCCACGCGGGCGAAGCCGCTGGTAGAAGCTAGTTCAATATAATACAATACACTACCTGTTATTTGATTGTCTATCCTGTCGATGACTAGTTTTCCGACGCGGTGAATCTGACGTCCTCGTAGATTCCGTCATACGTCTCCTTGGAGACAGCTGAAATATTCAAGTTATTAAGGCGTCTGCAGCCGCTAAGTGGTGCCCTCATTGAATAAACAATCGTAGCAAAGCGTAGAAAATAAAGATTAAAAAATCGTATGTTGCGTTTGTCACAAAGAGGTTAAGGTATTTTTACGTTGTTGAAACAGGACTCAAAGTGTTTCGTAACCAAAGTAGTAAATAATAAAATTACCAAAAATGGCCGTTTTTGACACTTTTGCTTACTACTTTGGATACGAAACACTTTGAGTCAGGACTCAAAGTGTTTCGTATAAAACAGGTTTTAACAACGTAAAAATACCTTATGCTATTTGTAACAAACGCAACATAGGATTCTTTAAACTTTATTTTCTATGCTAAGATACGAATTTTTATTCAATGAGGGCGCCACTTACGGGGAGGTAGGCCCTTAAGGTGAAAGCTCCAGAGTAGCTCGCGTGATTCAATTTTTTTTACGTTTTTTGCAATTTGCAGGTCAGTATCAGGTACTCTCTGTTGGTATTAAATGCCGTATTAATGTAATATTTCATGAAATCATGACTATATGGCATTAACCAACAGAGTTGTATTGATGATTTTAATGATTACAGTTCTGTAAGTGCGTACTTGATACGGCCGCAAATCATATTTTGACCAACATACAACTTGACACTGATCAGTAAATTGAAAAATCTTAAGAAAATTTTAATTACGCGGGTTAGCCTGGCGCTTCCCCCTTAAAGCCCAGCACTGGAACGATATGGCGGTGCTGCCAGTTAAATGGATACAGCTCTATGGTGTTTACCTCACCTGGCAACCCCGCTTGGTCACGCAGTCAACCATATAATTTTTTGGCATCATGATCTGGCTAAGCTGCCATGGCGTCCCAGTGAGGCACGGCCATTATGAAATTGGGAAACAGAAAACAACATTAGAGCCCCTGTCGCATCATGGCAGGCTACAAAGAAGTTGGCAGGACGAGGTGGACAAAATGAACAAATCATGGTCCACTTTCACAATGCCCATGGACTGAAATCGCAGGAAGCCAGCCGCCTTTGCTCTTTAGTGGGATGGTGCTGGCTGACCGTAATTAGTAGATATGTCACCGGTAAAATTGCAGAATCCGTTATCTATACATATACATAAAACTGGCCAAGTGCGTATAGGATTTTGCACATTAAGAGGTCCGTACCAAATATTGATATTTGATAACAAAGTATACGTACTTAATAAAAAATTCTTCTTAACAAAATTTTGTGACAGACGATGCGCGACGGAGACGACGGACGTACAGAGAGACACGGAAAGACGGACACATGAGTGACAATAATAGGGCTCCGTTTGGACCCTTTTTTTGTGGGGTGGGCAATCATCCAATGACATCTCCCGCTTTGGGTGGAGCGGAAGGGCGTGTCAGACTCTTACTGACTAAAACCCACCCCTGTTCCTCCCTGCCCTGAATGCCCAAGGGCGAGGTAACTCTTTCGAATTTATCCTCAACCCCCGGGCAGGCATCGGCCATGACGGGCCCCGTCGTGTTTGCTGACAACTCTTTGAGGCGCGCGTGGAACACTACGCGCCGTCGACTCTCGGGGCTGGTGCTGATCGGACGGCGAGTTACCCACTACTCGCCGTCCGCGGGTCTACGGTGGACGGAGATCGTCTCGCGACGTCCTCCGCCTCCGTCTCCAGCGGCGGCTGCTGCTCAGGGCGTGAGGGCGAGTGTGTTGTCGTAGCCTCTCCCTCACCCATGTGCTCCACCGCCGTTTGGACTCTTTGGGTACGGAACCTTATAAAACTAAAAGCACGCTTTCTTTTTTTATTTTTCGTGTTCTTCACAGCAACCCCCACTTGATACCCATCCCATATCATAAAATACATAAAAAATAACTAGTAGGCCATCTTTGGGAGTCCGCCATATTTGTCACTCAGCTAACCATGCGTGTGCGAAGTTTCAATTCAATCGGTCGTTTTGAAATGGGTAAAAATCACGATCAAAGATTCCGTTACATAGATACATACCAAGCTAATGAAAGCGTGTTACTATAAGCTTGTAAATTGAATTAACCATTACCTGTCTTTTTGGAGAGTAGCATTCGACCAGCCTCTTTGTTTTGCGATGGTGATCTGAAAAATTAATTTTCATTGTCATTTGTCGTCTCGGCACAGTGTAATTTCGACTTCTGTTTGTGGTGAAATCAGAAATGTACAGGTTTATTTATTTATTTATTTACACTTCATGCAACAAAGTGAGTTATAAGGTAAGAAGGAGGAGTGGGAGAGTTCAGCAGAGAAAAGTGTAGTCAGAGCCCGCAAACTTTTTCTCTGGCGAATGGGCATCCATTTGAGTTCAGACCTGAGGTTCGAGACAGGTTAACCCGCGAAATTCAAACTTTCTCACGTTTTTCAATTTTCAGGTTAGTGTCAGGTTGTAGTTGGTCAAAATATGATTCGCGGCTGTAGCAAGAACGTATTTTTAGAATTATAATCATTAGAAACATCAATACAACTCTCTCACTTAGAATTGTTGTCGAATGTCATGCATGATTTCCTGAAATAGTCATTCCATACATCATTAAGAACTTAGAAGGTTGTATTGATGATTGTAATGATTACAGTTCTGTATACGCATACTTGTTACGGCCGCGAATCATATTTTGATCAACATACAACCTAATACTGATCTGCAAATTGCAATTAAAAAACGTGAGAAAATTTGAATTTCGCGGGTTAACCTGGCGCTTTCCCGTTAATAATACAATTCAAATAAAAAAATATTACCTATATTTTTCGAGTGTTTGTGATGCAGTTGGTGGCATTTTTGTGATTGAACTAAAATAAATTCCACCAACAAGTATCTGTTATGGTCGCAGCTAGTTACTAGCTTAGGTAGGTACCTACTGGTGGCAACGAACGATAGAGTTTTTGGCGGGATTTTTTCGAGTGAAGTTCAGTGGCCGTTTTAATTATTCGCAAATTGATTTGTAGGGGATATTGTGATGTAAAATTGGTGTAGTTTTGTGTCTCAAGTGTCTACGCAACTGCAAAAAAACTTTTTTACAAAAAAAATACACTAAAAATAAAAAAAAACTTTAATTTCGGAAGTCGGTGTTTGTATTTTACTTCTTCGTTATTTGATACCGACTTCCGAAATTAAAGTTACTTCTTAATTTTTTTTTTTTTTGGAAGTCGGTTGTTTTTTTTTTTTGTAAAAAAGTTTTTTATTTATCACTTTTTAGTTGTTATACCCCAGAACTAAAAACCCCAATAACATGGAACGTGGAATTTAAACAATTGGAGAACACAAAACGTCATCGAGGTACACGTATTTTTCGATTTTGTTCAGTTTCTCAAAAAGCGCTGAAGCAATTTCGATAAAAGTTATATGGGACCACCTCGGGAGTATATTCTTTCGGATACACAAAGAATTTTGGAAATCGGTCCACAACTGACGGAGAAATCGGCGGACATACATAAAAAAAAAACATACATATAGTCGAATATAGAACCTCCTCCTTTTTCGAAAGTCGGTTAAAAATATCAATCATTGAAACAGGCCCAATCTCGGTAAAGTGAAGCTGAGAATTTCATTGTAGTTTTGACTTTTGACTACCTCAGCGGAGCTTGCCGAGAGGTGAGAAGACTAACTCGACACATTTGCCAGGTACCAAATACTGTAAAAACTTTAGAATGTGTTACATCTGCATTCTAATAGAAAAAAAAACTGATTCATATATGTATCTAAAAACTAAAGACTTTCTTAACTTGACGGCTAAATGCACAAACCGTGCGAAGCCAAAATAATAAAACAAAAAAAAAACAGTGGCACTCTCGGAATGCCGACAGAAGTGAAAACTTTGGGGCCTCAGAATCGACCTATTTTTGGTTCAACATTATACAATCAAATATTCTCTGTTCAGATCTGATAAACTATGAGTATGGATATACCAATATTTCTTTTTTTTTTTGTAGCTTAACTAATCTTAATCTATTCTATTCTAATATTTGATTATTTTCTGCAGGTCTGTTTGCCAGGCAAAGGCCTCCTCCAACCTTTTCCATTCCTGTCTATCTTGGGCCACTCTATTCCACGTTACTCCTGCTACTTGCCGTATATCATCGT
Organism: Polia nebulosa; assembly: GCA_951329385.1. Lineage (NCBI taxonomy): Eukaryota > Metazoa > Arthropoda > Insecta > Lepidoptera > Noctuidae > Polia > Polia nebulosa. Next base: position 5,210,284 of record OX589610.1, on the reverse strand, counting down.
CCCACCTTTTCTGTGGTCTGACTCTTTTCCTTTTCCCTTCTCTAGGGTACCATCGCGTTACAATTTTGCTCCATTTCTCTTGGCCTCTTATCATGTGCCCTGCCCATTGCCATTTGAGTCTTCTGATTTTGGATGTTATGTCTATGACCTTCGTCTTTTTCCTGATGACATGGTTTTTTATTCGGTCCGACCTTTTCAAATTCAGCGTACTTCTTTCCATTGCATATTGGCAGGTTTCCAGTTTTATCGTCGTATTGTGTGTTAAAGCCCATGTTTGGCTGCCATACATTAAAACAGGTAGTACACAGGTGTTGAAAAGTTTTTTCTTTACATTAATGTGAAGAGTTTTGTCTTTCATGACCTCTCTCAGACTCCAGTATCTCTTCCAGCCATTTGTAATTCTTCTCTCAACTTCTTTGCGTATAGGATCCTCTTGTGTTATTAGCTGTCCCAGATAGATGTAGGTATTCGTCGGTGTAATCGATTTGATTATTTCCTAGATGTATGGTGGTTTTCTTCCCGTTTGTCATAACCTTTGTTTTCTCTGGGCATGTTGCAATTTCCAATATGTCTTTTCTGTCGTGGTTCCATTTTCCTCTATTGCTTTTCATTTTTACCACCCAGTCTATAGATTTCGTTAGTTCCTTGTATGCTTTTTTAACACCACCCGTTTTTATTATGTGTTTTTCAATAGTCTCCATTCTATTTCTATTCCTATCTATTCTGATGTTTTCCTTTATTTTTTATTAATTTCTGTTAGATGTTTTCTTCTGCCTTTTGCGTCTCTTGTGTTAATTAAGTGGCTCCTTTCTTCTAGCAATTTTATAGTGGTGCTTGTAAGCCATTGCTTCCGTTCCCTACTGGTACTAGCAGCGAGTTTAGTTTCAGTTTTAATAATATTCTCTATCCAGTTATATTTTTCCTGTATGTCTAGGTTCCTTGTGTTTTCTTTAAAGTTTTTGAATTTGTCTCTCAGGCTGGCTGTTAATTGTTCCATTTGGTGTTTTCCGAGCTTCACATTTACTGGTTGTTGTCTTGGTCTAGGTTTCCTTGGTTGTTTTGTTTTTAATTCTGCCCTGATCAGTCTATGATTAGTGTTGAAGTTAAATTGGCAACTTTAACGTCATCACCTAAGTATCTACACTACATTATTTTTCGAAGTCGTTTATTTTGTTATAGTTTTGAACTCGCTCTTGAGAATTTTGTTTGACGGAGTATGGAGACCTATGTGACTGATGATGACACCCACCTTCAGAGTCCACCATCAGGTAGTTCACATCATCAGTCACGAAGTTCTCCATGAGCTCTTTCAAATGAGTCCAAACACTATAGTACTACGTAACGCCGTCAATGAGATACTGTACCTACCTTCGGACTCCACCATCAGATGGGGTTTAGACAAAGTAACAATTTACAAACGATAACGAAGTTAGAAAAGACTAAAATGTATGAGATTGACATAAACCGCGCTAAGTCACGTGGTCAGTCGACTGTCGACATCGTTATCGCAAGTTGGTAGACAATATTATAATTCGTAACGAAACCATAAAGAAACGAATTGCTATCGTGTTTATCCCATACAAATGCGTAGACGAGCAGCGCTTTCAGAGTTCGCCTTCGCCTCGATCGTAATCGCCAAAAAAGATAACGAAGGAACGCTAACGCTAGGAAATGTTTATCGATATCTCAGAGACGATGACGAATTTAGATATCGTTTCGCTACGAAGCGATGTTACTTTGTCTACAGGGCCAGGTACACAAACAAACAAAATAACAAAAACAGACAAAAATAAACTAACATAAATTCCGTAAAACAAAGATACCCTACTGTTACAATTTTATACTGGGACGCAAACTTTTTGCACAGCGGGGTCAGGGAGTTCATTTGAAATACGCGTTCGCGCGACTTGCTGCGCGGGGACTGAGTTATCGCTAAATGCTTACTGCGCTCGAATATACAAAAATTCCCAACGCGCCTCGTGATCCGCTACGAGTTCTACGACGCGCGAATCACGTAGCGATCGATTCGAGATATAAAATCATAAATATCTCGAAGACGGCTGGAATTCGGCGGGAAATTCCAATCGCAATAAGGCTGATGATGATGATGAATCGCAAAAATAACCAAAATTTGGGCTCGGGATATGGAAAGTCTCGTAGAAAGATCCGTTAGACCTAAATTCATTAAAAAAAAAACAACGGGTTGCTCTCCGGAAGTCGGGGCAGAAGTGAAAACTTGAACATTAACGTTGTGCATTTTTGAATATTTTGGAATTGTCTTACGAATTTTCGATCAGGTCGCGTGTCCTGACACGAGTTTAACATTTTATACCCATCCCAAGAAAAGTGCTCAACGCTGCTAAAGAAGTTTTCACTTCAAAAAAAAATACCGTCAGAAATGAAAATAAAAAACTTAAACAAAAATGCCCAACGCGCCTCGCGTTCCCCTACGAGTGCGTCGCAGCACTTTCGTAGCGAATCGCGTAGCGGTGTCGGTTTCGCTCGAGTTCAATTGTTTTCCATCTCAAAAATGCCCAGCGCGCCTAAAGAAGTTTTCACTTCAAAAAAAAGCGAATGACATTTTGTTCAACGATCGGACAAAACTTGAGTATTTAGTCAATTGGCACAAAAAAAAAGAAGTAGCTACTCACTCCTGCGGTTTCCTACAGGAGACCTGGACTTCTCTTTCTCATGATACTTCGGCATCTGAGTGACGTAGTTGTAAACTTGTTGACGAGGACGGTAGTTGAAGGCGAATAGCTCGTTGTAATACCTCTGAGACTGAAAATGGTAATTTATTCTTAATATACGAGTACATAGGTAAGGGAGCGTGGCGGCAAGGGGGCTGAGACAAATTACTTTTCTGCTATCGTTCACGCTAACGCTTAGTAAAAAATGTATGGCAATGACATTACCTGCGGAGAGAACTGTCACATGACTGACGTCGAGTAATGTCATTGCCATAGATTTTGTACTAAACGTTAGCGTGAACGCTAACTGAAAAGTATTTTGTCTCTAGAAACTGTGGACTCGGCAGTTTTTTTGGGTATAACTGTTGATTCCAAACTTTTTAATAGGGTCCACATATATCAAGCCTATCGGGAAGGCTCAGCTTTGCCGCCTACGCAGCGCGCCGTCAGAAAAGTTAGACCTATATCAGTATAGGTCTACGTTGACACAGCACGGTTAGTTATTTTAGTTATTTCCATAGCATTATGTTTAACCTTACGGTATTCTGTTGAGGGGTAAAGCTGCGGACATACAAAATATATTTGTTTTACAATAACATGCTGTACGAGCAATATACAGACTAGGGTCAAGAGAACTTCTTAAAGAGATTATAGAATTCTCACCGTGGCATCTCAATTCATTTTTGCAACCAGTGATATCCACAATTTTAACACCAGAAACAAGCACAAACTACATGCTCCTTCCCACAGTCTTTGTAAGGTTCATAGCTCGTTTGTCGGTCTCGGTATCCGCTTTTACAATAAGCTACCCCTTTCTTTTCTTGGCCTGCCTTTTAATGTGTTTAAAACTAAAGCTAAATCTAGTCTCTGTTCGAAGGAATGAATATTTAGATGATAAGAATAGTTGGTCGCCCTGTTGAACGCATACAATGTTACACTTGATGTTCTTTCCCCATAATTAGCCTATGACAGGTTAGATGAGATCATTTTTAGTAATTGTTAACTGGTTTTGCTGTGATGGCCCTAGTTTATCACTTGTGGCTTCGAATCACAGTCCTATCGATAGATTCTACTGTTGCACATGTAAGCGGGCACACCTGTAGTTATTTAAGGAGGCTTATTTCATCATCATTCTCCTGCCCTTATCCCAATTTATTTGAGGTCGGCGCAACATGTCTTTTTCTTCCATACTTAAGGAGGCTTATTTAATTTGTTTTAATGTTTATGCATGAGTAAAAACTCATGCATAAACATTAATATAAGCACACTAAAACAGAAAACTGTTTTAGTGTGCTAGCTAACAAGTGGCGGATAATTTAATTTTATGATTGTATTTTGGACGATATATCTTTATTTTTTCGGTTTTACATAATTATGTTAAGATTGTTGCATACAATTATATATGTCGTGGATTGATGACGTGATTAAACAATAACGTCACCGGAAACGCAAGCGGCGTTATACCGCTTGGACACGATCGTCGGTAGGAGGGACGCAGCGAGGGCTGGAGGGAAGACCGAGCGGTGCGGCACTCTACCTCAGACAGCCTGGGTATACGCTCAGTACCAACGCACGTGTTTGTTTCGTAGACTTTGACAGTAAAAATAAGATTATAAACATCAAATCTATCATTCGTTCAAGTACCCAACACCCACATATCAAGAACTATGTCGGATCGCGATCAAGACCCGATGTGTCACATCTCGGCCACCCATGATGCGACACATAGATATTATATAGTTGCTGGGGAGTTTGTTGAACACTTCTTCTTCACAGCTAAAACACTGGGCAGTGCGGGTGACGGGCGGGCGTTTTTGGGGGACTTTTACTTTCAAAAAGTGCTGGCTCTCAGCCTAGTTTGAATAAATTTCTTTTGATTTTGATTCGACTTTGATGAAAAGACAGAAATCGTACCATTGGGGTACGGAACCCAAAAAACATTGACGTTGGCTCACCTCCAAAAGATAACGATAGGGCGACATAATATCCTTGCGTAGGAAGAGATCTGTAACAAGAAATAGAGTAAAAATATTTTTTTCTACCCAAGTATTTCTCTTAGGAAATCTAAATCTATAAACTGATTAACACAGGTTAAATGTGACAAATCGAGGCTTGGAAAGATTGGCACGCAGGTATTAGTGACTCTTTTAAATACTCCCGGTGTTTGAAAGAGTCACCACGGTCCTGGCATAGGCACCTGAAGGAACATGGGTGGGTTTTAGTCAGTAAGAGTCTGACACGCCCTCCCGCTCCAACCAGAGCGGGAGAAATTACTTTATGATTTCCCACACTTAAAAAAAGGTATAAATGATATAGACGATATTCTACAAAGCCGAAAATGTATACCTCAATGTGTTTTTTTTTAGCACGTTGAAGTTTGAGTATTCCCAGTAAAGCCATAATATACCAAGTTACTGTTTAGCACGTGAGAAAACATCCGGCAAGCCCACATATTCCTTACAATGACGGTCTTATTCCATAAGGATCACGTCGGTCGTTTATTAAATTGTCAGCTCTAAGTACGTTTAGTGTTCACTCAACTGAGTAAGCAACTCAGTAATTCAAGTGCACTACTTATGGTACTAAAAATAGTCTTGACAATGCAATGGCACAAGACCGTAGGTTTAATTAAATGCCTGATGGGTTTTAGTAAGACGAGGCTCTGGACAAAGATAATATGGTCTATTGTTAACAAGTTCAAAATGAGAGAGAGGACAGTATGTCGATGAGAGTCCCGATTTCAATGGCCTTAGCCTCTACTTCTAAATTTCTAATAACTCACCAGGCGGTATAATCTGTGCGCTGCTCCTGAAAGTAACATTCCTAACGTTAGGCGCCACCCCGCAGTTCTTCATTCTCTTTCTGACTTCTTTCAGCTCTTTTAACACCTTCAGCTCTCTCAATTCCTGCACCTCCTCCTCTTTAAAGTTTAAACCTTTCTTCTTTTCTAGAAGAATTTCACCGTTCGGTTTTCTTTCGACCATGGGGCTCCACCAATCGTGGGTGACTGTTCCTGTGTCACAAACTCTGGGGGTGTCAGTCAGTGTTGAACGGTTGGCTTTCGTGACGACCTTGGTGCGGTATTTCCTTCGCCTTGGATGGTGCTCATCGTAGTTGAAAGTAGCGAGGCTGCAAATCGTCGTGTCTTTGCTTTCGTCACTCAGTAATATCGAGCTGTCTGAGGTGTCGGTAATGGAGCAGTCTGTTAGCTGGTCTTTCAATGTTTGAGTTACGTTTGTGCCACCTGAAATAAGAAATAATTGGTTATTCAAGTCATTCAACAGGGCGCATCATATAAATATGTATAATTAGGTACGGAGACTTGAATGTTTAAAATATCCTTTGCGTGATGTGAGTTTCCTTCATTCTACTATAAATTACAATAAATTGTAAACATATTTGGAAAGCAGGTAAACATGTAATAAAATTGTTAAAACTATTGTATTGTCTCACAAATACTGCATTCTCTTTATTCTCTAGGCCAAATTATTTACAATATAAAAATAAAGAAGGTCAAAACAGTTTCAGTAAATAATCAGTTTCCACTTACAGCCTAATAATAAGTTGCTTTCGAGGGATAGTTTCTGATCCACTGTTGAAACACCGGATTTTACCTCTAAGGATAAATGAAAATGTTAGTGTAATATACTAATGTATAGTATCAATCTGCTTGCTTTTTCTCAACTATTTGGGGTCGGCTTCCAGTCTAACCATATGCAGCTGAATACCAGTATGTTACGACGACTGCCTATCTGACCTCCACAACTTGGTTACTGGGTAATACGATACCTCATGGAGTCATGGTAAGACTGATTATCAGACTTTCGGGCTTCTGACGACCCGTAACGACTGTCAAAGATCCACGATTGACAGCCGGGACCAACGGCTTAAGGCGCTATTAACTGCCAATGACCTTGAGTGTTCTGCTTGCGTGTTCTGTGCTGAGCTCACGTAACGTGTCGTACGTCCACCCAGTAATAGGACTCGCCCATCAAGGAGCGCTGTCCGAAATTAGACGCATTATTAATTTATTACACATATAACAACAGGTATTAAACTAAAACACTGCGACAAAATTATAAATAATTAAATGATCTTTAAAATGGTGAAGGTTTCATAAAAATACGCTTTATAGTTTTTACGTAATTCTCAATTTTTTATCCGCGTTAGACATAACTTTACAAATTAATTTTATTACACCATGTTATAAAAATATAATTTCAAATATTCTCATATCAAATTATGACGGAAATTGTCTTAAGTAACATATATATTTTTTTCAAAGAAATAAGACTATTCGTTTACGTGATGTTCAATTAAAAACCATTAAAAGTCGTATAACTGCGCCTTGGAGGAGGCCTTCACCTGCGGAAGGGTTCTTGCAGATCAATAAAGTTATTATTAAAGAAAAAAAAAAATTATAATTAAATTATAACATAACATTTGCAAATATCAAAAAAAAAAAGAAAAGTAGTTTAATAATTAGGATTAAGTATAACTATTTTGTTATTTCTTGCAAGAAATTAAAGGCTTTTTTTATTTTATTTTATTTATTTATTTTATAACTGCGCCTTAACGTGCTGTTTCATTTTTTTTTAAGAGTCTCGGTATGTAAGCATGGTCGGGCATCCATGGACCAACCCTGGCAAGTGTAGCTTAACCTGATGGATCGACTCGTGCGGCTGTTATTACTTTATAAAACTACCTCATTGGTCTCTTGGTCTCAAGTGTGACTACTACTGCGCGTGAGTTCCTGGGTACGATTCGGGATCAGGCAAAATTGCTATTGGGTGTTTCCATTAGGAATCAATGGAAGTTGGTGGTATGACACTCCTGTCATCACGTGTCTCGGAAAGCAAGTAGAGCCGTTGGTCCGCCGCCTGATCTCTCCCCGGCCTTCTCTTCGGACTATGAGAGTAAAGGAACAGAGAGTGCACCTGTATTTGCGCACACGATTATGCACTATATTACCTCCAGCGTACTTGGCTAATCTTCCTTGAGATTTGCTACCATGATAGAAATTCGGTCGGAAGGATTATTATACCCATTAAAACGGGTGAGATTGGTATTAGTTCCTATAAAAGGAAATTACCATTGCCTTTCTTGTAATGTTTGCGAGCAGTACAATGAGTTGCTTTGTTGGCCACCTCTGTGAACATAAAGATGATTAGGATTTACGAGTTAGCTCAATTCGAATGAACTAATAAGGCGCCACCTCCACACGGGCAAGTGCCTCGCGGCGAAGTTATCGTCCACTTCATTCTATAAAAGTGTTTGTCTACTTTTGCCAATAGATGGCGTTGTTAGTTTAAGACCGAATCCTGAATCGCGGTGTTAAGATTCTCCGCGGTTTAGTTAGGGTACGAATATTTTGTTTGTGTAAAATAAGCTCCAATACACGCATATTTCATATCATTGGATTTTTTCTTGATATCCTCATCCTTGCTATTTTCGGAGTACTGCAGGGAGGCTGTGTGGAAGCAAACAAAAAGTTTAAGAGCTACCGCACACTAGGCCAATAGTAGCCGCCACTAAACACGACCACAAGTGGTTAGGTCCAACCACTAGACGCAACCACTAGTGGCTAGACGTATGTATGCACATTTTCGTCCATTTTATCCTGCGTGGTGATTGCAGTAAGACGTGACGCGGGGCGGTGCGGAGGCCGACGACTATGGTCGAGTGTGCGGTGGATTGCGGACTACAAAACGCGGCCACAAGTAGCGAGCACTGCCACGGACCGCAGCTTATGCACTCTGCGGACGCTCAGATTGCGTCGATGTTTATTCAAATTCAAATTGTATGAAAGATGTCTTCCACAACCTGTGGCGGCCACTAGTGGCTTAGTTTTGGTCACCACTGGTAGCCTTGTGGGCGGCAGCACTTATGGACGTGTCTCCAAACGGCGATATTATCGCTGCAAACGTCAACTCACGGTGATTCCCTCGGTCGTGAAGGTGGCGCCTCACAAGCGGTTGTACTAACAAGCAAGTAATTATCAAGTTTGTGTCAGGTCCTTTAATAATTTGTTATGTGTTGGAACCTGGACCACAAAAGGCATCAATTAAATGCAATTGCAATTAGATGAGAATGCTAAGAGAGATGTGTGTGGTGTTTTGCGAAAGGATAGAATAAGAAATTTACCTGCGACTATTTGAGAGAAAATCTTGGGGTTTGTGATACGGAGAAATGAGGAACATGTGATGGAAGTTTTTAGTACAAATGTGGATAGCTAGAGGTAGAGGAAGACCAAAGTAGCAATGGATGGATGGATTGTGTAAAAGGTAATAATTGTGGCCGTTGACTTATATTGATGAAATGATGGCAAACAGAGAAGTATGGAGAAGACATGCAGCGCCACTCCTAAATAAATAGAGATGAGAGCATGAGCATGATGATGGCTCACCTGCTCCTTTAAGCTGAGTCTTCTTATCAGCGACAGGGTTTACAGTGGTCACCTCATGAACTCCCAGGGCTTTGTTTCTATTCTTCATGTACGAGAGTTTTATTCCGTCGTGCTGCGTGGCGCAAGTACATATATGGTGTGGAGTTTGGACTTTCTCGTCTGTAAAATTTAATGTGGTATACGCAAAATATGGAACAAGATCACTTTTCAAGCTTTCTCTTGAAGCATAGCATCAATCTGGGGTTATGCCAAACAAAAAAGTATATAATGCAGTTATTATATTCGTAGTTTTAACTATCCCCAGTTCTAGTAGGCGACTTTTTTATTAATGATTACCTTGTTCTTGACCTCGATCTCGCCTGATGGTAAGCGATGAATGAGGTCAACGATGGAGGAAGCCAGAAGACCAGAAGATGCCTGTTCATTCCTGAAGGCTTAGGTGGTTGGGAAAGTAAATAATGAGAGAGTGCCGAACTTTGTTTAGCATCTATTTTAATATTAGAATTCTAAATTGTTGTTAGTTGTTGTTTGTGTTGTAGTTTTTATTGTTGTTTTTGGTTGTTGTTGTTGTTGGTCGTTGTCTTTGTTGGTTGTTGGTTGTTGGTTGTAGTTGTGTGTTGTGTTACTTTTTTTTCGCATAGATGTTTCAAGGGAGAAGGGACTCGAGAGCGGCGGCGTATTGGGGGCATCGTGGCACGACAGCGTTATGCCGTTTGCCGTCATCGATTTTACTGCCAAGCCGCGTCAATAGATGTTTGTCATCAAAAAATTATTGCAGTTTTACTTTCTCCTGTATATTAAACATATTTTGCCTATAATTTAAATTTGCTACCATCAATATTTGGGGTACTTCAGCGGCCTGAATCCCACCCTGTTTATTTAATAAGAAAGAATGGCATGAGCTCACCACATTGGCACAAATGAGACCCAACGCTTTTAGAAACTTTCTCTTCGTTCTCTTTAAAGCACTGTACTGCAGCATCAAATTGGTCCGGACATGGACAGCGGCTGAAATAATAATAACATGGTTTTTCCCACGGCTTCTCTGCTGTGACTTGTCCCATTGGAACCGTTAATTTTTCCGGGACAAAAGTGCGTAGCATAGCTGCGGGTCGCACTGACATTTTCATGAAAAGCGAAGCGAACACACGTGTGTAGATTAGTTATATATATGCTGCTGTTTTGTGAGTGATTGGTTGAGGATTAGCCAATTTCCTTAGTCGGAATTTAGAACGTGTCCACTTTTATTTATTCCCTGAATTTTGTAAGGGTTGGATGAAGTTAACAAACACAGTTATGCTTTAGACCGCCATATTCACTATTATAGGCCAAGGCCAAATTGTATCTAACACGTCAAAAGCCCGCGATTCTCCCTGCCTCTGGGGACTCTCGACGGTCTCGTATCTGACCCCGAGTACCTAATCGAGGCTCTAAAAGAAGATAACTTACCCTGGATCCGTAGCCTTCTTAGGTCCACATTGAATCTGAATTTCATTGTTCACTAGAAACAAGAAAATAAGAAGATATTACTTATTTTCATGGTATGTATCTATACGCAGGTAGTTTCAGTACGTTTGTTTAAAGTGGTGAGGTAATTTTAGATTTTGTTGTCAGGGAGGTAATTTCCTTATTATTAAGGAAATTACGCATTGGTATCTTTCGCAAACTGTCAATAACATTTCTAATTTCCCCGCCTTTATTTTGGCAATATTCTGACATTTAATAGTCGCCGAGATGATATTCCGATTTGAATTTGAACGTTTTGACATATGCATAGCATATTCAGCCTTATAATGTTCCCACCGCTGGGACTCAGGCCTCCTCTCTAGCATTTAAAAGTTTATTTTAAGGTGAAAACTCCAAGGTAGCCCGCGAACTTTGTTTAGCATCTATTTTAATATTAGAATTCTAAATTGTTGTTAGTTGTTGTTTGTGTTGTAGTTTTTATTGTTATTTTTGGTTGTTGTTGTTGTTGGTCGTTGTTTTTGTTGGTTGTTGTTATTGGTGGTTGTAGTTGTGTGTTGTGTTTTTTTTTTTTTCGCATAGATGTTTAAAGGGAGAAGGGACTCGAGAGCGGCGGCGTATTGGGGGCATCGTGGCACGACAGCGTCATGCCGTTTGCCGTCATCGATTTTACTGCCAAGCCGCGTCAATAGATGTTTCACATCAAAAAATTATTGCAGTTTTACTTTCTCCTGTATATTAAACATATTATTGCCTATAATTTAAATTTGCTACCATCAATATTTGGGGTACTTCAGCGGCCTGAATCCCACCCTGTTTATTTAATAAGAAAGAATGGCATGAGCTCACCACATTGGCACAAATGAGACCCAACGCTTTTAGAAACTTTCTCTTCGTTCTCTGTAAAGCACTGTACTGCGGCATCAAATTGGTCCGGACATGGACAGCGGCTGAAATAATAATAACATGGTTTTTCCCACGGCTTCTCTGCTGTGACTTGTCCCATTGGAACCGTTAATTTTTCCGGGACAAAAGTGCGTAGCATAGCTGCGGGTCGCACTGACATTTTCATGAAAAGCGAAGCGAACACACGTGTGTAGATTAGTTATATATACGAGTATGCTGCTGTTTTGTGAGTGATTGGTTGAGGATTAGCCAATTTCCTTAGTCGGAATTTAGAACGTGTCCACTTTTATGTATTCCCTGAATTTTGTAAGGGTTGGATGAAGTTAGCAAACACAGTTATGCTTTAGACCGCCATATTCACTATTATAGGCCAAGGCCAAATTGTATCTAACACGTCAAAAGCCCGCGATTCTCCCTGCCTCTGGAGACTCTCGACGGTCTCGTATCTGACCCCGAGTACCTAATCGAGGCTCTAAAAGAAGATAACTTACCCTGGATCCGTAGCCTTCTTAGGTCCACAACCACATTGAATCTGAATTCCTTTGTTCACTAGAAACAAGAAAATAAGAAGATATTACTTATGTTCATGGTATGTATCTATACGCAGGTAGTTTCAGTACGTTTGTTTAAAGTGGTGAGGTAATTTTAGATTTTGTTGTCAGGGAGGTAATTTTTATTAAGGAAATTACGCATTGGTATCTTTCGCAAACTGTCAATAACATTTCTAATTTCCCCGCCTTTATTTTGCCAATATTCTGACATTTAATAGTCGCCGAGATGATATTCCGATTTGAATTTGAACGTTTTGACATATGCATAGCATATTCAGCCTTATAATGTTACCACCGCTGGGACTCAGGCCTCCTCTCTAGCATTTGAAAGTTTATTTTAAGGTGAAAACTCCAAGGTAGCCCGCGAACTTTGTTTAGCATCTATTTTAATATTAGAATTCTAAATTGTTGTTAGTTGTTGTTTGTGTTGTAGTTTTTATTGTTATTTTTGGTTGTTGTTGTTGTTGGTCGTTGTCTTTGTTGGTTGTTGTTGTTGGTGGTTGTAGTTGTGTGTTGTGTTACTTTTTTTTCGCATAGATGTTTAAAGGGAGAAGGGACTCGAGAGCGGCGGCGTATTGGGGGCATCGTGGCACGACAGCGTCATGCCGTTTGCCGTCATCGATTTTACTGCCAAGCCGCGTCAATAGATGTTTCACATCAAAAAATAATTTCAGTTTTACTTTCTCCTGTATATTAAACATATTGCCTATAATTTAAATTTGCTACCATCAATATTTGGGGTACTTCAGCGGCCTGAATCCCACCCTGTTTATTTAATAAGAAAGAATGGCATGAGCTCACCACATTGGCACAAATGAGACCCAACGCTTTTAGAAACTTTCTCTTCGTTCTCTTTAAAGCACTGTACTGCAGCATCAAATTGGTCCGGACATGGACAGCGGCTGAAATAATAATAACATGGTTTTTCCAACGGCTTCTCTGCTGTGACTTGTCCCATTGGAACCGTTAATTTTTCCGGGACAAAAGTGCGTAGCATAGCCGCGGGTCGCACTGACATTTTCATGAAAAGCGAAGCGAACACACGTGTGTAGATTAGTTATATATACGAGTATGCTGCTGTTTTGTGAGTGATTGGTTGAGGATTAGCCAATTTTCTTAGTCGGAATTTAGAACGTGTCCACTTTTATGTATTCCCTGAATTTTGTAAGGGTTGGATGAAGTTAGCAAACACAGTTATGCTTTAGACCGCCATATTCACTATTATAGGCCAAGGCCAAATTGTATCTAACACGTCAAAAGCCCGCGATTCTCCCTGCCTCTGGAGACTCTCGACGGTCTCGTATCTGACCCCGAGTACCTAATCGAGGCTCTAAAAGAAGATAACTTACCCTGGATCCGTAGCCTTCTTAGGTCCACAACCACATTGAATCTGAATTCCTTTGTTCACTAGAAACAAGAAAATAAGAAGATATTACTTATGTTCATGGTATGTATCTATACGCAGGTAGTTTCAGTACGTTTGTTTAAAGTGGTGAGGTAATTTTAGATTTTGTTGTCAGGGAGGTAATTTCCTTATTATTAAGGAAATTACGCATTGGTATCTTTCGCAAACTGTCAATAACATTTCTAATTTCCCCGCCTTTATTTTGGCAATATTCTGACATTTAATAGTCGCCGAGATGATATTCCGATTTGAATTTGAACGTTTTGACATATGCATAGCATATTCAGCCTTATAATGTTACCACTGCTGGGACTCAGGCCTCCTCTCTAGCATTTGAAAGTTTATTTTAAGGTGAAAACTCCAAGGTAGCCCGCGAACTTTGTTTAGCATCTATTTTAAAATTAGAATTCTAAATTGTTGTTAGTTGTTGTTTGTGTTGTAGTTTTTATTGTTGTTTTTGGTTGTTGTTGTTGTTGGTCGTTGTCTTTGTTGGTTGTTGTTATTGGTGGTTGTAGTTGTGTGTTGTGGTACTTTTTTTTCGCATAGATGTTTCAAGGGAGAAGGGACTCGAGAGCGGCGGCGTATTGGGGGCATCGTGGCACGACAGCGTCATGCCGTTTGCCGTCATCGATTTTACTGCCAAGCCGCGTCAATAGATGTTTCACAGCAAAAACTTATTGCAGTTTTACTTTCTCCTGTATATTAAACATATTGCCTATAATTTAAATTTGCTACCATCAATATTTGGGGTACTTCAGCGGCCTGAATCCCACCCTGTTTATTTAATAAGAAAGAATGGCATGAGCTCACCACATTGGCACAAAGGAGACCCAACGCTTTTAGAAACTTTCTCTTCGTCCTCTTTAACGCACTGTACTGCAGCATCAAATTGGTCCGGACATGGACAGCTGCTGAAATAATAATAACATGGTTTTTCCCATGGCTTCCCTGCTGTGACTTGTCCCATTGGAACCGTTAATTTTTCCGGGACAAAAGTGCGTAGCATAGCCGCGGGTCGCACTGACATTTTCATGAAAAGCGAAGCGAACACACGTGTGTAGATTAGTTATATATACGAGTATGCTGCTGTTTTGTGAGTGATTGGTTGAGGATTAGCCAATTTCCTTAGTCGGAATTTAGAACGTGTCCACTTTTATGTATTCCCTGAATTTTGTAAGGGTTGGATGAAGTTAGCAAACACAGTTATGCTTTAGACCGCCATATTCACTATTATAGGCCAAGGCCAAATTGTATCTAACACGTCAAAAGCCCGCGATTCTCCCTGCCTCTGGAGACTCTCGACGGTCTCGTATCTGACCCCGAGTACCTAATCGAGGCTCTAAAAGAAGATAACTTACCCTGGATCCGTAGCCTTCTTAGGTCCACAACCACATTGAATCTGAATTCCTTTGTTCACTAGAAACAAGAAAATAAGAAGATATTACTTATGTTCATGGTATGTATCTATACGCAGGTAGTTTCAGTACGTTTGTGTAAAGTGGTGAGGTAATTTTAGATTTTGTAGTCAGGGAGGTAATTTCCTTATTATTAAGGAAATTTCGCATTGGTATCTTTCGCAAACTGTCAATAACATTTCTAATTTCCCCGCCTTTATTTTGGCAATATTCTGACATTTAATAGTCGCCGAGATGATATTCCGATTTGAATTTGAACGTTTTGACATATGCATAGCATATTCAGCCTTATAATGTTCCCTCTGCTGGGACTCAGGCCTCCTCTCAAGCATTTGAAAGTTTATTTTAAGGTGAAAACTCCAAGGTAGCCCGCGAAATTCATATTTTCTTACACATCTAGAGGTAGATCCAAATAGTTGAAATGTAAGACTATATATGTATATGCACATTTTGAAGCCATGTTTCCTTGGTTTTATTTTTTTTTTGGGTGTGAAACCATCCAATAATATCTCCCACTCTGGGTGGAGCGAGAGGGCGTGTCAGACTCTTACTGACTAAAACCCACACCTGTGCCTTCCCTGCCTGAGTGCCCAGGGGTGCGGTAACTCATGTTAAGAATTTACCCGCTACCCCTAGTCATGGAGGCACCGGCCACGATGGGCCCCGTCAGTGGTGGCTGATAATCATCTCTTTGAGGCGCGCGTGGAACACTACGCGCTGTCGACTCACGGGCCCGGTGCTGATCGGACGGCGAGCTACCCACTGCTCGCCATCCGCAGGCCCGGGTCTACGGCGGCCGGAGATCGTCTCGTGACGTCCTACGCCCAGCGCCTCTCCTGCGGTGGTAGCGGCCGGGGCCGTGAGGGCCACTCCGTTAAGCTTCCCTCACGCGTCCCGCTTCCGCCTTCGCGAGCATTACTGCTTCGCAGAAGGAGGACACTGCTTCCCATTCCACACATTGACACGGCGGTCCGTGTCCTCGTGGACGCGATAGGCGGCGGCGACCGCCTGGGCAGAGCACCGGCTCCGCCCAGGCGGGGCAGTCCTCCACCGTATGCTCCACCGTGTCCTCTGGGTGATCCGCGCAGTGGTAACACCCGAGCGTTTCCTCCCGCCTTATCTGAAACAGGAACCTCCCGAAACAACCGTGTTCGGTGAGGACCTGCGTCAGGCGAAAGGTGAGGACGCCGTGACGCCTCTCCAGCCACTCCTCAAAGTGGGGCACTAACGCCGCGATGGTGGCGTGCCCAGCGCTGGGTTGTGACAGTCGCTGTCTCCATGTCGCCATGAGATCCTGCCGGAGCTCCGTCCGCCGAGCCGCGAGGTGTCGCGGCAGCGGAGGTTTTGCCTCCTCGCGCCACTCCCAGAGCAGCGCAAGGACTTTGGCATACAGATCCCACGGCGACAATCCGGCAAGGAGGCTCGCCGCCTCAAAGGAGTCCCTGCGGTATCCTCGGATCAGCCGAATGGCCATGACCCTTTGGGACGCGTTCATCCGGTGAGCTGGTCGCCGCCTCAAGGAACGCGCCCACATCGGTGCCCCGTAAAGGGCCATGGATAGCACGATCCCCGCGTAGAGCCTCCAGCAGGAGGCGTTTGGACCCCCCAGATTGGGCAGGAGCCGCTTCAAAGCAGCATTGGCTCGCTCCAGTCTGGGAGCCAAACGTCGGAAATGCTCGACGAAGTTCCACCGGCTGTCGAGGACGAGTCCCAGGTACCTCGTCGTCCCCTCGACGCCGATGTGAACCCCTCCTACCGCTATCCGGGAACCCGACGGTGGCGCGTTCCGAGGACCATGAAAACACATGGTCTCGGACTTGTGCAATGCCACCTCGAGTCGCAATTGCCGGATGCTCTCAACGACTGTCACAACCCCGCGTGACATCAAGTCGGCCACCGCCTCGTACGACCTCCCCTGCGCTAGGACCAGCGTGTCGTCAGCGTAGCAAACTACGCTGACGCCGCTAGGGAGGTCGGCACGCAGCACGTATTCCCTTGGCTTGGCATGTCAATTTAGGGAGGTGGCCTCAGGTAGCCTATAATCAGCAGTGGGAGGAGTAAGGCCGTATAGAGGCATGCGGAACAGGATGTAAAGCTCCGCAAACCTCCATTGAAAAGGGAGGATGATCCTCTGACCAGGCGCGAGTTTTGTGTCTGGTCTGGGCAACTGCCCGATGGTTGTTGTTGAGCTGTTGTAAGTATATATCGCAGCCATCTGGATGAATTAGCCAGTTCAATTGGACGCCTAGGCCGTTCATTAAATGCCAATTCAACTAAATGGCTAATGGTTAACCAGATGGCTGGACGTTGTTTAGTAATTTAGTTAAATTGCATATTCATGAATTTGTGATACCACTGCTGATCATGATTATGTTTGTTCGTGATCAGTGATGAATGCAAGAGCGAGCCAAACCAGCTCGGGACATGGGGCACCCATCACCACACTATTTTATACTAAACCACTGAGCACCGCGAAGCGAGACTTCGGCTACGCCTTTTAAATAAATTGAATCACTAATAAAAAATAATAATTTTTCTTTATTTTAAAGTTTAGAATCACTTGGTGCGAAGTTGTTAATCGTTGAGTGATTCTAGTACAATTAACTATCGGCCAAGCCATTTAATTAATTGCCGTTTAATGAACGGCATAGGTATCCAATCGACTGGCTAATTCAACCAGATGGCTGCGACATATACATATATTCAAATCGCGCAGAAAACTCTGCTTGAGTTGTGTTTTAGTTATTATCATCATCATTATCTTTGATATGACAATTGTTTACTGTTACGAAAAATAAAGGATTCAAAATCATATGTTTTACCCTTGTCCCATTGTTGGGCAGACGCAGCATTTCGTATTGCCTCTTCTACCTTCTCTTCATCTGACAACTGAGTCTCTATATCGCTTTGATCTAAAACTTGACATTCAGCTGACATACGTGAGCAGGATTCTTCAGAGTCCGATTTTTTGGGCTTTTTTGTTTGCCTTTTCTCCCTTGAAACTTGACAAGAGAGAGAGTTTCCACTCTCTCTCTTGTTAAGTTTGTTTGGGCAAGTGTCTACGTTGCACGAAGGTCCAAATAGAGAGGAACAGAAGTTCCTCAACATGCTGAGGGGATTCCTGGCTCTGTAATAATAATAAAATTCGTACCATGGCGCGAAATATTCTTGTGAAATATCACCTACGGCTCTGGAACTCTAAAAACTAGCCAAGTGCGAGTCGGACCCGCGCAAGAAGAATTCCGTTCCATCGTACAAGATTATACGCGTCTATTTCTTGCCATTACCTCTCAGTAACCGAACGGCCGCCCGCAGCCGAGACACAATAGATTTTCAATTGTGTCTATGTCTCCGTAATTAACAAAGATCGAGCAAAAAAAGCAAAAAAAAAAGACGCTTTTCTAGTAGGGTAGCCCCCTTTAATGTTTAATTTAATGTTAACTAGCTACCCGCCCCAGCTTCGCTTTGGTACAAATTATACATATAAATCTTCCTCTTCAATCACTCTATCTATTAAAAAAAAACCGCATCAAAATCCGTTGCGTAGTTTTAAAGATATAAGCATACATAGGGATATAGGGACAGAGAAAGTGACTTTGTTTTATACTATGTAGTGATTGTTGTTATAGCGGCAACAGAAATACAAATTCTGTGAAAATTTTAACTGTATACATTTTACGGATCATGAGATACAGTCCGCTGACAGGTAGACGGACGGACGGACGGACGCACAGTGGAGGCTTAGTAATAGGGTCCCGTTGGTTACCCTTCGGGTACGGAACCCTAAAAATGGTTATAATCATACTTCCTACTAATATTATAAAAGTAAACACTAAACTTTAGATGGATGTAAAATTGTTTGGATGTTTGTTCCTTAATCACGCCAGATTTTTTTTTTTGGGGGGAAGGGGGGGGATTTCATCCAATGTCTTCTCCCGCTCTGGGTGGAGCGGGAGGGCGTGTCAGACTCTTACTGACTAAAACCCACCCCTGTTCCTTCCCTGCCTGAGTGCCCAGGAGCGAGGTAACTCTTTCGAATTTATCCTCAACCCCTAGGCAGACATCGGCCATGACGGGCCCCGTCATGAATACTGACAACTCTTTGAGGCGCGCGTGGAACACTACACGCCGTCGACTCTCGGGCCTGGTGCAGATCGGACGGCGAGTTACCCTCTACTCGCCGTCCGCAGGCCCGGGTCTTCGGTGGCCGGAGATCGTCTCGCGGCGCCTGGAGCCCTTGGCGTCTCCTGCGACGGCTGCTGCTGAGGGCGTGAGGGCGAGTCTGCACGCCAGAATGGCTAAACGGATCTAGATGAAATTTTGTACAGAGATAAATTATAGCCTGGAGTAGCACATGGGCTATTATATATAATCCCACGCGGGCGAAGCTGCTGATTGAAGCTAGTATAATATTATTATAAACTATGTTAGTTTGTAAGTATTACGATCAATGACGTGATGACATATTATGTGTTATTATTCTTACCCTGCAACTTCCAATATGGATCTGAAAGGATAAAATGAATATCTAATGTTGATTCAAAACAACTCGACAAATAAAAACCCCGAATGTAAAAAACAATTAAAAAGTTCCAAACAAGTCACTTTTCAAGCAGTCATGCAGTTGGTGGCATGAATTCAATAATTGAACTAAAATAACAGCCACCAACAGCGTCAGACTGCTTGAAAAGTGACTTCTTGGAACTTTTTAGTTATTTTTAGAAGTCGGGTTTTTTGAAAATATTTTATTTTTTTTATTTTCTACATTTTGGTGAGTTATATTTTTGGAATCATCTCCTCAAACCCTTTATTTTGATACCCCACTTAACAGCCTGGCCACGGGAACGGGCGACGCGACCGGCGATGTGTCTGGCGGGGCGTCTATTCATGCGGCACAGGCCACGGGCACTAGGCCCGTGGCCTGCAAACTCTGCCGCGTTATTTGGAAGAAATTGTGGAGTACATGATTTGAATAAGGATCGGGGTAAAAATGGAGAATTCCACAAGAAGTACGATAAATACAGACTCATCATTCTCCTGCCCTTATCCCAATTTATTTGGGGTCGGCACAACATGTCGTTTTCTTCCATACTCCTCTATTAATCGTCATCTCTGTAGTCACCCCCTTTTTACCCATATCCTCTTTCACACAGTCCAACCATCGTTTCTTTGGCCTTCCCCTACTCTTATAGCCATCCACATCCATACACAAGACTTTCCTCACGACATTTTCTTCATTCCTCCGCATCACATGCCCTTACCACGACAACCGATTTCCACACAACTTTTCAGTCAGCGGTGCCACTTTCAGACTTCCTCTTATATACTCATTCCTAATTCTATCCATGCGCGTAACACCACACATCGCTCTTAGCATTCTCATCTCAGCTACATGCAATTGCTTTTCATTCATCCCTTTTGTGGCCCAACATTCTGAACCATACAAGACAGCAGGTCTGACCATTGTTTTATAAATCTTCCCCTTAAGTTTGAGGGGAATGCGGGAGTCACAGATAGTCCCGGTGACCTGCCGCCATTTCATCCATCCAGTGTTAATTCTGTGCTTAACAGTCCGATCTATTTCGCCATCGCTTTGCACGAGTGAACCGAGATACCGAAAATCGGAGCAGACTGGGAGAAGCGTGCCATCTAGTACTACAGCTTCAGAACTGGAGAGACCGCCGAAATCGCAAAAAAATACAGACTATATCCAGATTTTAGAAGTGAAAACTTATTTAGGCGCGTTCGGCATTTTTGAGATGGGAAAATGTCGGCACTCCCGGAGTGCCACTCTTTTTTTTTTCAATTATACCCGCATGAATGTCGAAACCTTTGATTATATTCCTATAAATATACAACCAAAACTGGAGAAAATGGTAAATGCAGTGCTGCAGAAAAATTGTTTTTGACGTTAAAGTACGAGTATATACACTACATACGACATAATGTATGTAGGTATATAAAATATTTAAATATTTAGGGACACATATTTAAACAATTATGTTATTTATTTGAATAAGTAATCTAAATTTTATGACATCGACTCATCGAAAATAAAATTATTTCTAACTTTTTAATCAGCCTGGTTCCTGCACTATATGCCACGGGGCATGCGCCGTACTGATCCATGCATTTGTTTCAGTCGCCAGTCGCGCCGCCAGACGCTCTTGCGATTCGCTCGGCAAACTTCGCCGGTCGCGCCACCCGTCGCCGCTACGCGTAACATAATTAGTACATTTCTATTCATTTGTTTTAGTCACCAGACGCTTCGCTGGTCACACGAAAATTCGCAGCAGCGAATGTCCCGTGGCCAGGCTGTAATATAGTTCGTCAACTTTCATTTTTTTCGTTTTCACAATATGGCGTCTGGTTGTCGCCATATTGTATTTCGATTACTGTCATGTCTTTAGTAGCACTCGCAAGGTTAAGACGAATCAATTGACGTAAGAATTATCAAAATCGGCCCACGCGTTTGGTCTCTATAGTGCCACAAAGGAACAAACAATCATACATAATTATATAGGCTAAAAAACACATTACCTTCCCTTGCGTCGGGACGCAAGGGAGGGTAATGTGTTTTTGTCGACTTCGGGAAGTCGGGTAAAAAGACAACACATACATACAATCTTTAAACATCCTCTTTATATAAAACAAAGTCGGGTTAGTTACACCGTTTATAACTCAAGAACGACTGTACCGATTTGAATGATTGATTTGTTGTTGAATTTGTCGCCACCCCGAACAGCAGAATAACTATTTTGAAAAAAATCACAATAAAAAAAAATGTGCAATGAATTCATTTCCTACATTTTGTAAGTATACAGAGTGTAACGGAAAGGTGTGGTCATATTTTAAGAACTGCATCTGCCCATCGATATGAACGTCTTTCTTCAAGAAAACCAGAGAAAATTCTCAAAACATAATTTTACCTCCCATACAAATATTGATCAGCTGATGATAACATTACATGTATGAAAAGTCCCATTTTTTTTTTTGGGAATCTTCAATTTTTTCTTAGAGTTACTCGTTCATTTCCATGGGCAAATCGGTTCTTAAAATATGACCACACCTTTCCGTTACACTCTGTATAACTTTGACTTTTTGATGATATCTCGAGAACGGATTCATGTTTTGATTCTGAGGCGGTACGAAGTTCGCCGGGCCAGCTAGTTAATTATAAATACTTCTCACTTTTTTACATGGTCCCATTTTCTTTGAATGTCTTCATACAAATCACACCTGCAACGTTTAGGTCTTCGATTTTCCCCAGTTGAACTGTAGGAAACAACTGAGGGAGAGAAGAAATTAGGTATGGGTTACCAAAAACGTATCGTATTGTTCAAGAAATGGAGACATCCGCGGGCAACTCATGGTAACATGAAGAATTGCTAAACAGAAGAGGCAGTGGGCTGAAAGGTTCTGGAGTGGCGACCGCGTACAGGAAGATGGAGCGTTAGAAGACTTCCAACATTGAAGATCGATGGCCTATTGAAGGCAGCGGAAATCCACTGGATGCGATACACAGCACAAGACCGGTTGATGTGGCTGTCTTTCGGCAGAAATTATGATGATATAGATGAAATCAAGTCAAATCAATCTAAGGATGCCACTCCATAGCATCTCACGGCTAATCTACGCACGTGTACTTAGGAAGGTAAATAAATTAGAAAAACCGGCCAAGAGCGAGTCGGACTTACGCGCAAAGGGTTCCAAACAAACCTAATTTTTCAGGTTTAAACTACATATAAGTACTTCTTATAGGATTTCCTATAAGTAAAGAACTACATCCTGTATTTTTTTTTCAAAATTTTGGGCCTAGTGGTTTCGGAGATAAGGTAATAGGATAATCATTTACATTACACATTCGTGTTTGGGTCACAGATATTCATGTGTGTACCAAATTTCAACTCAATCGGTCGAGTAGATTGGGAGTAAATTGGCTGTGACAGACGGATGGACAGACAGAAGCACGAACGATCCTATAAGCTATAAGGGTGCCGTTTTTAAATTCGGATGTTCAGAACCCTAAAAAGTAAAAAAAATGTACCCAGCTACTTAGTGTACCTACTTACTGACTGCCAAACCTCTGGCGTGGAGGATTAATGGGATGTAGCAGGTGGATTTAATGAGCCGACTCGAAATAAATTAGGATAAGGCCAGAAGTATGAAAATTATGATGATTTAAAGGTTAACAAGTTACTCACTGATTTCTTTTTTTAGAAAAGACGAGAGGTTTGAGCTCTTCACACTGAGGTTTGAGGGTTTTGATGGTTTATCTCCCGAAGAATCCTTAGAAACAAAGATAACGTACTAAAAAATCATGTTTAGCAGCCATTTGTGTGGACAAGCCTTAGTGCTGCCATAGACGGACTGCTTGGGGCAGTGGAGGCCCCGACCGCAACACGGCTGCTCCCGTGCAGTTGGTCTCGACTGCTCAGCAGCTCAAGCAGTCCGTCTATTGGCGGGTCTTAAACTACTTTTGAAAATTTTATTTTAATATAAATCTCATTTCCAATGTGTTACAAGTCTGCCTTTGACCAATATTAATGTGTTTTTTTAAACAGCCTACACTAAGTAGTACTAGTAAATGAAAATCGTAAATCATGTTACGTATGACACAATAGTCCAAATTTAAACGAAATTGTTTGGTCTTTTTTTACTATTTTTAGTGATGGGAAGGAAGCCGATTTCTCTTTTTAACCGACTTCTCAATTCGTCGAAACCTTTTTTATTTTATTTTATGTATGTTCCCCGATTACTCGAGATGGCTGGACCGATTTGGATTTTTTTTTATAATTTTCTTTTACAATATTCTTTACAGTGCCGACTGAACGCCATAAGCTACCGAAACACGTTTTTGCAAATAACCATTGCTTTCTTACTTGAATCCGTCGGCTTCTTGTAAAAAATACAAGTATACACTTAAGGTGCAGTTTTTAATTGAACATCTAAATGACTTGTTGTATTTCTTTGAAAAAAATGTATGTTACTCTAGACTATTTTCGTCGTAATTTGATCTGAGAATATTTGAAATAATATTTTTATAACGTACTGTAATTAATTTGTAAAGTTATAAAAAAACAAAAACTATAAAGCGTATTTCTAAGAAACTTTCAACATTTTTAAGATTATTTAATTATTCATAATTTAGTCTCAGTGTTTTAGTTTAATACACTTCTGGACACATCTATTGGCCCACCTTGTATTTTCAGTTTCGTTTGGTCCTAGCTAAAATTTTATATTAGGTCGAGAAAAAAGTTTTTATGCAGTTTTGAACCTGGCACATTCACAATTTCATTCAATAGTCTTTTTTTTGAATTTCGAACACAGAATTTAAAGAAACAAAAGACAATTTGGAGCCTGTTTGTTGATATCAAACAATCGAATACTAAGAAAACTTGGTTTTATTGGTTTACTTGGATTTAATTCTTGAAAAAGTGATTGATATCTTTGGTTTTGCAACAAACATTACTTATTTTTAACATTAAGGTGAGGTTCTATCAATAATCTATGGATACTTCACCTGAAGTCGCCGCCCAAGCTGTGGCACTTATTCAGGCCGGACACAGCCAAAGAAACCTGAGTGCTCAACTTAATTTAAGTCGATCTGCGGTCCGAAATGTTTATCGGAGGTACCTAGAGACTGGCGGCTTTGTTCGTCGCCAAGGAAGGCCACGATCTCGGGTCACAACTGAAAGGCAGGATCGATTCATCGTGACGACCAGCTTGAGAAATCGTCACCTTACCTCCATTGAGATACAAAACCAACTTCGCGACTTCCACGGAGTATCTGTGAGCGCTCAAACTGTTCGGAAAAGGTTAAAAGAACGCGATATGGTACCACACAAGCCAGCTAATGGGCCCAAACTAACGCGAGCCCACCGAACAGCGCGCCTTCATTTCGCACGCAGTCATTTAAATTGGACACAGCAAGATTGGAGCCGTGTACTCTTTTCTGATGAGTCTAAAATTGTGTTACATGGCAATGATGGAAGGAAGAAGGTCTAATGACGTAAGGGAGAGCGTTTCGCACAATGCTGCTTTGAAGAGAGGGTTGCTTATGGCGGTGGCTCATGGACTGTCTGGGGCGGTATATCCGCGAGCGGCAAAACTCAACTTGAGGTTGTTACAGGACCACGGCTGCCAACATTAAATGCTGAAAGGTACATTCGTGAGTGCTTAGAACCTCACGTGATACCATACGCGGACTATGTGGGCCCAAATTTCCTTTTTATGCATGATAATGCAAGAGCCCATGCGGCCGGCATCGTCAGGGAATACCTTCGGGATGTGAACATCACAGTTATGGACTGGCCAGCCAGAAGCCCAGACATGAACCCCATTGAGCACATGTGGGACGAGCTAAAAAGACGTGTTAGGGCTCGTCAGCCAGCTGCCCAGACGATGCAGGAGTTGAAAACTGCCATAGAAGAGGCATGGGAGATGATCCCTCAAAATTTCATAGAGCGGTTGATAAACTCTATGCCTAATCGTATGAGAGCTGTGGTAGATGCCCATGGAGGCAACACGCGTTATTAAATTAAACCTTTATTTGATAAAACATGTTTTTTATTCTAAAATCAATTGCCTTTAACAAGGCGCATATCCGACTTGTTAGGCGTAGCTCCATGTCGTATGGTATTCTGAATTCAAATTTAAAACAATACGATCGAAAAAGATGGTAAAATGTATCAGGTTTAAAACTGCATCAACAGTTTTTGTTCAATCTAGCAATCATATTTCGGTAGGGGCCATCGAAACCTAAACTCTAAGGTGGGCCAATAGATGTGTCCAGAAGTGTACTTACGTTTTATGTGTAATAAATTAATAATGCGTCTAAATCTGATAGCGCTCCTTGATGGGCGAGTCCTATTACTGGGTGGACGTACGACGCGTTACGTGAGCTCAGCGCAGAACACTATCGCCTTAACTGTCGTGCCTGCGACCTTAGCAACTTTCCTCCCATTTTAAAAACAACTTACATAAATTATTTGGCACGGTTTTGACCACTATCTCACCCGATGGTAAACGATGATGTGGTCGAAGATGGAGCTTAACTAGAAATAACCTATTCACTCTTGACTTAGACTCCCAGGTTGTAGTTATCAGGAAACTCAGACTCCGGCAGGGAATTCACTCCCTAGCTGTACGCACAATGAATGTGTTCTTAGAAATTTCTCAAAATTGAGGGTAGATGACAACTAACACCTAGAAGATCAAGTTGGTCGGTTATTGGCACGGTTAGACCTCGGAAAGATGGAGCCAGATGAAATTGGCTCCTTTTACCGGAAAAAAGACACGCCTGGGTCTTAGCAGCATTGAACCTGACCAGATTGGCATTTCCCCATTCTGAGACAGCCTGTAAGGACAAGTTCAAGCGTCCAACCATAGCCTCTCGGAAACACCGGACCAGAGACCCAGACCAGAGTGCTGTCGTCTGCATACCCAAAGATACCGGGTTTTAGCAGATCATTAATATGTAGCAAAAACAATGTTGCCGAGAGCACCGAACCCCTGAGGAACACTGGCATTAATAGCCAGCAGTCCGGACGAGCAGCCATCTATGGCCATTCGGATAGACCGATCCCTCAGGAAATCTGCAATCCAATTACACAAACCGGCGGCCAGACCTAAGAAAGGAAGCTTGCCGATAAAGCTATCGTGCCAGACACTGTCGAAGGCCTTCGAAATGTGAAGGGGGACCGCAAGGGCTTCCCCGTGTTTCTTGATGGCCTTACTCCAGACGTGAATGGCATACGCTAGAAGATCCCTAGTTGACAAATTTCGGCGGAAGCCGTATTTTCGGTCACTGAGGATATCGTTAGCTTCTAGGTATTCCAGGAGCTTACCATTCAGTATGCGTTCCATACGCTTACGGAGTATGGAAGTTACCGAGATGGGTCTACAATTCGCTGGGTCAGCTCGACTACCCTTATTGGGCACGGGTTGCACGTTAGCTTGCTTCGAAGCCATCGGCACTTTTCCAGTCTCAAACGAGAGCCGAAATAAGCGTGAAAAGATCGGAGACAACTCAGGTGCACAAGTCCTCAGTACAATTGCCGGTATCCCGTCGGGGCCACTAGCCTTGTTCACGTCTAGGTTACGCAGTATCCTACGGACATCCTTCTGATGAATGCGAATGTCCGACATAATCGACACGCATCCACCAAGAAAAATAAGAGTTAAAAGAGTATTAACAACTCTATATACTTCCAAGTCGATTGAGAGCATCCGGTCTGCACCAAGTGCAAAGGGCAACTGATTGAAATTCGAAGACTGACAAAACATGAAGTTTCCCGAGGAACATTAAGAACATAGTTGTACTGTAGATGTCCGTTCGTCATAAAAACTTTTTTACAAAAAAAAAACAACTGACTTCCAAAAAAAAATTAACTTACATTCGGAAGTCGGTGTTTGTATTTTACTTCTTCGTTATTTGACACCGTCTTCCGAAATTAAAGTTATTTTTTAATCTTTAGTGTATTTTTTTTTGGAAGTCGGTTGTTTTTTTTGTAAAACAGTTTTTTATTTTTCACTTTTTAGTTATTATACCCCAGAACCAAAACCCCAATGACACAGAACGTGGGATTTAAACATTTGCGGAACACCAAAAGGTTATCGAGGTATACGTATTTTTCGTTTTTGTTCAGTTTCTCAAAAAGCGCTAAAGCAATTTCGATAAAATTTGTATGGGATCACCTCGAGAGTATATTCTTTCGGATAAAAAAAGAATTTTGAAAATCGGTCCTTAACTGACGGAGAAACCGGCGGACATACATAAAAACAAAACATACATACAGTCGAACATAGAACCTCCTCCTCTTTCGAAAGTCGGTTAAAAATATCTTTAGTAAAAATGAATTCTTACCTGCACCAAAGCATCACCATATTTAGCATTTTCAAATATCATGTCTGTACCTAAAATGCTGAAAACAAATATTAGTTATTATTGCATGTACCTAACTTATTACGGGGAATACTCGTAATTTAACTCACTCTGAAGGCTTGCTGAATCCAAATGATCGAAAGACACTCGAACGTTTTGATAAGCAAATCGAACTTTCTGTGAACAAAAATAATTTTATCATTAATAGTTGTTCATTGGTTAACCAAGGAAAAAAAAATTTTGTTAAAAAACCCGGCTAAGTGCGTGTCGGACTTCACACATGTAGGGTTCCGTACCAAATGTATTTTTGACTATTTGTATACAGTTTTGGGTCAACAAGATGCTTATACTGTGAAAATTTGAAGACTGTAGCTCCAACCGTTTGGCTGTATAACCTGTGTGACAGACGACGGACAGACAGACACAGACAGATAGCGTACCTACAGCTAAGGAGTGTTTCCTGATAGCTACAACCTGGGAGTCTTTAAGTCGAGATTGAATAGGTTACTTCTAGGCAAGCGTGCTCCATCTTCGACCACATCATCGCTTACCATCAGGTGAGATAGTGGTCAAACGCGAGCCTATTAATGATCGGACACGTGAGTGACAGCAATAAGTCTCCGTTTGAACCCTAAAAAAAACGTTTTTACAAAAAGATAGAACCGACTTCCAAAAAAGTGCAAAATAACTTTAATTTCGGAAGTCGGCGTTTCTGGATTTGTAATCGTTTTTGACACTGACTTCCGAAATTAAAGTTATTTTGCTCTTTTTTTGGAAGTCGGTTCTATATTTTTTGTAAAAAAGTTTTTTATTTTTCACTTTTTAGTTGTGGTTCCACATTAAACTGTGTTAACAGTTCATAGACATACGATCGCAGCAATAGCGATTGATTTGCTGTCAATTTTTGAAGAGTTCCGTTGTCTGTCTCCGAAACCCATCATCAGATCTATATAAAAATGGGACCATTTCGGAACAAACCTCTTTCGAACAAAAAAAAGAATTTTGCAAATCCGTCATATATGACGGAGTTATATACATAAAAAAAAATATACAAACATCCGAATTCATAACCTCCTTCTTTTTGAATTCGGTTAAAAACACGCTCATTCTTATTCTCCTCAGCAAACAATAATATGGGAATGCATAAAAAATAAATAGTCCGCCATCTTTGAGAGTCTAAGTATATTGGATTTAGAATGACGCCATTTAGCTAACCATGCATTGTCATCTAAACTAAACATGTATGCAAAATTCAGCTCAATCGGAAACCGGGAAGTGGGTCTCTAACATTTTTTTTTTCATAGTTACAGGTACAGCTACTAAAAGCACGGCATAGAAAAAACAAGTGGAAGTGCCCGCGCAGCTATCCGTTGTGAAGTGGAGTTATGAATATAATTATGCGGAAAAATATGTAAAATAATAACAACCTTCGTCAGTTGTAATAAGTCTTAATTTTGTGAACAATAAATTAAATTTTGAAGAAAAGTTTATTTGTTGTTTATACAAACTTAAGACTTATTACAACTGACGAAGGTTGTTATCATTTTACATTTTTTCCGCATAATAGTGACACGCGCTGGATAGCAGCGTGGGCACTTCCTTTGTTTTTCCTATTCAGTGAATAAAAGCGTGTTACTAAGGAAATACATCATGAAAACCAGAGGAAAAAAGAAGTACCGGGTGGAAACTTCCTCAATCCTTCATTGAAGAACGGAACTTCCCGACCAGCAGGCGTATTCGCTAACTCAGTTGACATCAATTTGATAGGCACTTTGCCGTACATTGCTGCTTTGCCGTAAGTATAGGAAAACCGTAGTGCCTATTATAATCGATGTCCACCAAGCAATGTACTGCATAGTGCTTATCAAATTGATGTCAACTGAGTTAGCGAATACACCCGCAGATACGTGTTGGTGTTGCTATAGAATCTGGTGGGTTACTACCCTATGGTTGAAGTCG
The DNA here is from genome assembly GCA_951329385.1 of Polia nebulosa. Lineage (NCBI taxonomy): Eukaryota > Metazoa > Arthropoda > Insecta > Lepidoptera > Noctuidae > Polia > Polia nebulosa. Next base: position 5,180,602 of record OX589610.1, on the reverse strand, counting down.
GACTGTTTTGTAAGGATATGCAGATGTCGGTTTACTTTGCCTGCGCGATGCAGGATCTTTAAGAGGGAACAGGGCCTGCGAGGAATTAGAAAAATAGGTATTTGAAGAAACTATTGCCGTCGTGCTTCCTCGAGCCTGCTCCCGTAGAGTGCGATAGAGACAGCTGCAGCTCAGACCAATTTTATCACATTATTTTTGACGAGATCGACGTTTCGTTATTTTTCCCTTTTTTCTCCTCGAAAACTGAGCCGATTCAATTATTTTTGGCACAAAAATTTGAAGAAAGAGTATGCATAAGTTCCTATTTAATTAATGTTTTATGTTAAAAACTCTTCGCATTTGTCTGGTAGTCCTCTTATTACGGCGGTAAAAATGAGCCATTTTTTTGTAATTTTTGCAGGGTCATATTTTCTTTACTTATTAGTTTGTGAAAAAAAGAAAATGACAGGGACGTGTCTACAGCAGACCTTGACTTGATAAAAAAAACTATTGCTCTAGAGGCATTATTCAGGAAGAAAAAAGGGGAATACATTTGTATGGAGAATCGCAGCCCCTGTTCCCTCTTAATAATAATAATAACTAAGAATCTCGTGAAAGCTGAGAAAGAAGCAAATCAAGTATCTTGACTTTGATCGCAAGGTTGTCGACATGTGGGAAGTGAACTCAGCGACCATTGTGCTGATAGTCGTGTCAGTCAATGGCCTTATAGCCACGAGCCTCGACCAACACCTCAGGAGGCTCTCGTTAGGCAGCTGGGTCAAGGGCTTGATTCAGAAAGCTTTAAGTACTTCTGGACATAGCTCGCATTGTCAGGCGGTTCCTCTCTCCCATTGATTTGAATGTGTTTGCTAATTTTCCTTTGTGACGTCATATGTCTGGCGACGTTCGCATGTGGCGATATAGATGTCATTATCACTACATTTATAAACAAAGTCCCCCGCCGAAAATCAAGAGTAATCGAGCTCCTCGATTTCTCTTGATTTTCTATAGCCAATGATTTGTAGGAAATCACAGCAATTCTTACCTCGATTGATAGGACTTCCGCATTGAAAAGCACTCGAGCTGCTTATCATTCTTTGCATCAAACTTGAAGGTGGTGACTCCGGGACCGTATTGACTTTAAGACGGAATCTATCGAGACCTCTCTTGGCGTAGACTTTTTCTGTAACAGAATTATCAAAGTTATCATCCTCTTGACCCTTACTACGTAGATAACTCACAAATTGGCATATTCTTTCACAATCAAAACGAAATCCAGATCCATTGCTTCATGTTTAAAAAAACTTTGATTTCGAAAGTCGGTGTCAAATCGAAGAAATAAAATACTAACACCGACTGCCGAAATTCAAGTTATTTTTTAATTTTTGGTGTATTTTTTTTGCGCTTTTTGAAAAACTGAACAAAAACCAAGAATACGTATATTGATGACGTTTTGGTGTTCTCCGATTACGACTATGTTCTTAAAAGTGAAAAATAAATAACTTTTTTACAAAAAATACAACCGACAGCCAAAAAATGAAATACCTAAAAATTTAATAAAAAAAAAAATTTTTTTTCAAAAAGTACAACCGACTTCTAATTATGTAATTTTTTTTTGAATTTTTTTATTTTAAATTTTTAGTTGTAAGTACCCCAGAACTAAAACTAAATATTAAATTTGCTCGACTTGACAATCGCAATAAAATGTAATTTTAATATAATTGGATCAAACCAAAAGGTCATATCTGTACCTATACGTAGGTACATATTTTTTGTTTTTGTGATTTTTAACCGACTTTCGAAAAAGGAGGAGGTTCTATGTCCGACTGTATGTGTTTCTCCGTCAGTTGTGGACCGATTTTCAAAATTCTTTTTTTATCCGAAAGAATATACTCCCGAGGGGGTATTTGCAATTTCGATAAAATTTATATGGGACCACCCATATAAATTTTATCGAAATTGCTTCAGAGCTTTTTGAGAAACTGAACAAAAACAAAAAATACGTATACCTAGATGACATTTTTGTTTTCTCAAATTACGAGTATGTTTAAATTGCACGTTCCATGTTATTGGGGTTTTTAGTTCTGGGGTATAACAACTAAAAAGAGAAAAATAAAAAACTTAAAAAAACAGCCGACTTCCAAAAAAGAAAACACTAAAAATTAAAAAAATAACTTTAATTTCGGAAGTCGGTGTCAAATAACGAAGAAATAAAATACAAACACCGAGTACCGAAATTTTTAGTGTATTTTTTTTTTGGAAGTCGGTTGTTTTTTTTTTAAGTTTTTTTATATATAGGGTGTAAAAAGACACATCACATAGTCGTCAACTGCGCATACTGTACATCTAACAAAGTAGTTTTGCGCAAAAATTATTGCTGGGAAACGACTTTTATTTTTAGGTATGAAAAAAAAACTATTTTATACAAGTAGCGGCACGTAAGTCTAGCGCTGAACGATAATTGCTGCGCATGGGTGGGTGGCGCAGGTGGCGCGCGGGGGCGCGCAGGGAACAGAATGCGACTGGCGAGCCAATCGGCGCTACGCACGCTCGCCCTTCATCCCGCTAGCCCCCTCAGGTACCTTAATTTTTACTTCTGCGCAATAACGGTCAGCGCTAAAGTTTCGTGCCGCTACTTGTACTGCGCGCAATGTAACGCGAACCCAGGCAAGTGGAGTTAAGGCCCTACTACCGGCCAAGTGGCGCCCTCATTGAATGAAAATTCAGGTAATATTTGTTTGGAAAAAAGTTTAGTAATAAGTTAATAACACTTGGAATTCGTTTTCGTAAAACAGTAAAAAAAAAATTGCGACTTTCCCTTTACCTTCAATATCTCCAGAACCAGTGGATTCCCAGGTATGGTCTAGTGGAAAAAAAATATCCAAATAATGGGTAGAATATGTGGCATTCGGCTTCGGAAACTGTCTTTTTACAAAAAAGAACGTGCAGACAGACCTAGATTTAGGTATACTGAATCTAATGAGACCAAAATTGTCTCATTTCGTAAAGGTTTAGGGGGGAAATGTAGGTAGGGACAATCCTCTTATGTCGTAGATCATATTCTTCAATAGTTGCTCCTTTATCACTTACGTTTAGGTGAAGTTAGAAATTGTCTAGTAGCCGACAGCTTTTTTGTGCAAATTTTGTTTTTTGGAGCTTCACGCCATTCGAACGGTAAATCCTTCAGATGGACCATCTGCAAAAGGGGTTTTCAATATCAAAGAAGAAAATGGGATATCTACATATTATCGTAATCGAACTTGAAGGACTTGGTCAACCCTTTGCCCAGCAGTGGCCAGTAAAAAAAAACCGACTAAGTGCGTGTCGGACTTCGCATAATTAGGGTTCAGTACCAAATTAGGGGCATATCAATAAAATATCAGATTTATCAATATATTGGTATTATTGGTATTTGTTGGTATTATCATCATCTTCCTGCCCTTATCTCATGTTACTTGGGGTCGGCGCAACACGTTTTTTTCTTCCATTCTGTCCTGTCAGCCGTCACGCTATCACTAACTCCCTTTTCTTTCATATCACTCTTCACACAATCCATCCATCTTTTTTTTGGCCTCCCTATCCCTCTCCATTCATTCACATTTATATTCATAACTCTATTAGTTACATGTGTTTCATCCCTCCTCTTTACATGACCATACCAAGATAAGCGGTTCCCTTTTTACTTTTCTGTGACTGGCGCCACCATTAAACTACCTCTAATGTACTCATTTCTCACTTTAATAAATAATAATATAATTTACTTAATAATAATAATAAACGTTATCACCAAATTTCAAGTTTATAGGTCAATTGGGAAGTTTTGTTCAATTTTTTATTCTTCGGAACAAAATTTTTTGACAGACGACGGGCAGACAGACGAACAAACGGACACGTGAGTGACAGCAATAGGGCTCCGTTTGGACCCTTAGGGTACGGTACCCTAAAAAAGAAGAACTTTAATCATAGTCATAATATTATTTGGTTTCAAGTCATACATGACTTTCCACCGTCATTCATCGTTTCCTACCCTTTTAAAGAACCTAGTTATCAACCAATAATAACTAGCGGCATTTATTGGAAAAATATGATCGCTAGCAATAATAATACTTATAACTAACTAGCCTATTTTGTCCCACTACTGGGCAATGGCCTCCCTCTCCCCCTTCCACACAACTCATTTGCTAGTAGGTACCTACGGGCCAGTCCTTCCGGTAGAAGTGGTTTAGCTACCGATCGCTAAATTGCTAGCCGTTCAAAAACTCCCTCATCAGGCAGTTATCCCACCGCTGCCGCCGGCGAGGAAGCGACTAACTATCGGCTATTTTGACGCTCAAGAAACGTAAGTACAATAGATATACATTCCGTGTAAACAAAAGAGATGCATATATTAATAGTTGATCGCTGACTGTTCACACCGGCCGGCGAGGACTCGCTCCAAAAGTTTGTCGCTGAGCGACTGGAGCTATCAAAGCTTACTCGTTCAGGATTCCGTACCCGAAGGGTAACAACGGGACCTTATTACTGAGCCTGCGCTGTCCTTTCGTCCATCTGTCTGTCAGCGGGCTGTATATCATGATCCGTAATAGGTAGACAAATGAAATTATCACAGAATGTGTATTTCTGTTGCCGCTATAACAACAAATAACAATAAATTAAACATTGAAGGGGGCTACCCTACTCGAAACTGTTTTTTTTTTGGCTTTTTGCTCGATCTCTGTTAGATACGGAGAAACAGACAATTGAAAATCTATTGTGTCTCGGCTGCGGGCGGCGTTTGGTTACTGAGAGGTAATGGCAAGAAGTAGACGCGTTTAATCTTGAAACTTACACTACTAGAGACGTATTTTTTGGCATTTTTTGCCCGATCTTAATAATGGCAACAAGTAGGTAGACGCGTATAATCTTTTACGACGGTACGAAACCCTTCAAGTACGAGTTTGACGCTCACTTGGCCGGCATTATCCGCAGTCTGCTCAATTCATAGTTATGATTTACTTACACCTATTATTTTACTAGCAGTTATAGGTGCAGGCGCACACATACACGAATGATTTCCTTTGTTGATATTTTCTTCTTTCCTATAATCTCTTTTAGTCCATTCCAGTTCAGCTAAAAACGCGGATATCCTAAGGTTTCTCGTATGCTTGATATCTTTTCTTGTAAAACATCCGTCGATATCAGCCTCATTCAACTCAATGCCACGTTTTCGTTTCTTCCTACGCTTATGATTTCTTTTCTCTTTAGGAATTGGAATATCTGATCTGTTTTTTGCATAGCCAGGCATTATCGAGCATTTGAAATTATTCCAATGGTTGGAGAAGAATTCATGCAATTCAGCAATTCTGTGGCGAGAATTCTTAGCTTTATTCTTTTTGACGTCCTTTTGTTTTGTAGGTTTCTTTAGTTTATTGGCTTTTGAACATTTCTTCTTATTTGTCTTCTCTTCCAAGTTTTCGTTATCAGAAGGCTTAGTAATTTTGTCTCCATTTTCAATAGGTGAATTATTTTGTGCATCGTTATTTTGATTTGATATAGTTTTTACTTCATTACTTTTGAGGAAAAACCTGATTGCTTTCATAATACCTTTGAGTTCTCCATATCCTCTCATTTTATCTTTTATGCTATAGCTACATTTCTTATTTCTTACAATGCTCTTCAAATTCCTTTGACATAACGTCAAATCGTATGAATTAAAAGTTTTAATTGAGAACGTTTTTCTGCTACTTGGTAGTTTAGTGTGTTTCGTTCTTCTGCGTGTTCCATGTTTAGATTTTTTTCTACATAGTTGCAGCTTTGGATTGATTTTCTTTAGTTTGATTTTGGGTTGTTTCAACCTACGCCTAGTAAATCTGTTTACCAGCCTGTTCAATAAAAAGCCACGATTTCTATCGGTATTAACTCCAATAGACTTCGTTCTATTGATAACTTCATCGTATGAACCATTTCCTTCAATGCTAAGAGAATTTGAATAATAGTTATGATTTTCTTCTTTGGAATAATCCTTGAACATATTTTCAGGAGTAAGTTTTGCGATCCAATTTAGGGTACGTTTTTTAACCTGGCAACGTTTTTTCAAATTCCTTTTCATGTTTTGAAATCGTTTTTGAAAGAAATTTGTGAAAAAGGTGCGTTCGTTATATAGCAAAGCTATTGTATCTAGCTGTCCTCTAGGGCCGATGGTTTCAGTAAAGAAACTCCATCTTTGATTGTCATCTTTACTTCTTGTTGATTTGGCTGACTGATCGCTTTCAGGGATTGCTTGTAATGATATCTGTAAATTGTATTAAAGTTCTTATAGTCTCATTCTTAATTGAATATCTGTTATAATTTATTTTACTTACGTATTCATTCATTCTTCCTTCATTTGTTCCGACATCACTGTCGCTGTCATCAGAAGAACCTCTAACAATAATTAATTTTATATCAAATACGTGATGTTCAATAATTTCTTTAATCTTTTTTTATATCTTGTAAATAATATTCATCACTATGACTTACTTTTCTAAGCTGACATCACTCATGTCACCATAGTCAGCCGGTGACAAACATATAGTACACAGCTCACCAATGTCTGTGAAGCAGCTCATACAGAATACACCTGGACAGCCGGGGGTTTGACATCTATACAAAAAAAAATGTTAAATGTTATAAATTGGACGAGAACAATCCACTCTATTAGAGAAGCATTCTCTAGTGTGCACAATGGAAAGCTTGCGATATTTATCAAGGCGGAGGTGACCCCCGAATGTTTCCACTGCGAGGATCGCCCAGAGGACACGGTGGAGCATACGGTGGAGGTTTGCCCCGCTTGGGCAGAGCACCGCCGTGTCCTCGTGGATGCGATAGGCGGCAGCGACCTCTCGCGCCGTGCCCTGGTTCAGGCCATGGTACGGAGCTAGAGGGAATGGGAAGCCGTCTCCTCCTTCTGCGAAGCAGTAATGCTCGCGAAGAGGGAGGCGGCATACGTTAGGGAGACTCGACGACAGCCGAGTCGCCCTAGCGCCCCCAGCCGCAGCCGCCGCATCAGACGCCAGGGGGTTCGGGCGCCGCGAGACGATCTCCAGCCACCGTAGACCCGCGCCTGCGGACGGCGAGTAGTGGGTAACTCGCCGTCCGATCAGCACCAGGGCCGAGAGTCGACGGCGCGTAGTGTTCCACGCGTGCCTCAAAGAGTTGTCAGCAAAGGACGGGGCCTGTCACGGCCGATGCCTGCCCGGGGGTGGAGGATAAATTCGAAAGAGTTACCTCGCCCCCGGGCACTCGAGGCAGGGAGGAACAGGGGTGGGTTTTAGTCAGTAAGAGTCTGACACGCCCTTCCGCTCCACCCTAGAGCGGAAGAAGTCATGAGATGATTTCCCACCCCCCAAAAAAAAAAAGCTTGCGATATTTCATGAACAACAGAATAGAATAGAATTCTCTTAATTGTGTACGCCATATTATATGTTATAAAAAATAAAAAACTTTTTTTACAAAAAAAACAACCGACTTTCAAAAAAGAAAATAAACTAATTTCGGAAGTCAATGTCAAATAACGAAGAAATAAAATACAAACACCGACTTCAGAAATAAAAGTTATTTTTTAATTTTTAGTGTATTTTCTTTTTTTGGAAGTCTGTTGTTTTTTTTGTAAAAAAGTTTTTTATTTTTCAATATTTAGTTGTTATACCCCAGAACTCAAAACTCCAATAACATGGAACGTGGAATTTAAATACTCGTAATTGGAGAAAACGAAAACGTCATCTAGGTATACGTATTTGTTCGTTTTTGTTCAGTTTCTCAAAAAGCGCCGAAGCAATTTCGATAAAACTTATATGGGACCACCTCGGGAGTATATGCTTTCAGATATAAAAAGATTTTTGAAAATCGGTCCACAACTGACGGAGAAATCGGCGGACATACATAAAAAAAAAACATACATACAGCCGAACATAGAACCTCCTCCTTTTTCGAAAATCGGTTAAAAAGATAGATGAAGAAATAGAGAATAGAAAAGCATACTGTTTTATCAACCAAACCTACGAAGACCCATGGAATGTAGTCTCTCATGGAATGTAATCTACAAAACTGTCAAAAAATCTATACTAACTTCGTGAGTCGGGAGTCAGGATCGTTGGAAGAAGTAATTCCACACAACAGACAATGCTGTTGCGCTAGGCCTAATCCAACTAAAGACCGGAGGCACTGAAAACTAATGCATATTATTATTAATAACATAATACGTATACGTATACGTCAGCTTCTGCTAGCGGTTTCGTCCGCGTGAAAGTCAGAATTCACCCCAAAGGAACGTTCTCCCGGGATAAAAGAGTCCTTGTTCCTAATCCAGGGCATGGTCTACCTGTGTGCTAAGTTACACCCTCCACCTCCAGAGGTAACAAACTCCACTCAAAGCTATAAAAAAGGGTGAAGAGAAAAGACATTCTGATCTGAAATATGTACTGACTAGCTGTGCCCGCGACTTCGTTCGCGTGGTTGTCGAGAACAAAACAACGTCGTTTAGATAAGAGTATATCACCTTTTTGATGATTTAGATAAGAGTCCTGACTTTGGTATAGTTGATTACGTTAATGCTTCTCTATATACTATGTTAGCGGTGGAATTACCCGGAGCATATACAAAAAGGTTGTTTGGGTTGCTAACACGTGATAGAGAAACATAGAGTTGGCCGTGTGAAAAACAATCAAAAGTAAGGTCTACACCCGCAACGGATAACGTCTGGCCTTGGGCTTTATTAATAGTCATAGCGTAACAGAGGCTTACAGGAAATTGCACACGTTTGAAAGTAAACGGAAAATTATTGGGGATAATGGGTATCCTGGGAATGAAAACAACATCACCGGAGCCGCAACCTGTTAAGATTTCGGCTTCGATGACATTTCGTTGGAGATTTGTTACTCTCAACCGAGTTCCATTGCATAGTTTTGGTGGGCTTAAATTTCTGAGTAGAATGATTGGTACTCCGACTTTTAAATAAATTTTGTGTGCTGGAAGACCTGGTGTATTTAGAGAGTCTAAAAACTCTACTGGATAGTGGGTGGCATCTCCTTCTTCTAAAACCGTGTTAATAGATAAATATTCCCTACTTTCTCCAGAAACATGTACCAATATTTGAGAATTTATTGCTGCTGCTTGGTCGTTGCGAGGTGCCAAAATAGCTCGTTGGCATAGCCAAGCAGCGTCATGGTTCGAGATCTCTGATGGATCTCCGTATACAGAGGAAATGAGTTCCTGCTGTGAGGCAACAGAAGAACACAGGCTTTCGACTAAAGTTACTTTACCTCCTTCTTGAGTCGGGTATGTGCCGTTACCAATTTGAAGTAGTAAATTTGAGAAAACCTGCGCGTTTGCGTCACCTCCCAAATATGCTCGCATATTAAAGCTCAAATTAGTTAATATGACACTACGCCATAAAATAGAGCTCTTTAAACAGGCACCTATTTCATCGGCCCTCGTTCCTCTGGGTATTATAGGGAGTGTCTGCCTGAAGTCTCCACAGAATAGCACCGTTAAGCCTCCCATCGGTCGGTCATTTTGTCTTATATCTCGCAACGTTCTATCTACAGCTTCCACAGCTTTACGATTTGCCATCGTACACTCGTCCCAAACGATAAGGGCGCAATCGCGTAAAACCCTTGCTTTATCACTATTGCGAGACACGTTGCAAACAGGGTTTTCTGTGCGGTCCAAGTCGATTGGTATTTTAAATGTTGTATGTGCAGTTTTTCCTCCTGGTAATAAAGTGGCAGCTATTCCTGAGGAAGCGACGGCAAGGGCAATTTTGTTTTGGCTCCTTATTTGAGCCAAGATAACTTTAGTGAGGAAAGTTTTACCTGTTCCACCAGGTGCATCTAAAAACAGCATTTCTCCTAATGAATGTTCTACACTACAGCATACTCTATCAAAGATTTGACGTTGTTCTGTCGTCAAATTTGAACAGCCATTTCGCAATATTTCTGCTAACTCTTCGGGGTTGTAATTTATTTCAGATGTATACTCCCTATTAATTCGTTCCCCACCAACTGTCGGTGTCGGCAAGCCGTATTGACTGAGGGGGTTCCCTCCTATACTTGTAACTATATCTTGTATAGCCAGCAAAGCCCTATTATGGCAGCTTTCACGTACTTGGTCAGAAGTTTCACTATTTATATTTTGCTGTCTCAAAAAATCTTCGGCAAACGCGTCTTTATATTTTTGCCACAACTGCCCAGCGTCCAATAGGCCACAAAATGTCAACAAAATGGCAAATAAATGGCGCAAACGATGTGGACTATCACTGACGCATGCTTCGGCTAAAGCATCATCCCAATGCTGATCGCCATCTAATAAATGCCGTGCGCGGCAAGCAGCTTGAAATGTGGGATATTCTATATCGTCCACTTTGCGGAGCTCAGCAAAAGAAGTAGGTCCTCGCACTGTGTGAAGAAGAAGGCGTAAATAATAACACTCTGCATTATTTGGGTGCACCGTGTATACTCTTCCAATCACGTGTTCTTTAAAAATGCCGGACTCGCCTTCTACAGCAGTTCCACGTCTCCTGCGATTAAAAACACCTTGCTGCTTGTTATAAGTATAATAATGTGGCACTTCATTGTACAACAGAGACTTAGCGAAATTGTCTCTTTCGCAAAGGCGAAAGAATGCGAGCAAGGTGGTTTGTCTTGGGTTGTTCATTCTTTCTGCCACATTTTCTGGCTGAAAGTAAACTCGCTGCCCGCCTTCCAGGTGCACGTCAAGATGGATGACTGGCGGATACCTTTCATGAATAGGGAAACTCAAAATGCGCCAAACTGCCTCCGAAGAGCTTATGTATCGGCCAGATTGATACCTTGTCACTTCATCAAATTGGTTGTTATTTCTTAGTGCTATCATGGCTTGATCACTACCTTTATTAACATATTTACATATATATTTTATAGATTCGACGCTATTACAAATTTCAACATTAATGTGTGCTTGAAAAGCGTTTGACAAAACTGGAGAATACGGTACCACCCAACTATTATTTAGAATTATTTCTTGTCCACGGAATCTGACAGTAGCTGTGAAACCACCTTGTGACGGTGATCTTCGCCGGTATTGCGGATACCCATTTTCCCCAGCCATAGTTAGTTCTTTCAGTGCTCTGGGGTATTTTTTTGAGCATTGACCATCTTTCATGCACGGTGATTCCCTGTTTAAGAGGCCACATGGCCCGTGAACCATATGTGTTTTTACTATGTCATGCAAAATCGGATCTGCATTATAGTCCGGAAATTCTGCACTTATGACACTGTCTATAGCATCGGGACGAATTTTTTCTTCCAGCCACAGAAGAATGTGCGCGTGGGGTAAACCACGCTTTTGCCACTCGACGCTATACATAAAACAAAGAGTTGAACCGAAAACTTTCTCCTTTGTAAGTAGATTAATCAAGACTTTGAGTTTTAAATGAAAAATCCTAGCAATAATGTCATGTCTGTCGTATGACGCCTGTCCTGTGAGAAGTGCCTGGCAAATCTCCGTCCACTTTGGATTTGTTGTAAATGTTATAAAAAGGTCCGGCCGGCCGTATTTACGGACGTAACAAAAAGCATCTTGCGTTCGTTCGTGCATATACCGCGGACCGCCTGTGAAACTGGATGGCAAAATAACCAATCGACCCAAGTTTTCGACGTTATTATCTGATTGCATGGCGTCCCGCAAGTGCACGTATTCTTCAGCGCGTAACCGTCGCTGGTTAGTGCGAATATACACTAAACGTTCAGTTTCTATTTTTGCGTACATGTCCACAATAAATTGGCTGAACAAACCACGAAATCGTTGCAAATATACGAAACTGTTTTGCCTTATTTGTAAAAGGTAGGAATAGTATTGTTGAGCAGATATTTTTTTTTGATAATTAGTGACTCTCGTAGTAGGGTTCACTTGGTACAGCCCAAAATTGTACCCATCTTCACCATGACAATAAATTAGTGGATATTGCAGGGCGTCGTAAGCTCGGTGGGTTTCCAAAATGCGTTGAAGGCGATCGTCGCGTGTACGCAACACGATATCACGTCTCTCACACTCCTGGTCGACTAAAACAACTGCAACTTCATCTGCGACGGGTGCATTGTGTCTTCCACGGTGTTCACCCACAGGACGTCTATCGGCACTTATAACAATTTTGAAATCATTGCTGCCTTGTGGAATTGACTCCAATGCAGCTTTGAATTCACGAACGTACTGGTTAACGTGATGCAGCAATTCTTGAAGTTGACCCAAAAGCTCAGCATTGAGCTGGGGAAAATTGTGATTTCTAACATTGAGCTGTTGCGTGTAATCGGATACAAAATAAATTTGGAGAAATTTGGGTTCATTTTCTGGCAGCAAAGATCCAATAAGGTGATAAACTTGACCTTGTACTTTGAAGGTTGGCAATGAACGGTCCTTCCGTTATTTGTTTTGCCCCAAAGGAAGTCATTTGGAAAGCACTGTTATATAAACGAATATTATCCAAAAAACGGTTCGACTGGGGATGATCGCCATTCAGGAGACTTTTAAGTAAGTGTGGTGGATCTTGGAAATTTGGAAGAACAATTTTTCCATTTGAGCAGCACATTCCATCTGTCTCTTTCCTCCATTTCAAAGCATGACAAAAATTACAAATTTCTCTCATGTCACCCACGAAAGTAAAGCCAGCATAATTAATTCTAGACGAATATGTGAACCCTGATTTTTCCCTATTGTCCCAAGGTAATAAAATATTTGCATCGTCATTTTCCATGGACTCATCAGCTCCGCTATTTGTTTCTCTATTCATATGGTATCGAGCTCGTTCTATTTCTAGGCGAGATTGACGTTGTTCTGCTGTTTCTGCTCGTCTTAGTTCATCTATTCTTTCCCTTTCAGATGCAAGATAACTTTCATTGTTTCTTTGTACACCTACATAGTTATGTCTAGCTATTTGTAATCGTTCTTCTCTTTGGGAGAGAGATTCAGACTCGCGCGAGAGAGCGTGTCGCTCTCGGTCAGATGACAGACGTGCTTGGCGTTCCTCGATACTCTCTTGAGAACGCAAAGTCGCGGTCCGAGTTCTTTGCGAACTTAAGCGCGACTCCCTTTCTGTGAAAGTCTCTGACTCGCGTGAGAGAGACTGGCGCTCCCGATCAGCAGACAGCCGAACTTCGCGTTCCTGGATATTCTCTTGAGAACGCAAAGTCGCGGTCCGAGTTCTTTGCGAACTTAAGCGCGACTCCCTTTCTGTGAAAGTCTCTGACTCGCGTGAGAGAGACTGGCGCTCCCGATCAGCAGACAGCCGAACTTCGCGTTCCTGGATATTCTCTTGAGAACGCAAAGTCGCGGTCCGAGTTCTTTGCGAACTTAAGCGCGACTCCCTTTCTGTGAATGTCTCTGACTCACGTGAGAGAGAGTGGCGCTCCCGATCAGCAGACAGCCGGTCTTCGCGTTCCTGGATACTCTCTTGAGACCGCAAAGTCGCGGTCCGTGTTCTTTGTGAACTTAAACGTGACTCCCTTTCGGTGAACGTTTCCGATTCACGTGAAAGAGCGATGTGCTCTCGGTTAGCAGATAACCGTGCTTCACGATCTTCTTCCGATTCCTGAGACCTACAAAGTCTCATCCTTTTCGCATTTCGGCTACGCAGCGAAAGGTTAGTTTTTTTTCTTTGAGGCATTTTCAAGGAAAATTAAAGCAATAAACAAAACTAACAACACTTATGACTGAATAGCCTACAAACTTAAAAGATCGGTGCGTCGAACAGTCTAGTGTGACAACGTATCGTCTGTTCGTGGTCGTGACTCAACGAATTGGCAACACTAACTTACTGTATAACGATTGGCACTATTGGATTCAAACTACGAAGTAAATCAAATACAATCTTTACTTCGTACTTCAAACCAATGACCAAAGTTGACCAAACGAAACCAATAAGATAAGCAAATACTTTTTTTTCGACCAATTTAGAAAATCGATAAACCAAGCAACCAAAGAACTTTTACGACACACGCAAGAACTTTTAAGACACCTAACGAAACCCAATTTGCCTAGTAAACACGGTGGACGTCATCCTCGCGCGGAAAATCTTAACACCGCAATTCAGAAAATGACGTCATTTGCACAACGCCATCTATCGGATTTAGATTTCAACTATCAACATTAGTTCTATTTTTAGTCTTAAGATGTCGTTGCAAGTACTATACTTAATTGCGTAACGTAATATTTTACTTCTTGAACTCACTAAATTAATCATATCTTTTGATAGAGTGAACCGATTTCGATGAAACAAAAACTAAGTTAATCCTCAAGTTGCGTATAATTTTTGTATATAAACATTGTCAGCATTGAATTCGTAGATTTTACGTGATGTGCGCACAAACAAACAGACAAACAGACAAACAGACAAAAATTTCAAAAATGATGGAAATGGGTTCTGTTACTTATCTTTTCACACGCTGGCTATTTTTTGTTTCAATTTCTTCAATGTACAAAAATGACTTTTCTACAGATTTATTATATGTATAGATGAGGAGATGCCTTCACTGGAGGACACCCTCAAACTGCCATACCTACCAACTCATCTGCTTGTAGCCAATGCTGATTGCAGATTACAAAAAAGAACCGTTCAGTCGCTAACACGTGAAGAGGTAACAAACAGATAGACGGACAGAGTTACTTTCGTAGGTATTTATAATATTACAAGCGACCCGCCCGGGCTTTGCGGGGGGCAAATTAGATAAAAACGTTCCTCGTTTATTGCTCTTTATATTAGTGAAATTCGTAACGTGGTTTAAATAAGTGGCAAGCAGAGAAACATACCGACGCGGAAAGCGACTTTGTTTTACGAGTATACTATGTAGATATAGAGATAGTATGAATTTGAACAAAATTCATGACGTTTCGAGCTATTGCTGAGATTATATACAGGGTGTAAGGGAAACGATTCCGAAAACGGAGACAGGTGATAAGGCTAGTGATTCTCAATACGATACCATCAAAAATCCTAGAAAAAAAAATTACCTATTTTTTTTAGCATTTTGCGTACGTACACTATGTTGTGAGAACAGTTAAATGAAACCGTTATTTTATTTGCAATTAAATACACTTTTTTTCATTAGAACTTTAGCATGCAATGTAATATTCGTAAAATATCAGTTGACCGTCGCGCATTACCTCCAGTTCAAAATGCGTGCGCGTTCGCCGACAATCGCGTGGCCAACGACCCCACGTCCACGTGACGCCGAAGTAAAGCAAAGGTTACAGGTATCCGTTTGCATTTAGGTTCTTTACGTAATCTACGAGGGTAAACTACGTTCTGACTTCGGAAGCGTTCCCCTTACACCCTGTATTAGAGCTATAATACTCTTACTCACGGCACATGGTCAGTGATCCATTGACGAAATGTAAGCGAAGCTTCTGCTGAATATTTGTATTCCCGATGTAGTTTTCTTCTGGCGAATTTCATAAAACTACCTAAAAATTAGTGAAGTGATTTGGCTTAAATAAATAAAGATATATAGACTGAAAAGCATAGCCCGAAAAATCGCCAAACTGGCAGTGGGCAGGGCACATTGCTCGCAGAACAATGTGTCGATGAGGCCAAAAGTCTCTTGAGTGGCGACCGCGAATTGTAAGACCCGGGGTTGGAAGGCCTCCTGCAAGGTGGACCGATGACCTTGGTGAGGGTCGCGGGAATCCGATGAATGTGAGATGAACAGGTTCAATCGTTATGACGATACTTGAAGGGCTTATGTCCAGCAATGAACGACTTTTGTCTGAAATGATGATGATGGTGAGACTGAAAAGATTTCGAATAATCATCATCTACTCTACCCTTGTCCACGTTACTTCGGGTTATCGCAACACGTTTTCTTCTTCCATTCCATCAACCGTTAAGCTACGAGTATTACCGACACCCTCTTGTTTCATATCATTTCTCACGCAATCCATTCATCTCTTGTTTTGCTTCTCTTTTTTCAAGTTTTCAAACGATAAAGCCCACAGATGCTTATTTATATTGCTGTTGTTTAACCTACCTCTGGTCCTCAATATATGGTTATATAACCATGTTGCTCTAGCTTTAGCCCTTTCAGGTCTATAATGTCCCATAATCAGATGGCGTAGACGAAGACCATAAGGTTCGAAGAGAGCGAAGAACCATAAAAGAAAAATGAGAACTCCTAAAAGTGAAAAATCTTCTGTAGGTACTTTCTAAAGAATCATCAAGAAAGGTCTTAATAGCTTTATCATAATTGAGTTTCTGTAGTTAAATTTCGAAATGTTACGACTTAACGCCATCAATTTGATATAACAAAAAACAATAATTTTAAATACGTTGACTAGTCACCTACCGATCTGCGTATAACGTTTCAAATCAGGTGGATATGGATCTGGTAAGCATGAAATGGGTGCAGAAGCTGGAAAAGCCAGCGGTATGTCCAAGATCCCAACGATAGAACTGAACAACTTTTGCACAAATCCACTGCCTGATACATGGGCTCCTGAGTGAGGAATTCCCGCTGAAAAGGGTATTGTTTGTCTATTACGTACTGTATAAGTTCACCTAAGAACTTCAATTAGTAAATAAAAATCTTGAAACGCACGCATAATATCAGATTGAAATCGCCCATGACACCGTATAGTCGTTAAAACCCAATACAGACTGTAGTCAGCTACCATATGTATCAGCAATTTGAATGTAGTTATAGCCATGAACACTGCTGAACGATTCAGATACACCTTTTCTGAAGCGACGAGACGAAATGATGAGGTCTGTGGACATATAAAATAATAATAATTTAATAATAATAGTAATTTATTTCATAAAAGTGGTACAGTCTGTTACAAAGTAGGATGACAATTTAAAAATTTGTTAACATCTGAGATAAGTAGGTAACAATATAATTCAAGTATCTGATGTCCTTGCTAGGTTACTTAGTAGCCTGTATTAAGGACAGATAATAATATATAGGATAATCTATATATAATAGCTAGGATATTCTCCGTTATAAACATAAATTATGTTTTTATGTAATATAATAACCCAAAATAATGTTTCCCTTTCTAGTTTTTGAGACTTCCATAAAACTTTTAGTTCTAAAATAGTGATTAACCAATAAACATATAGCATATTATGTTAATTATGACGAAATCAATTCGTATTGACAGCGCACCCGAAGAAACTGCTAATAAGTTCGATGCAAGACCTACGTCTTTTTGATTCATTCGTTTATTTTATTTTTTAAACAAATATATCAAAAAGACGTAAGTCTTCACTACGCTCATAAATGCAGTATCTATTTATTTACACAGAGGCGGACTATTGCCTCCATCTAACTCTTTTTTACAAAAAAAATAATTTTTAAGAAAAATATCTTACTTTAATATATTTAGCTCGCTCTCTCCTATTCAAAGGCAGGACCGTCTCCCTTCCTTGCTGTTGCCTCTTTAGATCCAGCTGCAGTAATTCTTTCGTAACGTAACGGTTGTCAAACCGGGATCGAGTCTCATACATGTGTTGGTAGTATTTTGCTCTGCAATGAGTAGGAAGTATTAGGAAGGATCTGTAAGACTAGAGTACAGACGAAATGAGGCTCTCCCGGCTGAAATTATGATACGAGGTGATTAAAGGTTCCCGTTCCCTCGTGGAGGCAATCGTGATCGGCGGCAGCGACCTTTCGCGTCCGGCTCTGGTTCAGGCCATGTTACGGAGCGAGTGAGAATGGGAAGCAGTCTTTTCCTTCTGCGAGGCAGTAATGCTCACGAAGGAGAAAGCGAAACGGGTGAGGGAGACTCAACGGAGTCGCCCTCACGCCCCCAGCAGCAGCCGCCGCAGGAGACGCCCTGGGCGTCGGGGGTTGCGAGACGAGCTCCGGCCACCGTAGGTGCAGGCCTACGGACGGTGAGTAATGGGTAGCTCACCGTCCGATCAGCACCAGGCCCGAGAGTCGATGGCGCGTAGTGTTCCACGCGCACCTCAAAGAGATCGTCAGCAAATCATGACGGGTTTGCGGATAAACTCGAAACAGAGTTACCGCGCCCCTGGGCACTCAGGCGAGGAAGGAACAGGGGTGGCTTTTAGGCAGTAAAAGTCTGACACTCCATCCCACCTAGCTCTCTCCTGCTCCACCCAGAGCGGGAGAAGTCATTTGAAGATTTCCCACCCCAAGAAAAAAGTTGATTTAAGGTATACAACGAATAACATCTTTTGTAAATAATAGCCGCCATCATATTACAGGGTGTAAGGAGAACGCTTCCGAAGCCAGAATGTAGATTATATACATGCTAAATGCAAACGGATACCAGTAATCTCACTTTACTTCGGCGTCGCGTGTACGTGGGGTCGTTGGCCGCGCGGCTGTCGGCGAGCGCGCGCGCACTTTGAACTAGAAGAATGCGTGAGAGTCAGCTGATATTTTACAAATATTACATTGCATGCTAAAGTTGTATAGAAAAAAATTGTCTTTAAATGCAAATAACGGTGTAATTTAACTGTTCTCAGTTCTCACATTATAGTGTGCGCAAAATGCTAAAAAAATTGGTAATTTTTTTTAGGTTTTGTGATATATAGATATCGAGAATCACTAGCCGTATCACCTGACTCCGTTTTCGGAAGAGTTTCCCTTACACCGTGTGTAAAAGACCAGACATATGCCTTTCCTTAACAACAAATATACCCCCACGAATGAAAGGCTCAATTAAATACAAAAACAGAAATGAAGAAACTGTAATTAATTTACGTAAATATTATAGAATAAGCAGTAGGAACAAGCAAGTAATATAGGAGCTCCAAGAAAGGCCAGGTCAACATCTGATCAGCTCTATTCCAAAGTGACAAAGCCCGCAGCGACCTAGCTAGAGAACCGACCAGACTTACTAATAAATAATTTTTAATTAGTGTACCTGAATATAATGAGTAGTAGGAACAAGCTGGTGACGCAGGAGCTCCAAGATAGCCAGGTCAACAACGGATCAGCTCTGTTCCTGATCTCAGTGACAATGCCGGCTGCGACCTGGCTGGCGGAGCGACTGGTGTTGCTACTGTAGGAGTAAGAGTGGTGGATGTGGACTTCTACGTGAAACATAGCTCTGAGATGCTCGGAGAAATTTCGCAGTTCTGAAAGAGGGCACATCGTGGAAAGTTGAATAATAATACAAATAGGTGGGCAATTGTATACGCGAGTGATTGCACTCACTTAGCATACACGCGCATGGCATATTTGTGCGATATTGAATTATTGTACACTAGCCAGCGGCTTCGCCTGCGTAGAAGAAGTACTTATACAGGGTGTATAAAGACACATCACAAAGCCGTTAACTATGCATACTGTACGTTTAACAAAATAGTTTTGCGCAAAAATTATTGCTGGGAAACGACTTTTATTTCGGATGAAAAAAAAAATACAAATTTTTATTGCTCGCTATGTAACGCAAACATAGGCAAGTGGAGTTAAACCCTGCCCCTTCGCTCTAAGCCACGTAGGTACTTGTCAGATACGTTTGATATTCATTGCGTTTTTGTAACTGCAAATGTGTAGTTTCGAAATTTCGAAAAAAAAACTCGAAAATTCAGGTAAGTACCTAATGTTTGTTTAGATAAAAGTTTAGTAATAAAATAACACTTGGAATTCATATTAGTAAAAAAGTAAAAAAAAACATTGCGACTTTGACCTTCAATATCTCCAGAACCAGGGGATTCCCAGGTACGGTCTAGTGGAAAAAAATAATCCAAATATCCTCATCATTCTCCTGCCCTTATCCCAATTTATTTGGGGTCGGCGCAACATGCCTCTTTCTTCCATACTCCTCTATTAGTCGTCATCTCTGTAGTCACCCCCTTTTTACCCATATCCTCTTTCACACAGTCTAGCCATCGTTTCTTTGGCCTTCCCCTACTCTTATAGCCATTCACATCCATACATAAGACTTTCCTCACGACATTTTCTTCATTCCTCCGCATCACATGCCCATACCACGACAACCGATTCATATGATCTCATAATGAACAAATCTCAAAATTTGTATTTGAATGTCGGAAATAAAACTGTCATATTGGTTTACAGTCAGTAACACTTTCAGAAAATTAGTAATTTTAGGAAAAAGGTGATTTTGAGATTTGCGTTCATTATGAGATCAGTACAATATAGGAATCTGTCCTAGCAGATCGCAAACGTTTGGGTCGCTTTAGCGCCGAATACTGGTAAATTGGCCGTCGGCCCAAGTTAGTAGGTATAATATACGTACGAGTACATTCAAAGTACATGTTACTCAATACCACACATTTTGTTAGATAGAAAATAAGTAATGTCTGCCTGGGGGCTCTTTAATATAGCGTACTCTGTGTCACTTCAAGCAAAGATCTCCTCCTCCTCCTCTCTCATTCATCTTTACATTCCTCCTGGTTTTTTCAGCCACTCACGTCACGGTGAGGCCGTGGCTACCCAACGAGCACAAATCGTCGGAACAGTGAGGTCGCTCCGCGAAGCTTGTGAAGCTCCCAGGAAGCTTCTGTGGTTCTGGGCGGAGTTAGACTGGCTGTGTTAACCAGGACCCCCACGCACAACGGACCAAATGGGAGTCTAAGTGCGGACCACGGAGTCCCTAAATTATACTATACTCCTCCTGGTTTGTGGCAAACTGGCAAGTGTGGATTAGTCCTGTCTTTATTGTGAGGTCAACAAGAAAAAGTTAACCGCTGTTGTATATGTACTAATCTTTGGCTAAAGAAAATTCAATGGATCCAACTAATCCAAACGGCACCTTTTATTTCTTTTGCTTCAGATAACTGCATGGTATCTAACGTAATTTTTATTTTTCTTCAAATAAACCTAGTCACAAAACACAAGATCCCAATTAAATTAAAAATTTCAAAAACCCCCAACGCTTAAAAGAAAAGCGAACATTTAAAAACACAAAAGAGCTGATGACCTTGAAACAGCTGAACCGATTTTGATAAAAACATGTATAAGAACCATCGCTATAAAACCTGCTTTCAAATAACAAAACCCGGTTAAGTGCGTGTCAGACTTCGCACATCAAATTGTTTTTGGATTATTTGTATGGCTTTGGGTCAACAAGATGCTTATAATATTGTGAAAATTTGAAGACTGTAGCTCCAACCATTTGGCTGTAAAACCTGTGTGACAGACGACGGACAGACAGACAGACGGACACGTGAGTAACAGCATTCAAATCGGTTAACCCGTTTAGCTACGGTGCCATAGACAGACACACACATATACATAACGGTCAAACTTATAACACCCCTCTCTTTGCGTCGGGGGTTAAAAATTCTAAAACTAGCGCAATAAAAAATCTAAACATAAGGTGTTTGCACACTTCACCGTATCATACCATTGCCCAGGGGTAGCGGATAAATTCTGAAAATGAGTTACCGTACCCCTGGGCACTCAGGCAGGGAAGGAACAGGGGTGGGTTTTAGTCAGTAAGAGTCTGACACACCCACCCGCACCACCCAGAGCGGGAGAAGTCATTGGATGATTTCCCACCCAACAAAAAAACAAAACAAAAAAATCGTATCATACCATGATGCACGGAAAGAAAGACACTGACACTAGAACGTATGAAGTTATGAACAGCGTATCATACCCGTGTGCATAACGGTCATCATACGCGATTATAACCCGTATGCTCAACGTTTCACTACCTGCACGCAACGGTTTGGCATGCATATGACACCGTATAATTGCAAACTTTTACAAATAGGCTATTTTACTAAAAACATCTAATCCGACCGTCATCGTCAGTTTGATTACCAAAAAATATTGGACAGTGTTTTATCTTTTGTCACTGTGACGATTAAATAATATAGAAGCGGGAGGTAGGTCCGCGCGGGTATAAGTGTCACTGGACAGCTGTCACTGTTACCGGCTAGACGTGCGCTCAGCTTGCTATTTCTTGACACCAAACTATTGTTTTATTAAACCATCTGTGCTTACCCCTGTGACAAGTGGACGTCACAGTCACGTAAACCAAAATCAATTAATTTCGCGTGACGTCACACCTCGAAACACTGTAGAATAGAATAGAATAGAATACTCTTTATTATGTACACCATTTAGATTACAGAACATATAAATAAAGAAAACTCCACATAGGGTGACACAATGGGCGGCCTTATCGCTGAAAGCGATCTTTTCTTTTCTATTTTTTTTATTTCTTTTTTTTCTTTGTGAAGTTTAGTGACGTAACAAGCCCCCACTCCTGAACTTTGACGTTTTTTATCTTTGTTATTTTTTAATGGTGTGCTGAATTAGAGTCCAATCTTTTTTGAAAATCTAACTTACGGACTTAGACTATGAAAGGTTATAGACGCAACGTCATTGGACATTAAATGAAGTAGGATCGTTAAAAAGTGTGAGTGACCTCGACGAATATAACGATGACGTTTCGGCTTCTCATTTTGTCTGTGTGAGCATATTTCGCGTGTACAGATACAAGCCGGCTTCTCATTCTGGTACTTCAGATTGCTGGCTTTTGACACTGTGTCTATAATCTTTCATAGTCTAAGCTTGCGGACTAAATAGAAATTTTATTTTTATAACCAGGAAACATATTATGGTGTAGGAGTCTTACTTTTCTTAACGCTAGCTGAAATGGCTTCATCCATAAAATCGGTGGCATAGCAGAACTCTTTAAAGGGTTTCACTGAATAGCAAGCCGCCTGGGCCACATGGGCCGCGTTGCACAGCACTGAGACTTTGGGGCCCAAGATTTTCTGACATTGGGTGAATCGATCTTTTATGGCCTTGCAGCAGCGTTCGTAAGGAGTCCCAAGGTTGGCGTTGCATATGTCTGCTACTGACTGGAGCCAGGAGATGGAGGATTGGATGACGTTGACTGGAAAGTGGGAGAGATTTTAGTTTAAATCAAGATGTCCTTATGAGATATGAAAATCTTATTAGATAACTACAAACGAGGTAAAAAGTTTCGAAATTGATAGCCAAATATACGTTAGCTACCGATCGCTAAATTACTAGCTGTTAAAAAACTCCCTCATTGTAACAATAACCTGAAAAAATAAAATTATTTTCTTGAAATATGTACAGAGATGGTGTAATTTTTAACTTGCAAGCACTATTTTTCATGAAAACTCCTTAATTTATTGAAATTTTAATGTATTACTTTTACCGCTTGTTACAATTAATTTAATTGTAACAAACTTGTAAAGGACATAAAAGTTTGCCTCCTTTCAACATTAATTTCTTAGCGAACGAATTCGGTCGTTACGCGATTGTTAACTATGTCGAGACTGCAGGGCCTGCAGGGCCTGCAGTCTCGACATTGATAGCGAAACATTCGTTAGATACCGATCGCTATATTACTAGCCGTTAAAAAACTGCCTCATTTGTGGGGACAAATTTAGGATCACCTGTAAAAAATAATTCATTTTCTAGAAATATGTATAGTGACGGCGTAAATAACTTGCAATCACTATTTTTCATGAAAACTTATAATTTATTTAAATTTTAATGAATAACTTTTACTGGAAAATCATCCAATGACATCTCCCGCTCTAGGGTGGAGCGGAAGGGCGTGTCAGACTCTTACTGACTAAAACCCACCCCAGTTCCTCCCTGCCCTGAATGCCCAGGGGCGAGGTAACTCTTTCGAATTTATCCTCAACCCCCGGGCAGAACTTTTACCGCTTGTAACAATTAAATTAACTTGACAAAATATTAAAGGACATAAAAGTTTGCCTCCTTGCAACATTAATTTCTTAGCGAACGAATTAGGTCGTTCCGCGATTATTAACTGTGTCGACACTGCAGGCCCAGCGGTGAATAGAAGTCGCGTTGTTTGAAAGAGACACCACGTAACTGCAGGAGTATTCGCTTCTCAGTTGACATCAATTTGATAGGCACTTAGCCGTACATTGCTGCTTTGACGTATAGGAAAACCGTAGTGCCTTTAATCGATGTCCACCGAGCAATGTACTGCATAGTGCCTATCAAATTGATGTCAACTGAGTTAGCGGATACACTTGCTGGAGCGCAAGGCCAACTTGGGGGAACACGGGGAAGTTTTAGGAGGGCGAGGGAGGAAGTCATCTGATGATACAAAATTTTGATAAGGATTTTTGTTTTGATACCATGTATACCATTTTGGCAGACTTTATGTAAGTTAACGTTAGTACAGATTTTGAACAAATAAATTTAAATAAAAAACTTTTTACAAAAAAAATACAACCGACTTCCATAAATAATACTAAAAAATGCAAAATAACTTTAATTTCGGAAGTCGGTGTTTCTAGTTTGGTTTCTTCGTTATTTGACAAAGTTTTGGTTTCTATTCACGCCTTTTTATATGGTGGGAAATCATCAAATAACTTGTCCCGCTCGGGAGGGTGTGTCAGACTCTTACTCACTAAAAAACAGCCAGGGCCGCGGTGACTCCTTCAATCACTCCCGCGACGTCTATTCTCCCCTGGCGGGAGGGAGGGTGTGTCAGACTCTTACTCACTAAAAAACAGCCAGGGCCGCGGTGACTTATTCTATCACTCCCGCGACGTCTATACTCCTCTGCATTCCTAGTCAACGCGTTTGACAGTACCTTGTAACTGCTTCATTAAGTGTCAAAGACGAGGGTTCGGGAATTATTTTTTAGTGGAGCAAATTATAGGGAGCTGTGTACCAAACCGTGGGGAAAAAAATATAATCGTCTAAGTTCTAAATAGCAAAAACGCTAAATAGAACCAGCATTATAGTCCTAATACCAATGGCATACACATAAAAATGTAATCACGAAATTAGTATTTGTTAACTTTTTGCCTATCCACACACGTGCCAATTATTTCCTATTACGGTTACTGGAATTCATTAAATAATACATTCACGCAAAATGCTTGCCGTATAACAAAGCATGAGAATGTACACATGCCACACAGATCGATGGCATAATACTTTTCTGAGAAATTCAACAAACACCGAGAGCAGACGAGGCAACAGTATTGTTGCGATTCAATCCATGATACCTTTCTTTTTTTTGTTTTTGGGGGAAGACCTTCAAAAGCCGTCTGAATTTTTGGAGAAAAGACCAGGGTGTGTGGGATACCTGGGCCTGCGGACGGCGAGCAGTGGGTCGCTCGCTGTCCGATCAGCACCAGGCCCATGAGTCGACAGCGCGTAGTGTTCCACGCGCGCCTCAAAGGTATGAGTGTCAGCCACCACTGATGGGGCCCATCGTGGCCGGTGCCTGCATGCTTAGAGGTAGCGGATACATTCTGAAAATGAGTTACCGCACCCCTGGGTACTCAGGCAGGGAAGGAACAGGGGTGGGTTTTAGTCAGTAAGAGTCTGACACGCCCTCCCCCTCCACCCAGAGCGGGAGAAGTCATTGGATGACTTCCCACCCCACAAAAAAAAAAGGTGTGGGATGTTTACCTCACTAAATCCACCCCGTTAATCACCATCAGCACGTGGACCCCGTGACCTCTTTAAGGACCACCCCGGAACCCCCCTGTGTAACGCCTGTCAGGTAGGGCTCATCCTTGAGACAATCTACAGCATGTAACAAAAACCCTGTCCGATCCTAAAGGGTATTATTTGGTTTCGTACTGCGTACACATATACGTAACCATTTCATGGATATGAGATTATTATTCTTTCCCAGTGAAAATAATGAATAAAAAAAAAAGAAAATGTATCAAAGGCAACACTAATCGCTCGTTTAGTGTGAAAAAAGCCGCTTGAGCGAGGCGGTTTTTGATCCTTTGTTATGCGCCCTTTGTCGCGTGCCGCCAACGCGAGAAGTTGTGCCTACAGCCCGGCTAGTGCATGGTTTATAAAAAAAAATCAATAACTTTGGTTTATGAGTTACATTTTGTTTACTATTTTTTCTAGTACGTATGTTAAACCGTAAAATACCTTTATTGGATCGAACAGGATTTTTGTTACATGCTGTACAATACCTACTTAAAAAGGGAAACATCACACACGAAAATCACTTGTTTGATAGTGCAAGACTTTGAATTTGCAACAGATAAAGGTGTGAGGCACATTTTAAATCAACCAAATCCTTGCGCATCATGATGTACGGCATTTTTTCCAATAATTATGAAGCCATTGAACTTGTTTACGTATGTTGTCGTGTAGAATCGTGTTCTAAATAATCATAGACGTACTAAACTATGCAAAGCTTAGCAAGTTTTCTGTATTACTTATAGAAAAATTGGTAAGTATATTTTTAGTACGTCTTGAGCATAAAAATGTATTTTTACAAGCTTTTAAATTTCAAACCATTTTCGACCACTAGTTGGTTTCCGATAGAACTGAAATTTGGCATCCTACTTATGTAAGTCTGGTGACAATGCAATATTATGGTACCATCGAGCCGAGAACTCCCTGATGGCAAATTGCTCGCTCAAGTTTTAGTAATATGAATTTGCTATCATATTTCCGAATGCATCCCATTTCTTATTGACCACAGTTTTGAGATAACCATGCATCCCTTCCCTCCTATCTCATTCCTATACAGCAGAGGGAGGAAGAAATGCCAACTGCCCGAGCCGACCAGAGGCTCACCCCGCAAGTTGGCAACACTGATTTCCGCCATATTGCCTTTTCGTTTTGTCATAATTTCACCGCACCGCTTGCAAAACACTGCTCTGCAAACCCGCCCCGCGCCGATCCGCTAAAATATATCTAACACTCTAAAACCTTTCTATTATCCGTGTTGGCCGACACAAGTGTGACATACAAAGACCAAGTTAAGTTCACAGTGAAAAAATAAGAAAATCTTGCTACATCTTCCCAAGGCTGTCCTTGTATCAGCGTGCTCCACCCAGAGGATTCCCAAGTAAGTCCATCATTACCTTTTTCATACCATGGTATAACATAGAACCTCCTCCTTTTTTCGAAATCAGTTAAAAAAAAAGTTCAACGATCAACAGCACAGACACGATATTTTGTTTGTAAGTTAGTTGTTATATACCTACGAATGAGGTTAATAGGATAGAAACAAGACTTTGATTAGGATTTTCACTATGATACCCTAATATTGGTTTCTAGTAAAGCATCTGCCAGATACCAGCTTGATGCCCTTGAGTCAATTGAGAAAAGAGCCAACAGGATCATCGGCAATGATAGGCTCGTTGAGTCGAAACTCCAAAGTCTGCAACATAGACGCCGAGTTGCTAGCCTGTCGGTTTTCTATCGGTTACATTTTGGGGAGTGTGCGACGGAATTGCATAATTTGATTCCGCCAAGCCCATTTCATCAACGGACCACAAGACGTACGGCGAAGTGCCACCGGTTCATGGTGGACATCCCATCCATACGCACAAAGCGTTTTGAGAAAACATTCATTGTGCGTACAGCTAGGGAGTGGAATTCCCTACAGGAGTCTGTGTTTCCTGATAGCTACAACTTGAGAGTCTTTAAGTCAAGAGTGAATAGGTTACTTCTAGGCAAGCGTACTCCATCGTCGACCACATCATCGCTTACCATCAGGTGAGATAGTGGTCAAAAGCGTGCCTATCAAGAATAAAAAAAGGCGTCGATTTAGTTTTTATAACAATTCATAAATAAATCGGAGTATATAAATGCTGCAAACAATTTCTAAATAACGTGAAAAACCTCTTCAAAGTTTTGTTTCTATTCACCCCGGTGTTCCTATTAACCCCGTTTGACGGTAAGCTTGTTTTCTAAAATGTTTTAAACTAATTACTGTGACGACCTTATGTTGGCGACCTTATGGTGGAGACTGGCACGTTGGAAGTTTGGAACATTCTAGAAACTCTTGGAACGCCGATTGAATTTAAGAAGAATAAGGAAGACTTTTGTTTTTGGGTTCACTTCTGCTAGCCCGCTCGAAGAGGGCACATGTATTATTTTTATTGTTCAATATAACGTATAAATGCGCCATTCCTCTTTCCTTTATAACACTACACACATAAGCAGTCACTCTCGTACACCACACTCTCGCGCTGCCAGCGAGTACGACAGCCCCTAGACGCGTACGAAGAATCTCCACTACGAGAAGGTGCTCCAGGTCCCTATAGTACCTACACATTAATTTATTTTCTTATAATAAATTTATTTTCTAGAGACCCATAATACCGACAATTTTGCACAGTTACACTAGACTACAGCTTTCTGTTTCTGTGACCTAGCCCGAGTTGCGCCTCAAAAGTTGCTAGTCAGTTGTGTCCCAGTCTATATCCAGCTTTATAAACTTACCGACACTCAGCACCAATCGATCGAGCCTTATCACAGTCTCCTTCACCTTCGCTGTGATCGTCTTCAGCTGATCAACCATCAGCTTTAAGGAGTCCTTCATTGCGTTGATAGGTTTCTTCACCAGATCATTCAGTTGGTGCACACTTGTCTTTATTTGCTCCTGAAGATAGAAGTTCAGTAAGAAAAACATTGGTAAGTAAGTTTTATTTAAGTTTATTTTTAGAATAGGGAATATGCATGATATTTTTTTATTTGTTCAATTGAAGACTTATTATCTATAGTGAACAAAATATGAAGGAACTTTCAAAACATCATCATCAGCGACGAAGTTATAAAGCTTTAATGTTGATAATTAGAAAGAGAAATCCGACGTGTTCTTTGACCTCAAAGGACATGACGCTCATACAACTGCCATAGAGAACAGCGTTTTCGAGAGAGGGACAGATATATTTGTTTAAAATTGTTGTATCTCGTTTAATTTTCAATCAATTTTGATTCTGCTTTCACTGTTCGTACTCTATTTAAATATATTCATCGATAAACAGGTTAGATAAAAAATATTGTTTTCATGCATATTCCCTATTTGCAGGGCAGTATCAGGTTGTATGTTAATCATAATATGATTCGCGGCCGTAGCAAATACGTATTAGCAGAACTGTAATCATTAAAATCATCAATACCTACAACCTTCTAAGTTCATATTGATGTTTGAAATGTCTATTTCATGAAATCACGACATTTGACATCAATTCTAACTGAGAGAGTTGTATTGATTATTTTAATAATTACAGTTATTTACGGCTGAAATGACGATAGTGATGAGCAACTAGAGGTCTTTGTGAAGATAGCTCGTCCTGGAAAGTACTGGTGCTAAATCTATTAGGTATTCTTGCCGTTTATTAAGCAGCGTTGCTATGTATGTGGTCTGTTTTGAAGAGTATGGCCATGGGTGTCGGTGTTATCTGTATACACCGTGTAAGGCACATAAACGCATACGTGTACCAATGATTCATTACATTATTCTGGAACCCCTAGCGTTGGAATTTTTCGTCGGCGTTTTTAAACTAAAAAGCAATAAATAAATAAAACCTTTTAAGTCTTGAGTATTGAGCTTGTTTACCTATATAAAATATAAAATTTTATATAAACTAATTTTAAGTCGGCGTCAAATAATAAAATTATTAATTAATGTTTAATTATTCATAGAAATGAAGAAGGCTAAATGTAGGTAATTGTAATGGTAATGGTGGTGGTTGTTGTGGTGGCTGTGTTGGTAATTTTATCGGTACGTAGTAACGTACCTATAAAATTTAGATATTTAATAATCAGATTGTTGTTTGGCGCCGACTCAAAATTCAAATCAAGTCTTGAGCATTGACTCAAGACTTAAAAGGTTTATTTATTTATTGCTTTTTAGTTCTTTTTCGTCAGTTGAATTTATTGTTAAAAAGTTTTTTTTCATACTATTAAGACGTCAAAACGATTCCTAATTATGTGATATTCGAAATCAGCATAGGCAGCAGTGACCTCTCGCGCCGTGCCCTGGTTCAGGCCATGGTACGGAGCGAGAAGGAATGGGAGGCCGTCTCCTCCTTCTGCGAAGCAGTAATGCTCGCGAAGAGGGAGGCGGCATATGTGAGGGAGGCGCCATATGTGAGGGAGGCTCAACAACAGCAAAGTCGGGGCTCATGCCCTCAGCAGCAGCCGCCGCAGGAGACGCCGGGGGCTTCCGGCGCCACGAGACGATCTCCGGCCACTTTAATTTCGGAAGTCGGTGTTTGTATTTTATTTCTTCGATATTTGATGCCGACTTCCGAAATTAAAGTTATTTTTAAATTTTTATTGTATTTTTTTTTGGAAGTCGGTTGTTTTTTTTGTAAAAAAGTTTTTCATTTTTCGCTTTTTAGTTGTTATACCTCAGAACTAAAAACCCCAATAACATGGAACGTGGAATTCAAACATTTGGAGAACACCAAAACGTCATCGAGATATGCGTATTTTTCGTTTTTGTTCAGTTTCTCAAAAAGCGCTAAAGCAATTTCGATAAAATTTATATGAGACCATCTCGGGAGTATATTCTTTCAGATAAAATAAGAATTTTGAAAATCGGTCCACAACTGACGGCGAAATGCGCGGTCATACATAAAAAAAAATATAATTATATACATACAGTCGAACATAGAACCTCCTCCTTTTTCGAAAGTCGGTTAAAAAACTAGCTCATAGGCTCATACATTAGATCATAATTGAAATGATCTTTCGTGTACGGACTTGTGTAAATGTGTATTGTGTAAGATTATAAATACATAGATATTGTTTCGTCAGTAGTTGGAAACATTAAAAGTACTATATAAGGTTTTAAAAACAAGCCACTCAGACAGCGACAGTACCCCACGCTCCCTAGTAAAAGGAAGTGAACGATCATCGAGGGCTGATGGTAGATCTACCACCGCCAATCTCACGCTCAGGGCACCGCGCCACGTCTCATCAACGTGACTTGTGAGGACTCACATAGTGTGAAAGTCTCGCGAAGAGCTTACTATAGAAATGATCCTATGAACATAGATTATACACTTATACTGGTATAGATACGCCACTCTCAGGTACGTTTAAAGATATTATAGATCTCCTCCACAGATAGATGGCGTGCAAGTAGAATTTTGTTTTCGTGCAGCTCCTATAGGTGGCGCTCGTTTCCATTCATATTTAATTTTAGAATATATTTTTTTCATTCAATCCAAGGTTTAAAAAAACACCAATTGTAAGTACATTTCATTTATTTTTAACTTTTCTCTTATTATAATATTCATAAGCCTGGTTTTTGACATGGTCATTCCTATCAAAAACTGAAATTTTCCCATTTAATAATCTATTTACCCCTAAACACCAACTGTGTACAATTACTTTAATAGAAAGATTACAAATAAAATCAACCAAATCAACTTTATGTTTCTCACAAGTTATAATACTAAAATCACATGCAGAATCAATGAAAAATTTGATTTGATCTTTTAAATATTTTGACGTAGGATTATCTCGTAAACATGCAACAATCACATAATATATATTATTCATTAAATGTATGAATCTATCACTTGGGTGAAATAGTGATTTCTTAGTGTAATCAATTTCGTAATTAAATGAATCAAAATCAACACGTGATCGACATAAATTATTTAAACAATCAGAACAATTTTTGAATACTTTTGATTTTGATTTTTTAATCACATAGCCCGTTACATATTTTTTCGATTCAGCATGCAATAGGGAATCATTATTTTTAATTTCTGTCATAACATTTAGCAAAGAATCAATGTTACATGCATAATCAACAGTGGGAGAATCACGATTATTTACAATCAAATGTGAAAGTGATTGCATACAATTATTATAATCTTCTTCACAATTAGCATTGGCAGAATGTGGTGAATTATAATTATTAATAATCAGCGTTTTAAATGCATTAATAAATTGATTACAATTAGGATTGATATTTCTAACACCGTTACTTCTAATACTACTGAAAAAGTTTTCTAAAGGATCCTGATTAAAATTTCTGGCAACTAAATTAGTTATTTTATGATTTCTATATAAATATTCCCACATTTCCTTAAACGTTTTTATATTAAAAATCCAATTTTTAATTGAAGGAATCGACTCAAATTTTTTTTGTACAACACCTTTTCTTATAATTACTGATTCAAATTTGATTGACTCTAAAATTGGAAGCAAATCATCCCACAGTTGGAAGTGAGGGGAATTCTTTTTGATGCAGCTTTTATATATTTTTGATTCATCTCTATAGGAATGACCATTAAAAGAATCAAATAATTTATCAAAAATGAGAAGAAAATCTGCTGTTCCCGCGCATTCTGCTGGTAATATTCCATTTCCTGAAAAAGAAAACGCAGATTATTTATTTTACTCATTTTTTTATGGAGACTTCAACTCGGAGCGAATTAACGCCGAAAAAGGGTTCAAAAGCCTTTGTAGTTCGTATTTAATTTTTTATCGGTTGTATTTTTTTGTAAAAATATTTTTACTTTGCGCTCTATAGCTGTGGTTAAAGACAGAAATATTAAAAAAAAATACAACCGAATTGAGAACCTCCTTCTTTTGAAGTCGGATAGAAAGTAAATGAAAGGTATATGAACATATAAAATAGTAAAATTATTTACACTCACTTGCTAAAAAGCGAAGAGCAGACGATACTCGTTGGCTAAATACCTGGGCAGCTAACTTTACTTTCATTTTTTTTAATTTTTCTTTGTGTATGTGATTTTCTGTTAATTTATTTACAAGTCGAATCTCATCATCACCGACATCAATGGCCAATAACATATGTAAATGTTCCCATTTTGCCCATTTCTCTTGCCCATTTTGAATGAATTTTGCGTTTTTGCTTAATAAATTATTTCTAACGCCTTTGAGCAAATGGGGTGTGTCAAACAAAGGAAACACTTTATTGTTGTTTACCTCAAAACATGTTGTTTGCATTATTGGTCTTCCTTCTATGACATATTTTTTTTGAGTTTCTTCTCTTAATTCCTTGATTACAGCAACATTTGTGGTGCACTGATCACATATAGTAGAAACTACTCTTAGCCCTGTATTATTTATTTCCTCTATCAATTTTACTAAAAGGGCTTTTAAATCTTCTTTTTTAGTCCCACTTTTTGCAAATGTAAAGCAAATTGGTTGTTTTGTTTTGCTTTTTATGCCCTTAATCATAAAAACTAGGGCATGATCAGCAATACCATTTGTCTTATTTGTGCCATTGTCTTGGAAACCAATAATTTCATTGGAAAATGCATTATATACTAGACCAGGTGCTAATGACACTTCGTCAAATAGCAAATTGACAAACTTTTTTTCCTCAGGCATACGTTTAACATGTTTTTTTAAATTTTCTAATATTACTGTATTAACACCTGGTCTCATTGTGAATGAACTGAGTATTTTTTGCAAACAACGTTTTGATGGTAATACAAACATTTTCTTTAAAAGTTTATATGCTTTAGGACTTTGTTTTAATATAGACAAGGCCATAATTTTTTCCTCAGTGGTGTATCGTCTCCCTCTTGGTTTGTTTTTCCACTTAAGCTGCAATTTAATGAATGTTTGTGCTGCCTCAGGTAATTTTTCAACCGTTGATAAAAAAGATTTGGACATTGCTAATTTCTTCGCAGCAAGTATTTTCTTGGTCTGCAGTTTGCACTTCTGGCGCATTTTCAGCAGTTTTTTTGATAAATTATTGATTGTGTTGGATGGAGATTTCCGCTTTAAACTGCGTTTCATAGGGGCTGAAAAAAACAATTATTCAAATATAAATTTCAAGTGGTTATTAAACAACTTTATATGCTTGTATAAATATTATGTTTAAAGTTAAGTTCATATACAATTTTAATTGCAAAGGGGATAAGTGGTTAATTAATATAAACCGGCCTCATCTAGCTTAAACTGACATAAAATATTGACGTGTTAAAGTGTTCCTGGTAACCTATTTACTGAATAAACATCATTTATTAAGTTTGTATTAGTAAACAAATGATCAAAAATAAAAAGATGACATGGTTTTTTGCTTTATTTACTTTCACCATGCTTGTATAACCATAGATAATCTCGTTATAATATATTATGTCAAATCACATAAATTCATCGTACATACAGCTAAGGAGTGGAATTCCCTGTCGGAGTCTGCTATCTGGTTGATGCGATTATATGATCTACTATTGGGCAAGCATGCTCCATAGTCAACCACACTATAGTTACCATCAGATGAGATAGTGGGCAAGCACGAGACTATCTAATTAAAATAAAATGTTTACTGACCGCTAGATAAGGCTACTGATTGCTGCTCTACTTCATTAGGTGAGGATTCTGTCTCTATTTCAAATAGTTGTTCTTCTGATTCTACTGGACTGGATTGTTGTAAATCTGATGTAGACGGTTCCATCAATTGTTCATTCGATGGCTGTATAATATTTTGTACACTTGCCGAGGCTGTAAATAAAATATCAAAATTTTGAGTTAATTATGAAACTAATAACATAATCATCATATAACTGTGAACAAAAACAAGTTATGTTCATCAACAGATTTATTGTGAAGTTTGCCAACTCATGTACCAAATTAGTAATATGCAATTCTATTTTCTTTTCTTTTCGTATATAAAAAATCTAACTCGCAATGAATAAGTATCTGATTTTTTAACCAACTTCGAAAAAGGAGGAGGTTCTCTGTTCGACTGTATGTATGTTTTTTTTTTATGTATATCCACTGATTTCTCTCTCAGTTGTGGAACAATTTTCAAAATTCTTTTTTTTTTCGAAAGAATATACTCCCAAGGTGGTTCCATATAAATTTTAATGAAATCGCTTCTGCGCTTTTTGTAATACTGAACAAAAATGAAAAATACATATGTATACATCGATGATGTTTTGGTTTTCTCCAATTACGAGTATGTTTAAATTCCACGTTCACAACTAAAAAGTGAAAAATAAAAAAACTTTTTTACAAAAAAAAGAAAACAGCCTTCTTCCAAAAAACAAATTCTTACACTAAAAATTAAAAAATTACTTTAATTTCGGAAGTCGGTGTCAAACAGCGAAGAAATAAAATGCAAACACCGACTTCCGTAATTAAAGTTACTTTTTAATTTTTGGTGTATTTTCTTTTTTGGAAGTTGGTTGTTTTCTTTTGTAAAAAAGTTTTTTTTTCTGAGATGAAAAATATTATAAAATAAAAATTAAATCTAAAAATAGGAGAAATGAATACTTACTTAGATTCAATGTAGGGATAGCATTCTTTGTTAAACGTCTACTTGGTGATTTAAAGTAATCTTCAAAGTGTCTGTGGCAAAGACGAACAGAATTATAAATGTAATTATTTCCTCTTTCTTGTGTTGCTCTGTCCAATACACTCTTCCACTGGTCAAACTTCTCCGTGTGAGGATATTCCCATTTGGGGAATCGGTGTAGAGGACCTATAAATAGAAATTTAATTTATTGTTATATAGCTTTGAGCATAAAGTGATTTATAGGTACGAACATAACAATCATAATGAGTCCTAAGCACAGGTTTATGAGTAATCTACCTGATGCACTAGGGAG
Organism: Polia nebulosa; assembly: GCA_951329385.1. Lineage (NCBI taxonomy): Eukaryota > Metazoa > Arthropoda > Insecta > Lepidoptera > Noctuidae > Polia > Polia nebulosa. Next base: position 5,145,336 of record OX589610.1, on the reverse strand, counting down.
TGAATTATAGTTAAACAGATAGTCTAACAGACAATGAGATAATACAAAATTATATCATTCTCTGTTACACTATCTGTTATATTAGCGATAAGATAAATAAATAATCGACTGATAATAATAATATTAACAGACCGAACAACTAGTTGAATCTGTTTTTTTTTTGTTTGGAATAAATATGTTAAGTATTTATTAATGTAATCAAAAGGCTTACCATCAATATTACACCTAAAAAAGCATTTTAATTCACTTGCTTTCGGCATTTTTGCAAATTCAAGTTCGCAAATTCAAAATAAAAGTCCGTGTGACGAAGTGCCAAATTATCAGTTGTACAATCAGTCCGGGGTCCAAGTAACAAGCCAGTTGATATCGTAACGTGTAGGAAATCAGACAATCCGTAATCAAGCCAAGTCGTAATAAGTATCAGAATAAACACAATAGACGCACAACGAACTCAAAACGAAGAAAAATATGTAATTCAAATATGGACGGCAAGTAGCAAGAAAGAGTTTCCCGATGTACCTTAATAATGTTGCCGTGCTGAAAATTATTCCCAATATTATAATCAACATTTTAATTAAATTATAACTTTTTTTTTTTTCTTGTAATAAATATTAGAAGAATAAATAAATAAAAATTTAAAAGAAAGCATATTTTAGACTAAACTACTTGCAAGGTTTAATTCCTTGCCATAGCTGACGCCCTCTCTTGTCATGTTTATGACAATTCAATGATTAACTCACATCCTCCGCATAGAGATGGCGCTAGTTTGTATGAATTTTTTTGAACTACAATAATGTTGAAGAGTGTCATACCCCTGCCTATGAAGTAAGGTCTTAACAAAATTCAATGTTCCGCTGAGGGTCGTTCAGCCGCGGAGAATCTTAACACCGCGATGTAGGAATGCGCGTCATCGGCACAACGCCATCTAGCAGCGCGTTTGGTAACTAAACGACAGTGGCCATGAAGCCGCGTGCGTGGTATTTTTAGAATATAATCTTTTGTAAAACTGATAGTGTATTGTATCTACAGTTAAAAATAAAAGTATACAAACGATCAACCACGCTACTCACTAACAGTATACTGAATTTATTCAGTCTTACCTGTTTATAAAAAACTCGCTAATCATGGCCATATTTATAAAAAATAAAACCATGTGGCCTGCCACCTGGTTATTTTGTCAATTCAATCAACAGGTTCCTAGTGAAAATATTCTATGGAGTATTTGAATTTAGATTTTGCTTATCAATATTTAGACGAAGCATAATTATGGTTAGCGAGTATTGTAAACATAATAGTGTTAAATCTAATCATATGCACCCTGCATATGATTAGATTTAACACTATTTAGCAGATTCTTAGCAATCATTTTTTAAATTTACTTTAAAGAGTTATTATTAAGAATCTGCTAATTAATGTTATTTCTTTTCTACAAAGTAATGCTTCATTATGCCACTGATTTGATAGTTAAATATTATGTACAATAATTATCTTATTATTTCACAATACTCAAGTGCTTGAGTGATTTCTGTTTGTATCTTACAAATTATTCAGATGAGAAATAATGATTCTATGTATAATATATTCTTACTAGCTTCTGCCAGCGGCTTCACCCGAGTGGAATTAGTACTTTCCCCACTACAATTATAGCTTATGTGGTATTCTAGACTATAATCTATCTCTGTGCCAAGTTTGATCCAGATCCGTTCAGTAGTTCCGCCGTGATTGAGTAACAAATATCCATCTATACAAGCTTCCGCATTTGTAATATTAGCAGGATTATTAGGATACATGTAAAAAAGACGTTTCAAGCAAGTAGGAAATGAGAACTAGCATCTTAACGTTATATCACTTCATCATCATTCTCCTGCCCTTATCCCAATTTATTTGGGGTCGGTGCAACATGGTTTTTATTAAGAGGCCGTACACAAAAGTTTGGTCGATTTCACTGATTTACGTGATTTTACAGATGTGATTTTACAGTTAAAATAATACATTTATATATGTTTTAATGCACAACATGAAAGATCATTTCAGTTATGATCTAATGAATGAGCTAGATTCGAAGCTTGCGTTGCGTATAATAAGTCGAGATTTGAGTTGTTTTAAAAGATTTTTTATTGCCAAATTTTTGTAATTTTTATTTTTTTTTCTCAAGAAATGGATTGATGGTGAACTGAAGTTTATTTTTTGCTGTTTTAATTTTATGAACGAGAGTTTTAAATAGTCAAAATCAAAAGCAATGCTTTGCCCATTTTCTCTAAAAAATTATTAAGTTAAATTTTTTTTTACTCAAAATTTTTGGATAAAGTGATTCATACACTAAATAGATGACTTTTGCAACAATACATTCTAATTCTGCTATACCATTTAGATGTCAAAACGATTCGTAATTATGTGATATTCTAAACCCCTTACAGCAAAAATTCATAAATCTTTCATACAAAAAAACTTTTTAACAAAAAATTCAACCGAAGAAAAATAACTAAAAAGCAATAAATAAATAAGCCTTTTAAGTCTTGAGTATTGAGCTTATTTACCTACATCAAAATATCAAATTTTATATAAACTAATTTTGAGTCGGCGCCAAACAACAATCTGATTATTTTAATTATCTAAATTTTATATGTACGTAGAAATGAAGAAGGCTAGATGTAGGTAATTAATCATTTTATTATTTGGCGCCGACTCAAAATTAGTTTATATAAAATTTGATATTTTATGTAGGTAAATAAGCTCAATATTCAAGACTTAAAAGGTTTATTTAGCTGAGTTGCTAGCCTGTCGGTTTTCTATTGGTTACATTTTGGGGAGTGTGCGACGGAATTGCATAATTTGATTCCGCCAAGCCCGTTTCATCAACGGACCACAAGACGTACGGCGAAGTGCCACCGGTTCATGGTCGACATCCCATCCATACGCACAAAGCGTTTTGAGAAAACATTCATTGTGCGTACAGCTAGGGAGTGGAATTCCCTACCAGTCTGTGTTTACTGATAGCTACAACCTGGGAGAGTGAATAGGTTACTTCTAGGCAAGCGTGTTCCATCTTCGACCACATCATCGCTTACCATCAGGTGAGATGGTGGTCAAACGCGTGCCTATCAATAATAATAATAATAATAAAAATAAAAAAATTATTGCGTTTTAGTTCTTTTTTGTCGGTTGAATTTATTGTTCATTTTTTTTTTCATACCATTAAGACGTCAAACCGATTCCTAATTATGTGATATTCTAAACCCCTTACAGGAAAAATTCATAAAACTGTCGTCGGTTTTTGGTCGATTAAAATCGCAATTATAATTTTAAAAAAACTAGCTCATACATTAGATCATAATTGAAATGATCTTTCGTGTTTTGTGAATAAAAACTTCGTGTACAGGAAAATTTCGTGTACGGCCTCTTAAGGACTTGTGTATTGTATAAGATTATAAATACATAGACAACAGCCATTGTTTCGTCAGTAGTTAGAATCATTAAAAGTACTATATAAGGTTTTAAAAACAAGCCACTCAGACAGCGACAGTACCCCACGCTCCCTAGTAAAAGGAAGTGAACGATCATCGAGGGCTGATGGTAGATCTACCACCGCCAATCTCACGCTCAGGGCACCGCGCCACGTCTCATCAACGTGACTTGTGAGGACTCACATAGTGTGAAAGTCTCGCGAAGAGCTTACTATAGAAATGATCCTATGAAGTAAGGTCTTAACAAAATTCAATGTTCCGCTGAGGGTCGTTCGGCCGCGGAGAATCTTAACACCGCGATGTAGGAATGCGCGTCATCGGCACAACGCCATCTAGCAGCGCGTTTGGTAACTAAACGACAGTGGCCATGAAGCCATGGTATCCGCGTGCGTGGTATTTTTAGAATATAATCTTTTGTAACACTGATAGTGTATTGTATCTAGAGTTAAAAAATAAAAGTATACAAACGATCAACCACGGTTCTCACTAACAGCATACTGAATTTATTCAGTCTTACCTGTTCATAAAAAAACTAGCTAATCATGGCCATATTTATAAAAAATAAAACCATGTGGCCTGCCACCTGGTTATTTTGTCAATTAAATCAACAGGTTCCTAATGAAAATATTATATGGAGTATTTGAAATCCGATTTTGCAGATTCTTAACAATCATTCTTTAAATTTACTTTAAAGAGTTATTATTAAGAATCTCCTAATTAATGTTATTTCTTCTTCTACAAAGTAATGCTTGTATCTGACTTTATTTCGATTTCTGTTTGTATCTTACAAATTATTCAGATGAGAAATAATGATTCTATATATAATATATTCTTACTAGCTTCTGCCAGCGGCTTCACCCAAGTGAAATTAGTAGATACTTCCCCCACTATAAATTATAGCCTAAGTGCTATTCCAGACTATAGTCTATCTCTGTGCCAAGTTTGATCCAGATCCGTTCAGTAGTTCTGGCGTGATTGAGTAACAAATATCCAGCTATACAAGCTTCCGCATTTCTAATATTAGCAGGATAATTAGTATATATGTAAAAAAGACGTTTCAAGCAAGTAGGAAATGAGAACTAGCATCTTAACATTACCTATATCACTTCATCATCATTCTCCTGTCCTTATCCCAATTTATTTGGGGTCGGTGCAACATGTCTTTTTCTTCCATACTCCTCTATTCTGCCCGGGGGTTGAGGATAAATTCGAAACAGAGTTACCTCGCCCCTGGGCACTCAAAGGCAGGAAGGAACAGGGGTGGGTTTTAGTCAGTAAGAGTCTGACACGCCCTCCCGCTCCGCCCCGAGCGGGAGAAGTCATAGGATGATTTCCCACCCCACAAAAAAAAAAAAAAAAAAAAAAATACTCCTCTATTAGTCGTCATCCTTCCCCTACTTTTATAGCCATCCACATCCATACTCAAGACTTTCCTTACGACATTTTCTTCATTCCTCACAACCGATTTCGTTAACATTATCTCACTTAAAACACGAAAAACAGATTACAACTTCAAAATGTCCACCATTCCATAATTTTTACAAATTTATTGTAGGTACTCGTATATGTTTACATCGCTTTTTGATCCAGTAATTTTATTGCAATCGCTACTGTTGTTCAGTTCGGTTCAGTGTGTACTGTTGGTCAGGGATATCCCAGGTTCGAAACCTGATTCGAGCAATGCTAGCGTAGTAATAACCGTAATGGCAATATCGAACGCTGAAATAGTTAGCTAGTTTTTATTAAGATGCCGTACACAAAAGTTTGGCCGATTTCACTTATTTACGTGATTTTACAGATGTGATTTTACAGTTAAAATAATACATTTCTATATGTTTTAATGCACAACATGAAAGATCATTTCATTTATGATCTAATGAATGAGCTAGATTCGAAGCTTGCGTTGCGTATAATAAGTCGAGATTTGTGTTGTTTTAAAAGATTTTTAATTGCCAAATTTATGTAATTTTTATTAATTTTTTTCTCAAGAAATGGATTGATGGTGAACTGAAGTTTATTTTTTGCTGTTTTAATGTTATGAACGAGAGTTTTAAATAGCCAAAATCAAAAGCAATTCTTTGCCCATTTTCTCTAAAAAATTACTAAGTTAAATTTTTTTTTACTCAAAATTTATGGATAAAAGTGATTCATACACTAAATAGATGACTTTTGCAACAATACATTCTAATTCTTCTATACCATTTAGATTTCAAAACGATTCGTTATGTGATATTCTAAACCCCTTACAGCAAAAATTCATAAATCTTTCTTACAAAAAAACTTTTAAAAAAAAAATTCAACCGACGAAAAAGAACTAAAACGCAATAAATAAATAAACCTTTTAAGTCTTGAGTATTGAGCTTATTTACCTACATCACATACAGGATTCCATGATCAGATCCTGATGTCCTTAACATGGAACCACCCTTGAGGTATACCCTATCTAAGAAAAAAAGAATCATCAAAATCGGTTCATAAACAACGGAGTGATGGCCGAACATACGTACAGAAACGCTAAACGTGCCCACAATTTTCGAGGTTTTCTCTCAATTTTATCAGGATTCTATTATCAGATCTTGATTTCCTTGACATGGGACCACCCTTGAGGTATACACTATCTAACAAAAAAATAATCATCAAGATCGGTTCATAAATGACGGAGTGAGAGCTGAACATACACAAAAAATAACATATATACGGTCGAATTGAGAACCTCCTCCTTTTTTTTTCGTCGGTTAAAAAATAAAAACGACTTCCAAAAAAAGAGCAAAATTACTTTAATTTCGGAACTCGGTGTGCCTGGTTTTGTGGCTTCGTTTTTGTTAGTGGCATTAAGTGTAACCCTAGTTCCATAAAGCCTGTATATATAAAATTCAAAGTCCTGACTGACTGACTGACTGACTGACTAATTGATATATCAACGCACAGCCTAAACCGCTGGTCCTAGAGACATACAATTTGGAGGGTGTGTTCTTTGTGAAAAGTAGGTCTCCACTAAGAAAGGATTTTTCAAAATTCAACCCTTAGGGGGGTGAAAGTTTACAACGGGGGAAGTACTTATCCACGCGGGCGAAGCCGCTGGTAGAAGCTATTTCAATTATAAGCATAAACATACAGTTTTGTGTTTGGCTTGGCAACACACCTTTGTTGTTAGGGGAAAAGACCAGGAGGGAATGTGGGATTTTTATCTCACTAAAACCAAGTCTGGTGATCACCATCAGCACATGAAAGGGGGTCGCGTGTCCTCTTGAAAGACCATCCCGGGAACCCCTCTGTACAACACCTGTTAGGATACATCCTTGACGAGACAGTTAGGGTTCTTGACTCTTCCCTAAGCCTCGCTGTGCACGGCACCACGAGATCACTCTACCACTATCTTTCCTAAGATCACTTAGTAGGTGTAGAGTCCCCTGGCCACACACCTAGTTGGCTCTTGTATGCTACAGCAGGCCTTTTTGATGTTCCCCGATTCCTATATCAAAATGACGAAAAATAATTTCACAGACAGCTGTAAATCTCAATAACACTAAACCTTTTTCGTTCTATTTTGAGCAAAGCAGACTAGACTTGAATTATGGATTTATGAGGGTAAACACCCTAAGACCCTACATGTTTACTAGCTGTTATATTCCAAGTTTCACAATTTATTGGCGTCTAGCGACCTCGCGACACCCTTCGAATATTGGGAGATAAGTTTTGTAGGATTAAAAACTAAACGTTTGGGATATTTTACCCAACTGCCTCAGAAGGAGGGTAATGTTTTTCGAGTGTATATATGTATGTGTGTAAGTATGTCTATTTCTTTGTCATGCGCTGTAGCCTAAACGGCTTGATGGATTTTACTAAATAAGGTATTATTTAGATTGGTCTTGACAGTCCGAAGTGACATAGGCTATAGGAATTCTGAAAAAAAGAAAGATTTGACCGCTAGCTATGTAGGTAAGTGTAGTCGTATTTTTTAACCGACTTTCGAAAAAGGAGGAGGTTCTATGTTCGACTGTATGTATGTTTTTTTTATTTTTGGAACGAAGTTCCTTGTCGCGCGTTGTGAAAGGGGGCTAGACGGAAAAAATTCTTACGAAAAGTTGTCACGACATCAAAGAGGCTGTCCATCCAAAAAGATTGTGTTGGAAAAACAATCTAATAAAAAAAATTCTTACGAAAAGTTGTCACGACACTAATGAGGCTGTCCATCCAAAAAGATTGTGTTGGAAAAAAAATCTAATAAAAACTTCTTGTATTTTTGGTGGGTAGGTGCAAGCTACTTCGTTCCATCCGGGTGTCCCTTGACACCTCTCAAGTTTTTTTTTTTATGTATGTCCCGCGCATTTCTCCGTCAGTTGTGGACCGATTTTCAAAATTCTCTTTTTATCCGAAAGAATATACGCCCGAGGTGGTCCCATACAAATTTTATAGAAATTTCTTTAGCGCTTTTTGAGAAACTGAACAAAAACGAAAAATACGCATATCTTGATGATGTTTTTGTGTTCTCCAAATGTTTAAATTCCACGTTCCATGTTATTGGGGTTTTAGTTCTGGGGTATAACAACTAAAAAGCGAAAAATAAAAAACTTTTTTACAAAAAAAAAACAACCGACTTCCAAAAGAATTTTTTTTAAATTTTTAGTGTATTTTTTTTTGGAAGTCGGTTGTTTTTTTTGTAAAAAAGTTTTTTGTGACCTTGTCATGTGGGGTATCAATTTAAAGACCTCGAGGAGACGATTCCAATAATACAATTCACTTTTGGTGAGTTATATTTTCATATATAGCCATTCCATGTATAGCTCGTGGCTAAAGTACCCAATAACAGCCGCACAATAAGGTTAAGCTACGCTTGCCGGGGTTGGTCCATGGATGGGTAACCATCTTTACATTCTGAAACTCTTCCGTGTCTCGGAAAGCACGCTAAGCCGTTGGTCCCGGCTGTCAATCGTGAATCTTTGACAGTCGTTACGGGTCGTCAGAAACCCGAAAGTCTGACAATCAGTCTTACCAAGGGTATCGTATTACCCAGTAACTGGGTTGTGGAGGTCAAATAGGCAGTCGCTCCATGTAAAATACTGATATTCAGCTGCATCCGGTTAGACTGGATGCCGACCCCAAGATAGTTGGGAAAAGGCGCGGGCAGAGATAGCCATTCCATGTATCCAGGCAACTACAATCCATTCTAGGTTGCCTGGAAGAGATCGCGGAATGCGATAAGGCCGCCCTTAGTATATGTTTTAGTTTTTTTTAAATGTAAAATGGTATACTACAATAAAGTATACGATTAATAAATAATAATAATTATAATTTAGGAAAAAAAAATTAAAATATCAAAAAACCCGACATAAAAAACCACTAAAAAGTTCCAAACAAGTCACTTTTCAAGCAGTCAGATGCAGTTGGTGGCATAAAATCTGTGATTGAACTAAAATAAATTCCACCAACTGCATATTTGATATTTTCAATTTTTTGTTTAGAGTCGGGTTTTTTTAGAACCCTTCGCTTTAAGATTTAGCTTTGGAAACTAGATTTTATATTCATAGGTACTTTGTTTATACATCGCTAGTTTTTGCTAACGCTTATCCCGTGGATAGGTGACCAACAATTCATTATCATCATTTCAGCCGAAAGCCGTCCACTGCTGGACATAGGTCTCCCCCTCAAATCTCCACAACGACCGGTCCTGTACGTCTCGCATCTATCGAATTACCGCGACCCTCACCAGGTCGTCAGTCCATCTTGTGGGAGGCCTTCAAACGCTGCGTATTCCGGTACGCGGTTGGTTGCCCAAAAACAATGTACCAAGCCTACTGCCAATTTAGTTTGGCGATCCTTCGGGCTCTGTTGATAGACTTGTTTACTGTCCATTACATGATGCCGAGATACCTCTGTGCCTCGGAAAGTTAGGTAGGTACAGGTATTCAGAATCCCAAAAGTAGTGGGTTGCAGAGCAGAGGCGTAGCTACCGCCATATCAGCCGTATCAATGATTCGGGGCCTCTGGGGTTGAAGGGACCCGACGTGATGAAGCAAAAAATCATAAATAATAATGATGACATGATAGGATGCTCAAAGTTTCTGGTTCGCTTCGCTCGTTCCTTCTTTCTCTTAATAAAATCCCCGTGAAAACTTAGCTTATTCTAGTCCAGAATAATCCAGTAAACAGACTCATCTTCAACGAAAACTAACCCTATCCCGGTCAAGATACTGCCGTTTTTGAGTTCACTCTTCCATAATGACAACCTCTCCGGATTTGATTGCTGCAGAGGCTTCCATCTTTCGCTTTTGCGAGCGAGCACGTCTTCTTGCCTGTGTGCACTTAACCTATTTTTACCCGACTGCGCGACGCAAGGGAGGGTAGTGTGTTTATCAGCCTACGTATGTATGTATGTTTGTTCCTATGTGGCACTAGACAGACCAAACGCGTGGGCCGATTTTGATAATTCTTACGTCAATTGATTCGTCTTAACCTTGCGAGTGCTACTAAAGACATGACAGTAATCAAAATACAATATGGCGATAACCAGACGCCATATTAAAAAGAAAAAAAGAAAGTCGACAAACTGTATTAAGTGGGGTATCAAAATAAAGGGTTTGAGGAGGCGATTCCAAAAATATAACTCACTAAAATGAAGAAAATAAAAAAATTGAATAAAACTTTTTACAAAAAACTAGAACAGAGTTCCAAAAGAAGTGCAAAATAACTTTAATTTCGGAAGTCGGTGTTCCTTGTTTTGTGTCTTCGTTTTTGACACCGACTTCCGAAATTAAAGTTATTTTGCTTTTTTTTATGAAGTCGGTTCAATTTTTTTGTTAAAATGTTTTTATTTTACACTTTTTAGTTGTGGTTCCCCGTTAAATTGTGTAACACTACATAGACATACGATCGCAGCAATCGCAGTTGATTTGCTGTTATTTTTTGAAGAGTTCCGTTGTCTGTCTCCGAAACTCGTCATCAGATCTACGAGTATATGAAATTTAAATGGGACTACTTCGGAATAAACCCCTTTCGAACAAAAAAAAGAATTTTGCAAATCCGTGCATATTTTTTTCCAAGTGTGTTCGGTCATAACTCCGTCATGGAGTTATGACCGAACACACTTGGAAAAAAATACAAACATCCGAATTGACAACCTCCTCTTTTGAAATCGGTTAAAAATACCTACATAACTCTAAACAAAGAGCCTCTTCCTGTGAACTACGAATTTTACAATCACTATCGGTCTGTCAAGTAGTGAGGTGGGTGTTGGCTATCCCTCTTTTGCGCAATTATTGGGAGGCTAATGTGCGCATAATTTTTTGATTATTTTATTTGGCTTTCTCAAAAGATTGTACTGTACGGTCTATAACTACCTAACAAGTAGCCAGTAGGTAATCTATTTTCTCTGAATGTAGCTCGAATTACAAATTACTGCCTTTCAGTTCTTTTCAATAAGTCTAATTTTTGTGTCAAGGTCATCTCTCACATTATTTCTCAACAATTTTACCGTAAAACTCCTACGCGATAAATTGGTAGGTTGGTAGATTTTAGACAGCGCCGGATTAGCCACGTTTTTTTTTTTTTTTTTGGGGGGTGGGAAATCATCTTATGACTCTTTCCGCTCTGGGGTGGAGCGGAAGGGCGTGTCAGACTCTTACTGACTAAAACCCACCCCTGTTCCTCCCTGCCCTACGCGCCCGGGGGCGAGGTAACTCTTTCGAATTTATCCTCCACCCCCGGGCAGCAGAAAGAGTAGCAAATACAACGGGCCCCACGCATTGGGGGGCCTTGCATGGAATGGACGAAAAACAAGTCAAGATACCTAATAGGTACCTACCTTGCATACGAAAGCTAACCAATTCCAGATTACCCATAAATTAATAAGACAATATAGGCAACTGCCCATGGACCCATCGTTACCTAAGTTTTTTTTTTTTGGGGTGGGAAATCATCCTATGACTTCTCCCGCTCTGGTGGAGCGGGAGGGCGTGTCAGACTCTTACTGACTAAAACCCACCCCTATTCCTCCCCTGCCCTGAGTGCCCAGGGGCGCGGTAACTCCGTTTCGAGTTTATCCACAACCCCTGGGCAGGCATCGGCCATGACGGGCCCCGTTATGTATTGCTGACAACTCTTTGAGGCGCGCGTGGAACACTACGCGTCGTCGACTCTCGGGCCTGGTGCTGATCGGACGGCGAGCTACCCATTACTCGCCGTCCTACGCCCAGGGCATCTCCTGCGGCGGCTGCTGCTGGGGGTGTGAGCTATTCCTTCGCAAGCATTACTGCTTCGCAGAAGGAGGAGACTGCTTCCCATTCCCTCTCGCTCCATACCATGGCCTGGACCAGGACTGGACGCGAGAGGTCGCTGCCGCCGATCGCCTCCACGAAGACACGGCGGGGCTCCGCCCAAGCGGGGCACAACTCCATCGTATGCTCCAACGTGTCCTCTGCGCGATCCTCACAGTGGTGACACCCGGGCGTTTCCCTCCACCTTATCCTACACAGGAACCGCCCGAAGCTTCCATGTCCGGTGAGGCGTCAGGTGGAAGGTGAGGACGCAATCAAATAGGGGCCTTACCACCGCAATTGTGGCGTGCCCAGCGCTTGGTTGCGACAGTCGCTCTCTCCATGTCGCCATGAGATCCTGCCGGAGCTCTGTCCGCCGAGCCACGAGGTCTCGGCAGTGGAGTTACGCCCCGGCGTTTCGCCTCCTCGCGCCACTCATAGACGTGTGCGAGGACCTTTGCTTCCAAATCCCATGGCGACAGTCCGGAAAGGAGCCTCGCCGCCTCACAGGAGACCGTGCGGTTACCTAAGGGTCTGTACTACCTACTTAATAAAAATAAGTCAAAGAAGTTTCATTCGTAATCATTTTACAAAGTATAATTTTCCACAGCACTAACTAACTGTAGGCACGTAGCTCTGTGTAAATTTGTGTGCACATTGTTTCTGTTTTTTTTAACCGACTTTCGAAAAAGGAGGAGGTTCTATGTTCGACTATATTATGTATGTCCGCCGATTTCTCCGTCAGTAGTGGATCGATTTTTAAAATTCTTTTATCCGAAAGAATATACTCCCGAAGTGGTCCCATATAAATTTTATCGAAATTGCTTCAGCGCTTTTTGAGAAACTGAACAAAAACGAAAAATATGTATACTTCGATGACGTTTTGGTGTTATCCAAATGTTTAAATTCTACGTTCCATGTTATTGGGGTTTTTAGTTCTGGGGTTTAACAACTAAAAAGTGAAAAATAAAAAACGTTTTTACAAAAAAAAACAACCGCCTTCCAAAAAAAAAATACACTAAAAATTAAAAAATAACTTTAATCTCGGAAGTCGATGTCACATAACGAAGAAGTAAAATACAAATACCGACTTCCGAAATTAAAGTTATTTTTTAATTTTTAGTGTAATTTTTTTTTGGAAGTCGGTTGTTTTTTTTGTAAAAAAGTTTTCTACGATACCGAGCGCTCCGAACCGAGCTTACGCACACAACAAAGGTATTAGGTAGGTACCTACCTACGTGAACTAAGTCATTTGCTGATATCAGCCAATTTCTTGGCTTTTAGAAGTCGGTAGGAGCTTTGAAATGTTACTTTGATATTTACAAGGACCAAATGAGAGGTATGGAAGAGTCTTAATAATATTTTGACTTGACTGGGTTCAGAAGTTCGCCCACTTCATTACAAAGAGAAATAATTTAAAAATGATGTAAGTATTTTCAAGATTGATACAAGCCGTTTTTTAACCGACTTCAAAAAAGAGGAGGTTCTCAATTCGTCAGTATGTTTTTTTTTTTTGTAAATCGATTTTGATGATTCTTTTTTTGTTTAGTAGGTCATACTTCAGAGGTGGTTCCTTATAAATTGTATTGAAATCGATTCAGCACTTTTTGAAAAAATCAAAATAAACAAAAAATATGTATACTTACACAGATGACGTTTTGGTTTTCTCCAAATGTTCAAATTCGGGCATAACTTTAATATTTAGTTTTACTTCTGGGGTACAACAATTAAAAAAAGAAAAATAAAAAACTTTTTTACAAAAAATACAACCGACTTCTAAAAATTACAAAATAACTTTATTTTCGGAAGTCGGTGTCAAATAACGAAGAAACAAAATATAAACACCGACTTCCGAAATTAAAGTTATTTTCTAAAAAGTTTTTTATTGAGCATCACATTCACATTGGTTACAGAATACGAGTGACAGAGACCTACCTAGGTACCCGAACTTTTTCTAAAACACCTTCCTATACCTAGTGCCATATTTAAAGGTAGGTACCTAAGTCTATCCCAAAAATAACTTGTAAACTTTGTTTCGTGTGAAAAAGGAAAAGGGAGGTCTTTGCCCTGCTGGGGGACGATACATTGGATCTAACTAGATTAAATTGGATTCATTTGTAGATGTCACGAACTCACGACGACCCGTGTGTGAGTTCTGCAAAGTCACAGTATACCTAATCTATTCATACCTACTAATAGTAAAGGCTCAATTACACCTTCCGATTTCAAGGGAGCCAATTTAGGAAACAGGAAGGTGTAATAGCAGTTAGAGCAGTTAGTGTTCGACTTAGTGCTGATTTTTCAATAGTCAGATAACTTTTAACTGAGGAATAAAAATGGCATTTTGACAGTTTTTGTATAGAAATTATGTCAAACCGCAATTTTTATTCCTCAGTTAAAAGTTATCTGACTATTGAAAAATCAGCCCTTAGTGAGATTCAAATTTCCCGATTTGACTTCCTAAATTGTGTACGATATAAGATAGTGTAATCGCATCACCACGATTTAGAGCTAAGTGTTGCCAATTTAGCGACTTTGTCGCTACAAATGGGCTAATAGTATTTTTGTATGTGTTTAAATTATTCTTTTATTTCCCAAGGTCCCTTTCCTAGAAAAAAAAAAAATCTGAGTCCGCTCTTTTTTTTTGGTCCGCTCCTGGTTGAATCAGTTCTATGAGACTTTTGATATTTTGTCTAGGACTCGAATTTGTAAGAGTTGCAACACTGCCGACTTAGGAGCCCGATTTAGGAGTCCAATTTAGGATAGTATAATCGCTCGCTTCCTAGTTCCTAGTTAGTTTGTTCCTAAATTGGGTCCCTTGAAATCGAAAGGTGTAATTGAGCCATAACTCTGTCTGTCTCTTTGTTATCTTTTCATGCCTCAACCGCTGGACGAATTTTGATCTTGGCACACGTAGCCCGCCGTTTCGCCAGCGTGGACGCTGGCGACACGGCGGGCTAGTATTAATCAGTAAATATTTTTCTGTGCTCACCTGACTACACGCCATGGACTCTGAGAGTACTTCGGAGTTCTTCAGCGTGTTGGTAGCAGGGCCTGTCAGAATGAGCACCAGCGCGTAGCAGGTTAGAGTGTACCTCCCTACGCGGGAGAAGAACTGGGGTATCAGGAGGAAGACTAAGCATCTGGAACCAATTAGGCATTATCAATCTATGAATCAATGATAGCAATTATTTATATTTCGCGTTTTATAAAACGCTTACAGCAGAGGCCTGTGTGCGATCAGTGGGTTGGGAAAATTTTAGAAGACCAGCCTCTGATTTAAATGTATCCTCCAGAAGTCTAAGCAAAGAGTTTTTTGTTTGTTTGTACCGAGCTACGAAAGTACTAGACTGATTTTAACCATTTCTTCACCATTATAAAGCTAAATTATCAGCGAGTAACATAGGCTACTTTCTATCCCAGGAAAAATAACAGTTCCCGTGGGATAGGTCACGGGAGCGAAGCCGCGGGCAAAGTGCTGGTTTGTTATACCTAAAATAAATCTTGCGAGAGTGCAATGTAAACACTCGATATTATATTGTGAATAGATCATTTCAAATAATTACAATAAATCTCATTCAAATTCGATAAACATTGAATCCGAATTTCATTGAAAACAAAAGTTTACCTACTTTACGAGTTTTATCATAAAGTAACTTATATACGTCGACGTACATATATTAGTACATTTAAACTTAATATTTAATAGTTAACTTAAAATAGGACATAGTATCATTTAAATTCTGTTATCCTCAAATTTGTATTATTAGGTAAAATCTACATAAAATAATTATTAAGTTTCGAAAGAGCGAAGTGTCACACAGGTAATTCTTGCTCAAAAGGGCACTTCAGGTAAGTACTAAATGCTCTATTATATGGCAGAACAATGTTCGAAATGCAGAACACCGCCGCCTACTCTTTCGTAGACTAAGTATATAGGTACTCTTGTGTGGTGCGAAGGTCTTGCCAAGCCAACATGGTATATCAAGTAAGGTTACCTTAAATTGAATAAGCCATACACACCTTATCCTATAGCTGAAAGCCAGGCCCAAAGTCAAAAGAACTCCAATAATAGAACTCATAATGGTTGCATACATCAAAGATATCGCAAGCTGGAAGACGAAAAACATGAAGCAAAGGTACGTCAATATTATGCCTCCAACGAACCCCATCACACTTTTGAGGAGAAAATTCGGGAAAGTTTGATCTGTCATCAAGTACAAGAAAAAATTGGAAACCACACTTCCATCAGGGTACAATTTCTTGAAAATCCTTGATATTCTTTTTTTTGTGTCGAAACGATAGTGTCGCCACCTCTGGGATAGTGTTTGTTCTAATTGTGCGTCTCCCAATACTATAGAATTGATCTTCTCTTTCTCATAGTTGAGTCTATAGTTTTCTATTGTTCGCGCCTTCCAAAGAAGGGCGAAGAAAGCCATGGTAATTATTTAGTTGTTATTGCTAAAATTCTCGTCTTCGTATAGACGAAACACATTTTAGCAGTTATTTATAATCATCACATCCACACAATAAACGCTGACAGAAGACAGAGTTATTTTTCTTTTTTCATTAAAAGCCAGTTGAAAGAAGAAAATCTCTAAAAGTTTGAATAAGTAGGTACAAGTACGTTAGATTCAACCTCCTTGTAGCTTAATTGCCCGACTGTCATAAAGGTTCTAAAAATGAGGGTATTATTTTAAATAATAAGCGCCTGAACAAAATATTAACGCTACCACACAACAAATTGCAATGAATAAATTAGTGGGCATTAAGCTACACGGACAGCAACCAATTTCCAAACGACCATTTCATAGAGTAATTTTGTTTGTTATAATAATTTTGTTATGCTTTACAGAGTTATATGACTCTAAGCATTAAAGTACATACATAAAAGTGTAAATACGTTTAAAGTACCTAATACTTGAGCTCTGCTATATACACGATGTACAGGTCTTTTGTATGCGAACGCATCCAAATGTAATAAAAAGGAAGTATTTATTTACAATTGGTACCTACGTGTTTCATTGTAGACCCTAATTGTGAGTATTGAACCGCTGTTGTATTCAAGATCTACAAAAGTTCAACAATACCGACGAAGTTCGTTGACTTAAAATTGTCAATAACAAAATTAAAATGAACTGGCCCTGTACGCGTTCTTACAGTTCTGCGCAAGACGTCCAACATGCGCACATCACTGCAATGCTACAAAATCAACTTCACTCCATTGCTTCAAATATCGTGAAAAGATAATCTTTTTTGCAATAATACCTATCTAAACGACATAATGCAGATTTTATTCAGTACTAGTGATCATTAGTTAGTGCTAGTGAGTGATGATGTCCAAATGATTTGAGTGGCCACAAAGGTTTTCAAAGTGTATGAATCAATTAAGAATTCATTGAAGAAAACGTAAGTGAATTAAGTCTTCCTGTACCATTCTATCAATTTTATGAATGTGGTTTTGATTAATATTTGGTTTGAAACGTTTTATTTAAAGAAGAAAATCATTATCCCTCCAAGTAAGCGACATTTTGAAGGCTTTCTTGTTATACAATCTACAGGCTATAAAATGAATCTGCATAGTCATAAAGCCCGGTGCTGGTCTACATAAAATATGTTCACGATGTCTTTACATGGAAATCGTAATGATCCAACTTGAAAATTGAGCAGATAAAATCAAATGACAAAATAAATAAAATAAGATGTCACAGTAATCTATTTGAACAATTGATTTGAACGCGATTAAATTTTTGAAAAATGTTACTGTCAATCATTAGTGTCAAAATTATTTTGACAGAAGTTCGTTTGTTTTTATTTTTGGAAATCGAATTCAAAATTTTATTTTGATCGTGAATTGTTTATTTTTCACAGTTCTAATGTTTTATTTTATTTTATAAATACTAACACTAAATTAGTTAATTGCTACTAAAATAAACCAGTTCTGGTAAAATAGTTCTGAGAACTGTGAAGTTAATTCAGTGCTGAATCAGTTTTCTCAGATTTCTTTGTTCAACCTCCAGAAAATGAATAAAACAGTTCTCCGTCGTTCTAGTAAACTCAAACTGGAATTAGGTAAAATGGTTTTTGGTATGTGACTGCTTGCTTTAGTAATTTCAGAGTCATAATTATAAGACAAACTTACTCTGATAAAATTGGGCTGTCGCTCATCTTCAAATTATTTAAGGTAGTGGTAAAATAGTTCTGAGAACTGTGAAGTTAATTCAGTGCTGAATCAGTTTTCTCAGATTTCTTTGTTCAACCTCCAGAAAATGAATAAAACAGTTCTCCGTCGTTCTAGTAAACTCAAACTGGAATTAGGTAAAATGGTTTTTGGTATGTGACTGCTTGCTTTAGTAATTTCAGAGTCATAATTATAAGACAAACTTACTCTGATAAAATTGGGCTGTCGCTCATCTTCAAATTATTTAAGGTAGTCAATATTTTATTTATATACAGATGTCAGCTGTACCTACCTATTGTTGTTACCCTTATCTAGGCTACTGTGTATAAGCTAACGTATCTAACTAATCTTTTTAGCCAACTTCAAAAAAAGGAGAAGGTTCTCAATTCAACTGTATTTTTTTTATGTGTGTTCCCTCAGGACTTGTTACTAGGTTTAAATTTGGTGAAGATCTGATGAAGAACTTTGGAGATACAGAATGGAACTCTTCAATAATTTATAGCAAACCTTCCGGAATTGCTGCAATCACATGTCTGTTTATTGTTTACACCATTTCATAACATAACATCACGCTGATATGCTCTGGAAGGGTACACAGATTTGTACAGTTCACCCTGATACACCCTAATTCTGTTAAAATTCAATATTTTTGGGGCTATCGATTCGGGCATAACTTTACTATTTAGTTTTAGTTATGGGGTACAACAACTAGAAACACTAACTTCCAAAATTAAAGTAATTTTACATTTTTTTTTTGGAAGTCGGTTCTATTTTTTTGTAAAAATGTTTTTTTTGTTAGCTTGGCAAAAGCCATCAGTTTTTTCTTCCAAGTAATCTCAGGCCAACTTTGCCCTTTGCAAAAATAGTTATATATTGTTGTATAGTAATAAAACTTAAAATTAATGACTTACATCTGGTCGTAGTGTTTTGATGTTTTAAATGATAAATGATGTTTATTCAGTAAATAGGTTACAAGGAACACTTTTACACGTCAATGTTTTTTGTCAGTTTAAGCTAGATGAGGCCGCTGTTTCCTAGCTGACTACCCTGAGAAGAAACACCGAAACAAACTCAGAGGTCAAAGTCCATTTTAAAGTTTGAAATTACAGCTCATCATTGTTAAAGGCAAAGGTATTGTGAGTTTTCACATTGACACTGTTAGCTTAAAAAATCAAAATGCAGTTTAACTAGGCTTTTCTGTCTGAAATCATGGAAATAAGTCAAGAGTGAATAGGTTACTTCTAGGCAAGCATGCTCCATCTTCGACCACATCATGGCTTGCCATTAGGTGAGATAGTGGTCAAACGCGAGCCTATCAAATATATAAAAAAAAAATAAAAAGAAATAGAGCTTTTGTATATTTCCAGACCACAGCTTTCTTTATTGTGACTCCTCCGTGCCTCGGAAAGCATGTTAAAGCTGTTGGTTGTGGATGTCATTTGAAGATCTTTGACAGTCATTACAGGTAAACAGAAGCCTGAAATCTGAGACCAGTCTTGCCAAAAGGTATTGTGTTACCCAGTAACTGGGTTGTGGAGGTCAGATAAGCAGTCGCTCCATGTTAAATACTGGTATGTTCAGCTGCATCAGGTTAGACTGGTAGCTGACCCCAACATAGTTTAGGAAAAGGCTAGGCAGTTAGATATCTTTCTTCACCACAGATTAATAATTTGTTCCAGATAATGGACAACGAGCAACCCCACCAAGAGTTGGTGAAATGCGTGGTGGTAGGTGACACAGCAGTCGGCAAGACACGCCTCATATGTGCACGTGCCTGCAATAAGCATGTGTCGCTGTCTCAGCTGATGACCACACACGTGCCTACCGTGTGGGCTATCGATCAGTACCGGATATATAAGGATGTAAGTGGAACGTTCATTTTATGATTTTTGCCTTAAGTCTTACTGACAAACTTACTTGGCATGTTATTTGAGTCAGAGACATGATGTAAAATGTCCCTGGTCGTATGGAATTGCCATCCTATGAGACTATGAGAGAAAAGGAACAGAGAGTGCTTCTGTTAGCGTCACACACGCCTGTGCTCTGTAATATCTCCTACGTTCTTAGCTAAGCTCTGTTAAAATTGTCCACCGTGATTTTTTATTAGACCTCAGTGGCAATTATCATTTTGTTTTCTGTCTCAATCAATAGCAATTTCAATTTAAATATTTTTAAGTACAAGAGTAGGCTTTTTGGTAATAATTAGATATATGGATGCTACTAACATGCCGATCTTTTTAATTTACATAAGAGAACTTGGTAGCGGGCTGTGTTGTCCTGAGAATGGCTTGCATTCTGAAATAATTACTAGTGAGCAGCCCCAGCTTTGCACTGGTACAAATTATACACCTAAACCTTCCTTATGAACCACTCTGTCTATTAGTCAAAACCGCATTAAATCCGTTCAGTAGTTTTTGAGTTTATTGCGACAGACAGACGCAATGGGAGAGTTTTTTTTTTAGTATGTAGTGATGACTTGTGTGCGTGTGATTGCTGATGTTTATTTAATCAAGATTAAGGAATTGGATTCAGTTAAACTTTTTATCTATTCCCAACCAGGTTCTAGAAAGATCCTGGGAAGTGGTGGATGGTGTAAATGTGTCACTCCGCCTCTGGGACACCTTCGGTGACCATGAAAAGGACAGGAGATTTGCCTATGGAAGGTAATCGAAGATATTTCAACTTGGAAAAGTTTGAATGTCATGCTTCTGACTCATTTATCCTTATTTACGTATAAAACTGACCAACCATATTTTTAGTATTGATTTGAATTAGGATTTTGATTTCAATTTTGAATTCAAATTCTCCATAGAAAATTTTGAATTGAGAACCTACTAAACTAATCAGTGTTTAAAGGAATCTTATGGTAATTTTTTTTTAAAGACGATAATAAGGCCCAGTATATTTTACAAAATTGTTGATGTAGTACATGCCTTTTTTTTATTTAGGTGGTGGGAAATCATCCTATGACTTCTCCCGCTCTGGGTGGAGCGGGAGGGCGTGTCAGACTCTTACTGACTAAAACCCACCCCTGTTCCTTCCTTGCCCTGAGTGCCCAGGGGGGTGGGAACTCTGTTTCGAATTTATTCACAACCCCTAGGCAGGCATCGGCCATGACGGGCCCCGTTATGTATTGGTGACAACCCTTTGAGGCGCGCGTGGAATACTTCACGCTGTCGACTCTCGAGCCTGGTGGTGATCGGACGGTGAGCTACCCACTACTCGCCGTCCGCAGGCCCGGGTACCGTCCGCAGGCCCGGGTATATAGTACATGCTTGTATCAAGAATTTTGTAAAGGACAATGCTCAAATAAAACTAAAGATTAAACTTTAGCCAATCAATCTGAAACTAGTGCCAATTAATAAAGTATATTTAGTTGTTTACTATACTATGTGTAAGTGACACTGGTTAAATCGATAGGGCCTTTTTTATAAAAAAAAATGTTTTAACAAAAAAATTAACCGACGAAAAAGAACTAAAAAGCAAAAAATAAATAAACCTTTTAAGTCTTGAGTAATGAGCTTATTTACCTACATAAAATATCAAATTTTATATAAACTAATTTTGAGTCGGCGCCAAACAACAATCTGATTATTAAATATCTAAATTTTATAAGTACTTACAAATGAAGAAGGCTGTAAGTAGGTAATTAATCATTTTATTAATTGGCGTCGACTCCGGCCAATCAATGATGCAGTTTAAACATTGGTGTCTATTAAGACACCAATTTTTAAACTGCATCATTTTAAGATTATCTGGTAAGATAGGACTCAAATATTTATGTGATTTTTTTATTAATTAGACCTTTGTAATTATAATAAAAGGTGATATTTATCGAAAGCAAAGCGGGGAAAAAAATAATTAATGTCAGTTTGTAATTACAGCAAAACTATTTTTGATTCAATTATTTTATTTGTACTTGTACTTGTATCAAAATGCTATACTATAAATAAAGTTTTTATTTACACTAATATTATACAGAGGAAAGATTTGATTGTTTGTTTGTTTGTATTCAATAGGCTCCAAATATACTGGACCGATTTCAAAAATTCTTTCACCAGTTGAAAGCTGCCTTGGTCCTATGTGACATAGTATTCTTTTTAGGTATAAGATGCCAAGGTAAAACACTATTTTACATAGACAAGCCAGAAAACTGATTTACCATGTAAACTGTTTTATGAAAAAGGAGATTGAAGAAGGAGTCAGAAATTTAAAACAAGTTCAAAAAAGAACAGCGGAGGCTACGAACACATCTGTTTCTTTCAACCATACAACCAGTAAGAAATTACGTAGGTAACTTAGAAAAAATAAATAATAAACGGGTGTGCGTTTTATTTGTCTTAAGTGTACGATGCGCAAAGCGATCCCCACTCTTCCGTCGAGCGCTCAAGAACCGTGCCGGTATCTGTACCCAGGGGTCGCGGAAAATTCGAAACAGAGTTACCGCGCCCCTGGGCACTCAGGTAACTGAAGGAACAGGGGTGGGTTTTAGTCAGTAAAAGTCTGACACGCCGAGCTCCACCCAGAGCGGGAGAAGTTATTGTATGATTTCCCACCCCACAAAAGAAAAATGTGATTATTTTAAACACCAATTGGCAGGTTCATAATTGAAAATTTTCTATGGAGTATTTGAATTTAGAATCTGCTATTCGCTTCATTTCGCTAGTGTTTAAACTAAGCATATGTAGCTTTATTGTGCGAATAGGCTAGTGTTTAAACTAAGCATATGCAGCTTTATTGTGTGAATAGGCTAGTGTTTAAACTAAGCATATGCAGCTTTATTGTGTGAATAGGCTAATGTTTAAACTAAGCATATGCAGCTTTATTGTGTGAATAGGCTAATGTTTAAACTAAGCATATGCAGCTTTATTGTGTGAATAGGCTAGTGTTTAAACTAAGAATATGCAGCTTTATTGTGTGAATAGGCTAATGTTTAAACTAAGCATATGCAGCTTTATTGTGTGAATAGGCTAGTTTGCAAAAAAAAACTAATTAGTCCGTCAGTTAATTGCCAAATAATGTTGGACACGTATTTTTTCTTTTGTCACGTAAACCAAAAATTACAGTACACAGTGCGTTGAAATATCGCATGACGTCACCCCTCGATACACTTTTTACCGTTTAGTGACGTAACAAGCCCCCACTCCTGAACTTTAATGCGTTTTATCTTTGTAATTTTTTATTGGTTTAGTAAAGAAAAAGTACGTGTCCAATACTTTTTGATAATTTAACTTACAAACTAAATATACAGGGTGTAACGGAAAGGTGTGGTTATATTTTAAGAACCGGTTCTGCCAATGGAAATGAACAACTTTCTCTAAAAAAAATAGAAAATACCCAAAAAAAAAAATTGGACTTTCCATACAAAGTTATCATCAGCTGATCAATATTTGTATGGGAGACAAAAAAAAAATTGAGAATTTTCTCAGATTTTCTTGAATAAAGTTGTTTATATCGATGGGCAGATGCACTCCTTAAAATATGACCACACCTTTCCGTTACACCCTGTATACTATTTGTCTTGTATGTATATTTGAACATAAATTGAAGATGACTGTTTGTTATCCTTTCAGGTCTGATGTGGTTCTCCTATGTTTCTCAATAACCAACCCTATATCTTTGAGGAATTGTGGAGCCATGTGGTATCCTGAGATAAGGTAATGTAACTTTTTGTAAACAAATCTTAATCAGCCAGCAAAATACCTACATACATCAATCAATCAATCTGCCTAGCCTATTACCAATTATCCCAAATTATCCCAATTATGGGTCGACTTCCAGTCTAACCGGATGCAGCTAAATACCAGTGCCTATCTGACCTCCACAACCCAGTTACTGGGTAATACGATACGCCTTGGTAAGACTGCTTTTCAGACTTTCGGGTTTCTGACGACCCGAAACGCCTGTCAAAGATCCACGATTGACAGCCAGGACCAACGGCTTTACGTGCTTTCCGAAGCACGGAGGAGTCTCGGTATGTAAAGATGGTCACCCATCCAAGGACCAACCCCGGCCAATACCTATATACATATAAGATTTATTTGTTTATTGCATTATGTGCAATAAATCAATAGTAAAAACACAAAAGAGCTGATGACCTTGAAACGGTTGAACCGATTTTGATAAAAAAAAACCGCATTCAAATGGGTTCACCCGTTTAAGAGCTACGTTGCCACAGACAGACAGACACACTGACATAGTGGTCATCATCCTTTTAATATCCTCACTGCTGGGGCTTAGGCCTCCTCTCTGTGCGAGGGTGTGGGCCGTAATCCACCACGCGGGCGCAATGCGGGTTGGTGGATGTCACATGTCTTCGAATTTTTGGTTCTAGGACATGTCGGTTTCGTCACAATATTTTCCTTCACCGTTTTGAGAGCAGTGGTGATGAAATAATTTACACAAAGTACTGCTTACGCTGTCATAGCGACATAGCGGTGAAACTTATAAAACCCCTCTTTTTGCGTCGGGGGTTGATAAATAAATAAAAACTTTATAATTCAGACAAAGTCCATAGTTAGTATACACACATCTTTAAAAAATGTGTACGTCACAGTGGCATGTAGGGATGCATATCCAATGTCCCAGTATGCGGCTGTCCCACCTGTCCGCTATTCAAGATGCTGTTGGGGCTGAGGCGTACCCTTCGTATGATAGAGACGCATCGCTTGCTTTATGTTTTGTTTTTCTATTTCAGGCGTTTCTGCCCAAACACACCGATTTTATTAGTGGGATGTAAGAATGATCTCCGTTACATGTACAGAGATGAGACTTACTTGAACTACTGTAAGGATCGCAGCCCTTTCATAAGGTAACTCTCACTAAATTATCTTTGTTCGTTCATTCGTTCGTTCTTACATTCGTTCATTCATTCACACATTCGTTCATTAATTTCATTAACAATAATTTTAAAACTATCGCCATTCGCCATTGCTGATTGTTGGTTGTTGTTGATTGCTTTCGCCATTGTTTTAGCCAAAAAATGCTGTATTCGTTAATTATCTTTGTTCGTTCATTCATTCGTTCATATACTCGTTCGTTCATTCATTCACTCATTCGTTCATTCATACATACGTTCATTAATTTAATTAACAATAATTTTAAAACTATCGCCATTCGCCATTGCTGATTGTTGGTTGTTGTTGATTGCTTTCGCCATTGTTTTGGCCAAAAAATGCTGTATTCTTTAAAAAACCGGCCAAGTGCGTGTCGGATTTCGCACATTTAGGGTTCCGTACCATATGAGAGAAATCAATATTTTAGTATTAGTTATTAAAATAAGTAAACATCATCTCCTTTCAAGTCAAGGTCAATGGGAAGTTAAAAAAATCTTCGGTACTTACAAAATTTTATGACAGACGACGGACAGACACACAGACGGACAGATTGACAGACAGACAGACGGACACGTGAGTGACAGCCATAGGGCTCCATTTGGACTAAATTGAATTATTTACTTTGAAAAAACCTGCTTTCAAAAGCAGATTATTAGCACGAGACTGCCAAAAATCTATGATGACAATTTTTATAAGGCTGCAAAATCGTTTGTCTGACTTGTTGGAAAAGTTTCTAAGGTTCCGAAAAAAAATTGCTTTGAGCCCAAAAAAAAAAACACCTGACTTTAAAATTTTAAGAAATTAAAAAAAAATCTTTTCTTTATCTTGCAATCATTCGTTAGACTATGAGCAGATGAGATGAAATTTTTTTTAGCTTTCAGAGCAATTTCCCCTAACAATCTCTACAGTAAATGATGTGCAAAATATGCCGCCTTTTCAGTCTACGTATGGATTCTAGAATAGTCAATTGCACTGCTAGTTGGTTTGGGTGGATTGCAAGTTGAGCTTTGTATTTGAAGCAGGTTGATCTGATCTCTTCCTTAAGGCGCTATTAAATACCAACGATCTTGAGTGGTTAGCTTGCGTGTTCTATGCTGAGCTCACGTAACGCGTCGTACGTCCACCCAATAATAATAAGACTCGCCCATCAAGGAGCGCTGTCCGAAATTAGACGCATTATTAATTTGTTATACATCAAAGAACAGGTATTATACTAAAACACGTATACTAAAATATAAATTATCTTTAAAATGGTGAAGGTTTCATAAAAATACGCTTAATAGTTTTTGCGTGATTCTAAATTTTTTATCCGCGTTAGATATAACTTTACAAATTAATTACACTATGTTATAAAAATATAGTTATAATATTCACATATCAAATTACGTAGGAAATTGTCTAAGGTAAACATATATTTTTTTCAAAGAAATAAGACTAGTCGTTTAGACGTGATGTTCAATTAAAAATTATTAAAAGTCGTATAACAGCGCCTTAATTGTCTTGATGTTTAAATAGGTGAGTTGGAAATTTGTTTCATCCTGAAACAAAAGAAATTAAAACTAAGTATAAAATACCGATGGCCTGGTGAGGGTCCAGGGGACTGGTCGTTGAGGTGACACTTAGGGGAGGCCTATGTCTAGGAGTAGACGTCTTTCAGCTGAAATGATGATGATAACAAAAGTACCTCTTTTTATAGGGCTCCAAGAAAAAGCGACCTCGTAATGCCAGACCAAGGTCGTGCGTTAGCCCACGAGTTCGGCATATACTACTACGAGACATCCGTCTTCACTTACTACGGAGTCAACGAGGTGTTTGAGAATGCCATCCGAGCCGCTCTTATAGCCAGGAGACAGCAGCGGTTCTGGATGACCAACCTGAAGAGGGTGCAGAGGCCACTTTTGCAGGTAAGTTTAGTTTAGTTTTAGGTGGCTTTAGTTACAATCAGCGTCTTTAAGTCAAGAGTAAATAGGTTACTTCTAAGCAAGCGTGCTCCATCTTCGACCACATCATCGCTTACCATCAGGTGAGATAGTGGACAAAGGCGAGCCTAAAAATGATATAAAAAGTTTTGGGAATACATTAATTGTGCGTACAGCTAAGGATTGCAATTCCTTGTCGGAGTCATTTCCTGATAGCTACAATCCTAAGAGTCTTTAAGTCAAGAACGGATAGGTTACTTCTAGGCAAGCGTGCTCCATCTTCGACCACATCATCGCTTACCATCAGGTGAGATAGTGGTCAAACGCGAACCTAAAAATGATATAAAAAGTTTTGGGAATACATTAATTGTGCGTACAGCTAAGGATTGCAATTCCTTGTCGGAGTCATTTCCTGATAGCTACAATCCTAAGAGTCTTTAAGTCAAGAACGGATAGGTTACTTCTAGGCAAGCGTGCTCCATCTTCGACCACATCATCGCTTACCATCAGGTGAGATAGTGGTCAAACGCGAACCTAACAATGATAAAAAAAGTTTTTGGAATACATTCATTGTGCGTACAGCTAAGGATTGCAATTCCTTGTCAGAGTCGTTTCCTGATAGCTACAATCCTAAGAATCTTTAAGTCAAGAGTAAATAGGTTACTTCTAAGCAAGCGTGCTCCATCTTCGACCACATCATCGCTTACCATCAGGTGAGATAGTGGACACAGGCGAGCCTAAAAATGATAAAAAAAGTTTTGGGAAAACATTCATTATGCGTATAGCTAAGGAGTAGAATTCCCTGCCGGAGCCTGTGTTGCCTGATAGCTACAACCCTGAGAATCTTCAAGAACTGTTATCATTAAAATCATCAATACAACTCTCTCAGTTAGAATTGATGCCAAATGTCATGATTTAATGAAATACTTACATTTGACATCAATTCTAACTGAAAGAGTTGTATTGATGATTTTAATGATTATAATTCTATAAATACATACTTGCTACGGCCGCGAATCAAATTTTGACCAAGATACAATCTGACACTGTCCTGCAAATTGCAAAAAAACTAATCTCGCGGGCTAACCTGACGCTTCCACCTTAAATAAGACGGCCTTCGGTAACAAGCGGTATAATCAACAAGCGGTATAATCACACTGAGCTTTTTAATGCGTACGCGCGCGACACGCAGGTCGCACATCTATATTTATAGCTATCTATTAACTAACCTAACACTGTCTTATCTAGTTTGACCCACCTTATTTGTCCTTAGGCACCATTCCAACCTCCTCGTCCAATGGAGCCCGAGGTGGCCGTGGTGAACAGCACCTACTTGGAGAACATGACCACCCTCATGCGACAACAGGTAAATGAAGTAAGATGTAACACTTTTTTATGTAGATTTACACAGGGCATGCAACGAATTGGATTCATCATCATCATCATCATCATCTCAGCCGTTTAATGTCCTCACTGCTGGGGCACAGGCCTCCTCTCTGTGAGAGGGTGTGGGCCGTAATCCACCACGCGGGCCCAATGCGGATTGGTGGATGTCACATGTCTTCGAACTTTTGGTTCTAGGACATACCGGTTTCCTCACGATGTTTTCCTTCACCGTTTTGAGAGCAGTGGTGATGAAATAATTTACACAAAGTAAAGTGCCTGCCTGGGTTTGAACTCACGACCTAGAATTTGTAAGTCGCGGCCAACACCACTGGGCCATCACTGCTATTTAATTAAGTTACTAGCTTCTGTCTCTTCTTCTTCTGCGGAGGAGCTCGTGGCTAAAGTAATAACAGCCGCACGGGTCGATCGTCGAGGTTAAGCTACGCTTGCCGGGGTTGGTCCATGGATAGGTGACCATAAAAAGAGTAGGGCCAACGGATTCGGGGACCAATCGGGACCCGAGATGGCGTCGCGTAGTGTTCCACGCGCGCCTCTCTTAGACGTGAAGGGAAGTTAACACCTTACTCCCCACCACAGGATGAGGCCCGCAGACAGCGGGCCGGTACTAGTCCGGGACAGCGGAAGACCCTTCCGCAGCCGCAGCCCCCGAGTCGATATGAGGGAACACCGGGGTGGTTTTTAGTCAGTAAGAGTCTGACAGACCCCTTCGCCCGCCCCAGGCGAAGGACATCCATGAGGATTTCCCACCCCGGCAAAAAAAAAAAAATGGATTGGTGACCATCTTTACATACCGAGACTCCTCCGTACCTCGGAAAGCACGTTAACGTGTTGGTCCCGATTGTCAATCGTGCATCTTTGACAGTGGTTACGGGTCGTGAGAAGCCCGAAAGTCTGACAACCAGTCTTACCAAGGGGTATCGTATTACCCAGTAATTGGGTTGTGGAAGTCAGATAGGCAGTCGCTCCATGTAAAGTTCTGGTATTAAGCTGCATCGGGTTAGACTGGAAGCCGACCCCAAGATAGTTGGAAAAAGGCGCGGGCAGATGACTAACTTCTGTTAGCGGTTTCGCCTGCGTAGAATTGGGTTGATGACTAAAAAAATCTAATTAGTTAGATTACCAAAAAATATTGGACATGTATGTTCTCTTTTGTCACGTAAACAAAAAGTGAAGACGATACAGTAGTTTGAAATTTTGCATGACGTCACACGAGTTAAAATTTAGCATGACGTCACACGAGTTAAAATTGTACAGTGGTACAATTTTAACTCGTGTGTGACGTAACGAGCTCCCACTCCTGAACTTTGATGCGTTTCATCTTTGTAATTTTTTTATTGATTTTTTTAAAGCAAAAAATACATGTCCAATATTTTTTGATAATCTAACTTACAGGCTAAATATAATTATTATCTTTTTTACCCTAGAATCATCCCTATTAGTATTTATTATTACTTCCCCCACTATAAATTAATATTCTAGCCTATGAGAAATTCCAGACTATAATCTATCTCTGTGCCAAATTTCATCCAGATCCGTTCACCCGTTCTGGCGTGATTGAGACAAACATACATCCATCCAAACTTTTTCATATATAATATTATAGTAGGATATACATGGAGGAGCTCGTGGTTAACGTAATAACAGCCGCACGGGTCGATCCATCAGGTTAAGCCACGCTTGCCGGGGTTGGTCCATGGATGGGTGACCATCTTTACATACCGAGACTCCTCCGTGCCTCGGAAAGCACGTTAAGCCGTTGGTCCCGGCTGTCAATCGTGGATCTTTGACAGTCGGTACGGGACGTCAGAAGCCCGAAAGTCTGACAACTAGTCTTACCAAGGGGTATCGTATTACCCAGTAACTGGGTTGTGGAGGTCAGATAGGCAGTCGCTCTATGTAAAATACTGGTATTCAGCTGCATCCGGTTAGACTGGAAGCCGACCCCAAGATAGTTGGGAAAAGGGGCGGGTAGATGATGATAGTAGGGTATACATTTGGGAGACCAACCGTTCGTGGCTAAATAATTACACATGGTCGATCTTCGAGTTAAGGAACGCTTGCCTGAGAAGGAATGGGAAGCAGTGTCCTCCTGCGAAGCAGTAATGCTCGCGAAGGCGGAGGCGGGATGGGTTAGGGAGACTCAACGGAGTGGCCCTCACGGCCCCGGCCGCTACCGCCGCAGGAGACGCCCTGGGCGTAGGACGTCGCAAGACGATCTCCGGCCACCGTAGACCCGAGCCTATGGACGGGGTGTAGTGGGTAGCTCGTCGTCCAATCAGCACCAGGTACGTGAGTCGATGGCGCGTAGTATTCCACGCGCGCCTCAAAGAGATGAGTGTCAGCCACCACTGACGGGGCCCATCATGGCCGGTGCCTAGTAACACTTGCAGAAGCAGAAGTTATACTTCTTTGGCGTAGTAAGATAAAAAACCAAACTGTCACAAAGTTTACAAAAGGAAAACAATCATTCTTCATGAACCACATACTATAACTAACTTCAGGGTGTCGGTTCTAGCTAACTTCAGTGTGTCGGTTTTTTGTGACGGTGTGCGCGCGCATCGTAAAAATTTACTTTCATCATTTTTCCCTAATGCACCAAAAGAAGTAGAACTTCAACATACAGTCGAACATAGAACCTCCTCCTTTTTCGAAGTCGGTTAAGAATAAAATAACGTCACTCTAAATTTAAGAGTGGTTTCAACCGATCCTGTTATTTCACAGTACTTCTCGGACATGGTGATAATTTGCGGTGCGAAAGGCTTCCCCGTCCACCGCTTCATGATGGCGGCCGCATGCGAGGCCTTCCACCGTCTGCTGACCAACGACTGCGTCAGCCTGTCCGCCGAGCTCGCCAGGAGTTCCAGCGAGAGTAGCATGGTGAGAATTGTAACAAGCTTTTATTTAATTTTCCTTGTTAGTTAGTTGGGCTTTATTTATAAAAAAAAATAGAACCACCTTCCAAAAAAAAAAGGTGTGTGCGATTCACACACGATAGAAGTGAAACTTCATGTGGGCAAAGATGGGCAAAGATGGTCAAAAGGTGGCCAAAGGTGAGCAAAAAGGTGGCCAAAGGTGAGCAAAAGTTGGCGAAAGGTTTGCAATTGGTGGTCAAAGGTGAGCAATAGGTGGTCAAAGGCGAGCGAAAGGTGAGCAATCGGTGGTCAAAGGTGGTCAAAGGTGGGCAAAGATGGGTAAATGTGGGCAAAGATGGTCGAAAGGTGGCCAAAGGTGAGCAAAAGTTGGTCAAAGGTTTGCAATTGGTGGTCAAAGGTGAGCAATCGGTGGTCAAAGGTGGGAAAAGATTGTCAAAAGGTGGCCAAAGGTGAGCAATAATTGTCTAAAGTTGATGATCGGTAGCGAAGTGACGGGACCCCAGGCCCCGTGTCGCGCGCGCCCTGTCCTCTCGCCGTCATCTGCTCTCTCGCTCTTTTGTATTAATTTGTGTCTCTTACCTGTCGTTTTTTCCGTTGCATCCGGTTTGAAATCACGATTCTAAAGAAGTTTCACTTAAAAAAAAAAGTGCAAAGTTGTGTTAACTCCTGCCCGATGGTTGATTTCGAACTGTTATATATGTCCAAATCGCGCTGACAATTCTGTTTGCGCGATGCAGAATTTGAGTGTTTAGTTTGTTTGTGGGGTCATAGATGTCAAATCATTAGCCTTTTATTGTCCCCACTGCTGGGGCACAGGCCTCCTCTCTGTGACCGTAATCCACCACGCGGGCCCAATGCGGGTAGGTGGATATCATAGATGTCGCTACACCTTAATAAATAAATAAACAGACGACGAAAACCTTCATCATCATCATCATTTCAGTCGAAAGACGTTTACTGCTGGACATAGGCCTCCCCCAAGTGTCGCCACAATGACCGCTCCTATGCGTCTCGCATCCATCGGCTACCCGCGACCCTCACCTGGTTATCGGTCCACCTTGTGGGAGGCCTTCCAACGCCGCGTCTTCCGGTACGCGGCCACCACTCTAGATCTTTTCGGCCCCATCGACCGTTTCTGCGAGCAATGTGCCCAGCCCACTGCCACTTCAGTTTGGCGATTCTTTGGGCTATATGTCGGTAACCTTAGTTCTCTTGCGGATATCATCATTCCTGATTCTATCACGCAAGGAAACTCCGAACCCTCTCCATTGCCCTTTGGGTGACTGTAAGCCTTCTGATGAAGCCCATTGTGAACGACCACGAAAACCTTAACTAAATGAATTGTTTGTTCTAGGTGAGCAGCATGGGTGAGGCGACCACTGGAGAGTTTAATGAGGACACGGAGTATTTGATACGACAGGACCAGGCCAAGCAGATGAGGTAAGGATTGGTCTGCAGACTTATTGATATATTTATGTAACTAGCACTTCGCCCGCGACTTCGTAGAGGCTAGGGAGGCAGGCGTGGGCTATAAATTTATAGCCTATCACACTCACACATAACGTAGCCTTATATTGGTAAAAGAATTTTCAAAATCGGTTTAGTAGATTACCCCTACAACCTGACAAACTCACAAAGGGAACCGCCCAATCCTGGCCATGTTTCGCCCATCAATGTGGCAAATACAAAAAAATATCCATTTAGTAACTAAAATATTGCTATTACTTATTTGAAATGAAAACGCCGGAATTAAAAGTCAATTTAATCAAGACGCTCAATCGTTTATTGCCTTTTTTAACACTTCCGGTTACTAGTCAGTCCTGTCATTCAATAGAGATGGGCACCTTTTACTGAAAAAACCGATACACCGGTTAAAAAAAAACGATTTTTTAAAAAATCTTTTTTTATTAAATAAATAAAATAAAAAGCCTTTATTGTTGATCTTGGTTATAACAAAAGTTTTGTAAATATGCCTAAGATCTTTACTACTACGTTACTAATAACAAAATTTACTAATTATAATACTATCTATACTTCGGCAAACGTTATTTACTCCTCAACTTGTCTTCCGACAAAGGCCTCCTCTAAAGATCGCCATTCAAATCTATCCCTTGCCGTTCTAGTCCATGTTGGACCCGCTATTTTCCTGATATCATCTTCCCATCTCTTAGTTTGTCTTTGAAGTGTAAGAATAATATGTATGCTCCTTTAGTTTAGTAAGTAAGTACGCTTCTTTATAACTGTATGTATGCCGAGTTTGCACTATACCTTATATGCATTATTTTACATTTATTACCAGGGCATTCATTAAATAGTACGTAACCGATGTGGTCGTTTCCTTGAATAACACCCATTAGGAACCCCAACATTACATGGCGACCCTGCCACGGGACTCGGCCAAGGGGATTGTTAGTTTTAGTATAGTTAACATAACTACTTAAATAGTATATTATAATGTGTCGGTCAACGGTGGAAAAAGAAGAGGTTTTCCTCAGCCAAAACGCGGCTGGAGGCAACAACGACGCCACGTTGAAAGAAATTGGAGGCCACGTGGAGCGGCTTAGTATTGTGACCTATATTGTTCTGGCCATTATTGGACTCGTAGCAGTTTATGTGGGCCTGCGGATGTACAGGAGCTGCCACCGCACATGGATCCAGCAGGAAATTGGGATGAGTACCATGCAGAGAATCAGATCATCCATCAGAGGGCGCACAGAAGGTAACGAGAATCAGTAAATAAAAGTGTTGTGGATAGTTTTCGTAAAAATATAATTGATATCACGGCGGTATCATATTTCATAACGCTACAATTCTAAAAGTGCTAAAACCGTGCGCGGACATTCAGTAATAAGACACCAAACGGAAACAAAATGCATCGTCGGACTTTTTTCTTCGCATTTATGTAGAATGTGTTACATTATTATTAAATCATTTATTAAACGTAAGCTATGCCAGAAAGCTTTTTACACAATTAATGACTTTCTTGAGGACAAAAAGGCGTGGGATTGAGCTGCTTCAATGATATACATGAGCCATTGTTTTCATATGTACTACTTACTGATGAAAAATTTTTTATATATATATTTTTTTTTAATATTCGTTTTTGACATGAATACTTGTATAGTATTGTATTATATTTTTTATTTTATTTTTTTATTGACATTTTATATTTATTATTTTTTTTTTTTTGACTTGAATACTTTGTTAAGTATTATATTTTTATTATTTTTTTTTATTACTTAATTATTGTAAATGTGAGGACTATGTGGGTTATTATTATTATTTTCTCCTCCTTTTTACAGTAATTTTCAACGTTGTCTGACAGTTTGAGTACTTTTGCGGCCTACCCAAATGTCTTTTCTTTGGTATTGTTCGTCATGTCATTGAGCTCCTTAGTGGTTTTTAAGTTGAGCTATTCGACTATTGACAAATGCTTGCACTGACTGGACAGGTCCACTCAAATATGTTTGGTTCTTTCTTCAAAAGACCACTACAGACACTAAGCTGCATGGTCCTCATATAGAATAATGTGAATGCGAGAACTATGTATGTCGTTATATTCATGTAGATTTTATGATTGTCTGGCAGTTTGAGTATTTTTTGCGGCCTACTCAAATGTCCTTACTTTGGTATTGTTCGTCGGTTCGTTGAGCACCTCAGAGTTCTGAGTTGAGCTTCGCGATGACTGACAAATGCTTGCACTGTCTGGACAGGTCCACTCGAATTCGTGTGTTGCTTTCTTCATAAAGCTCATCCCAGACATAAACGTACATGGTTCTCATAGGATCTAACCAGTCCACATTGTATGGATTTGAACACTAAAAGAGACTTTGACCTCTGAGTTTGTTTCGGTGTTTCTTCTCAGGGTAGTCAGCTAGGAAACACCGGCCTCATCTAGCTTAAACTGACAAAAAAACATTGACGTGTAAAAGTGTTCCTTGTAACCTATTTACTGAATAAACATCATTTATCATTTATCATTTATCATTGTGTAATTCTATTATTAGAATAAGAGTATTATGATTGATATTTTGGAGAAAAATTATGTCTTTTTAGTAGAAATACGAAATTATTTAGTAAAAAAGGGACAAACTAGATATAAGGGTAACGTTATTTCAACTAAGTTAGATCAAGCAAAAAGCGCATACGAAAACTGTTGTAAAATATATCTACTTATTGAAAAAAGTAAAGATATTGATTTGAAATCAGCAATAGATCTTTATCAAAAAATAAAATAAAAATACGAGGAAATAGAGGAATTGTGTACTTTTCCCGTAACAGTAGATTTAAATTTAGGCAAAATGGATTTCGACATACAGGTGGCGTGTAGTTTGATTCCAGTAATGGACGGTGTAGAGGCCACCACTAAGCGCTTAATAGACTCCGTGGAGATGTATGCTGACATGCTGGACAGCCCAGGTAAAGTATTATTAATTACTTTCGGTTTGAAAAGTCGGTTGAATGAAAATGCAAAATTACGAATTGCAAGCTCGTACAAAACTGTCCAAGAATTGATTGATGATTTGAGGAAATTTCTTTTACCTAAAAAATCATTTATGGCCATACAGACGAAGCTTCAAAATATTCAACAAGGCTCGAGATCCATTGAGGATTATGGTACGGAGGTAGAAAAGTTATTTACAGAACTGACAATTACCCAGGCAGATGGAAAAGAGGAAATATTTTCGATTTTAAAGCCAATCAATGAAAGTTTTGCCATAAAACGTTTTTCAGATGGCCTGCGTAGCGCGAGAATGAGCACCATCATCTCAGCACGAGGCTTCAGCAGCTTGAAAGATGCCATACAAGCAGCGAAAGACGAGGAGTGCACGTCTTTCCAACCTCCAGGTAACATTTTGTATGCATCTAAAAATGGACGCCACTCGTCACACGATATTAGACGTTCTCAAGGTCAAAGAGGTATTTACCGTAGTCAATATAGTAACAATTACCATCGTGGGCATCAATTTAATAACCAATACAATAAGGGACCCTGTCCTTTTAGTTCTAGAGGAAATTCTAGAGCAAATTATCGGCCTTTTTACAATAATCAGCGAGGAAATAGAGGTTCTAGATATGTTAGGAACCGTGGACGAGGTCAAAACACATTTCCAGTAGAGAAAGTAGCTGACACTCGTCAAAGCGATAAGGATGACAATGCAGGGACATCAAATCAGTTTTTTCGTTCCTAAGCATTTTATATTATCATTACAAGGTGATGCAAAATATGTTACTTTTTATATTAAAAATATTAAATACTATTGGCTTGTTGACACGGGTGCAACATTGTCAATTATTAAAAATGAAGTATTACCAAAAGATGAGGTTGTTAGTAGAGATAATACTATAATAAATGGAATAGGTGGTCAGCGACGCTCTCAAGGTTCTGTAAATTTAATGTTAAAATACGACAATGCCACGTTTCAGCATAATTTTCTTGTTTTTAATTCGCTACCACTAAAAGCTGACGGAATAATAGGCTTAGACTTTTTAGAAAAATTTAGTGCGAATATTGATTTAAGTTCAAATAATATAACACTTTTTAACGGTAATAAACAACATTATCTACATTTTGTTGATGAACATGATAGGATGAAAAATTCTATTACTATTCCGGCACGCTCGGAATCAATTCATTTTATTATTGTGAATGAGAATGTAAATGGAGAAGTTGTAGTATGTAGTAAAGAGTTAGCGACGGATGTCTTTATAGCAAACGCTATAACAACAGTTAGTAATAATAGAATTCCAGTAAAAATTCTTAATGTTAGTGACAAGGAAGTAAGCTTGCCATCTTTCGCACCAGATTTGAAAAGTTTGGACGATTATAATATCTGTCAATTTAATAAGACCAATATTGACGTTACTAGGGTTAAAACTTTGCTATCTGAATTAAATTTAAATTATTTAGACGGAGAAGAGAAACAATCAATTGAAGCAATTTGTGCAAAATATTCTGACGTTTTTCATTTAGAGGGAGATAAGTTAACCACAACCAATATTTATGAGCAATCTATAGTTTTAAAACAAAACTCTACTCCAGTTTACGTCAAGCCGTATAGGTTACCACAGGCATTAAAACCAGAAATAAATAAGCAAGTCGATAATATGTTAGAAAATGATATAATCGAAGAGTCAAACAGTGAATGGTCCAGTCCAATTTTATTAGTACCTAAGAAAAGCAGCAAAGGTAATGAGAAAAAATGGCGTTTAGTTGTAGATTACAGAAAATTGAACGAGGTTATTTGTGACGACAAATTTCCTCTACCAAATATTAATGAAATTTTAGATACGCTTACTGGAGCCATTTATTTTACTCATCTTGACCTTCACCAAGGTTATTATCAGGTAAGTTTAGAGCCTAATAGTCGTAAATTAACAGCTTTCACTACAAATACTGGTCAATACTGCATGAAACGTTTACCAATGGGCTTAAAGATCAGTCCTAATGCCTTTAGTCGTATGATGTCTGTAGCGATGTCTGGTTTAACTTACGATAAATGTCTAGTATATCAGGACGATCTCATTGTATTTGGAAGGAATCTATCTACCCATAACAAAAATCTAATAACAGTCATGGAGAGATTGAGAAAAGTAAATTTAAAACTAAATCCTCAGAAATGTGAATTTTTAAAGAAAGAAATTCTTTATTTAGGCCATTTGGTCACAGAAAAAGGTGTTTTACCAGATCCAGAAAAAACAAAAGTATTACGAAATTATCCTACTCCCAAAAATGCAGATGAAGTAAAACGGTTTGTAGCATTTTGCAACTATTATCGTAAATTTATAAGAAATTTTTCAGATATAGCAATACCTTTGAATAGGTTAAGTAGGAAAAATGAACCATTTATTTGGTCCGATGAATGTCAACACGCGTTTGAATTTTTAAGAAATGCTTTAATATCGTCACCGATTTTACAGTATCCCGATTTTTTCGAAAATCATGAATTTATTTTACAAACAGATGCTTCGGGTACTGCTATTGGTTCTGTATTATGTAATAAAGATCTTAGACCAGTTGCATATGCCAGCAGACCCTTGAATAAAGCAGAAAGAAACTATCCAACTATTCAAAAAGAACTTTTGGCAATAGTGTGGTCCGTTAAGTATTTTAGACCATACTTGTATGGAAACAAGTTCACCATA
This sequence comes from Polia nebulosa, assembly GCA_951329385.1. NCBI lineage: Eukaryota > Metazoa > Arthropoda > Insecta > Lepidoptera > Noctuidae > Polia > Polia nebulosa. The sequence continues at coordinate 5,107,258 of OX589610.1, read as the reverse complement.
ATGACAGATCACAAACCTTTAATATATCTTTTTGGTATGAAAGATCCATCAAGTAGATTACTTAAATTCCGATTAACTTTAGAAGAATATAAATTTAAAATAGTCTATGTGAAAGGAAGAGACAATGTTGTGGCAGATGCTTTATCGAGAGTTTGTATAACGTCTGATGAACTTAAAAGTATGAATGAACAAGTAATGACCAGAGCGCAAAAGAAAAAGCTGAATGAGTTAAGTAAGAGTAAGAATGACGATGAAAAGAAGGATCTTAATAAATCTACTAACAATTGGACTGATCAACCAAGAGTTGTGGATATATTAAGAAAGCCGTGTGATTCAGTAGAGATGTGTTTGATTGAAGGCAACAAATTAAAACGATTTAGAGATAATGGCATGATAACTGAAGAATTTGAATGTTTTACATTTATAGAGGGTAAAAAGACACTATACATAAATCTTGATTTCAAGGCGCATTTCTCGCGAGCCGAATTTGTGCAGAAATTAAGATATTTCTGTGAAAAGATACGTATCAATGAAGTGTGTATAATTAAAAATAACGATAATATAGAATTTATCAAAAGTGTTTGTAATGAAATAACAACACTTAGTAATTGGTCCGGACCGCGAGTATGCATATTACGAGGCGTTAAAAGAATAGATGACGACAGCGAAAAGACACTTATTATGAATGACTTTCATTTACTGCCATCCAGTGGTCATGCTGGAGTGCGCAGAATGATAAATACAATCAAAAGTCGATACTATTGGCCAAGTATCGACAAGGATGTCCAGGAATTTGTTAAAAAGTGTACAAAATGTCAAAAACATAAATATTTTCGTAACATAAAAGAACCGATGGAAATTACCACAACAGCTTCCTCGGCTTTTGAAAAGATATTTTTAGATGTAGTGGGCCCTTTAGATAGAGACAAAAATGGTAATTGTTATATATTGACTATGCAATGCGAATTAACAAAATTTGTACAAGCTATTCCTTTGCAAAACAAAGAAACAGTGTCCATTGCAGATGCATTTGTTAGAGAGTTCATATTAAGATTTGGTATTCCGGCGACAATAGCTACGGATCGTGGAACAGAATTTATTTCTGCAACCATGGAACAGGTTTGTAAAATACTTAATATTGAAAAAATATCTTCTACAGCCTATCACCATCAGTCAATAGGAGCTCTTGAAAATGCTCACAAAACTTTGGGTGCATTTTTAAGGATCCCAGTGTGACAATCATACGGATACATGGAGCTATTGGTTACCATTTTGGTGCTTCAGTTTTAACAACACAGTCCATTCAGAAACAAATTACACACCATATGAACTTGTCTTTGGAAAACTTTGTAATATACCTGATACCATAAGCAATACCGTAGAACCATTGTATAATATAGATAATTATCCATTACAGTTAAAATACAGGTTACAATTAGCTCATGAAGATGCAAAGAAAAATTTGTTGGTTAATAAACATAAACGGAAAGAAATATATGATAAGTCAGTCAATTCTGCAAAATATGAGAAAGATGATTTGGTTTTAGTAAAAAATGAAGCACGTAGTAAATTAGATGCAATATTTAAAGGTCCCTATAAAGTTATGGAAGATTTAGGTTGTAACGTAAAAATAAATAAAAATAATAAAATTGAATTAGTACATAAGAATAGAACTAGGCCTTTTTGTCAATAGATTCGAATGTAAGATTTTTTTTTAGATAACATTGCAATGTATAATGATAAGGGTAAAAACATTTTATTTGTTATAAGTAACTTTAGTAATAATTATGAAAAAAAAAAAAAGAAAGTTGGTAGGAACCATTCTTTTTTTTTTCCTATGTTCCCGGGAGGTGAAGTGTAAGAATAATATGTATGCTCCTTTAGTTTAGTAAGTAAGTACGCTTCTTTATAACTGTATGTATGCCGAGTTTGCACTATACCTTATATGCATTATTTTACATTTATTACCAGGGCATTCATTAAATAGTACGTAACCGATGTGGTCGTTTCCTTGAATAACACCCATTAGGAACCCCAACATTACATCTTCCTCTGTTCCTTTTGCAGTCTAGCGGGTACCATTCTGTTATAAGTCTTGTCCATTTTTCCATTTTGTCTCTTGTCATATGTCCTGTCCATCGCCACTTTAATTGTTTGTATGTTATGTATGCATTTTTGAATTTAGTTTTACTTTTAATGTTTTTTAATTTTTCTCGGTCTTTTCTTTTAACACCTATTGTACTTCTCTCAATTCCGTTTTGACAAACTTTTATTTTGTTAACCAGTTGTTCTGTCAATACCCAGGTTTGACATCCGTATAGCAAGCATGGCAAAATACACATATTAAATACTTTTCTTTTGTCTTTCATCGGCATTTCTTTGTTCTTCATAGCTTCGTTTAGTGACCAATATCGTTTCCAGGTGTTAGCTATTCTTCTTTCTATTTCCTTTTTCATGCAGTCTTCGGTAGATATTAATTGTCCTAAGTAAACGTATTCATGTACATATTCTATTTGCTCTTTATTCACTAATATGCTATCTTTTTGTGTAGAGTTTGACATGATTTTTGTTTTACTTAGATTCATTGTTAGACCTGCCTTGTCACTTTCGTCAGCTAATTGTTGTAGCATTAATTCCAATGCTTTTCGGCTCTCAGAGAAAATGATCAAGTCGTCTGCAAAATTTAGGTGACTCAGATTTTCGCCGTTTATGTTTAATCCTTTATTCATCCAGTCTAGGTTCCTAAATATCATTTCTAACACGGCTGAGAATAATTTAGGTGAGATGGGATCTCCTTGTCGTACGCCTCTTTTGATAGGAAATTCTTCGCCTATAGTTTCTAACTTAACTTGCGCTGTACTCTTGGTGTATACATTTTGGAGTATTCGTATGTATTTTGTCTGTACGCCCTGTGTTTTTAGTGCATTCCATATAAACTCGTGTTCTAGTGTGTCGAATGCTTTGTTAAAATCAACAAACCCCATATAGTAAGTCTTGTTATATTCTTTATATTTTTATTATGTAGTTGTATAATATATCGATTTTTCGATAAATCGATCTCGTATCGGCGGCATCCATACGTTAATAATAATCGTAATTGAAAACTGATTGACATTGACATTTCAGATTTTGTTTGGTGCTTTGCTCATGCAACTTGTGTTTTTTTTTGTCTACTGCGTTTTTATATTTGATTTGCCGACGACTGAATTACGATTATGGACCCTGTAACCACTCCGAATGACGACCCCGGCTTGCCAATGGATACTGGACAGTAATGTTGTGCCCACGTGATGACTATTGTGTGGTGTTTGGGCTGAGCAAAGTTTCTATCAAATATAAATCCCCAGCCCAATTCCTAGATAACGTGCTAGTCATTTATTTAAATGAGAACGAATAAAAAATCAGAAAACTAAAATAGATTCTTTATTAACCTCGAATTTTTATATATGTTTTATAAATTTCCGACGGAGTTCTATATAAGAAATAGTGGTTGTTCCTTTATCTATGATGTCAACCCTAATGCCTATAATTGGTTTTTTTCATGGGCGTCACTTGGCCAAAACCTCTTTATCAAATTGGCATTTCCCTTTACCTCTTTATAATATTAATATGGATATTGATGTAGGCGGTGACCGAGTCGTGTCCAAGAACTGAAAGGAGAAATGTTGGTCGTCCGGTGGCGAGTCCGATTATACCACAGTAATAATTTTGTTGTTTCCAGAGTATGGGATCAGATCAAGCGTCGGTCTTCCTGTCAGATCCTCCCTCTGAGTGACAGCTGTAAAAAGCCTCCGGACTTATACAGAGAGGTCAACCATCCTGCTATCATCTCTATTAGAGTTGTTAAGGTAGGTAATATTACATACTATGTACCAATATGTATAGTAAGTTGTCAGACTCTTACTGACTAAAACCCACCCCTGTTCCTTCCCTGCCCTGAGTGCCCAGGGGAGCGGTAACTCTGTTACGAATTTATCCGCTACCCCTAGGCATATAGTAAGTTGAGTCTGGGAACGTGAGCTCAAGGAACTGGGGTGGGTTTTAGTCAGTAAAAGTCTGACACGCCCTCCCGTTCCATCCAAAGCGGGAGAAGTCATTGGATTATTTCCCACCCCCACAAAAATAAAAATGGGTGTTTTTTTCTTGTGTACAAGTTCTAGGTTTTGGTGTGTGTGTTAAAAAAATCACTGGACTGCAATATTTTATCTTGTATTGTTAATTCTATGTACCTAGTTCTTGGCATTTAGTTTCCGTGATATACGCAGTTTTGTAAAGTTGGATTCTGACTGTTGATGACTTCTCTGAATGTCTTATGAGGAAATTAAAAGACGCCCGTAATTCATGTATGGCTTAGATTAAAATGTCTAAATTCCCTTTACAGTGCGACAAAATCCAACACGCGACGTCCCAAACGCAAACAATAGTGACGATGAGCAAACTGATCTCTCAAACAGTCATGCAGGAGATTGTCAACTTCATATACACTGGGGCTTTGGACAGCAGCGCCTTCAAACAGCAGGTCAGTCGATATTGGGCTCTATGGCTCTAGGTATAAGGTTTGGATTGAGGTTTAGTGATGAAGTGATTTAGTAATGCAAAATATACAGGTCTTATTTTGCTGGAATAGAAAAAAGAAGAAAGAAAAATTATTTATTTTGCACAGATTACAAACGCACATTAATTTACAAAAGCCTAGTATCCAAGCAAAAATAAAATAAAACTTAACTAATTGACTAATGCCTAGTGATCTCGTTTGTGGTGTGGTGCACCACTACACGCCATAGACGAAACGTAGGTCTATGACGCCTTGATGAATGACATTATTAGCACACAGTAAACAAAACGGAATGTATATTACCTAATACAAATTCAAATTCAAAATTCAAGTTCATTTATTTACCAGAATGTAGGTTTACAAAGTATGATCTTAAATCTATGACGGCCCCTTTACGTTCTACCATTAAATATGGTGTGTAAATATTTTAATTAAGAAAAAAGACAGGAATAACATAAAAGACCTCATGCATTAGGGACTTTTATGGAACAAATTAATTAATTTATGTCAGAGTTATATTATATACATATGTCAGTTCAAGAGATAAAATTTTAATGTACCTACTGTCAAATTAAGAATATTATTATAAATTATTGTAAATTGTAATATTGATAATGTCATAACTATTATAAACTCAGTGTTGGTTCTGTACATTTTGAACATTAATTAATTATTAAATACCAATATTATATGTATATTTCAGTTTCTTTCTCCGCGGTCTGACAAGCTCAGGCTACAAACTAAATAGTTTGGCGACTTCATGATAACTGACAATTTTGAATAGGCAAGGATTTTCATTTGATTTCTGTTCAGTATAATATTTTTGTGTTAGCTTCGCCTGTAATGAACTATGCAAAAAAAAATGTTAGAAGTTAGTTATTTGAACCACTTCCCGGTTTTCGATTGAGCGGCAATTTTGCATACATGTGTAGTTTGGATGACAATGCAAGTGACGTCATTCTAAATCCAAAATGGCGGACTGCCAAAGATGGTGAACTAATTATTGAAGTTATACTTCTATTGGCGCGTTAGGGAAAAATGATGAGAGTAAATTTTTACGATGCGCGCGCACACCGTCATAAAAAAACCTACAGCCTGAAGTTAGCTAGAACCGACACCCTGAACTTAGCTAGAACCGACACCCTGAAGTTAGCTAGAACCGACACCCTGAAGTTAGCTAGAACCGACACCCTGAAGTTAGCTAGAACCGACACCCTGAAGTTAGCTATAGTCTGTGGTTCATGAAGAATGATTGTTTTCCTTTTGTAAACTTTGTGACAGTTTGGTTTTTTATCTTGTTACACCAAAGAAGTATAACTTCTTACGTGCGTACATAAGTACACACACACTTTTTTTTTTATTCATTCCCATGATATATGTATCAAATGAAAGGGTTTGCCAAAAAAAAATCTGCGTCTTCTGCCAACTATCTTGGGGTCAGCTTCCAATCTAACCGGATGCAGCTGAATACCAGTATTTTACATGGAGCGTCTGCCTATCTGACCACAACCCAGTTACTAGGTAATACGATACCCCTTGGTAAGACTGGATGTCAGACTTTCGGGCTTCTGACGCCCCTAACGACTGTCAAAAATCCACGATTGGCAGCCGGGACAAACGGCTTAACGAGCTTTCCGAGGCACGGAGGAGAAGATGGTCACCCATCCACGGACCAACCCCGGCAAGCGTAGCTTAACTTGATGGATCGAGTCGTGCGGCTGTTATTAGCCACGAGCTCCTCAGGGTTTGCCAAGAAGAATACAAGAAATAAAATGACATAGCGTGTTTTTTTTATGTTTAATATTTTATTATTAGAGCAAAACTCTTATAGTGATGTTTTGCGTTGAGAGTTAGCTGAGAAAAAGTGTAACGGAACGCCTTGGTTTAAAACGCTTTATCGATCTTGTACAAATACTATACTTATATCGTGTTCTCAACTCTGCGGTGCGCATAGATAATTTTCAGATAGTATTTTTTCTTGACAACATCTTCCTGCCCTTATCCCATGTTACTTGGGGTTGGCGCAACACGTTTTTTTCTTCCATTCTGTCCTGTCAGCCGTCACGCTATCACTAACTCCCTTTTCTTTCATATCACTCCTCACACAATCCATCCATCTTTTCTTTGGCCTCTCTCCCTCTCCATCCCTCCTCTTCACATGACCATACCAAGATAAGCGGCTCCCTTTCAAGTTTTCTGTGACTGGCGCCACTTTTCAACTATATCTAGTGTACTCATTTCTCTTTTTATCCATTCTCGTTACTCCCATCACATCCATCTACACATCCATCTCAACATTCATACATTACATAGTATTTTTGCTTTTATTAGTTATTACTAGCTTCTATCAGCGGCCTCGCCCGCATGATAAAAATTAGCTTCTGTTTTAATCCAGGTTATAATCTATCTGTGTGCAAAATTTTATTCAAATCCCTTCGGCCGTTTTTACGTGATTGAAACACATACATACAAACTTTCGCATTTATAATATTAGTAGGCTTAATAGGACTAGCGACCCACATCGTCTTCGCACGAGCACGGGGTCTCATCTCGAACAAAGAAAATTTAGTTCAAATAAATCTCAATAGATAGCGTAATATGCATCGATTTCTTATTGAACTTTAAGTAATATTAATATTTTGAAAATAAATATTATGGTAAAAACTATATTTTCTTATTTAAGAGGGAAACAGGGGCTGCGATTCTCCATACAAATGTATTCCCCTTTTTTATTCCTGAATAATGCCTCTAGGGCATGGGGTCTCATCTCGAACAAAGAAAATTTAGTTCAAACAAACAAACAATAGATGGCGTAATATGCATCGATTTCGTATTGAAGTTTAGGTAACATTAATATTTTGAAATAAAATGTGGTTATAACTGTATTTTCTTATTTAATAAACTACTCTAAGCATAAAATTGTTGAATAATTGCCTCCTAATTAAACTTTAGATGTTTATTGGAACGATTCGTTAGGCATTTATATTTCTTGTACCAATAGATGGCGCTGTTTGAAGTTTTAGAATTTATTCCTTCACCTCTTTAAAATTTGTATAGTGAAAAATTTTGAATCAGTAAAACTGTTATGAAGTGCCAAAAATACTATTTAGTAATTCCTCAATGTGTGAGAAAATATTGATAAGACTTTATGTCAATTCATTCAACTTGCAAGCCGTCGCTGCTAACACCATCTAGCGAGGTGTAGAGGACGGGCCCGAACGAAGAACAAAAGTTGCCATAGCAAGTCGTAAACACGTAGTTACGGCGGTACCGTTTCTTTGTATGGGATGAGGCATCTGTACGCTAGTATTAAAAGTGCTACTGTTGTAGACATGTCCCTGTCATTTCTTTTTTTTTAGCAACTAATAAGTCAGGAAAATATGACCCTCCAAAAATTATAAAAATTGGCGCATTTTTACTGCCGTTATTAGAGGCCAACCAGACAAATTAGAAAAGTTTTTAACATAGAACATTTAATAGAAACCTAGGTATACTCTTACTAAAAAAAACTTTTTAACAAAAAATTCAACCGACGAAAAAGAACTAAAAAGCAAAAAATTAATAAACCTTTTAAGTCTTGAGTATTGAGCTTATTTACCTACATAAAATATCAAATTTTATATAAACTAATTTTGAGTCGGTGCCAAACAACAATCTGATTATTAAATATCTAAATTTTATATGTACGTAGAAATGAAGAAGGCTAGATGTAAGTAATTAATCATTTTATTATGGCGCCGACTCAAAATTAGTTTATATAAAATTTGATATTTTATGTTGGTAAATATATATAGGTTATCTCCAATATTCTAAAGACGTCTTTTCTCAAAGCATATTAAGTAGTATCTGTCACTAAAACCAGTTTTTTATATCTAACTTCTATTGTTTAGGAAAGGTATGGTTTCCATCATCAGCTCAGTTTCAGGATGTGATGATTCCTAAATGCAAATACCTGATTAAGTTATGAAAAGTAAACAGAAACAATATTTGTGCCCAATTTTCGAGGTTTTCTCTCAATTTGATCAGGATTCCATGATCAAATCCTGATGTCCTTGACATGAGACCACCCTTGAGGTATACCCCATCTAAGAAAAAAAGAATCATCAAAATCGGTTCATAAACAACGGAGTGAGGGCCGAACATACGTACGGAAACGCTAAACGTGCCCACAATTTTCGAGGTTTTCTCTCAATTTTATCAGGATTCCATTATCAGATCCTGATTTCCTTGACATGGGACCACCCTTGAGGTATACCCTATCTAACAAAAAAAAAAATAAAGATCGGGTCATAAATGACGGAGTGAGGGCTGAACATACACAAAAAAAAAAAAAAAACTATATAAAAATACGGTCCAATTGAGAACCTCCTCCTTTTTTTTTCGTCGGTTAAAAATGTTTGTGCCAAAAATAATTGAATCTGCTCAGTTTTCGAGGAAAAAACAGGCGAATACAAAACGTCGATCTCGTCAATTTTTTTTTGATAAATTCGGTCTGAGCTGCGCTCTGTCCCTATCGCACTCTACGGGGGCAGGCTTGAGGCAGCAGAACAGCAATAGTTTTTTCAAATACCTATTTTGCAAATTCCTCGCAGGCCCTGTTCCCTCTTAATAAACTGCCCTAACCATAAAATTGTGGAATAATTGGCTTGTAATTCAAATTTAGACGATTATGGGAACGAATCCTTAGATATCTATATTTCTTGTACATACCAATAGATGGCGCTGTTTAAAGTTTTAGAGTTTATCCATTCGGCTCTTTAAAATTTGAATAGTGACACATTTTGATACAGTAAAACTGCTATGAAGTGCCAAAAATACTATAAAATAATTCGTCAATGTGTGAGAAAATATTAGTACGACTTTAAGTAAATTAATTCAGCTTGCAAGCCGTCGGTGCTAACACCATCTAGCGAGGTGTAGAGGACGGGCCCGAACGAAGAACGAAAGTTACTTGTGCCAGACGAAAACCCGTAGTTACGGCGGTACCGTTTCTTTGTATGGGATGAGGCATCTGTACGCTAGTATTATATTATCTGTTGGGCGAGAGAAAAAATGATTCGAAAGACGCGTAGCGCTATCTAGCGTCCTAAAGCAATAATTATGACCGTCGAAAATGTTATTGTTTTTCTTCCCTCAGGAACAGTACTTTTTTTCTGGATGAAAGTTACCCTATATCCTTTCCTGTACCCCTGACAACATATATGCAAAATTTTAATTTTAATCGGTTCAGTAATTTAGGCTTGAAAAGGTAACAAACAAACAAACTTACTTTCGCATTTGTGGTATAAGTTAGGATACGATATCAATATAACAAAGAACTGAATGAGGTGAAGAGAGATAGCATGAATGCAAGGAGGTTCCACGAAGAATTAAGTAAGAGCTCCGCTCTTGGTGGTTGTCCCGCAACACCTCCTGTCTTTTTGTCCAATAGTCCTTGTAACCAGCACCGGCCCTAATCCTTGAGGTCTTAGCAGTGGCGTATTTACCCTTAGGCCAAGAGGGCTATGGCCCGGGGCGGCAGACTGCATGGGGCGACGAATGCTACCCGCTGCCGTTTTTTCAAGTTGGATAAGCACTACTATTTACACTTTTCTAGCCACCCTGTAAATTCTTGTCTATCACAATAAAATCTTATCTATCCAAATCGTGTAGCTCATATTTTAAATAAACAATAGCTAAAAGAGTATTCACTTGTTATTTTTAAATGTGGTGCAGCGTAAATATTTGGCCCGGGGCGCCAAATCTTTGAATACGCCACTGGGTCTTAGCTTAGCTTAGCTTTAGCACGAACCCCGCTCGAACATCGCTCCCACACAACATCGCCTTAAGGGGGAAGCGCCACGAAACATAGTTACCGCGCCCCTGGTCACTCAGGCAACTGAAGGAACAGGGGTGGGTTTTAGTTAGTAAAAGTCTGACACGCCCTCCCGCTCCACCCAGAGCAGGCGAAGTCATTGGATGATTTCGCACCCGAAAAAAAAGTGTATATGGTACCTACTTATTTGTCAGTTTGGAAGTTAGTGGCATTTATTTATTTATTTATTTATTTATTAAACTTAATGCACAAGTAAAATTACTGTACAATGGCGGACTTAATGCCTTAGGCATTTTCTACCAGTCGTCCTTAGGGTGGTGCAGAGACGGAACGTGGCAGGTGCAACTTAAGGGAAAGAATAAACGGAAAATAGAAATACAATAATAAATATATACTTACATACATACATACAACAAAATTAAAAATGTAATTGAGAAAAACGAAAACAACAATTCAGCGTTGTGACGATTTTTCGAACTCCTTGCGAATGTGTTCACGCGCCTTCAACTTAAAAGAGAACCGACTGGTTGCCGTCCTGATGTTCGGAGGGAGCGCATTCCATAGGGAGACCGCCTGGACACGGAAGGAAGAATGGACAAACCCAGAGCGGTGAGAGGGACATCGCAGAAGACGATTAGTGGTTGATCGAAGATTTTTAGCGTGAGTCGAGCACAGAAACTGAAAATGCGAAGTCAGATAAGAAGGAGAAGTGGGTTTATCGAGTAGAGAAAACAAAGTAGTCAAGACCCTTAGCGCTCTACGCTGACGAATGGGTAACCATTTTAAAAATAACCGATGCGCGGATACATGGTCATACTTACGCAGATTGAAGACAAATCGAATGCAGCTATTTAGAAGGCGGTCTAGTTTATTGAGAAGGTCTGCATTCAGGTCATAGTAGCACACATCGCCATAGTCGATTATGGGAAAGATTAGGGACTGTACAAGCATTGCCTTTATGTGAGCTGGAAGAAGGTTTTTCAGGCGATAGAGCGACCGCAGCGTTCCAATAACTTTTCGACTGACACTTGTGACCTGCTTCCGCCAGCCAAGGCAAGCCACACCATTAATAAATTTGACGAATACTATACCCGTGCGGAGCCAGAAGCTGTTTACTATAAGCACTTACAGTAAACATTTTAAACTACATTTTTTTTTAGTGTTCAGAAAGACATAATGCAATGATTTGTATCATTTCATCACTAAATCTCTTCTTATTCAATTTTAAATTTAAATAAGCTTTAGCTTTGTATTTGTATTTATTAATTATATTTGTATTTTACTGTATTTAAAGTAATTTATTATTGAATATTTTTATTAATTGATTTCGGCTCTTTTCTTACTGTCTTTTTATTATAATAACCCTAATTATTATTTAGAAAAACGTGATTAAAATACTTAAATAATAAATTCCTTTATTATAATTTAAGCAATTTTAATAAAAAGACAGTTTTTAATTTTATATTAATTTATATTAAATATTTTCCTACTCTACTGTGCTTCTATTTTTCTATTCTATGTATTACCCACTACAAATAAAATATATTGCAAATTAAAAATACATAAAATTAATAATTTTATAATAACAAAAATGTTTTGCAGTCAGCGGTTATGTGCGGATTGTTACTGGTAAACGTTATTGCAATAAATTATACCATTAAAAACAAATTCATAATTATTAATTTTGGCCATTATTATTATTATAAAAACAGCACCCTGTTTGTATTGTTATGGATGTATTTCTTTGTAGTTTATCATATTTTTCTTACTGCACTTTCTATGAGACTTACATTTAAAAGGGCGTCCATTAATAGGGTTCTCCTGTGTATATTTTTGTACAATATTTTATATGAAACAGCAAATAACACTAAAAAGAAATATTTATCGGAAAACAGCGTCGAAATTGGTTATTAAATGAGCAATTAGCATTTTAAATACTGGCATAAGGAAGAGTGGGAGCGTGATGGAGACATCTCGCTATCTCTTTTGTACGCGCGTAACCTAATATCGGTGACGTCATACTTATGTGTGTGCATCCTTCTTCTGTTACTTGACAGTTTCCCATTCCACAAGATTTATTAGGTTTCTAACTTGCTTAATTTTGAACGAAATTGAAAAATTCATTCCATTTTCGATTTTGGATTAAGTAAATTTTTGATAAAAAACTTTTGTACACAAAATAGAACCGACTTCCAAAAAAAGTGCAAAAAACTTTAATTTCGGAAGTCGATGTTTCTGGTTTTGTGTCTTCGTTTTTTGACACCGACTTCTGAAATTAAAGTTATATTGCACTTTTTTTGGAAGTCGGTTCTATGTTTTGAAAAAAGTTTTTATTTTTCACTTTTTAGTTGTGGTTTCCCATTAAATTGTGTTAACACTACATAGAAATACGATCGCAGCAATCGCAGTTGATTTGCTGGCATTTTTTGAAGAGTTCCGTTGTCTGTCTCCGAAAAGTCTTCATCAGATCTATATGAAATTGCAATGGGACCATTTCGGAATAAAGCCCTTCCGAACAAAAAAAAAAGTCTTATTTATTTTTTTTTGTGGGACCTATCGCAGTTCAACCCTATTGGTTGTCGACTGCTCAACCGAACTTGCCTGTGAAGGCTCTAATTTATTAAAGCCTCCAGCCAGGACTTATTAAAACTTACAAACTAAGTGACCACGCTAAGGGCACCCCCTGCGGGGTACGGGTCTCGGCTTAGGGCGTCACTGAGGGGACAGCAAGGGAAGGCTGGATCTGATTCTCATTACTTGGGGGATATGCTTGCTCAGCGGCACGTGCTAGCGAGAGACGGGGAGGGCATTGAACAGGTCTTCGCGGGCCTCTACGGCGGGGGCGGAAGGACGGCTGTGTGCGTTGGCGGGCTGTGGTGCTAGTTTCCCTACGGCTCTCCTGGAGCAGGGTGGTAGGGTCGTCAGGAATGAGGAGGGTATGTCTGGGTCGGCGCACCTTGGAGATGCGGGAGGGTTCGTATCGGGCGGCCGATGCGATTAGGGGGTTTGGATGATTCACAGCGGTATCTAGAAAACGCTTGGTGAGACGTTTCAAGTACTGCTGGATGGTGGGAAGTTTGAAGTCTACTTCCGAAAATAATTTCTTTTCTGGAAGTCGGTTTTTCTTTTTGTAAAAAAGTTTTTTATTTTTCACTTTTTAGTTGTTATACCCCAGAACTAAAAACATGTAACGTGGAGCAATTTCGATAAAATTTATATGAGACTACCTCGGCCCTATATTCTTTCGGATAAAAAAAGAATTTGGAAAATCGGTCCACAACTGACAGAGAAATCGGTGGATGCATACAGTCGAACATAGAACCTCCTCCTGTTTTGTTAAGTCGGTTAAAAAGTAACGTATTGCCACAAAAAAAATCTTACGTAAAATTAGGTGGGGGGAGGTGTCGAGCCAAATCTCACGACATCGCACTGGGGGGATGAAGAAGTCAAAAATTCGCCAAAATCACCCCACGTAATTAATGGACGCCTCTTAATGTAAACATTTTTTTTTTTTCATAAAAACAAGCATTTATAGCTACCATTAAAAGTGTCTCATGAAAGTGCGGTATCATTGTCTCTATTATTATTTTGTATTCATTAGATTTATCACCATACAATAATATTATTATAGTTACATAATTTACATAAACCATATACTACAATTTACAGTTTATCAATTTCTCCTCTACCTAGATTGCTGTGTGAAGCTTTTTTAAAGCTTTTATATTGTTTTGACTACTAAAACTTTCTTTGATGATAATGTTTGGTGGTAATGTTTATTATTACGTATATTTTACTAACAAATACCAATATATTGATAAATCAGATTTTTTCTTTGACGCCCTCATTTGGTACGGAACCCTAAATGTGCGAAGTCCGACACGCACTTGACCGGTTTTTTTTTTAGAATTTACTGTTACGTCCTTGAAGAAAGTTATTCATTCCAAAAGAGATACAGAGGGCAAAAGCAATACCTAAAATATGAGCACTCATTTTCGTTACACTCTGTATAGCCAGTTTTTGCCAAAACTTAACTTTTGTCATCTTATGTCAAAAAAAAATAATACTCGCTGGAACTTTTGAGCTTTTTTTATAGGGTGGAAAATAATCAAATAACTTCTGCCGTTCTGGCTGGAGCGGGAAGGCGTGACAGACTCTTACTGACTACACACAAATTTGTCCGAACATCCGGCCGATACTTCGTAAAAACACTTCGGAGTAGACCCTCTGGTCCGAGTCGACGGCGCGTAGTGTTCCACGCGCGAGGACCGATGCCTGTCTGGGTTGCGGAGAAATTCGAAAGAAAGTTACCGCGGCCCTGGCACAAGAAACTGAAGGAACAGGGGTGGGTTTTAGTCAGTAAGAGTCTGACACGCCCTCCCGCTCCACCCAGAGCGGGTGAAGTCATTGGACGATTTCCAATCTCCAAAAAAAAAAAAGGGCGCGGTGACTCAGGCAACTGAAGAAACATTTGAACTTGGCCTAAAGTTAAAATTCGTTTTGCTGTGGAACCGCTTGAGTAAAAAACACACTGTATACCTATCTAAATGTGAAGCATAGGTTTGACTGTCCACCTTACGTCTTTACCAGGAGATCAGACAAGCGGCAGAGCTGCTCGGCTTCCACGAGCTCACCAAGCTCAGCCAGTTCATCCTGGATCAGCACCTGCTGTTCGACAAGGGATTCATGCTGCAGTTCCATACGGTGAGTATCGAATAAGTGTGTACAGTGGTAGTTAGTAGTAGACTTGGGTTATAACAGGTCAAACAAGATACCTGTTACTCCTGTTATTGTTAGGCAATAAAAACAAATGTTAATACCTGTTATTAAATAACAGCCTTAGGAGAGAGGCATATTTATCGCAAAAGATGCAAATCTCAGGTATTCGTATCTACGAATACAAAAATTATCTTCTTGTAAGACTACAATTTAAATTTTCGGATAATTATACTAGGTTTTTGCAAGATTCAATCAAGCGGGTGTGAGCGAGACAGATATACGAAGAAGAAATAACAGATATCACGAATAGTTGTTACTTGTTATTGATGAAAATTTTTAACAGATATATGATGTCACAGGAACAACTGTTACTCGTATGTAGTATTTACGAATACCTGTGATTTGCATCTGTTACGATAAATACGTCTCACTCCTTGTTAGTAGCTTTGGTTGACACGTTGTTGGAAAGTTTTCTACACTCTTTAATTGATGAGAAGTATAATTTTATGGTGTGGCGGTGGTAGTATTCGAAGCATATATATTTTTTTAAAATTTGTAAATGTGAGTAGCGGTAGCGTTAAACTTAATGGCGTGTGCGAAGTTAGCTACGAGTGCAACTGCGCGCAGGTACTGTCAAGTCGACAATAATTTAGGCCATCTAATGATTTTTCAAGCAGTGTGGAAGCTCTGTGAATTTTTTTTAGGCGTTTATTGTACCTATTTATTTTTCAGTTTCGAAGTTGGTGGTATTCCCAGACGCCATTAAGTTTTAATTGGATTAATTATAATATAAATATCTGCACACCCTAATAGATAATGATACAGTGTGCTTAATATTTATTTGTAACACCTTTTTTATACCTACCTATATTAAGCAAATAAATAATTTGATTTTGTTTTTATTTTTATTTTACAAACATACAAACTTCCGAATTTATAATAAAAAAATTAGTAGGATTATTAACATAACGAAATTCATGATTTAATACCGTTATTGATCTTCTATTTCTGGTGCCCTACCATGACGTCTTAAAACCATCATCTTTTCGGTGAGAGAAAGGGATAGTGCTATTCGTCCTTTATAACGACGTCTCTCTCTCACCGAAAAGATGATGGTTTTAAGACGTCATGGTAGGGTTCTCCCGGGCCTGCGGACGGCGAGCAGTGGGTAGCTCGCCGTCCGATCAGCACCAGGCCCGTGAGTTGACGGCGCGTAGTGTTCCACGCGCGCCGAACAAGAGATTAGTGTCAGCCACCACTGACGAGGCCCATCGTGGTCGGTGCCTGCTGCCTAGGGGTAGCGGATAAATTCTGAAAATGTAAGTAAGAGTCTGACACGCCCTCTCGCTCCACCCAGAGCGGGAGAAGTCATTGGATGAATGCCCAAACACAAAAAAAAAAAAAAATAATAAAAACAAATGGTAGGGAGGGTTCTCAGTTTTACTCACAGAAAAATTCTGATAAATTCTGTGCATCTGAAATGAATTTATTTGTCAGATATTCTGATTAGTTTTTTTTTCGTTTAGCCTCTAGGCGCTCGTCTCCGCGACATGTACGTGGACCGCGCGCTCTTCGCCGACGTGACCTTCGACCTGGACGACGGCATCCACCTCGCGCACCGCGCCGTGCTGATGGCTCGCTGCGACCCCATGAAGGCCATGTTTCAGGGACACTTCCGCGAGAGTATCTCCCGGGTGGTCAGTATACATAATAATATAGCCTTTTATTCTAAACTTAGGTTTAGTGCATAAATACAAATTTTGTTAAGAGGGAACAGGGCCTGCAAGGAATTTGAAAAATAAGTATTTGAAAAAGCTATTGCCGTCGTGCTTTCTCAAGCCTACTCCCGTAGAGTGCGATATACAGCTGCAGCTCAGACCGATTTTATCAAAAAAAAATTTGACGAGATCGACGTTTCGTATTTTTTCTCCTCGATAACTGAGCCGATTAAATTATTTTTGACATAAAGACAGTCCCCCAAAAACGCCCGCCCGTCACCACTTCCTAGTGTTTTAGCTGGGAAGAAGTGGCGCAACAAACGCCTAAGCAAATAAGAAAAATGTTCAGCTTATTAAAACAAATTTGTGTCTCCCCAGATCTCATTCCCCGGCGTGAAAATGTACGCATTCCATATCCTGCTCAGCTATATCTACAGCGACAAGATCCCAGCAGTGGATCCTACTAGATGCCTAGAACTGCTGGAACTAGCCAACAGACTGTGCATGAACCGCCTCGTGAACCTCGTGGAGGCCAGGGTCATAGACCAGCTGCAGCAGAGAGACAGGTGGGTACACTCATACGTGTGGGAGACAGAAACCAGCTATGGAATGACCAATTGCCTGGAATTGAATTAAGAAATGAATGTAACAAGGAAGAAAACTTTTATGTCCTTTAATATTTTGACAAGTTAATTTAGTTAGCGATAAAAGTTATTCATTGAAATAAATATAAGTTTTCACGAAAAATAGTGCTTGCAAGTTAAAATTTACGCAGACTCTGTACATATTTCAAGAAAATCAATTTTTTTTCAGGTTATGATCTAAAATTTTTCCTCACAATGAGGGAGTTTTTTAACTGCTAGTAATTTAGCGATCGGTAGCTAACGTAAGTTTCGCTATCAATGTCGAGACTGCAGGCCCTGCAGTCTCGACATTAATAGCGATCGCCATGTCCAAACGATCGGTCGCTAAAAAAATAATGTTGCAAGGAGGCAATATTACGACGGCGTAAAATCTAACTTGCAAGCACTATTTTACATGAAAACTTATAATTTATTTAAATTTTAATGAATATAATTACCGCTTGTAACAATTAAATTAACTTATCAAAATATAAAAGAACTGTAGCGACATCTATGACGCTACATACGAACTAGAACAGCAAAATTCCTACATCACGCAATCAGAGTTCTCCGCGCGATTTGAACATATACAACAGCCCTAAATCAACTATCGGGCAGTTGCCCGGACCAGACAAAACACCCGTCTGGTCGGAGGATCCTCCCTTTTCAATGGAGGTTGTGGGACTTTACACTCTGTTCCGCATACCTCTAAAGGACATAAAAGTTTGCCTCCTTGCAACATTATTTTTTTAGCGACCGATCGTTAGGACATAGCGATCGTTAACTATGTCGAGACAGCAGGGCCAGGCCCTGCATGTGTATTCGCTAACTCATTGAATTCAATTTGATAGTCACTATGCAGTATATTGCTGCTTACATACGTACATTTTTGTTTTCCTATACGTCAAAGCAGCAATGTACTGCATAGTGTCTATCAAATTGATGTCAACTAAGTTTACGAATACACCTGCTGGCGTCTGTCACCGTCTGTCTGTCTGATAACGCTGAGCACGGCTGCACCAATGCGCGGAGTGCGTCAAAAATAAAATCACGAAATGCAATTTATTTCTATACATAAATACTGACGCTGTTGCTAAATTTTATATTAGTAGGTACGTCTTACTACTGGTTGTTATGAAATGCTATTCCAGAAACCTGTACCTGTGTTCCTACCGTCTTCCTTGAAGATATATTTCTGATTTTAATTTTTGTATCTTTGTTCACAGAGTGTGCGGTGATGATGACCAGGTCGTGGAGATAGCTCTGTCACTTCTGGAGCCTGTCAAGGTAACTAAATAATTAATGGTATCACATTGTGGAGGCAATTCGTATTGTGGATCACTAAAATTTGCCTCTAAAAGCTGTATAGCGGCATCTATGTTGCCTCATACGAACTAAAGACACACATCCTGCATCGCGCAATCAAAGTTCTCCGCGTGATTTGAAAATAATTATACAACAGTCCGAAATCAACCATTGGACAGTTGCCCGGACCAGACACAACTCCCGTCAGATCTCAAACCTCCCTTTTCAATGGAGGTTTGCAGGACTTTACACCCTGTTTCACATACCTCTTTAGTTGTTTTCACTATCGAATTAAACGTTAACCAATCCTGATTGATCTTTGGAGTGATCTGACGAATCCTCAATATTTTCTTCTATTTCAGTTGCACAACGCAAATAACTTGGCAGACTGGTGCATGTGGCGGCTATGTGGCGCTTACGACCGCGTGTGTCGCGCTCGACACCTGAGTCAGCCCTCCCGAGACTATCTCTCTGACAACCGGTGGCCCCCTGTCTGGTAAGATTGAATGGTGGTAGACTTGGTGTAAAGGGCATCTTTTATTTATGGGATGTTTCCTAAATGAATAAATAATAATTGTATTAAGTCTGTCAGTAGTAGAGCAATGATGGCCAAGTGGTAACGCTTTACTTTGTGTAAAATTATTTCATCACCACCTCTCAAAACGGTGAAGGAGAACATCGTGAGGAAACACGGCATGTCCTAGAACCAAAAATTCGAAGACATGTGACATCCACCAACCCGCATTAGGCCCGCGTGGTGGATTACGGCCCACACCCTCTCACAGAGAGGAGGCCTGTGCCCCAGCAGTGGGGACATTAAAAGGTTGATGATGATGAGTCGCTCAGTCACACTATCAAAAAACATTGGATACGTATTTTTTACTTTATCGAATTGATAAATAAAAATTAACAAAGGTAAAGGTCACTTGTAGGTGAGAACAGTAGCAGTAAAGTGGTACATTTTTACATAGGTGTGACGTCACGCTAAATTTCAACGCACTGTATCGCATTCATTTTTTTTTACGTGACAAAAGAAAACAGGCGTCCAATATTTAAATAGATTTTTGAAGTGAAAACTTCTTTAGGCGCGTTGGGCATTTTTGTTCAAGTTTTCACTTCTGTCGGCTTCTCCCAGAGTGCCACTCTTTTTTTTAAGACTTATTTTCCTGTTACAGGTACGTGAAGGAGTTCGACTACTACCAGAAGTGCGTGAACGAGCAGAGTAAGGAGCAGAAGGAGCTGCGGCCCACCACCTCGCTGCATACCAGCCAGCAGACCGGCTGCCTCTGCTTCACTAGTGAGTCTATTATGTGCTTACTTTAACTCATATACTCATTTTTCTCTCACATCCTTCCCCTTATAGTTAGCAATATAAAATATTATAGTGTTAGGAATCAGAAGTGAAATATAAAAATAAATAAAATAAACAATCTTTAATCCCTTTAGATTATTCTGTACAAAATATCAAAACACTGTAAATATTAATCAAATATTGTAAAGAAAATATTTCTTCCACCGGCTAGCGTCAGAGATACTTTTGGCCTGAGACCCTGTTACCTATCTTTGGGTTTTGTACATGAGGTATGTAGGCAGTAAATAAGAGTCCTTAGATTTGGTCTTCACATATATCACGTTTATTTATTGCACTTCAATACACTATATAGCACTCCGTTCTCAGAAAATTGTATGTTCAACTTACAATTTATGTCGAAACACTTTTACCACATCGTTCGATGATTATGGGTCCAGTTCAGAGGTCCTCAAACGGCATCTATGCCGTGGTCATCTAAACCTGGGCATTTCTGGACACGTGGATGCTTGTGTTCGAAACCGTTCTATGATCCGACCATTTATAAAGTTTTTTTTATCCTTAAAATAAATCTAACGTAGGAACCCTGCCAACAAATAGAAAGATTTGATGAGACTCCTGAATGCCACGCGCTTAAGACTTAGCATCAGCACAGAAAAAAACCCAAAAAAGATACTCACAGCGTCCAACATCCGAATGCTTAATGCATTTGAACTTAACTCTGGTTCCAGCTACCTTTCGAGACATCATAGGTGCTTTTTAAGAACTTATCCAATAAATAAAGTTTAACGTGGCAGACTCGCTCCAGATCAACTTGGAAAAAGCTACGTCAGACGACAATCTGTCATCTGTCAACTCGCAAAACAACGCTTCATTCCACGAAACTAAATTTATTCTATTTTTAGGTGTTACAATACACCTTACCCCGGTTAAAAAAATTTTTTTTACTCAAAAAAAAATTTTTTTTTTTTTAAAGACTACAATGCCATGTACATTTAGAATCTCACCAAAACCCTCGGCAGAAGCTGAGGCATCTCGAACCAAATCCGAATCAAGATTCCCCTCAGACACAAAGATTAAATTACTACTATATAAGTAAGTACCAATTCAATTTAAGTTTTCAATTAAGTATTAAGTACCAAATAAAAATCAAGAAACAGGATGAGAAGGTATGCATAACCCCCAATACTCCTTAACAAAAGTCTGTATGTAGGTATGCACACATTTAAATAAAGTTTTAAGTTTAATGTATCACACAATTACTTATTTTAAATCTAAGTATTTGTGATATACAATTACTAATAAGTTTAGTATAATTAAATAATCAATACTCCTTAACACAGAGTATTGTTATTCCAAAGGATCTATAAATTTTATATCTAAATAACTATGATACTAGATGTATCAAGTATTCACAAGTAATTATTTCAAAACTAATAAAAAATAAATATTTAGTTTTGACAACATTAATCTCTTATTCAAGTAATTGAGATTCAATGAGTAAGTATTAAGTTTTATTTTATTACCCTCAATCTCCTATCCTAGTAAGTAACAGTAATACCATAACAACAAGTTCCTAAAGAAAGTAATATCACATCACAAATCGTAAGTGATTGTGATTTATCAATGTATTGAGTTTAACTTTGTAGTTAAGTAATTTACAAAAGTCATATTCTATATATTTGAAATTCAAAAGCATTAAGGATAATTTAATTAAACAGGATTATCAGAAACTGCTCAATCAAATTTCATAAGTATTGGCTTGGGAGCAATTCAAGCATGAACCCCAAGCCAAAAACTAAAAGTGAATTGAGGACTATTTGCCCATCTAAACAAATTTGGGTATGCAATACCAGACACACTTACCGTGTATCCTTTAATGGACAGACTTACGAGCATCCTAGCCAACCGTTAACAAAATAAACGAATTGGGGTTCAACTATCCATCTAAACAAATTCGGATATTCAATATACCAGATACATTTATCATGTATCTTTTAGTGAACAAATCTTAAGATGTCCTATAATCAATTCCAAAAGTTAATTATAAATATAATAAATAAAAGTTAAATTTAGTTATCTAAGAGTGAATTGAGGACTATTTGCCCACCCGAACAAATTTGGGTATTCAATATACCAGACACACTTATCGTGTATCTTTTAATGGACAGACTTACGAGCATCCTAGCCAATTGTTAATAAAATAAACAAATTGGGGTTCAACTGTCCATCTAAACAAATTTGGATATTCAATATACCAGATACATTTATCATGTATCTTTCAGTGAACAAACCATAAGATGTCCTATAACCAATTCAATATGTGAATTAAACATAAAATTCCATAAGTGAATCCATTTAAAAGGATTCAATGAATAAAAGTTAAATTGAGTTTTATTTAATTAAGTTGGGCGCCTGTGGGATCATCAATAAATAAATTTGAGTAAATATCCCACAATTATAAAAGTTGGTATCACTAGTTACTAAGAGAATTGAGAGGTTTATATACTAATAAAGTAATTAAGTAGAGTGAGTTTAAATTTTAAAGTTTGAATAACTCCGGTGAAGTATTATAGTCATCCGAGAAATTCTCATTAAATATTGAGACCAAGTTAAAATTCGTTTGACTATTTCACTATCAATCCACAGTCAACTATCCAAGTAAACGGTACAAGTCAGAAATTGGTCAGCAATTGGTTCCGAACACAAGCGTACCTGATTGGCCACCGTAGGTGCCAGATAGTCCTCTTACTTAAAACTGCCACACAGACCCAGATACCGCTTGCAGATCTCATCCCAGGATACATTTGGATTGACTGAAACATTAAAATAATTCAATTCGTGTACTAATTCCTACCTAAGAAGGTAATCAATCCACAATTTATACACCCTGAACAAAAGAAATCTATCTTAAGTTTCTATTCTTAAGTTAAATTAACAAGTTAATATTATATAAGTCAATAAACAAGTTAATATTACATAATAGTAAGTGTAAAAAAAAATTACCATAAGTTGAAACAATAGTGATCAATACAAATTATAGTTTAAGTTTCACTAAGTGAACATAAGAAGCTAATATTAGACACTCATAGGTGCATCTAATATAAATGAGTTGTTACAATCATAAATTCAAGAATACATATCAAGGGATGAGGCTCAACAGACCATGTGCTGATAACCTCAAATTAAGTACCTTCACAATAATATCAGGTATTGAACAACTCCAATAATTAAGTTAATCACCATTTTAAGTTTAACCCTTAATTAATAAGGCATAAGACAGGCAACCTAAAATTTTGCCATGTGCTTATAAAATCAGTGAAAAGATTGTCACAGCAATTTAGTTAATATTTAACATGTTTAGAAATTAAGTCAAATACTATTTAAGTTTTTAACATAAAGCATAAGACAGGCAACCTAAAATTTTGCCATGTGCTTATAAAATCAGTGAAAAAGATTGTCACAGCAATTTAGTTAATATTTAATATGTTTACAAAGTAAGTTAAACACTATTTAAGTTTTAACTAATAAACATAAAGGCTTAAATTGGAAACTATAAATTTTCAACAATGTGCCTTTTAACCAGAATTGTGTCAAAATACTTGACCTTAGAAAATAATTAAATAAGAATTAGCTAAAGATTACCAATTAATCTCAATCATATTACTAGAAACAAACCTCATGCATCACGTTGGGCGTACATTGTAAAGAAAATATTTCTTCCACCGGCTAGCGTCAGAGATACTTTTGGCCTGAGACCCTGTTACCTATCTTTGGGTTTTGTACATGAGGTATGTAGGCAGTAAATAAGAGTCCTTAGATTTGGTCTTCACATATATCACGTTTATTTATTGCACTTCAATACACTATATAGCACTCCGTTCTCAGAAAATTGTATGTTCAACTTACAATTTATGTCGAAACACTTTTACCACATCGTTCGATGATTATGGGTCCAGTTCAGAGGTCCTCAAACGGCATCTATGCCGTGGTCATCTAAACCTGGGCATTTCTGGACACGTGGATGCTTGTGTTCGAAACCGTTCTATGATCCGACCATTTATAAAGTTTTTTTTATCCTTAAAATAAATCTAACGTAGGAACCCTGCCAACAAATAGAAAGATTTGATGAGACTCCTGAATGCCACGCGCTTAAGACTTAGCATCAGCACAGAAAAAAACCCAAAAAAGATACTCACAGCGTCCAACATCCGAATGCTTAATGCATTTGAACTTAACTCTGGTTCCAGCTACCTTTCGAGACATCATAGGTGCTTTTTAAGAACTTATCCAATAAATAAAGTTTAACGTGGCAGACTCGCTCCAGATCAACTTGGAAAAAGCTACGTCAGACGACAATCTGTCATCTGTCAACTCGCAAAACAACGCTTCATTCCACGAAACTAAATTTATTCTATTTTTAGGTGTTACAATATAAATTACACAGGCCAAAATAAATAATACTTAGGTACACAAATAAAACATAACCTAAAAATAACCGAGCACATTATTATAGTCAGGTAACACGTCTGTCCCGAGCGTCGTCCAAACAAAATAAGGGCCTTTGCGCCCGGAACGTTCACTAGCAAGGGTGACTGCATATAAGAACCTACCAAGCAGGCGATGGTACTACGCCTTTTTTTATTTTTTTGGGGGTGGGAAATAATCCCATGACTCTATCCATGCTCTCCCGCTCTGGGTGGAGCGGGAGGGCGTGTCAGACTCTTACTGACTAAAACCCACCCCTGTTCCTTCCTGCCTTTGAGTGCCCAGGGGCGAGGTAACTCTGTTTCGAATTTATCCTCAACCCCCGGGCAGGTGGAACTACGCCTGCCGAGGTTCTCATAGCAATTGCACCCATGTGTATTGCTATGTGTAATACTGTAGGCTCGAACGTATGTTCACGGCAGCTAGGAGGTCAGTCACCGCCAGATGAGACCCACAGTTACCTGGGGGAGGCCCAGCGGATGACGACCAGCACACGGCCGCCGGCTTATAGTGAGCCTACAGTATTTAGTGAGTGGCCCCCGTCCGCCCGGTTTCCAGAGCTAGCCGGTTGCCGTCCGGACCGCAGAGCCGTAGGTGTATATGTGGGCGGCATTGTATGTGTAACACCGCCCATGTATGCGTTGTATGTGCGTGAGTACACAATGAGTGTGGAGTCATGTGTGTCTGGCTGTTGTCTAGTGTTCCTGTTTGAGTAGGTCGCGTGTAGGTGGAGGCGACTTACTCGGCGACAGTTGGTGGCAGGCTGCTGGCGGCGGTCTCACCCGCCCGTGGAGGAGGCCAGTGGCCCGCCTGTTGACCTCGTTCTTCTTCAGGATGACAGCAGCGGCGGCGCACTCGGGCGCTTGCTGCTGCGTGCGGGCTGCAGTAGAAATCCGGGGAGCCGCCGCTATTGCCGCGGTCTCCTCCGGTGCTTGCTGGGTGGTGGTGGGGGAGGGGGCTTCCTCCCACCTCTCCTCCTCTTCCGCCGAGCGGGGAGCTGTACTTGTCAGCGCCACCGTGCCCGCTGGCCTGTTGGCTGTCTCCCTGTGGAAAATCGGGCATTCGCGGTGGGACGCGGGGCGCACGTTTTCGGCTCCGTATGGGGCTGAGGGCACTCTCGTGCGACGTGTCCACCCCCGCATAGCGGATCGGCCGATGGCACTGGTGGGATGAGTGTCGGAAGCACTGGCAGCGGTGGCACTGGGCAGGCCGCTTTTTGCCTCGTCATCCCTCCGCCCTGATGCCACCTATCAATAGGATGGAGGTAACGTCGTAAATGCGCTGGACGTCCGGCTGGCGGAACCGAATGCCGCGCTGATAAGGCCGGCAGTCTGAGGGCGACCCAGCAGATCGCGCAGGACCCTGAAGTGGGTCTGCCAGTTCGGCAGTCTCTCCACTACCAACGGCGGGTAGCGTGACTTCTTACCTGGTACCCCCGTGGTGCTTCCGCCCTGGGCGGTGGCAGCCGTGGGGTGGGGAATCTTGTGTAGGTGGGGAGAGGCACGCGCCGGGAGGCGAAGGACGGCGTCTCAGCCCCGCTGTGCCTACGCGGTGTACGCTGCAGCTGGCGCCGCTTCGCCTCCTCCGCGTCCTCTTCTTCATCCGGGCTCCTGGGCCTCAGCTGTGGGCGTGCTGCGAGCGGACGCTTGCGCTCCAGCCCCAGCAGTGGTAGCAGTGAGGACGGGGTACGAGCTTCCTGCGCGTCGGACTCACCCGACGATGACGACATGTTTGAGCACTCGCTCTCGCGAAGGGAAAAAAAAGCCGACACCCGGGGAGTCTTGGGTGGCGCCCCTTGGTGGCGATGGTGATAAGGCGCCGCTGCTCACCGCGATAGCATGCGGCGTCAGCGGCGGCGGTGGAGCTCGTGGCAGCGATGGTGATGATGCCGGCGAGGAATGCGGCGACTCGGCCTCTGCGGACAGAGGCGTAGTGGTGCGCAGGCGCGGCACAGGTGCAGGCGCTGCACTGGCGCGGCCCTATGTCAGGACATGAAGTGGCTGCTCGGGGCTCCGTGCGAGCGGGCCTAGCAGGCAGCGCGCAGTCGACGCGGCGGCGGGGGGGCGCGCGGCCGACTTAGTCGACGCGGCTGGCACCGATGCATGCATAGGCACGGGGCGGAAGGCCGGAGGACGAACCGGGCTCGACGACGGTGCCGGCGGAACGCGCGCAGTCGCAGGCGTCGTCGGCGGGCCGGTGGCGGCCGTTTTTAAGGTGGATGGTGGTGCAGCGGATGGTGCGGCCGGTGGCGGTGGAGCGCCGGGCGACACTTCCCCTCTTTCTGGGGGCGGCGTCGTCCGGCCCGTCACCGGACGGTTCGGTGATGAGGGAGACGGCCCTGTACCGTGCCCCTGAGAGCGACGGGCACCGGAACTCCCTTTCGGCGGCATGATGTGAGCTCGAGCGTAGATTTAAAATGGGGCTGTTGCCTCCGCGACCAGCTACGGTGGGTTTCCCAACCGAGCAGCAACGGAATGGCTGCCCCTGCGCACCCCCGCAAGTACCGGTCGAGACCAGCACTCACTCCAGTACACAGGAACAACCAACGACTTAGCGGGCCGGCCGGAAGAGCAGCTGCGAGACGCTACTGCTCTGCTGGGCAACTGACGATCCGGGCCCTTGCCACACCGCGTGCCTCCTTATATAGCCTGCCATCGGTTGACAGTTAGTCACCTGACAACTCTAGGCTGTCCTCACTTTTCGTTACCCACAATAGTTTAAAAACACGCTTTTTTGTATTCTTCTCAGCAAACCCTTTCATCTGATACCCATGTCCTGGGAATGCATAAAAAATTACTAGTCCGCCATATTGGATTGAGAATGACGTCACTTAGCATTGTCATCCAATATAAAGATGTATGCAAAATTTCAGCTCAATCGAAAACCGAAAAGTGGGTCAAATTTAACTTCTAAGATTTTTTTACATTAATAAAACGTGTTAAGAACCGTATACCTAACGGAGAGTACTTGTGAGAGGATTAGCTATTATCGTGGAGGCGATTGGCGTATGCAATTATTGTGGCTAAACTTCGTCCATAATTCACCCAAGAAGTACCCATTCATCCAAAAACGCTAGCCTTTTCCCAATTAAATTGGGGTCGGCTTCCAGTCCAACCGGATCCAGCTGAGTACCAGTATTTTACATGAGCGACTGTCTTATCTGACCTCCACAAGCCAGTAGCTGGGTAACACGATTCTCCCTGGCAAGACTGGTGTCAAATTGTATGGCTTCTGAATACCTTAACGCCTGCCAAAGATCTTCAAATGATAATAAATAATGATTCCAAATAATAAAAATATCAATTTATTTTAGGTTTTCAAAACAACCTTTTAGAGTGACGTTATTTTATTATTTAAAAAATAATTGGTCCGCCATCTTTGGGGGGCCGCCATATTGGATTAAGTGATGTCAGGTAGCTGGTTTGGCAAAATTCAAGAAGTGTTAAATAAACGCTTTTCAAATGATAAATTAGCTGTGGTATTCTTCTCCACTCCCAAGCACCTGAGGATATGTGTCCCCTTGGCACTAAACGCCACTAAGTGCTAGCGACCTGTTATTAAATAGGTGGCTTCTCGCAGGTCAATGCAGCAGGTCTATGGGGTTGTCAAATCACCCATGTGTCAAACAACAAAACGATTGAGTAAACATCAGTGTGTATGTAGGCAAGGTCCGCCGCGACAGCGAGCCCGGGCCTGACGTCACCACCGCGCTGTGCCGCTCAGCTGACGTGCCGCACGTGCCGCATCCCACACTCAACCAGCACCAACCGCCGCTCTGACATCTACCTTACTGGAGGTAACTGTATAATATAAATATAATATAGACAGCGAGCCCGGGCCTGACGTCACCACCGCGCTGTGCCGCTCAGCTGACGTGCCGCACGTGCCGCATCCCACACTCAACCAGCACCAACCGCCGCTCTGACATCTACCTTACTGGAGGTAACTGTATAATATAAATATAATATAGACAGCGAGCCCGGGCCTGACGTCACCACCGCGCTGTGCCGCTCAGCTGACGTGCCGCACGTGCCGCATCCCACACTCAACCAGCACCAACCGCCGCTCTGACATCTACCTTACTGGAGGTAACTGTATAATATAAATATAATATAGACAGCGAGCCCGGGCCTGACGTCACCACCGCGCTGTGCCGCTCAGCTGACGTGCCGCACGTGCCGCATCCCACACTCAACCAGCACCAACCGCCGCTCTGACATCTACCTTACTGGAGGTAACTGTATAATATAAATATAATATAGACAGCGAGCCCGGGCCTGACGTCACCACCGCGCTGTGCCGCTCAGCTGACGTGCCGCACGTGCCGCATCCCACACTCAACCAGCACCAACCGCCGCTCTGACATCTACCTTACTGGAGGTAACTGTATAATATAAATATAATATAGACAGCGAGCCCGGGCCTGACGTCACCACCGCGCTGTGCCGCTCAGCTGACGTGCCGCACGTGCCGCATCCCACACTCAACCAGCACCAACCGCCGCTCTGACATCTACCTTACTGGAGGTAACTGTATAATATAAATATAATATAGACAGCGAAACCCCCGGGCCTGACGTCACCACCGCGCTGTGCCGCTCAGCTGACGGATAAAATAGGTATAGGATATATAGGATAAAATATTCAGCTTTCAAGATTCCTATCGTACAGCCGAGAAGACCATTTTTTTAGAACTAATCAACCTGCCCAGATTTTTCCCAATACAATATATTTGGGTGCGCTTCCAATGTAATCCGATGTGGCTTAATCCCAATATTACACATGGAACGACTGTTTATCTGATGTCAACAACCCTCGTCATCATCATCATCATTTCAGCCGAAAGACGTCCACTGCTGGACATACTCGTAGGCCTCCTTAATTGTCGCCACAACGACCGGTCCTGTGTGTCCTCGACAACCCTGTAACTGGGTAATGCGATACCCCTTGGCAAGACTTGTGTCAGATTTTCTAGCATCTAACAACCCGTAACGACTTAAAGATCTATAAATGACAGCCGGGACCTACAGTTTAAAGTATTTTCCTAGTCTCGAAACCTAATAAATGAACCACCAGCAAACATTGCCTAACCTTAGAAGATAAACCAGTACGTCAATTATTATTTAGCCACTAGCTCCTTAGGCAGTAGGCAGAGCACATTTCTCGCAGAACAGATTATCGTTGAGGCCAAAAAGTTCTGGAGTGGCGACCGCGTACCGGAAGACGCGGCGTTGGAAGGCCTCCCACAAGGTGGACCGATGACCTGGTGAGGGTCGCGGGTAGCCGATGGATGCAAAACACATGGGGGCCGGTCGTTGCGCCGACAGTTTTTAATTTTTTTCTAGGGTGGAAAATCATAAGATTACTTTTCCCGCTCTGGCGTGTCAGACTCTTACGTTCAGTTATCCTTTGTTTTCCGGGGTGACTCTTTTGAAAACCTCCAATTCCTCCGCTGTCTTTTCTGATTAATTTCGTTGCGGGTCCCAAGACAGTTTAATCGTTTCTCTGGGACTCGGCGAACTTCACTGCCTCGGCGTTGTTTCTGGTGGTCGCCACTGTTGGCTCTGGCTTACAGAAGTTACAGTGGTTTGGGAATAATGTGGCGGGCTTGTCTTACTGAATAAAACCCACGCGTGTTTCTTCAGTTACCCTCTGTTTTCCAAGTGTGGTGACACTTTTGTGGCCTGTGTCCAGTTGTGGACGTCCTTCGGCTGAAATGATGATGATGATGATAACTAGCTCCTTTCCCATTTTTAGGGTTCCGTACCCGAAGGGTCCAAACGGAGCCCTATTGTTATCACTCACGTGTCCGTCTGTCTATCTGTCCGTCCGTCGTTTGTCACAAAATTTTGTTACGAAGAATTTTTGAAGTTATACTTCTTTTGGCGCTTTAGGGAAAAATGATAAGAGTAAATTTTTACGATGCGCGCGCACATCGTCACAAAAAACCGACACCCTGAAGTTAGCCAGAATCGCCACCCTGAAGTTAGCTATAGTCTGTGGTTCATGAAGAATGATTGTTTTCCTTTTGTAAACTTTGTGACAGTTTGGTTTTATATCTTGTTACGCCAAAGAAGTATAACTTCTTACGTGCGTACATAAGTCCACACACACTTTTTTTTAACTTCCCATTAACCTATGAACTTGAAATTTGATGATAATGTTTATTATTACGTATACTTTACTAACAAATACCAATATTTGGTACGGAACCCTTAATGTGCAAAATCCGATACGTACTTGGCCAGTTTTTTAAGAACTCTGTTTAAACGTTTGTATTACATTTCAGGTCCCTCCGTTTTGCGGTGCTCCTGCCAGTATCGATGTGCTTCATGAGCACAATACTGACCATACTGATACTTTTTCACGTGTACACTTAAACACTGCTCACTAGCATAGTCGTCGTTGCACTAACTTGTATTATAAGGTGTATTGTACACGACTCGGTCTAGATTGGGGGCTGGTGTTCCCGAGAGGCTATTTAAAATATTGTTTTTCAAATTTTGAGTTGTACACATTTTTAGCGAGTGATTTTGCGGTAGTACATGGGTTGAATTTAATTTACTGAGTCTTTACAGATGTGATCGGTATCGATATCTTAATATGATAAAAAAACTGTCAGTCGTAGGACTGCACGCTAGTAGGGAAAACTTCTTAGCCGTACTTCGCGTGAGGGTCACGTGAGTTCAGTGCTTTTTCTCCATTCCAAAAGTACCCAACCTGCCTACGTATTAATCATTGGGTATACGCACAAAAAATTTGCTGTTTAGTACATTTATGTGCGAATAACTCGACAAAATGTACTGAACAGCTGATTTTTTAGCGATTTCGGGGTTGGTCCCATAGTAAAAGTTGTTTGTAATGATGAGTACAATGACCCCTAGAGAGGTTTAGTATAAAGTAAAAATAGGGTTGTATATGTATGTATCTGAGCGTGACGGGCACGAGAGTTCAGTGCTTTTTCGCTATCCCAAAGGTGCCCAACGTGCCTAAAGAAGTTTTCACTTCAAAAAATATTTCTTCTCGTAATTTCGAGTCCATTCCAATTAATTAAATTAAAGCAAAAAAAAGAAAAAAGAATTAATACTTTCAATAATACTCAAACATTTAAGTCTTTTCTAATTAAAATACATACAGATGTCGTTCCAATTATATAAAATACATACCTACACATGACATTTATTAAAAAAACAATAATAGTATAGAAATGTCAAGATGAAATAAAAGCAAAGGAGGACTTACCTTGACTTCTGAATTGAGTGTTCGAATTCAATATATTGTCAAACTCTACTTTAGCATGAGAGTTATCTTATAACATTTAAATACGAGTTAGACAAGATTTTAACTTGAAACTGGTGTTGATTCTGTTGTGCACAAAGTTAACTTAATTTAGGCTATTGCTATCTTTTTCTCTCTAATAGAACAAGAAAGAGACGGATGTAAATTCGAGCTGTCCATTTTAGTTGAACTAATATTTCAATACAAACTAAGTACACGTATAACCATGTCGTCTAAAAACACGGTGAAGCGCAAGTCGTAAACAAGTTTAACATCTCTAACTTAGTTCATAGCTATAGTCTTCCTTTTCTCGCACTGCCTTTTAGTAAAAGATAGCGATTCTCTAATTTTAGTTTAGTTATTGAACAACAGAATCCGCACCATTTTAGTTTAGTTATTGAACAACAGAATCCGCACCACTGTGAATTTTGAGACCGGAGTTAGATCACTAGTAGTGTACTTACTTAAAATTATGTGCTCGGAATATTTTTTGTTTCATCACAATTATATATCGATTACAATCACATCTGCGAAGTTTCACCAGTTAATTTTATTTGACCATGTATATTTTCTTGCGTAAAAGTTACAAAATAATTAAATACGGCTCTTAAGCCAATGGTCAATTAAATAACGCTATCTTTTGATAAAAGTGTGTATTAATAACTTATCTACATAAATGTCTTTCCAATATCCCGGGGACATATGAAATATAGGATGAAGAAAGGATAGATTTCTGTAAGCAGTTCTTGTTTGTGGTCATAAATTAAGGTATATTCATTCAGTCTTTTGATTATAGCTTATGTATGTGTATTTTGCTAATTCTTGTGTATCAGTAGCAAATTGGCTTTTAATTAATTATAAATGGTTTTATAAAAATCTATGTAATCGATATAATTTACTCAAATGTAAAGGAATTATTTTGGTTTTTAAATAGTATGTAATCTTTTGAGTCTTTAATAAGCAAGTAAACATTATTTAGAATATTTTTCCTTCTTTAAAGTAATTTTAATTTAGTACCAATTGAAGCACTTTTTTATACTAATGGTATGAAAACACCAGCCTCAGTGTTTGGTCACTAAGCGCAGAGCGAAATTCGACCTTATTAAATATAGTTTTTAGTCTACTTTCCATTGATATGTAATATTGAGTTGCGCTCGCGGTTAAGGTAATTTGAGCTCAATCTCTTAGCGCTAAGGTCTTTTGCATGAGGATCGTTGTTTTACTGTATTACTGTGTTGTCCTCTGTGTGAAAATAGATGAGTAATAATGAACAGATTTTGAAAATAAAATATAGGTACGGAAAAAATGAATTTAATATACAGTGTGTAACGAAAAAGGGTGGTCATATTTACCCGACTGCGCGACGCAAGGTAGTAGGGTAATGTGTTTATCAGCCTATGTATGTATGTTTGTTCCTTTGTGGCACTATAGACACCAAACGAGTGGGCTGATTTTGATAATTCTTACGTCAATTTATTCGTCTTAACCTTGCGAGTGCTACTAAAGACATGACAGTAATCAAAATACAATATGGCGACAACCAGACGCCATATTGTGAAAAAGAAAAAACTGAAAGTTGACGAACTTAATTAAGTTAAGTGGAGTATCAAAATAAAGGAAGAGGTTATCAAAATAAACGATTCCAAAAATATAACTTACTAAAATGTAGGCAATAAAAAAATAGAATATTTTCATTTGTAAAAAAAAACAACAAAAATAGGTCCAAACAAGTCACTTTTCAAGCAGTCTGATGCAGTTGGTGGCATGAAATCAATAATTGAACTAAAATAACTGCTACCAACTGCATCGAACGACTGCTTGAAAAGTGACTTGTTTGGAACTTTTTAGTTGTTTTTTACAGTCGCGTTTTTTGAAAATATTCCATTTTTTTAGATACTTTTTCTGCCCGTGATAATGAACAACTTTCTTCAAGGAAGTAATATTATATTCACTTTAAAAAAAATGAGACCTTCCATACTAATTTTGATCAGCTGATGATAACTGTACGGAAAATACATTTTTTTTTGGAATTTCCTATGAGGTAGTTCTCCCACCGCGAGGAAGCGACTAACTATCGGCTATTTTGACGCTCAAGAAACGTCCAATAGATATACATTCCGTGTAAACAAAAGAGATGCATATATTAATAGTTGATCGTCAGCGATCAACTATTAATATATGCATCTCTTTTGTTTACACGGAATGTCGACTGTTCACACTGTCGGCGAGGACTCGCTCCACAAGGACAGAGAGCTATCGAATTTTACTCGTTCAGCGACGCTTGCTTGGCGGACAGAACTCACGCCGAGAGACCAACACGAGCGAGTGGTGCGAGTAATCGGCCGTCGCCCTCGAACACTCGCCCCAGCGACAAACCTTCGTAACTACACACTCGCTACTCGCTGCTCGCCAACTAGTTATAGTTTGAAGCTCTACTCGCTACTCGCTCATCGTTTACGGTGGGACTAGTGCCTTACTTCCTCGAAGAAAGTTGCTCATTGCTATGGGTAGAACCATCAATATCTAAAATATGACCACCTATTTTTGTTACTCACTGTATAAGTAGTTAGACTCCGCAGACGTAGACGCAAGTTCATTGTGCGTACAGCTAAGGAGTGGAATTCCTTACCCGGGTCTGTGTTTCCTGATAGCTACAACCTGGGGGTCTTTAAGTCAAGAGTGAATAGGTTACTTCTAGGCAAGCGTGGTCTATCGTCGACCACATCATCGCTTACCATCAGGTGAGATAGGGGTCAAACATGAGACTATCAGTAAAAAAAAACCGTGATGGGTTTCAATATCTAATAACGATAAAAAAAAATTTCATTCTTATTTAAATTAAACATAGCTGATAAATAAATAATAAATATATATATATATATACAGGGTGAAACGGGAAGGTGTGGTCATATTTTAAGAACCGGCTCTGCCCATGGATATGAACAACTTTCTCTAAGAAAAAAATTGAAAAAAAAAAAAAAAATATTGGACTTTCTATACAAAGTTATCATCAGCTGATCAGAATATGGGAGATAAAAAAAATTTTTGAGTATTTCCTCAGGTTTTCTTGAAGAAAGTTGTTCATATCGATGGGTAGATACAGTTCTTAAAATATGACCACACCTTTCCGTTACAGCCTGTATAAATAGTAAATGATTTTATTTTTGCAAATAGTTATTAAACCCAGCTAACTTTAGAGTTCAGATTTGTTTTATCGTTTTTAGGTATTGGCACGTATCATATCTTCGGAGTTGCGCTAGTAAGTTAATGAAACAACAAAAATAGGTCCAAACAAGTCACTTTTCAAGCAGTCTGATGCAGTTGGTGGCATGAAATCAATAATTGAACTAAAATAACTGCTACCAACTGCATCGAACGACTGCTTGAAAAGTGACTTGTTTGGAACTTTTTAGTTGTTTTTTACAGTCGCGTTTTTTGAAAATATTCCATTTTTTTAGATACTTTTTCTGCCCGTGATAATGAACAACTTTCTTCAAGGAAGTAATATTATATTCACTTTAAAAAAAATGAGACCTTCCATACTAATTTTGATCAGCTGATGATAACTGTACGGAAAATACATTTTTTTTTGGAATTTCCTATGAGGTAGTTCTCCCACCGCGAGGAAGCGACTAACTATCGGCTATTTTGACGCTCAAGAAACGTCCAATAGATATACATTCCGTGTAAACAAAAGAGATGCATATATTAATAGTTGATCGTCAGCGATCAACTATTAATATATGCATCTCTTTTGTTTACACGGAATGTCGACTGTTCACACTGTCGGCGAGGACTCGCTCCACAAGGACAGAGAGCTATCGAATTTTACTCGTTCAGCGACGCTTGCTTGGCGGACAGAACTCACGCCGAGAGACCAACACGAGCGAGTGGTGCGAGTAATCGGCCGTCGCCCTCGAACACTCGCCCCAGCGACAAACCTTCGTAACTACACACTCGCTACTCGCTGCTCGCCAACTAGTTATAGTTTGAAGCTCTACTCGCTACTCGCTCATCGTTTACGGTGGGACTAGTGCCTTACTTCCTCGAAGAAAGTTGCTCATTGCTATGGGTAGAACCATCAATATCTAAAATATGACCACCTATTTTTGTTACTCACTGTATAAGTAGTTAGACTCCGCAGACGTAGACGCAAGTTCATTGTGCGTACAGCTAAGGAGTGGAATTCCTTACCCGGGTCTGTGTTTCCTGATAGCTACAACCTGGGGGTCTTTAAGTCAAGAGTGAATAGGTTACTTCTAGGCAAGCGTGGTCTATCGTCGACCACATCATCGCTTACCATCAGGTGAGATAGGGGTCAAACATGAGACTATCAGTAAAAAAAAACCGTGATGGGTTTCAATATCTAATAACGATAAAAAAAAATTTCATTCTTATTTAAATTAAACATAGCTGATAAATAAATAATAAATATATATATATATATACAGGGTGAAACGGGAAGGTGTGGTCATATTTTAAGAACCGGCTCTGCCCATGGATATGAACAACTTTCTCTAAGAAAAAAATTGAAAAAAAAAAAAAAAATATTGGACTTTCTATACAAAGTTATCATCAGCTGATCAGAATATGGGAGATAAAAAAAATTTTTGAGTATTTCCTCAGGTTTTCTTGAAGAAAGTTGTTCATATCGATGGGTAGATACAGTTCTTAAAATATGACCACACCTTTCCGTTACAGCCTGTATAAATAGTAAATGATTTTATTTTTGCAAATAGTTATTAAACCCAGCTAACTTTAGAGTTCAGATTTGTTTTATCGTTTTTAGGTATTGGCACGTATCATATCTTCGGAGTTGCGCTAGTAAGTTAATGAGACCCTGTAAACAATTTTGTGGTTTTTAGTTCCTTAACATTTTGAAGTTCTTTGAGATTTGTGTTTATTACCTCTTTTAAAGAATAAGAGCCTTATTTATAAGAAACTAGCTGACCCGGCGAACTTCGTACCGCCTTAGAATCAATAAAAAAGCCGTTCCATACAAAACTTTTTTTTCATGAATTTTTCCGATGTTTTTAATAAGCGACAATTCCAATAAATAGAATACTCTTTATTATGTACACCATATAAATTACAATAAAAATATGAGGAAAAAAGGCGGCCTTATCGCTAAAAGCGATCTTTTCAAGACAACCTTTGAAATCAAAGATCATTAAAGTTGGTCCAGCCGTTCCTGAGTTATATATGGTGTAACTTACCCGACTTTGTTTTATCACTACGTAGTATAAAACAAAGCCGCTTTCTCTGTCCCTATATCCCTATGTATGCTTAAATCTTTAAAACTACGCAACGGATTTTGATGCGGTTTTTTTTAATAGATAGAGTGATTAAAGAGGAAGGTTTATATGTATAATGTGTACCCGAGCGAAGCTGGGGCGGGTCGCTAGTAATATATAAAGATAACCATGTCTATGTGTGATAGTTTAAACATTGATTAGCAACAAAATTTTCTAACATAGATGTGGATAGTAAAATACTGACTATTCGTCTGAATTAGGTTTTAGCCTCTAACAAGCTGAATAGGGTGTTCTCCTGTGTTTATTTCTGTATAATACTTTATATGAAACAGCAAATAACAAAAAAGAAATCTTTTTCTGAAAACAGCAATATAAGGAGAGTAGGAGCGTGGTGGGGACATCTCGCTGTCTCTTTTGTATGCGCGTAACATAATGGTGGTGACGTCATACTTATGTGTGTGCATCCTTTTTCTGTTACTTGACAGTTTCCGCTTCCACAAGATTTATTAGGTTTCTAACTTGCTTTTAATTTTTTGAGATTTTGGATAAAGTAACTTTTTGATTGCATGATAATTAAATAAAAAGCAATTGAAATTAATTATTGAACTAATTATTCATTTTAAATATATTGTTGCATATTTCTTTTCAAAGTATTAATACTGTGATGTTGTATTATGTATGTTGCATAGAATAAAAGGCTCTTTTATTTTATTTATTTACTAGCTGACCCGACAGACGTTGTCCTGACGCGCGAACTGCCAAACTCGCGAAGATCGTAATTTTTTTTAAATTTTCCAATTTTCTGCGCAACTTTCCTAATTTTTTTTTTTTCATAAGAACCTTCTCCTGACAATAACAAACACAACAAAAACAGTTAGCGATATCGGTCTAGCTGTTTTCAAGTTATAGCGTGAACAGGAAAAATAGGGGTTCATTTTTATATATACAGGGTGTAACGGAAAGGTGTGGTCATATTTTAGGAACCAGTTCTGCCTATGGATATGAACAACTTTCTCTAAGAAAAAAAATTAAAATTCCAAAAAAAAAAATTGGACTTTCCATACAAAGTTATCATCAGCTGATCAATATTTGTATGGGAGGTAAATTTTTTTTTGTGAACTTCCTCAGGTTTTCTTGAAGAAAGTTGTTCATATCGACGGCCAGATGCAGTCCTTAAAATAATATGACCACACCTTGCCGTTACACCCTGTATAGATTTACTAGCACTTTTCTCGCGGCTTCGCTCCCGTGACCTATCCCGCGGAAACTGTTATTTTTCCCGGGATAAAAAGTAGCCTATGTTACTTCCTGATAATTTAGCTTTTTATTGGAGAAAAAATGGTTAAAATCGGTCCAGTATTTTCGGAGCCTATTCTATGCAAACAAACAATCAAATCTTTCCTCTTTATAATATTATTATAATATATAATATTAGTATAGATTTATTTATTTTAACTTTTGAAATAATTTAACAAAAACAATTGAGTCAAAGACCCTATTTGATGGCTGAGACGTGTGTTATCTTGAATCTAGAATCTGCTAATCAGTATTTAAACAAAGCATATGGTTAGGGAGTTTTATAAATAAGGCTGTTAGTATTTCAATACCGCAGTAAGTTTATTGTTAGCTTAGTTTCCCCTCATCTTTCTTATTCCTACACCAAATAGGGATGATTTCAGGGTAAAAAAAAATAGTCCGTAAGATTATCAAAAAATATTGGACATGTGTTTTTTGCTTTACCAAATCAATGAAAATGACAAAGATAAAACGCTTCAAAGTTCAGGAGTGGGGGCTTGTTACGTCACTTTTGAATAAATAGTGAAGTAACAAGCCCAAACAATTTTAACTCAAGTGACGTCATGCGAAATTTCAACGCACTGTATCGTCTTCATTTTTTGTTGACGTGACAAAAAAAGTGTGTGTGTACTTATGTACCCACGTAAGAAGTTATACTTCTTTGGCGTAACAAGATAAAAAACCAAACTGTCACAAAGTTTACAAAAGGAAAACAATCATTCTTCATGAACCACAGACTATAGCTAACTTCAGGGTGTCGGTTCTAGCTAACTTCAACCTGTGAATTTTGTGTGACAGTGATGCGTGCGTATCTTAAAATTTTACTCCATATTTTTTTCATAACGCGCTTAAAGAAGTATAACTTCAAAAAAAAAACACCACTATCATTTCAGCCGATAGATGTCCACTGCTGGACATAGGCCTCCCCCAAGTGTCGCCACAATGTCCGGTTCTGTGCGTCTCGCAAAAGAAAACATACGTGTACGATATTTTTTGGTAATCTAACTGACGGATTAATTCGATTTTTTTAGTCATCAACCCAGTTACCAACCCCAGCACTGTAATTTTGCCTTTAAGAGTATTAACCTTAACACAAGGGCGTTAAGTTTAAAATAGTAATTAAAAAGAGCGCAGATTGAAGGTAGTGTAGCTTGGTGCTTCTAGCAGTTCATGTTAGGGTCTTTAGGAACGAATTTTATGAAAAGATTAATGGTATAATACCATTTCATGTCGGGGTTGCCAGTGAAGAATATTTTTCTACGTTGAAGGTTGCCGGATTAAAAAAAACCTGTGTACGTTTTTTAATGTGTGTGTATTTTTAACTAAATCTGCTATGTGGCTTCGTCAGTGTTTTAATTAAGATATTTGAGAGAGACTAATCATATAGCGTTATTTTGATTTTGAACTTCATGTAGATTTAACAAAAAAATAAATACGATGGTGAAATAGGCATGACAAATTTTTAGCTCTCTTTAAGAGGCCTCTTACAGTCCACTAGCGCCGCCAATCGAAAAAATGTCATAACTCGTAAATAGAATCAAAAATACAAAATATGTTCTATTATTAGTGTGGAAAAGGCAATAACGTAATTGTATAACACCTTATCAACACTTGAAATATAGCTGTTTAGCTAAATCGTGAATTCAAAACATAAACGGCCGTTTTTGTTACAAATGCACGATTTAGCTAAACAGCTATATTTCAAGTGTTGACAATGTGTTATAAAATTACGTTATTGCCTTTTCTACACTAATAATAGACCACATTTTGTATTTTTGATTCTATTTACGAGTTATGACATTTTTTCGATTGGCGGCGCTAGTGGACTGTAAGAGGCCCCTTAAATTAAGCAATCTGCCGAGCCTTTTTCCAAAATTGATTCTGTATTTCGTGACAGGTATAACCTTAAGTCAGGAGTGAATAATATGTTACTTCTATGCAAGCGTGCTCCACAGTCGACCACGTCATGGCTTACCATCAGGTGAGATGGTGGTCAAGCTCGAGCCTAACAATGGTTAAAAAAAAATAGTGCCAGTCTAACCGGGTGTAGCTCAATATCAGTATTTAAATGGAGTGACTACCTGTTTGACCTCCATCACCCAGTAACTGGGTAACACAATAACTTGGTAAGACTGGTGTCAGATTTTTTGGCTTCTGACTTTCGCTTTTTTGGAGGGTTGCAAATCATGAAATGACTTCTCCCGCTCTGGGTGGAGCGGTAGGTAGGGGGTGTCAGACCCCCCCCCTAG
Organism: Polia nebulosa; assembly: GCA_951329385.1. Lineage (NCBI taxonomy): Eukaryota > Metazoa > Arthropoda > Insecta > Lepidoptera > Noctuidae > Polia > Polia nebulosa. The sequence goes on along the minus strand of OX589610.1, from coordinate 5,066,649 downwards.
CCAAATAACTTTTACAATAGCGCTAACATTAACGCTTCGTGCAAAATGTATGGCAACGACTTTACCTGCGGAGAGAACTGTAACGTGACTCACGCCCTGTAATGTCGTTGCCATACATTTTGCACGAAGCGTTAACGTTAACAGAAAAGTATTTTGTCTAACCCCTCAGGACCGCAGTAACTCTTTCTAACAATCCCGCAAGTTTCCTTGACTCATGTGTCGAAATTAAATAATAATCTGGCAATCTTTTTAACCAAGCAGCATTTTATGATGTTAAACAAAATTATGAATTAAAATTATTTACTCATCAGAATATTTTTGTACACTGTATTAGAAACATACATATTCCTCCCTTAGTATGTAAGTTATTTAGTAGTAAGGTGCCGAATTCAATTGCTTATAATTTTTATAGTATTTTTAGTTGTAAGTATGACGAATGGGATTTGATTTTGTGGTAGAATCTTTTCATGAAAATGGTACGATGTTCTTGTAGCTTTTGAACATCTAACCATGTTAAGCCCCTGGTTTTTACAAGAAAATTCAATGTGTGAAATAGGCGGTAATAACCTAGGGCAAAGTAAAAAATTAATGCCTAAAGTAATTCAAAGCGCGCTGTTGGACGCGTCATGGTGCCGACAGAGGGCTCTTTCCGGTTTTGCCACACAAATAAACGCGGTGATCGCTTTTATTTCTTTATTTTCTAAAAAGACAACGCCATAGATTGATTTGACTTGTGTCGCTTAAAAATGTCAACATTATGGGATCTACAGTAAGCTTTGAAATAGTTCTATCCTAAAATCAAATCCAACGATAGCAAGTGGATAGTTTGGCGTCAGTATTGTATTGCTTGATGGAGCTCGGTAGGTGTAGTCTGTGATAGGAATATAACCAGAACTGTGATCAGTACGGTCAAACCACGCGTAACATACCAAACATGTCGTGTATGGTCAGCAAAAAAGTCCATCGATTTGGTTTGACGATCATTTTCAATTTAGTTTGACGATAATTTTCAATTTAGTTTGACAATGATTTTGTTTCTAGTAAATGTCTTTTTGGGTTTATAATTTATTAAAAAGATAGCCGAGTACGTATATTATTGTTGAAAGAATCAAACTGGATCAAATTAAATTAACTAATTACGATGAAACAAAGACAAGCAAGTTGTGGTTATACCATTTATGTCTGAGAAATTTTGCATTTTATGAATTTTTAATACGAGATAATTTAAATCCATCGCCAACTTAATATCGACTTTAGGACGAATTTTAAGTAGATTTTTAAGTAAAAAGGCCCTTAAAATATGGGTTGTAATGGAGTTTGAACTTTTTCATGTATGATGTGGAGTCGATTGTTTCAAAATTTAATTATTATCTCGAATTCTGAACTCAAATATAATTTAATATGACCCAGTATAATGTAAATTATATCAGAGATCTTGTTGTTTAGTTTTAAATTTGTTTTAGGTTGTTTTGCTGACCTTAGTATTGTAAATGAAGTGTGTTGAGAGATTTATCGATTGTTGAGTGTAGTGGGTACGTAATTTTGTTTGCGAGTGTGATAAGTGATAATGTGTAAGGAAAAGGGGCAAGCCCTAACTGAAGTCCAGGCGCTATATGTCAAAAACAGTTAGTTTGGGCCAATTGCTAAATGGCTTTCAAGAATTAAGATTGCCTTCATTTCAAATTTATCATTGAAAAATTATTCGCTAAGGCTAATAAGGTTTTGAATTTCCAAATAAATGTTCACTAGAGAATTGATGTACTCGTAAGTACTTAAACATTCAGTGGTTTTCTTCGCGAAAAAAGATATACTATTAATTCTCTAGTGTTAATGATAACGCTGAAATCAACTAAGAATTCAACATAAATAACTAAGCGTGTGGTTTTACTAGCATAACTGTTAGTCGATAGCGAATTACATGCAAGAACCATTTTAAATAACAGCAGAGATTTTGTTACGATGAATAATAAACCTTTATTACAAGTGCCATAAAGTGCAAACGAGAACGCGCGGGTATCATTTGGATATCCACAGCGATGTTGCTCACAAAGGCGCACTTTATATCTCAGATAATAAAGCTTTTTATTCAAGGCCTCACTGTTGCGAAGCCAAGAATTTGTAAACTTTGCTACTATCGCCACTTCCTAAAAATCCACGCACAACGATCTTAGACCCCTATTTCTTTAAGCCTGACTAGCTCTAAGCTTATATTAGTTGTGCGAACAATTTTAAACCTTATGTGAGTGTTGTAAGATCGAAATTGGATTACGGCTTTGATTGTAGACGCGATGAAACGATTTATTTAACACATCTATCGTAGATTTAACGTTTTTGTAATAATAAGTGATGTTCAATGTTGGATTTGTTTTAGGGGGATGAAAAAATGGAGAAAACATGGCATTTTCTTTTGTTTTTTCTCTCTTAGAGATAAGTTAGGAGCATTGGTTACACTCACAATAAGAGAATATAAGTGATGTCTAAACCTTGGCATGCATGTATGGATGGTATTCCACTTGTTCAATGTACATTTGATCAAATAAATTGGACGACTTCATCAAATGACATTTAAATCAAAATGGCTGCAACTAAGATTTTGTCTTTCTATTAATATACGGTGATACTTTCATAACAATGTCATTGAATGTCATTCAAGTCAGTCGAGTCATCTAAACGTAAAAATGCTTATATGAATGTTTGTCCTCGACTTGTAATTATTTAATTATCTTGAATATTTTTTTCTCTTAGCGTTTCGATCCATGGCCTCACCCAAGGCTTTTTTTATTTCTTTTTTTATAATAATTTAATGATAGTAGCAACACTTAAAGTCGCTCCACGTTCCTCCATTTTCTCAGACTACATAAAATCTTGGACAAAGATATTGGACAAGTGGTATGGGAATCCATCCAAGAAATTTGATCAAATATTGGACAAAATATTTGATAAGTGGAATACCACTATAAGACCATAAGGCGTCCGTTACACGCTCATGCAAGCGTCAGTCAATTCCAAAAGTTATGACTGATGGTTGAATAAAACAAAAATCAAAGTACTTATGGAGATTTCTTCATTCAACCATCAGTCAGCGTACTAGACGATCAGTTATTCGTCAGTTCACAACCTTGACTGTGGTAAAACTGACAGCAAAACTGACAGAAGATGAGGCGTTCATTACACGGTTTGTAATGAACGCCTCATCTCGAGTTATGCTACCTCTATATTAAAATGTAAGTACTTAAAACAAATCCAATAACAAACTACTTGTAGTTATAATCTCCTAAGAATTTAAAGTACAAAATGTCATCATCACTTTCCACTATACAGGTTATCCCTATCTTTAATGAACACTATTTAATAGACATAAAGATATAATTTCGACAAGCACGCCGTAAATCCATATGTTATGTTAATGCTACGTATTTCTTTTTGTTGCGTGTATCCTTGCTTGCAAAAAAAAAATTAGGAAGACCTCAAAATTCAGGTAGTTAGGTACCTACTTACATTTTGTATCCATTGCCAGTGGCTGTGGCAAATTCAAACTACAAAGTTAAACCTGACGTCACACAAATCCTACATCATGCAAAGAAAGTTATCTCTATTAACATCCCGTCATCAACCATCAGGCAGTTGCTTACCAGACATAACTCCCCAATGGCTGGAGTATCTTTTGGTGAATGAGGAACTTTACACTCTGTTTCTATCTTATTGGCTTAAGCCAATCAGTATTACAGTAGTCTCACTAATCCGGCACTTCAGTACTCCGGTACGCCTACCCCACCGCTGGTCCCTTATTAAGGCACAGTTATACGACTTCTAATGATTTTAAATTGAACATTGCGTCTAAACAACTAGTGTTATTTCTTTGAAAAAAATATGTTACTCAAGACAATTTTCTTCGTAATTTGCTATGTGAATATTTGAAATTATATTTTATAACACAGTGTAATTAATTTGTAAAGTTATGTCTATTGCGGATTAAAAATTGAAAATCACGCAAAAACTATTAAGCGTATTTTTATGAAACCTTCACCATTTTTAAGATAATTTAATTATTAATCTTTTAGTGTACGTGTTTTAGTATATTACACCTGTTATTTTAATAATTTTATTAGTTTTAGTTTAAATAATAATGCGTATAATTTGGGACAGCGCTCCTTGATGGGCGAGCCCTATTACCGGGTGGACGTACGACGTGTTGCGTGAGCTCAGCACAGAACACGTAAGCTAACCACTCAAGGCCGTTGGCATATAACTGCGCCTTAAATTAGGATATTCTAAAATGCTTTCTTTTAAATTACTTGATTTTTTCTATACAATCCAGTAATTTGAACATTCCATTATTCCGGAACCCCCTAGTTTATAATACTGTCAGATTAGTGAGACTGTAACTTCGACGCCGTAAAAGTGAGCGAAGAATCTCTACCATTGTCATACGAATAGTAGTTTTTTTCTTATGGTCTTTATTTTTTGCAAGCAAGGTTTCTTAATAATTTAATGAGTATTTACTATGATCTCATACATTACTGGGCACTCATTCAAAAGCAGGGTTAATTAATATATGAAATTAAATACTGCTTCAATTACTAGTTACTATTTAGGATACGATTTCAGTAGACCTTACTGCACATTGAGATAGTAAATGTGATTGATTAGTTACAAGTAGCGGCACGACACTTCGCTGACCGTTATTGCACAGAAGTAAAAATTAAGGTACCTGAGGGGGCTAGCGGGATGAAGGGCGAGCGTGCGTAGCGCCGATTGGCTCTCCAGTCGCATTCTGTTCCCCGCGCGCCACCCGCGCCACCCACCCATGCGCAGCAATTATCGTTCAGCGCTAGACTTACGTGCCGCTACTTGTACTATTTCCCTAGTTCCTGGAACGAAAATTATCGTAGTCGTGAGCCAACCGACTCACTTGACTTTGAGTATAATTTGTGACGCGTCGATAAATTCCTTCCAGAAACGGAAAGGAGCTGCTGCTTGAGTGTGTAACAACAACTACAAAACCATATTTTAGGAAATAATATACATTTTGTAGGCTATAACAAATCAAAATTAAATTAAAACAATCAAAAGTTTTTCATCGCTTTTATTAAATAATATGAGTAGACAGAATGTCATTTTTATTTCTACTGAGATAAATGCTGAACTTTGTCGGTCTTTCAATGTGTCTCAAGTTTACCTACTGAAATCTGCTCCTCAAAGCTAATCTAGACTCCTAGCTTAGATATTCTAGTGATCCTAGTGCGTAATTAAAGTAATTGTGTTTTGCCAATCTTCACTGTCAGTAATAATGACAATCTGCCATTTTTTACGTACCCATAGATTTTAATAAGTGTATTAAATGTATGTGTAACTAAATACTGTTGTTTTATTCAACTTTTTTTCCTTATCAATAAAATTCGGTCCTCTACAATGAGACTCCACTCAAAAAATGCAATTTGTGGAAAATGTGCAAGTCTTCAAGATGAGTGTTGATAGCAGAATTACTGGTAACATAACACGACATAATCCTTATTATCACAAGCCTAGGGCGATGTGAAAACGTCACGTATTTGCAACAATTAAGCAACCGAAGAAGCTTATGCGGTGTCGAGACAGTGAAATGTGTTTTTTTTTTTTTTATAAATTCCCCATCACAAACATGTAAAGTCACATTCACAAGATGCCTAGGGGTAGCGGATAAATTCTGAAAATGAGTTACCGCACCACTGGGCACTCAGGCAGGGAAGGAACAGGGGTGGGTTTTAGTCACTAAGAGTGACACGCCCTCTCGCTCCACCCAGAGCGGGAGAAGTCATTGAATTATTTCCCAACCCCCCCCAAAAAAAAAAACATTTAGAATCGAACCCGCGACACGCAGCGCAGCAGTCAAACGCTCAACCACTGAACCAACCGTGTCGTCAAAAATTTCAGAAAAACAAAACTTGGATGCTTCATTGTTGAGGTCACACTTACATCCTCTGCCAGGTGTATGTTGAGTAACCGGTAACCCTGTATAAAACCTCATCTGTCACGTAGGTCATATATGACCACAAACAATAGATTTTCTTTTGTGTCTGTTGTCTGACAGATCAGCCATTAATAGAAATTGTTCTATGGATAATATTATATCTGTTGCATAGTCAGAATCAAAGGCCCCTCTTGGCAAAATTTATATTACCTAGATGAAATTTTGGGAGTCATCCTGAGAATCAAATTGACATAACTCGAAATTCCTGTAAATTCTGATATTGCTACAAACTGACCATGGTCTGAAACACTGATGAAAAAGAGTTCGAGTTACGAGTACCAAAGAGTCACAGAAGAGATACATTTAAATTAATAATAATAAAGAGATACATTTAAATTTTGTCACACTGTCGCGGCGCGCCTATCTGAAGCACGGCATTATCGAGTTTTCTGGGATGTGTAAATAAAACGAAAAATAAGTAATTATATGTCTATTTAAAAAAAAATCTTGGCTTGCAAGAACTTGTCTATAGGGTACTTTACATCAGGGCAACACTGCGGCAATGCCGCATGCAACATATTGTGAGGTGCATTTCTTGCATATTCAATTGAATATGCAAGAAATACACCTCTAAGATCAAGCTAGCAATGACAAATAATAATAATAATACACATAGTTATATTGTGCCTATGTGTTGTAAATTATGATTGGGAGTGTATTTGGCCTTGTGGCCGCAATGCCGCAGTGTTGCCCCGGTGAAAAGTAGCTTTTACAATATTATTTCTTGTACACCAATATTTTGTACTTAACCTATACTTACAAGTAAATAAACCTGATTGATAAAATTGATTCAAATAAATTGTATCAATCAGATTTTCAAGTAGCCTAACATTGACAATAAAGACAAAACATCAATCACAAAGTATTATTACAATGATGTGAATTATGATTTGACAAGATAGTACTTGATAAGCCAACTTATAGGGATATTTTGTAGTTATTGTTGACTATACATAATTGATTTTGGCAAACCAATCCAAAATAGGAGTGTTTTAGACTTATGCAAACACACAGCTATTATTAATTCACTTAATATAACTTAATAAAATTATCACTGAGGTAGGCAATATGTAGGAAAGAAAAAGTACAGATAATTCTTGCAAAAGAGGTTAAAACTAACCCAACTTTACACCTACGCTATTGCTATTACCATATCATGGAAAATATGGACATTTCTATTAAAAACCAAGTATCAAGTAAGCACTAAGTTTCATAACTACAAAACATCCATATACATATATTCCTAACCTAAACTGGATGTCCAAGCAGCTTAATTTCTCCCCTAATCTCATCATATAAATCCTTATAATCGTCATGTTCTTTGACCAGTACCATGACGCAACCTCTCATGGTGCCCATGGCTGCTCCAATGTCTTTACGGCTTGGTGTGTAGCAGTACGGTATGTCCTTCTCTTCGCACACTGCGGGTAAGTGGCACATGATCTCTATCGGTGAAATGTCTCCAGCGAAGAAGACTAGCCTGGAAATTATGAACGAATGTATTAGATTAACTATATGGTTTTTGAAGCACAGAATATTAATTTAGTATTTTTAGACTAATATAATAAAGGTAAAATTTGATTGTAAGTTTGTATGCATGGGGTAATCTCCAAAACTAATAAGTTACATTATTTGTGGGTGCTATAAATTATATTTATTATGGACTGCATTATCGAAATCCACGCGAAGACGCGGGCGGAGTGTGATTAAGAAGTCTATTTGAGAAGCATTCTATCGTTCAGTATATCACACAACAGACTTCAAATAGAGTTGTGAAACAACAATGTTGACTATTTTATTGATCGAAATATTGTAATGTATACTCAGTTATATTATAAATTCGTCTCAATTAGGTCAGTACTATCTTGCTTTGTTTAAGCCTAGACAGGCGTTACCAATACTACGCGTATTTACATAACCTCAAAATTAAAAAAATAACATGTTTATTTACCCTTTTTCACCAAGCCGCAACTGTTTCTGCACGATCTTTAGCCCGTTTCTAATGAAGTTTTTGTGTGAAGAAGACTTCTTGATGAGTTTGTAAATCTTTTTGCTTAGCTTCTTCGGCGCCATAGGCTTTGCAATCACACTGCAATGTTCAACTTTGTGTTCGTAACTTGATGGCTCGGCTTTAATGCTGACATTTCCCTGCTCCTCTGGATCGACGGGCTCTTGTTTTATTTTGCCCATTTTGGTAAATTTAAAAGTATTTTGTGGTAATTTATTTACCCTATACACGTGCGCGCGCCGCTACAAGCAACCAAATTACCAAACGTGCACAGATAACTATATTAGCAAACGTGAATCCTGATTATCTGACAACTGACTCGTCGTTCAGAAATGACTCAGAGAACGACATTACAATGACAGAATTTGAATGTATTGAAAAGAAATAAAATATGTAAGCAAACGTTTTACAATCATTCAAATCAAAATCAAATAAATATAATTATTAATTACGAAATCTATTTCTTTTTTGACAGAATGATTATCTCTGAACACAGTTCTGAACGATTATTTTGTTTCATTTCACGCAGAGTGATTATTTTTTCATCGAAAAGTTCAACACGATTAATTTTTGCAAATTAAATAAGAGAATTTATCTAAAGATAGAGACAGTACAATTTTTTATCTACGGTATATAATGTGACATACATTTATTGGTCCATTATGTAGAATAGTAGTAAGAGGAAGTCTGAAAGTGGCACCGCTGACTGAAAAATTGTGTGGAAATCGGTTGTCGTGGTATGGGCATGTGATGCGGAGGAATGAAGAAAATGTCGTGAGGAAAGTCTTGTGTATGGATGTGGATGGCTATAAGAGTAGGGGAAGGCCAAAGAAACGATGGTTGGACTGTGTGAAAGAGGATATGGGTAAAAAGGGGGTGACTACAGAGATGACGACTAATAGAGAAGTATGGAAGAAAAAGACATGTTGCGCCGACCCCAAATAAATTGGGATAAGGCTCAATTACACCTTCCGATTTCAAGGGACCCAATTCAGGAACTAACTAACTAGGAAGCAGGAAGCGAGCAATTACACTATCCTAAATTGAACTCCTAAGTCGGCAGTGTTGCCAACTCTTACAAATTCGAGTCCCTAAACAGAATATCAAAAGTCGCTCTAAAGTCTCTTAAAAACTGATTCTACCAGGAGCAGACTTAAAAATAAAAAGAGCTGACTCAGATTTTTTTTCTGGGAAAAGGACTTTGTGAAATTTAATTTAATTTTAAACACAAACCAAAATACTACTACCCCATTTGTAGCGACAAAGTCTCTAAATTGGCAACACTTAGCTCTAAATCGGGGTGATGCGATTACACTATCCTAAATCGTACACAATTTAGGAAGTCAAATCGGGACGTCCCAATCTCACTAATGGCTCAATTACACCTTCCGATTTCAAGGGACCCAATTTAGGAAACAGGAAGGTGTAATAGCAGTTAGAGCAGTTAGTGTACGATTTAGTGAGATTGGGAACGTCCCGATTTGACTTCCTAAATTGTGTACGATTTAGGATAGTGTAATCGCATCACCCCGATTTAGAGCTAAGTGTTGCCAATTTAGAGACTTTGTCGCTACAAATGGGGTAGTAGTATTTTGGTTTGTGTTTAAAATTAAATTAAATTTCACAAAGTCCCTTTCCCAGAAAAAAAATCTGATTCCGCTCTTTTTATTTTTAAGTCTGCTCCTGGTAGAATCAGTTTTTAAGAGACTTTAGAGCGACTTTTGATATTCTGTTTAGGGACTCGAATTTGTAAGAGTTGGCAACACTGCCGACTTAGGAGTTCAATTTAGGATAGTGTAATTGCTCGCTTCCTGCTTCCTAGTTAGTTAGTTCCTAAATTGGGTCCCTTGAAATCGGAAGGTGTAATTGAGCCTTATATCGTACACTAACTGCTCTAACTGCTATTACACCTTCCTGTTTCCTAAATTGGGTCCCTTGAAATCGGAAGGTGTAATTGAGCCAATAAGGGCAGGAGAATGATGATAATGATATGTAGAATAGTAGTACGGAACGTATTTCTTGTTACCATGGAAACGGCTACATGTCAACAAATTTCTTACGATTCACGCAAGTCGCAAAGATATTATTTAATAACGATGAAATATATTGTTTTATACTAAAAATAACTCAAGTTTTATCCAAAGAGCCTTCCAAAGATTTTCTCCATGATGGTATTTTGAGCATAGTAACCCAATTCTTGTAATAAAAAATGTTTATCGTTGTGCTGATTCGTGTTATAACTTCTAGGGCCTACTGAATATTTTGAAAAAGTTGCGGGCCAATCCTGATAAGGAGTTACGTCTATTGCTTCTTGGGCTAGACAATGCTGGTAAAACTACGCTCCTGAAGCAGCTGGCATCCGAAGATGTGAACCATGTCACTCCTACTGCAGGTTTCAATATAAAATCGGTGTTATCCAATGGTTTTAAGCTGAACGTTTGGGATATTGGAGGACAGAGAAAGATAAGACCGTACTGGCGGAATTATTTCGAAAACACCGATATTTTGGTTAGTACTATAATTGTTCTTTTGGTTTTTGCTAGAAAAAGAAACAAACGTTTTTTAATAGGCCTTCAAAACCTTGGTTGTGTCATGTGGGTCTAAGGCCCGCATTTAATTTCCATTTATCAGCCTTTCGTACTTAATCCTTAATTAAAGATTCCAAGTTATCCCACATTACTGCAAAATGAATAAAATATCTAAATAACTCTTGATTATCATCATATTAAAATACCTAAATGGTTTAAAATGTCGAACATACATTTCTAGATCTACGTCGTTGACTGCTCAGATCATCAAAGACTGGAGGAGACAGGCCAGGAGTTAGCCGAGTTACTGGAAGACGAGAAGTTGCGAGGAGTGGCTTTATTGGTGTATGCCAACAAACAGGATTTGGCTACAGGTAAAAATAAATATTTGTTTTAGCCCACTCCTGGGGCAAAGGCCTCCTTCAAATCCTTGCAGGTATTCTTTTCATGAGCCCTGTCAAACCAGCCCTTGCAGTAGTTGTATAAGGTTGTCTCACCAACATAATTTTAATGATCAAATTTTAATTTAATTGGTAATTTAGTCACATCCCACTCAACAAATGCTACTTAAGCTAGGCTTTCCAATTCACAGAAATCTTCTGAACAATGAGTTTGCCCCACAAAGGCTGTGAAGCCCAGTAGAGCTAGGCTGGCTATGCTAGCCAGGCACAATCGACAATAATGTAGCAGAAGTAGACATAATATTCTACTTCCACTTTTTTTCGTTAGTGTTCTATGGCCAATCTATTTCATCATCATCAGCATTTTAATGTCCTCACTGCTGGGGCACAGGCCTCATTTGTGTGGGCCGTAATCCACCACGCGGGCCCAATTCGGGTTGATGGATGTCACATGTCTTCGAATTTTTGGTTCTAGGACATGCCGGTTTCCTCACGATGTTTTCCTTCACTGTTTTGAGAGCAGTGGTGATGAAATAATTTACACAAAGTAAAGCGCCTGCCTTGGGTTTGAATTCACGACCTTCGACTAACTTGTAAGTCGCAGCAGTTACCACTGGGCTACCACTGCTCTCCAATCTACTTATAGATAACTAAATAATTATTATTAATCTAAAACAAATCTTTTTTAAAACTAAGTTTAGAATGATGTTACTTAGCTAACCGTGCATTGTCATACAATCCAAACGAATATGTAAAATTACAGCTCAATCTCTCAAAAAAAAGGTAGTGCTTTTTTGAAATTTATTTGCAAGATTTGACTAATACGTAAACTACAACAAGCCAAGTTAAATCAATCTGCCTAGCCTTTTCCCAACTATCTTGGGGTCGGCTTCCAGTCATACGGATGCAGCTGAATACCAGTATTTTACATGGAGCGACTGCCTAGTTAAATAAAAACTCTTAATAATTGTTTTCAGCCTTACCGGCCAGTGAGATAGCCCAGCATCTGGGCCTGCACCTCATCAGAGATCGCACTTGGCAGATACAGGCGTGCGTTGCAACTGACGGCACAGGAGTCAAGGTTCGATCATTTTCAATTTTAATCCTACTTCCAACATAATATTAGGTATAAATGCGAAAGTTTGGATAGATGTTTGTTACTCAATTACGCCAGAACGGCTGAATGTATCTGGATGAAATTTGGCACAGATATACAGGGTGTAAGGGGAACGCTTGCGAAGCCAGAATATAAATTATATACAACCTAAATGCTAACGGATACCAATAATCTTTCGCTTTATTACGGTGTCGCGTGGACGTGGGGTCGTTGGCCGCGCGGCTGTCGGCGAGCGCGCACGCACTTTTAACTCGAGGAATACGCGAGCGTCAGCTGATATTTTACGAATATTACATAACTCACAGTATAGTGTACGCAAAATGCAAAAAAATAAGTTTATTTTTTGATGGTATCGTATCGAGAATCACTGGCCTTATCACCTGTCTCCGTTTTCGGAAGCGTTTTCCTTACATCCTGTCTATTATAGTCTGGAATAGCACATAGGCTATAATTTATAGTGGGGAAGTGCTAATTCCAAGCGGGTGAAGCCGCTGGCAGAGGCAAGTAAAAAAAAATTGGTAGAGTGCGCGCACGATAAGTCTGAGCGCGGCTGGTGGCGCTGCTTCAAATTGACAGCCAAAATAAATTTATTATCCTCCATTTAATTTAAAATTATATTACGTAACTGAAATTGTAATTGAAAGAAGTAACTAGTTAAAGGTATCGCCTTTCGCCTTGTCGTCAAACAGGCGTCAACCTAATGTAAGCAGGCTTACTGCTTACGTAACCAAAGCGGATCATTAGCTCCGGTACGTCGACTCGGCGACGCCGCGCTTACGGCTCGCAGACCACTGGTTGACCTGGCTGGCACACAGTTTGAGTCTGTTCTGTTTGTTTGTTTGTTTGTTTGAAATCTAACCAACAAATTCAATAAAACACGCGCGCAATACGACTGATAGTTATCTTGTGAATGACATGACAGCACGTTCGGCAACAGTCGTGTGCTACAAGCGCTGGGACTGGGACGGTGAGCCGTAAGCGCTTTAACTGCAAGTTGACCACGCACCGCACCGCGGTTCGTGAGCTTGTCTCGAGCTTGAGGCGAGTAGATTACGTTACGATTCCGATTAGTGTGCGTTGCAGTGGGGAGTTTCATACAAAGAATACTGCACGGCTCGAGTTGATACGGTGACGATCCCTTTCCGAGTTGATATGTGTGCTTGACCTATGACCTTTACTCTTCGTATGCGAGTCCAACTCGCACTTGGGCGGTTTTTTATCTGTAGGTAGGTATCTGCGGCTTACGAGAGCATCAGGTTAAGCTACGCTTGCCGGGGTTGGTACATAGATGGGTGACCATCTTTACATACCGAGACTCCTCCGTGCCTCGAAAAGCACGTTAAGCCGTTGGTCCCGGCTGTCAATCGTAGATCTTTGACAGTCGTTACGGGTCGTCAGAAGCCCGAAAGTCTGACAACCAGTCTTACCAAGGGGTATCGTATTACCCAGTGGGTTGTGGAGCTCAGATAGGCAGTCGCTCCATGTAAAATACTGGTAGGTATTCAGCTGCATCCGGTTAGACTGGAAGTTGACCCCAAGATAGTTGGGGAAAGGGGCGAGCAGATTGACGGCTTACGAAGCTATGGGAAAAAGTTAGTTTATATTCAAGTCGTGTGCCTAAATTTTTATTAATTAAATTAGGTAAACCAATTGAACTATTGGCCTGTTGATTATGGGCTGTGGCGGTGTTTCTATTAACTGGTCTTTGTACTTTGCTAATTTAATCTATAGATATTTCATATTTTGTTTTTACAGGAGGGCATGGAATGGGTCTGCAAAAACATCCCAACTAAGAAATAAATAGATTATAATACTTATTAATTACGCTTAACATTATTAAGTGTTTTATCAATCTTTAAATAATAAAAATAATGTTGAAATATTATCATTATCAATCAAGAAAAAATATAGATATTATTTGAATTTGAAGTTATTCTAGTCTGAAGAAAACCGTCCAAAGTTTTAAAATATTTTATTTATAATTTATTTAGTTGATAACTCTATGGTAGATATCTATTTTTTTAGGCAATGACAACGTTGAAAGGTACAGGCAGCACAAAAAGTAATTCCATTTAATATAGAAGCTGTAACGGAATCTCGTGGTCACATTTAAATACTTTTTTATTTATTAATCACCAATACAATAGTCAAACACCCAACCAATAAATTGAAAATCAACTTACGGCTGATACTTAAAAATCTAAACTTTAAAAATTTCTACCCATAGAAATTAACAACTGTCTTAATAGTTAATACCGAAAAAAATATATGATTTCCAAACTAATTTTAATCAGCTGATGTTAATTTTGTATGATAAGACGAATTTTTGATGTGTAACATCTTTTCTCTCGCTTTCCTGCAAACTGTGGGAGAGATTTCGTGAAATGGGACAGGAGTGTGTAACAGGAAGCCGGGGAAGCGCGCTATTTGATTTGACCAATGAGCACGCGCGTTGGTAGAGCTGGCCGTCAGATGGTAGTGCGCGCATGATAAGTCTGCGCGCGGTCGACATCGGAACTAAACGTTTTAATTCTATTAATGTTGCTTATTACCAAGGTGAGATGTCAAATGTTACACATCATTATGCGAATATTGAAGACCTGTTGCTGAGGTGGTGCTAACTGGAGGCGTTTAAACGCCAGAGATCGTCTTCAGCCGATTATTCCTTTTGGCCACCATCTTGGTTGCCACCACTGGTGGCAAGTGACACCAGTAAGGCTCGCTCGTTTTTTTTTTGGGAATTTACTATGGCGTCCTTAAAGAAAGTTGATCATTTCCATGGGAAGAAGCGGTATTTAAAATATGACCAGGAATTTTCGTTACACCCTGTATTGCCTATTTAGAAAGTAGTACAGTTGCGTCACGTAAGTTTGCCGTTCTGAATCCAGCTTTCCGATGTGGATGACGTGGTGAGCTTCTTTTTAGGGTTCCGTACCCGTAGGGTAACCAACAGGACCTTATTACTAAGCCTCTGCTGTCAGTCCGTCCGTCTGTCTGTCAGCGGGCTGTATAAAAAAACAAAGAAAAACTTTTTATTCACGTGAAAGCGACGCACATACATTTTGATACATAAACAATTAAACAAAATATATCCTAGACTGATATATGCGCCACTACCACGCCAAATGGCTAACGCTCAGCTTTTTGCAGCGGCCCATGCACTCAGGCACGAATCCACGGCCGGAATCCGTAATAGGTAGACAATTGAAATTTTCACAGAAAGTGTATTTCTGTTATCGCTATAACAACAAATAATTAAAGTAAATTAAAGGGGGTTCCACGTGTTTTTTTTTACTTTTTTTGCTCGATGTTAATAATGACAACTAGTAGACACGTATAATCGTGTACTATGGTACGGAACTCTTCATGCGCGAGTCCAACTCGCACTTGGTCGGTTTTTATTTAGTATGAGATTTACTACTGCAAAGTCAAAATATGCATGTGACCTACCGGAAAACTGTCATGACGTGAACTGAACCTGTAGTTTATTTTGTACGAAAGAAACTTAATATACGTATACGGTTTTTGGACCAATGTGATTTTGCATTTCAACTTCAGATTACATTATTAATATTATATAGTATACTGTTCCACTGCTGGACAAAGGGCTCCCTCGACTCCTTCCACCGTTCTCGGTTCTGTGGTACCTCTTTCCAATTCTGAAGGAAGACATCAAGTCAACTCGCCATTTCCTTCGTGAGCTGCCGCGGCCCCGTCATGCGGTTTCAAGGCACCAATATTTTGTTCTCCGGGCCCACCGCTCGTTCGGTATGCGGCAGACATGTCCAGCCAAGTTCCATTTAAGTTGAGCAGCTACGTCAATCATCTGGGTTTTTGGAGCGCAGTACATTGTTTCGAACGCAATCCGTTAATTAAGGACTCAGTATACTGCGCTCCATACGTGTTGGAGCATATATATGTATATCAGCCCCAAACGTGCTGTTGGTAAACCTTGAGTTGGGCTTTTAGATCTTAGTCAAATAACCCGGTCGTTCCCGCTGGTTAATACCCCGTGGTTAACACTATTAACTACTGGGAATGTTGCGTTCTACTGGTTAACACTATTAATTAACTACTGGGAAGGTTAACAGTGTTAACGAACGTGACATTTTTTTCCCAATAGTTAATACCCTCTCGTCTCGCGAATAGTTCAGGAGTCAGGTTAAAGAAAAGTAAAAAGAAATCTACATATATCTATACTAATATTATAAAGCTGAAGAGTTTGTTTGTTTGGTTGAACGCGCTAATCTCAGGAACTACTGGTTCGAATTGAAAAATTCTTTTTTGTGTTGGATAGTCCTGAACTATTCGCGAGACAAGAGGGTATTAACTATTGGGAAAAAAAAGTCACGTTCGTCAACACTGTTAACCTTCCCAGTAGTTAATAGTGTTAACCAGTAGAACGCAACATTCCCAGTAGTTAATAGTGTTAACCACGGGGTATTAACCAGTGGGAACGACCGAAATAACCAATTTCAACTTTTGATTTGAACATTAATAAAATGCATACAGTCGAACATAGAACCTCCGACTTTTGAAGTCGGTTAAATTATGCGCCGAGTTTCTCAACAAGGTCCTCGTGTGTGTATTCTCTTCTGCTTCTCTGTCGTTTCGCTCTTGATAGAGCGGTCGTGGTCACGCCGAGGCGCCCACATCGGTGGTAGAGGCGTACACAGCTCCCTGCACGATCTCCCGCTATCTCTCCCTGTTTGCGGACTGTCTGGCAGAGTCAGATACGCGGCCTCCTTCTGCAGATTTTACTTGGTCAATCCAGTGCTTAGATAGAATAGAAGGGTAGATCCATCAGGTTAAGCTAGGGTTGGTCTTACATACCGAGACTCCTCCGTGCCTCGGAAAGCACGTTAAGCCATTGGTCCCGGCTGTCAATAGTGGATCTTTGACAATCGTTACGGGTCGTCAGAAGCCCGAAAGTCTGACATCCAGTTTTACCAAGGGGTATTGTATTACCCAGTAACTGGGTTGTGGAGGTCAGATAGGCAGTCGCTCCATGTAAAATACTGGTATTCAGCTGCATCCGGTTAGACTGGAAGCCGACTTAATAAATAATGGAATTGTATGAATAATAGAGCATTAACAAACTAGAAAACATTACATTGTAACATTTTGCATGTAAAATGTCTGATTATGTATTAGGAACTTAATTATTAACTTAAGACCAACACTGTACCAATATTTATTGCAAATAAATGATTATGATTATGACCTCAAGATAGTTGGGAAAAGGCTAGGCAGATTGATTGATTTTTTATTCATACAAAATTATGACTTATTACATCTGACAAAGGTTGTTATTATTTTACATATCTTCCCGCATAATTGTGATAGCTGCGTGGGCACTTCCACTTGTTTTTTCCATTCCGTGGGTAATATCTTGTAAAATTAACGTTTATCATTTACAGCCTTATTTATAAACATTACTAACCATATGCATATTTTAAATACTGATTAGCGGATTCTAAACTCAAAAAAATGTATGGCTCATCCATCAAATTCAACAGACATAAAGGACAAAACCTTTGATTGACAAGTCAACACTTTGCCATCCACATCTATTCTTCTGGGTAGAAAATGTTGAAATAAGAACCTGGTCAAGGGCGTAGCGAGGTACGGGCAGGGGGGGAGGGGGGCAGCTCCCCCCTTCTCGGATATGCAGGAATGCTCACAAACCGTAAAGTAATATTAAGTAGCCTATACATAAACGAAAACAAAGTTAAGATTCTATTGACAAGCAAATTTTATAAGATTGTACTATCAAGATTGTACACTCAAGAGCGAAATTATAAAGGCAGCAAAGAAAGCTTATGCTTATAGAGGTCCTTTAACACACACACACACACTGCGTCGTGTTAAAACATGGCTGAGATCAACGTTGACTGAAAACGGTTTGAACGGCCTATGTAGGCACAGTGTACACCGAACCATGGTACAAAAAACTAAGGATACAATTGAATCTGAGGTGTTAAAACGGTTTTGTGAAGAAACTCGTCGACTACTTTGTTTTTCATTTTTGACGTAACCTGTCCCATTGCTCATGCAGCAGTTACATTAGATATATTCTTGGTTAGTCTACGCCTGCCCGGGTCCCTTAACAAAATCATAGCTACGCCCTTGAACCTGCACATAGTTATTTTTTTTATAAATAAGGCCCTTAATGTTATGACAAAAATCTACATTATTAACTATTTTGTTAAGATAACTTTGTTTTAATTTTAATGAGCTAGTAGATATTATTTAATTTTATATTATAATGCTGCCATTACATTTTTCTTGAAATAATTATGTAAGAGTTTTAGTAGTTTTTTATCGAGATTTATAATGTAACCACGTGATTTTAAATGCACATAGCTAGAGGTGCCTGTAACTATGTTTAAGGAACTAAATCACACTGCAAGAAAAGAGGGGTACAGTCAGCATCAAAAGTTGCTAAAGTTCATTTAAATATATATTTTATATGAACTTTAAAACTTTTAAAAATTATTTATAGATAAAATTCTGTTGAAATAAATAAGAAGGAATAGTTTAAAAACCGTCCAAGGTATTAATAAAAAAATTGTTGCTTTTCCCTTCTAGCCCTTTAAAATAATGCCAGTCAGTGTGAATTAATTCTAGCAAAACAACAAATGAATTAAATTATGTGAACATTAATATACTGAAACTATTACCATAGTGCATAGTTGTACACGAAGCCTGAAAGCGGGTAATGGTTTCTTAAAATGAGCTCTCACTGTTTGCGTTTTTAGTTTTTGTACGATTGTATTTGCGTACTTTATGTACCTTCCATTTAAATAAATACGAGTTTTCAGTCAAATGTTTTATTTTCATATCTTACATCAATGTGGAATGTATTTACATTTTAAATTGAAAGTGATACGGAAGACTTGAAAAATAATCTTAAAAATAACCAATAATATTTAGACACCAAACATTTTAAATATAATTTATATATTAAGTAAAAAATATTTAATATAGATTCGAGATTTTAATATATTATTATCTATTTATACCTTCATAATAACTAGGTATTTTGGAAGGTATTAAATGCAACGTAAGTTTTTAGCACCAAAATGTCCAGCATAAAACTAAAACTATTTTACTAACTTAATTTAAATTTTATAGTATTTAACTATCAATACTCTGTATACATAAGTACATTTAAAAAAAAATAAGTATTCCATTTTGAATGATTTATTCTATTTATTAATAACTTTAAAAAGTAAATATTTTAAAATTCAGTTTAGTTATAATCATCACAAAAAATGGAATACTTCTTTTATTTTCACTACACCAATTAAATATAAATTTCAATAAGCCACAAAATAGTTTTGTGTTAAATTAGCCTAAACTGAAAGACAGGAAAATCATTCTCTATGGTAAAATATTTCACGACATCTTTAAATAATAGTTAAATACATATTTTAAATAAAAGCAGTATATCACGATATATTATTATTAAAATAATTAAGTAACATAACGTAGGTATATTTTACAATATAATTAAAAATGAGAACACAACAAAGTGAAGTGAAGTGTGGCTTGAAGTGTATGAATATGTGATCAAAGTGATGAATAAAAATGATTCAAATGATGGTGAATTTTGAGTTATGGTTAGGTGAACTTTTGATGAATCCATTTGTATGGTAATGGTGACAATGACGAGTGAAAATTTTAGTGAATAGTGTTTGAAACATGAATGATGACTTGATGAGTCTTTGGATAATGAGTTAAATACATTTAAAATTAGAAGTGCTATAGTAAAATATTGTAAAATGATGTAAATACTGTCTCATAGTTAATAAAAACCAATTGTAAATTGTGTTAATTATGAACGAAATGATATCATGTTGATGAATGATTAATAGAATTTATGTAAAATTGATAAATGCAAATCAGTAAAATGAAAAACGGTAGAGAAATGAAAAAAATGAAGTGCGAACATAAAGAATTGAAAGGAAAAAACACATAATGTCTATTGCCAGACCTATAATTTAAGCCTTCTGTCTATAATTAAAATCTTGTGCTAGCTATCAGAAGGTATTTTTTTAAATTATAGTTATTTATTTAAGACATCTTTTGGTCCACAAATAGGTATTATTACAGCAATTTTATCTATACCTAGCTTATAATTCACTGTGGTAGACTTCCGTGGTCACTTTCATTTCGTGTTCGTGGAAGGCAGAGCAGTCCGCTGGGTAGGCCGCCTGAAAAATTGAATACATTAAAAGGTTTTTTTTTTTAGGAGCTCGTGGCTAAAGTAATAACAGCCGCACGGGTCGATCCATCAGGTTAAGCTATGCCGGCCGGGGTTGGTCCATGGATGGGTGACTATCTTTTCATACTGAGACTCTTCCGTGCCTCGGAAAGCACGATAAGCCGTTGGTACCGGCTGTCAATCGTGGATCATTGAGAGTCATTACGGGTCGTCAGAAGCCCGGAAGTCTGACAACCAGTCTTACCAAGGGGTATCGTATTACCCAGTAACTGGGTTATGGAGGTCAGATAGGCAGTTGCTCCATGTAAAATACTGGTATTTAGCTACATCCGGTTAGATTGGAAGCCGACTACTCAATTCAAGATCCCACCATATTCATTATCATTGAAATGAAGGTACTCGTATTTATCATTCATAGGTACTTACTTCACAATTGACGTCATTCTGAATAGCGTTATACAAGTCGAAGAATCCTTTTCCGTTCTGGAAGCTGAGTGCCGCTGATGCTGCCAAGCTGCTGAGCTTCGTGAGAGCAGTCTTGAAGCCAGGGAGACCTGGAATAGACAAATAATATTATGTAAATATGCTCTTTTTTTTAAAGAAATTGAGTACACAATTTTAGCCGCACGTTTTTTTTTAACCGACTATCGAAAAAGGAGGAGGTTCTATGTTCGACTGTATGTATGTTTTTTTTTTTTTTTATGTATGTCCGCGCATTTCTCCGTCAGTTGTGCACTGATTTTCAAAATTCTTTTTTTATTCGAAAGAATATACTCCCGAGGTGGTCCCATATAAATTTTATCGAAATTGCTTTAGCGCTTTTTGAGAAACTGAACAAAAACGAAAAATACGCATATCTTGATGACGTTTTTGTGTTCTCCAAATGTTTAAATTCCACGTTCCATGTTATTGGGGTTTTTAGTTCTGGGGTATAACAACTGAAAAGCGAAAAATAAAAAACTTTAATTTCGGAAGTCGTGTTTGTATTTTATTTCTTCGATATTTGACACCGACTTCCGAAATTAAAGTTATTTTTAAATTTTTAGTGTAAGTATTTTTTTTTTGGAAGTCGGTTGTTTTTTTTTGTAAAAAAGTTTTTTATTATTCGGACTTTCGGAACCCTAAAAATGAGTTAAAAATTTACAAAAGCGTGTATAATTATCAAAGATGTAGATATGCGGTTGATTAAATCCGAATGTAGTTAGTGGCATTGGTCACGCAATTTCTCTTGTGTATTTTTTTTTGTTCTCTAGCTAGTTCTAGTTTTTATTTTGTATCGTGACTATAGACGAGTAGGTACTTATTGTGCGATAAAATCAACATGCTAGACAAATTATGGTCTGTTTTTTCAAAATAGGTAGATAAGTAGGTATCTACAGTCTGCATCAAAATTAAAACTCAATGATGTTTGTTGCACCTACTTTATACATATATGTCACCATACATACTCGTATTTTATTTCAAACATCGTAAGTTTCGAATAAATGTTGGCAGATTCATTATTGTGAACAGATAGATAAATACACTAAATCCCATCTAAATACGATAGTTTACAATATAACCGATTAACCGTATTTTTTTGAGAAGAAAGACGTACTCAATAACCCGATGACATATCAAGTACATTGTACAAAAACTTTTTTTACAAAAAATAAACCGACTTAAAAAAAAAACAAAAAAAGTGCAAAATTACTTTAATTTCGGAAGTCGGTGTTTCTGGTTTTGTGTCTTCGTTTTTTGACACCGACTTCCGAAAATAAAGTTATTTTGCAATTTTTTGTTTTTTTTGGAAGTCGGTTCTATTTTCTTTTTAAGTTTTTTTTTTTCAGTGGTTCCCCATTGAATTGTGTTAACAATACATAGACATATAAGCGCAGCAATCGCGTCATTTGCTGTTAGATATTGAAGAATTCCACTGTCTACGAGTATCTCCGAAGATCTTTATCAGATCCTAATGTATTATTATTATAAATTATCTTATCTTATGATTCATTTGAATAACGAAAACCCCATCCAAATCGGTTCAGTAGTTTTTGAGAAAATCGCGGACAAACAAGATACATACATACATACATACATGCGAGTCGAATAAAGAACCTCCTTTTTTGAAGTCGGTTAAAAATACTTGTTAATGGCTTCAAATATTAACATGTCATAAGGATGCTCGTTTAATACATAGCATCCTTATGTATGTGGATATGAAATGATGACTGCGGATAAAAAGTTATGACCAACCTAAATAAATATATCAGAATTTGAAAAAATATTATATTTAAACCTCGTGATATTTATTACAGCGACAGTTATTTGTTCTAAAGTACCTATCAATATTTTTTTGATCTCCAGTAACTCAAAGCATTTATATCTCAAAATCTTAATAAATTTTAGAAATATTTTTATATACAAGCTTTTAAACCAGTTATTATAATAATTAAATATGTCTACATTATTTTGTATCGGTGCTGTTGAACGCTGAAGAGATCCTTTATCTGAAGCTACTCATAGATGTCGATTCAGATCATGTTAACCAACATTTAACAATTAAACATCGTAGGTAATGAGGAAGTGGTACTAACTCAGCTTGCAAGACTTGACCCTGTTTGGGTCAAATCTTGCAAGCTGAATTACTAAGTTAAATAAAAGCTGGTAATTCATCAAAAGAACTGCAACTTACCCTTCTTATCTAGATCGTGGTGCCTGTTAACCAGACACATGAGATGTTCCTGGCAATGAGGTGCCTTCACGGAGTGCTGGTAGGCACGGTAGACCCTCAGCACCGGCTCGATGACTTCCAGGTTCAGGGTGTCGGTCAGACGGTCGGCTATGGCGTTGTAGTCTCCACGGGTAGACATCTTTTTCGATGTGGCCTCTGCCATTTTGAGGGTTTGCTATGATAGAAAAAAAAGGTAGGTCAGAGAGTTGTTTCACAAATAACCAAAATAATGTACCTAAAAACTATTTAAAACGTAGGGATGTAACACAACGCGGGCCTGCGGACGGCGAGTAAATAGAGCCCTCAGATCAGCATCAGGCCCGAGAGTTGACGGCGCGTAGTGTTCCACGCGCGCCTCAAAGGGATGTCAGCAACCACTGACGAGGCCCGTCATGGCCGATGCATGCATGCCAAGGGGTCGCGGATAAATTCGTAACAGAGTTACTGCGCCCCTTGGCACTCAGGCAAGGAAGGAACAGGGGTGGGTTTTATTCAGTAAGAGTCTGACACGTACCTCTCCTCCACTCAGAGCGGGAGAAGTCATAGGATGATTTCCCACCTCCACAAATAAAAATGGGATCTAACACAGACTGATAAAAAAAGCAGGGAACATGAACATAAAGGACAACAATAAAGACGTAATCAGATTCGCTACGTCGTCGTCTTCCCAGCGTAGTTAGGTCAAGATCAGGCATCATAAAATATGGGAACAGCAAAGTTGTGTGGATAAATTATTATTCGGCTTTTGGAGCATAATCATTTACAATTAACCAATGAGAATGTGAAGGATCTCAAACAACACCAGAACAGTCTCAAATCTACTCTTTGCTGTGTTTCCGATAGCTACATCGATATAAACTGAGACTCTTCAAGTAGAACTAGAGTGATTAGGTTACTTCTAAGCAAGCGTGCACCATTGTCGACCACGTCATCGCTAACCAACAACTGACTCGAGTATTAAAACTTCCAAGGGACCAAGAAGGCCACACAAGCACAATCAAGTGAAAAGGGGCTACTCCTAGTGCGAGTGTGGTGCACCTGTCCAAACAATGTTCCATCTGTTGGAGTGTCCATACACTTGCACTTCTGAGGATTTTATTAATACCACTGACGCCACGATTGGCATGACCACTTTTTTATCAGGGGCAAACCTTCAAAAGGCGTTTGGACTGGACTGGACTGTTAAGTAAAAAAAAAAAAAATATTTTCAAAAAATCCGACTCTAAATAAAAAACAACTAAAAAGTTCGAAACAAGTCACTTTTCAAGTAGTCTCATGCAGTTGGTGGCAGATATTTTAGTTCAATTATGGGTCCCATTGGTCTAGAGTTCGGATAGCGATCCTGAGTTCGATTCGGTCAGGCAGTGTTGAAATTTTTCTGTGGCAGCCAGGATTCTTGATTTTAATTCTGTTAAGGCTGAGACAATAATTTCATGCCACCAATTGCATCAGACTGCTTGAAAAGTGACTTGTTTGGAACTTTTTAGTTGTTTTTTACAGTCGGGTTTTTTTTTAATATTTTTGTTTTTATTTTCTACACTACTATTTCTACTTTCTTTTAGTGAGTTATATTTTTAGAATCGCCTCCGCGAATCCTTTATTTTGATACCCCACTTAATATAGTTCGTCGACTTTAACTTTTTTCTTTTTAACAATATGGCGTCTGGTGGTCGCCATATTGTATTTTTAACAATATGGCGTCTGGTGGTCGCCATATTGTATTTTGATTACTGTCATGTCTTTAGTAGCACTCGCAAGATTAAGACGAATCAACTGACGTAAGAATTATCAGAATCGGCCCACGCGTTTGGTATCTATTGTGCCACAAAGGAAAAAACATAATAAATGGGCTGCTAAACAGATTACCCTCCCTTGGGTCGCGCAGTCGGGTAAAAATACCAGGGAGTGTGGGATTTTACCTCTCTAAAACCACCCCTGTGACCACCATCAGCACATGGAAGAGGTCCCGTGACCACTTAAAAGACCACCTCGGAACCAGACGGGGCTCCGAGGTGGTATTGGTCCCAACCACACAGTAGTAATTCCTTGTTACTATTGTGTCGTGGGCACGTTCACAAAATGTAAGCTAGTTTACACAAGACACTCAGAGCTGGTACAACTATTTGTAGGGCATACAAATATTTGTTCCGTTCGGGAATCGAACCCGCTGCACGCAGCTCAGCAGCCAATCGCTTAACCACTACGCCAACCATGACGTCATTAATTAAATATGTAAGGTGCATTTACTGTAGACTTGCTTAAGAAGAAGGAACTCACCTTGATATATTCGACAGCCGGTACCACATACTCAGCGACATCGGTGTCCATATCCAGGTACTTTTTCAGCACATAGTTCAGCAACGTGGTGAGAGACTGCTCAGGCTTCTTCACGTTAAAGCGAGTGCTCTCTGGCAGACCCTGGGACTCCAGGAAACTATTGGTGAGGAACTCGGCTGACATTAGGTACCTGGGAACGAAAATTAAGGGTCTGTGAGATAATCTTTGAAATGAGACCATACAATATTTGAGTTAGCCCATGAAGTTCTGAACTGCTGCATCCATTGCAAACTTACATGTAGATGTGTTGTGTAAAACACTAGGAAGTGGTGAAGGGCGGCCGATTTTAGGGGACTTCCTTTATGTAGAACTATGATTTTCAAAAAAAAAACACACGACTTTAAAAAAAAAAATACACTAAAAATTAAAAAAACAATTTTAATTTCGGAAGTCGGTGTTTGTATTTTACTTCTTTGTTATTTGACACCGACTTCCGAAATTAAAGTTATTTTTTAATTTTTAGTCTAGGTATTTTCTTTTTTAGAAGTCGGTTGCTTTTTTTGTAAAAAAGTTTTTTTATTTTTCACTTTTTAGTTGTTATAACCCAGAACTAAAAACCCCAATAACATGGAACGTGGAATTTAAACATTTGGAGAACACCAAAACGTCATCGAGGTTGTATTTTTCGTTTTTGTTCAGTTTCTCAAAAAGCGCTGAAGCAATTTCGATAAAATTTATATGAGACCACCTCGGGAGTATATTCTTTCGGATAAGAAAAAAATTGAAAATAGGTCCACAACTGGCGGAGAAATGCGTGGACATACTTAAAAAAAAAAAAAAACATACATACAGTCGAAAATAGAGCCTCTTCCTTTTTCGTTACACCCTGTATAACGAACTTTGAAAGAAAACTATCATGGCTAAGTTAGCTCTGTTTTTTTTTTTTTTGTTTGGGGGGTGGGAAATCATCCAATGACTTCTTCCGCTCTAGGGTGGAGCGGAAGGGTGTGTCAGACTCTTACTGACTAAAACCCACCCCTGTTCCTCCCTGCCTCGAGTGCCCGGGGGCGAGGTAACTCTTTCGAATTTATCCTCCACCCCCGGGCAGGCACCGGCCGTGGCAGGCCCCTTCCCTTGGCTGACAACTCTTTGAGGCGCGCGTGGAACACTACGCGCCGTCGACTCTCGGGCCTGGTGCTGATCGGACGGCGAGTTACCCACTACTCGCCGTACGCAGGCCCGGGTCTACGGTGGCCGGAGATCGTCTCGCGGCGTCCGAACCCCCTGGCGTCTCAGGCGGCGGTCGCGGCTGGGAGCGCTAGGTCGACTCGGCTGTGTTCGAGCCTCCCTAGCGTATGCCGCCTCCCTCTTCGCGAGCATTACTGCTTCGCAGAAGGTGGAGACGGCCTCCCATTCCCTCTCGCTCCGTACCATGGCCTGAACCAGGGCACGGCGCGAGAGGTCGCTGCCGCCTATCGCATCCACGAGGACACGGCGGTGCTCTGCCCAAGCGGGGCAAACCTCCACCGTATGCTCCACCGTGTCCTCTGGGCGATCCTCGCAATGGAAACACCCGGGGGTCACCTCCGCCTTGATCCGACACAGGTACTTACCGAAACAGCCGTGTCCGGTGAGCACCTGCGTCAGGCGGAAGGTGAGGGCGCCGTGACGCCTCTCCAACCACTCCTCAAAGAGGGGCACCACCGCCTCGATGGTGGCGTGCCCAGCGCTGGGTTGCGACAGTCGCTCTCTCCATGTCACCATGAGATCCTGCCGGAGCTCGGTCCGCCGAGCCGCGAGTTGTCGCGGCAGCGGAGTTTCGCCCCGGCGTTTGGCCTCCTCGCGCCACTCGTACAGGTGCGCGAGGATTTTTGCCTCCAGATCCCACGGTGACAGTCCGGCAAGGAGGCTCGCCGCCTCACGGGAGATCGTGCGGTATCCGCGGATGATTCGGATCGCCATGACCCTCTGGGACGCGTTCATCAGGCGAGCTGATCGCTGCCTCAACGAACGCGCCCACACCGGTGCCCCGTAGAGGGCCATGGACCGCACGATCCCCGCGTAGAGCCTCCGGCAGGAGGCATTTGGCCCCCTCAGATTGGGTAGGAGCCGCTTCAAGGCGGCCCCGGCCCTGTCCAATCTGGGAGCCAAACGTCGAAAATGTTCGACAAAGTTCCACCGGCTGTCGAGGACGAGTCCCAGGTACTTCATCGTACCCTCGACGCCGATGCGAACCCCTCCTACCGTGATCTGGGAACCCGCAGGTGGCGCGTTCCGACGACCATGAAAACACATGGCCTCGGACTTGTGCAATGCCACCTCGAGTCCCAGTTGCCGGATCCTCTCTATGACTGTCGCAACCCCGCGTGTCATAAGTTCGGCCGCCGCCTCGTGCGACCTCCCCTGCGCTAAGACCAGCGTGTCGTCAGCGTAGCACACTACGCTGACGCCAGCGGGGAGGTCGGCGCGCAGCACCCAGTCGTATCCGATGTTCCACAAGGACGGCCCCAGGACCGATCCCTGTGGAACACCGCACGACATCTCTCGCCGGTTCCATACTCCCTGATGACCGGGGTAGATGACGGCTCTGTCCGTCAGGTACGCCTCGACTACGCGACGGAGGTAGGGCGGCACCCGGTGATACCGGAGTGCCTCCACTATACAACTCCAGGGCAGGGTGTTGAAGGCATTGGCGATGTCCAGAGACACCGCCAAGACGACCCTACCCCGGGCCACTGCATCCCCCGTCGTGAGGGCTCTTACGCGCATGACTGCGTCCACCGTGGAGCGCCCCCTGCGGAAGCCGTACTGGCTCTCCGCCAGGTCCGGCCCCACCCGCATCAACTGCCCGACGAGGCGGTCTGCAATTACTCTTTCAAAGAGCTTGCCCACCTCGTCAAGCAGCACAATGGGCCGGTAAGCGGACGGAGAGTCCGCAGGGCGCCCCACCTTCTTGATCAGGACCAGCTTCCCCGTCTTCCACCGACGTGGAAACTGGCCCCTCTCTAAGCATGCGCTTAAGAGCACTCTGAGTCGAGGCCCGAGAGCCTCTTGCAAGGCCAGGACCCAGGCTTTCCCATGAAAGCCATCGGGTCCTGGGGCGGTGTTTTTGGCATTCAGCCTACGCACCGCCGCTCTCAGCTCTACCTCGGTCACCTCGGGAGCATCGTCGTCGTCGTCGTCGTCCTGGTCCGCGTCAGATACCGCAGGAGACGGAGCCATAGGCGGAGGAGTATGTTCCCCTCGCGAGGGGAACAGAGCGCTCACCACGCCCTCCACGATCTGTGGCCGGAGACTCTGCGTCAGTGGGGGGGCCCATGGGCGGAGTTTCCCCCGCACCGCTCTGTACGGGCGCCCCCATGGGTCTCTGTTCAGAGTCTCCAGCGACTCCTCGCGGACCGATCTCTTGGCCCGCAAGATCTCCGTTCGGAGGGCGATCCTCGCAGCTCTGTACCCCTCGTATAGCTCCGCCTCGACGGCTTCCGTTTCCGGCGTGCGGTTACGGAGCCGTCTGCGGTACCTGGTGTACCGGCGTCGCGCGGCAATACACCCTTGGCGTAAAGCCGTAAGCGCCGGCGACCACCAGTACACCTGTCGCCGAGCAGAAGGCTGGACCCGGGGCATTGCCACGTCACATATCTCGGACATGGCCTCCTGGAACCACTCTGCCTCGTCGTCTATGTCGGCAGGCCTGTTCGGTGATGTCACCCAGGCCTGCACGATCGAGGCCTCCAGGAGTAGCTCCCGGTCCAGCTGCTTCAGCGACCAACGCGGACCGCTCGGGTTCTGTCGGACCGGCGGCACGCTGGAGGTCTGGGCGGAAACGTCAAACCGGATGTACCGATGATCGGAAGACGTCTCCACCTCCTCCAGAACGCGCCAGTCAAGTACGCGCGGTGACAGAGCGGGGCTGGCGAACGAGAGGTCCACCACCGATTCGCCCCGCCACCGCACGCACGTGGGGACAGAACCCCGGTTCAGGACGACCAGGCCTGTCTCCAGAGCCCAGTCCTCCACCATCCTGCCCCGCGCGTCCGTGTACCGGGAACCCCAAGCCAAGTTCTTGGCATTGAAGTCCCCGAGAACGAGCGCAGGGAGGGAACGGTATCCGACGACGACGTCTCTCAACTCCGCGAGGGAGTTGTGGAACTCGGCGAGAGTTCGGCTCGGGGAGAAGTACACCCCTACCACTACTATCTCCCCGAACCGTGCTGCCACGCAACCCCGACCCCTCTTGACCTCCTCGAGGGTCGGGGTACCGGCGGCGGCCGACGAAATGATGGTCACCGAGCCGTCCAGGTCCTCCACCCAGTCATCCCTGGGTGGGACATAGTACGGCTCGGGGACCACGGCGATGTTAATCGACCACTGCGCCATGCTCTGGAACAACAGGTCCTGAGCATCGGCGCAGTGGTTGATGTTCGCCTGGAGGAGGCGTAATGGGGCCGTTATTGGCATTCCATTACAGCCTCCTCCTCCCCAGCCCTCTGCGAGGGTCCAGCCACCGCGATGTTTGCGGTGGCGACGACGGCTGTGGGGGCAGCGTCGGCGGAAGCGGCGACGGCGGCGGTTGCGACGGTGGCGGTGGTGGTGGTGGTGGTGGAGGGCCTGCCCCTGGCCCTGGTCTTGGCGGGTGGGGCGCAGGTCCTGCTCCCAGCCCGGTGATCGGCCGGCTTGCCAGCTGCCGCACATGCTGCGCAGTGCGGCGCGGCCTCACAGGAGCCGGCCTTGTGACCGGGCCGACCACAGCGGAAGCAGCTGTTCCCTCTGTCCACCTCCGAGGTGCACCTCGCTGCCACGTGGTCGCCCACATGGCAGCGGAAGCACCTCAGAGGTCTGGGTTCCAGCAGCTTCACCTGCGCAGACACCCAGCCCACCAAGAGCCTTCGGCCCTTCCCAGTTATTAGGCTCGCCGCCGACACGGGGCAGCTCACCGTTACGGTGAGAAGCCCCGCGCGATCAGGACGGAGAGTGCCTACCCTCACCTGCTCGGCAGGGCACCCTCCAGTCCTGGCGACGGCGGCCTTCACCTCCGCCTCCGTCACAGAGTCGTCCAGGCCCATAATGCGCATGTCTGCGCTCTTGGTGGGCCTGGACACTCGAGCCTCGTCGACCAGCAACGCCCTGATCTTCTCGGCCAGGGCGTCAGCAGCTGGGCCGCTGGAGGCGCCGGGGACCTCCAGCATCCGGGCTCCGGTCTTGGTGACCTTCACCCGAACGCCGTCGGCTCACCCGAACGCCGTCGGCAAGTTAGCTCTGTTACTTTACTATTAGAGTAATAGTCGCCCAACTTATAAAATAGAGAAACTTGGAAAATTTATAGAAACACAAAATCTATAGAAAAAAGATACTCAGGTACTCAAGTTACTTATTTAAAACAGGTAATAAACAAGTAAAATCTTGAAAAATAAATATTTTTTTTTCGTTTTTAATTTAAAGGTTATTTCTCGTTAACTTAATCATTATGTTCATGGTAATAAACATAAAGTCCCCTTCTAAGTCTGCATGTTATAAAGGGTACCTACGGAACCCTACACTGCGCGTGGCCCGACTTGCACTTTGCCGGTTTTTTGAACGTTTGAGTTTTAATAAATGAATTTTGATTTGATTGCTAATATGGTGGATAAGAAAGAAAGAAGAAAGAAAACTAATTTATTTGGCACACACAGATACACTGTAGGTAAGTGCAATAAAAATCAAAATAAAAAACTTTTTACAAAAAATACAACCGACTTCTAAAAATTGCAAAATAACTTTAATTTTGGAAGTGGGTGTCAAATAACGAAGAAAAAAAAATACAGATACAAACACCGACTTCCGAAATTAAAGTTATTTTGCAATTTTTTAAAAGTTTTTTATTTTTCACTTTTTAGTTGTTG
This sequence comes from Polia nebulosa, assembly GCA_951329385.1. Classification (NCBI taxonomy): domain Eukaryota; kingdom Metazoa; phylum Arthropoda; class Insecta; order Lepidoptera; family Noctuidae; genus Polia; species Polia nebulosa. The sequence goes on along the minus strand of OX589610.1, from coordinate 5,035,486 downwards.
TACCCCAGAACTAAACTAAATATTAAAGTTATGCCAGAATGGATAACCCCAATAACATGGAATTTGAACATTTGGAGACAACCAAAACGTCATCTGTGTATATATATTTTTTGTTTATGTTAATTTTTTCAAAAAGTACTGAATCAATTTTGATAAAATATATATGGGACCACCTGGGAAGCCCCCCTTCAAACAAAAAAACAAACAAAATCCAAATCGGTCCAGCCATCTTCGAGTAATCGGGAACATACATAAAAAATAAAAAAAAGGTTCCGACGAATTGAGAACCTCCTCCTTTTTGAAGTCGGTTAAAAATCAACTTAATTTTAAGATAACTTGTCAAGGATTATAAATACATAGAAAAGGAAACTATAAAAATGGTAGCTGCATCGTTGTCGCATTGTCACGTCGTCTGTTGAGGAAGCCTTTAATGTTTCATTTGCGACATTGTTGCGGATTCTGTTGTGCACAAGCTAAACTTAATTTAGCCTATTCCTATCTTTTTCTCTCTATTAAAACAAGAAAGAGACGGAAGTAAATTAGAGCTGTCAAATTTAGTTGAACCAATATTACCATACAAATTTAGGGTACACGTAAAAACATGTCGACTAAAAACACGGTAATGTACAAGGCGTAAACAAATTTGACATCTCTAACTGAGTTCATAGCTATAGCCGTCCTTTTCTCGCACTGCCGTTTAGTAAAAGATAGCGATTCTCTAATTTTAGTTTATATATTTAACAAGAGAATCGGCACCATTGTCTGTTTCTTTTTTACCCGACTTCCAAAAGGAGGAGGTTATCAATTCGGATGTTTGTATTTTTTTTTTTATGTATGTTCGGGCATAACTTCGTCATTTATAGACGGATTTCCATTTTTGTTCGAAAGGGGTTTGTTCCGAAATGGTTCCATTTAAATTTCATATAGATCTGATGATGCGTTTCGGAGACAGACAACGGAACTCTTCAAAAAATTACAGCAAATCAACTTCAGTCTATGTAGTGTTGACACAATTTAATGGGGAACCACAACTAAAAAGTGAAAAATAAAAACTTTTTTACCGACTTCTGAAATTAAAGTTATTTTGCACTTTTTTTAGAAGTCGGTTCTATTTTGTGTACAAAAGTTTTTTATCAAAAAGTTACTTTATCCAAAATCGAAATGGAAAGAATTTTTCAATTTCTTTTTAAATTAAGCAAGTTAGAAACCTAATAAATCTTGGGGAATGGGAAACTGTCAAGTAGGTACCAGAAGAAGGATGCACACACATAAGTATGACGTCACCGCCATTATGTTACGCGCATACAAAAGAGATAGCGAGATGTCTCCATCATGCTCCCACTCTTCCTTATGCCAGTATTTAAAATGCTAATTGCTCATTTAACACAATTCCATTTTTAACACAATTTAATAGGGAATCACAACTAAAAAGTGTAAAATAAAAACTTTTTTACAAAAAAATAGAACCGACTTCCAAATAAAACAAGAAGTGCAAAATAACTTTAATTACGGAATTCGGTGTCAAAAAACGAAGAAACAAAACCAGAAACACCCACTTCCGAAATTAAAGTTATTTTGAACTTTTTTTTTTATTGGAAGTCGGTTCTATTTTTTTGTAAAAAAGTTTTTTATTTGTTTTATTAAAGCCATACCTATACTCCCATTAGGACTCTTGGCGGATTTAAGAAAGCACTTTTAAACTCAGTTTAATACCGTTAAGTATATGCAGAGATTTTGGGTGAGTTTACCATAAGGCTGGAAGCTAACTGGTAGTTAGGTCTACCTACTCTAAACTATAAGATGAATTTCAGTTGTACATTTCCACGGGGCCTCATCTCGAACAAAGAAAATTTAGTTCAAACAAACAAACAATAGATGGCGTAGTATGCATCGATTTCTTATTGAAGTTTAAGTAACATTCATATTTTGAAAAATAAATAGTAAAAACGAATCCTTAGTTATCTATATTTCTTGTACCAATAGATGGCGCTGTTTGAAGTTTTAGAGTTTATCCATTCGCCTCTTTAAAATTTGTATAGTGAAACATTTTGAAACAGTAAAACTGTTATGAAGTGCCAAAAACACTATATCGTAATTCCTCAATGTGTGAGAAAATATTGGTAAGACGTTTTTGTAAATTCATTCAACTTACAAGCCATCGCTGCTAACACCATCTAGCGAGGTGTAGAGAACGGGCCCGAACGAAGAACAAAAGTTGCTTGTGCAAGTCGAAAGTCCGTAGTTACGGCGGTACCGTTTCTTTGTATGGGATGAGGCATCTGTACGCTAGTATTATATTATCTGTGACATTTCTCTAGCTTTTTGAAACAGTGTTCCCGGCACGTGTCACTCAAAACGATTTAACTATCAACATGGCATTGAAAACGTTTAGTTTCCTATAACTCTGGTCTGGACATTCAAATCAAACACAACATTAATTTAAACGTAAATTGCCCCCGCGAAACACGTGTGTTTCGCGGGTACGAGTCAATTTGCTTCAATAAAATGATACACGTATCATTTTATCAAAATCAATTAGCGTTTTACATTAGAAGTTATTTTGTGAATGTGCATTAAAATTAACAGAATAACTCATACTGACATAGGGTTCAACTTGTTAGTTCTAAATTGAATTACTATCCCAAAAGTTAGTAAAAGCGAAACACGTGTGTTTCGCGGGTACGAGTCAATTTGCTTCAATAAAATGATACACGTATCATTTTATCAAAATCAATTAGCGTTTTACATTAGAAGTTATTTTGTGAATGTGCATTAAAATTAACAGAATAACTCATACTGACATAGGGTTCAACTTGTTAGTTCTAAATTGAATTACTATCCCAAAAGTTAGAGTATTTCGTGAGGGTCAAATGGGCATTTTGCTAAAACTGACTCGAACAATCTGCATTTAAGTAACGTTACCGTTAACTTTTCAAAAAGCTCAGAGCCTGATTACTTTTCCCTCTTCTAATTGTTAGTTTTACACTGAACTTTGAACTACCAATGTGAGCACCAATTAAGGGTCTACTAACGGTCCAGTGGCGCCCTCATTGAATAAAAAATCGTAGCATAGCACAGAAAATAAATATTAAAAATCCAACGTCACGTTTGTTATAAAGAGGATAAAGCATTTTTGCGTTGTTAAAACAGGTCTCAAAATGTTTCGTATCCAAAGTAGTAGGCAAAAATTAATATTCTATTTCTGTGCTATGCTACGATTTTTTATTCAATGAGGGCGCCATTGGACCGTTAGTAGGGCCTTAAAGTATTAAGTTCTCTCAAGTATTTCGAAAGTCAGTGAAATCCCTCAACTTAAAAGCATGATCCGCTAATCTTTTGGACTTATTATTTTAGCTAGTTTATGAAGCATCTATTTATTTATTTTTTTAGTTTACTGACAGACTTCAAACAGCACTGGGTCTAGGAAGCATGCAATTTTACAGAATGGTTCCTTTTTCTAACGAATGTGAGCACTAGAGGATTTTCGAAAATTATTTTTTTATGAAAACGTTGCCCCACACTAGGAATTACTCCTGTATCGTGGGTGTGGTCACAAACATGTAAACTCACATACACAAGACACCCAGGCCCGGAACTATCTGTACCTAGGCCATACAAATATTTGTGCCGAGCGGGAATCGAGCCCACGAGCAGTTGAACGCTCACCCACTGCACCAACCGTGTCGTCATTCATCTCCTAATGGTACATTAGTGGGGATGGCAGATTGGAAGTTCGTAATTTCTAACCGACTTCAAAAAGGAGAAGGTTATCAATTCGGATGTTTATATATTTTTTTTATGTACCTATGTTTGGGCATAACTCCGTCATGTATTGGATTTTCAAAACTTCGTTTTTGTTCGAAAGAAGTTTTTTCCGAAATGGTCCCATTTAAATTTCATATAGATCTAATGAGTTTCGGAGACAGACAACGAACTCTTCAAAAAATTACAGCAAATCAACTGGAATTGCTGCTATCGCATAAATATGCATTGTAAACACAATTTAATGGGGAATCACAACTCAATAGTTAAAAATAGAAACTTTTTTCCAAAAAATAGAACCGACTTCCAAAAAAAGGAAGTTGGTGATTTTGGTTTTGTTTTTTCGTTTTTTCTAACAGCGACTTCCGAAATTAAAGTTATTTTGCACTTTTTTGTTTTTTTTCGGAAGTCGGTTCTATTTTTTAACCGACTTCAAAAAGATGGAGGTTATCAATTCGGATGTTTGTAAATATATATATATATTTTTTATGTATGTTCGGGTATAACTCCGTCATAAATTGACGGATTTGCAAAATTCTTCTTTTGTTCGAAAGGGGTTTGTTCCGAAATGGTCCCATTTAAATTTCATATAGATCTGATGATGGGTTTCGGAGACAAACAACGGAACTCTTCAAAAATTTACAGAAAATCAACCGCAATTGTTGCGATCGTATGTCTATGAATTGTTAACACAGTAAACACAGTAATGGGGAACCACAACTAAAAAGTGAAAAATAAAAAACTTTTTTACAAAAAAATAGAACCGACTTCCAAAAAAAAAATAGAACCGACTTCCAAAAAAGTGCAAAATAACTTTAATTTCGGAAGTCGGTGTTCCTGTTTTGTGTCTTCGTTTTTTGACACCGACTTCCGAAATTAAAGTTATTTTGCACTTTTTTGGAAGTCGGTTCTATTTTTTTGTAAAAAAGTTTTTTATTTTTCACTTTTTAGTTGTGGTTCCCCATTAAACTGTGTTAACAATTCATAGACATACGATAGCAGCAATCGCGGTTGATTTGCTGTCAATTTTTGAAGAGTTCCGTTGTCTGTCTCCGAAACCCATCATCAGATCTTTTTGAAATTTAAATGGGACCATTTCGGAATAAACCCCTTTCGAACAAAAAAAGAATTTTGCAAATCCGTCAATATATGACGGAGTTATGCCCGAACATACATAAAAAAAAAAAAAAAAAAAAAAAAAAAAATACAAACATCCGAATTGATAACCTCCTCCTTTTTCGAAGTCGGTTAAAAAAGTGCAAAATTACTTTAATTTCGGAAGTCGGTGTCAAAAAACGAAGACACAAAGCCAGAAACACCTTTTTTATTGCCTATGAGATTCCAAACATGGCTTGTTTAAGTTAATGAAATGTCATTTACCTTCTGTAAACCTCTGGTTTAGCGATATGAACAACCGCATCAGTCAAGTACTTGGCTGCTGCTTTGATCCAGTGTCTCCTAAATGAGTGATTCTCAAAGTTCTTGAACATCTGTTGGAAGCTTACTTGACCGTCAGGTCCAGTAAAGGCTTTGAGCGCCCTCTTTAATCCAGACTTCTCCCAAATAGTCTTTCCTAATTCTGAGTTGATGAAGATGTCCCAATATAAGTGAGCCTTCTCCAAAAACGGAGGGAGGAACGAAGCATGGTCTTTATGGTCAACTGCACGCTTTTGGGCTTCTGTATCCGACAATGAACCTAAAGCATTCATAATTAAGGGCATAAATGCTCCAGCATTGAATCCGCCAGAATTTTTGTTGCCAAGGAGACCAGAAGCAAGACTCATCATGCTTTCTAGATTTAGTTCTCCTTCCGTGTTCTCCCGTTTCGTTCTGGCTGGTTTGGGGGCCTCTGTGGTGGTCATTTGTTGGGCAAACATGGATATCATGGATCCGACTAAAGCTGGATCTATATTACCATCTTGACCTCCTAGTAAGCTGCCAAGACCTGTAAAACGAAGGAGGAATTTAGCTGTTAGGTATGATATATGGATTTGGCTGTCCCTGATAGAGGTGAGATATACCTCTTTTTGTGATTTATTTTAGAGGTTGCAGATTTTTCTTTAGGGCTTGTATCTCGAGTTGGAGACTTTATAATTTTTTCACGCTATTTTCAATTCAGTGACCTCTGCCTGATAAGCAAAACATGTTAAATAACATTCAAATTTGTTTTATTCTAATTACAGCGTGGAAAAATGCTTATAATTAAATATAAATAATTGCTGAATACTCTTAATTGTTACTTGTGCGAATGTGACATGAATGTCAGACATACTTGATGCATTTACTAATTAAGAGAGTATTCAGTCCCTATTATTTTGTTTGCTAGTTACAGAATCAAGCAGATGTTTCTATATTAAATAATTAGGTAACTCAACGTTTGAGCTTTCTAGAAAATTTGCATTTGTTCAGCCATAATTGATGGCTATAAGTCACATGGTGATATCAGGTAAGCCTATCGCCTAATATCGGACGCATGTAAGTGTAACCCAAGGAAATGAACGATAAATGTTGACTTGTCAACGGCAACATCTTTCGGCCAACCCAATGCTCTCTTTGGCTGTTTGTAAAGCTTTGCAGAAACGGTCATCAAGTGGTCATTGAACTCCTTCAGAATTGCTAACGATTCTATTGTATCAAAACCATAACTCGCTCATAAATTGCTGCTCGGTAAGATTTAAAAGTGTTTTTCATGTTTAGTGAATCGGGTCGAGCGCAAAATAATTTGAAATGTTAATTACATTATGATTAGTGACTCCGCGAGTAGTTGTTATAGCGAATAGTCGAATAACTCGCCATTATTATTCGAAGTAAAACAATAATATAAAAAAATAATTTATTTGTTATCAAATAACAGTATCACGCTTGTAGTAGTCTTGAACTTACCAATAATTTATTTTTTACAGTAATCTAAAACTTTTCTAAGGTTATGAGAAAAGCAAACATTGAAGAAATTCTCATATTATTACACTTTTAATTTTACATTTATTTATATTTTACATTTTTAAATGCTGGCAACTGATATTAATTAATATTAGGTTCCCACCTATGAAATCAGCGTTTTGTATGGAGAATTTTAAAGAAGTTGCATTTTTCATACTAACATTTTCTTAATTTATTTAACAAATAAGAATACTAATGTATATATATATATGTTTTTTTTTACTATTGGCAGTTGTCTATGACGGTCATTATTTGATAGAATATCAAGCAATTGATGAATATTTTAATTCATAGAAGTGACGAGGTTTTCTATTTGTGAGAAAAAAAAAACGCCAATTTCATATGTTCACCCAATATTAAGTGCGTTTTGTTTTTTAAGATAAAATAAAGTTTGATTATTTTTAAGTCATAGTTTTTTTGTTCATTAAAAGTTTATTTTAGATAACTATTCGCCGAATGTCGAATAATACTATCTGTTATTCGGTACTCGACGAATAACAAAAAAAAAATGTCGAGTAATGCCGAATACCGAATAATAGTGAGTATTTGCGGCATCTCTATGATTGAGTCTTTATGAAATAGGTATTTGGATACCTACTCAAAGGTTCCAACTACAAAAAGGACCGCAGGTTCCAACTTTTATAAATATTGCAGTTGAGAAAAGCTTGACAGATTTTTTTTACAATGGTGTTGATTCCTGGCCACAATAAAAAAAAAATATTTAGTCCGTTAGTTAGATTATCAAAAAATATTGGATAAGTTTTTTTTGCTTTATCAAATCAATAAAAAATGATAAAGATAAAACGCATCAAAGTTCAGAAGTCGGGGCTTGTTACGTCACTTATAAAAAGTGGTACATTTTTGACGTAGGCGTGAGGTTTCGCGAAATTTCAACGCATTATATCATCCTCATTTTTAGCGTCCCGTACCCGAAGGGTAACCATCGGGACCCTATTACTAAGCCTCCGCTGTGCGTCCGTCCTTCCGTCTGTCTGTAAGCGGGCTGTATCTCATGATCCGTAATAGGTAGATAGTTGAAATTTTCACATGATATTTTGTATTTCTGTTGCCGCTATAACAATAAATAATAAAAATAAATTTAAATTAAAGAGGGCTCCGGGGTACTAGAAACGTGTTTTTTTTTTGGCTTTTTTTGCTCGATCTTAAATTGCAACAATTAGACGCGTATAACCTTGTACGATGGTACGAAACTACGGAACCCTTCGCGTACGCGATTCCAACTCGCACTTGATCGGTTTTTTAACCAAAAAACCGGTCAAGTGCGACATAACCATGTGACAAAAGAAAAAATAGGTGTCCAATTTACTTTGAACTGACGGATCAAATAGAGGTTTTTAGTTTACTACCCTATTGTAAAGTATTTGTGATTGTATGATTTTTAGTCAGCTACCCTATTGTAAAGTATTTGTGATTGTATGATTTTTAGTCTTCTACTCTATGTAAAGTATTTGTGATTGTATGATTTTTAGTCATCTACCCTATTGTAAAGTATTTGTGATTGTATGATTTTTAGTCTCCTACCCTATTGTAAAGTATTTGTGATTGTATAATTTTTAGTCTTCTACCCTATTGTAAAGTATTTGTGATTGTATGATTTTTAGTCTTCTACCCTATGTAAAGTATTTGTGATTGTATGATTTTTAGTCATCTACCCTATTGTAAAGTACTTGTGATTGTATGATTTTTAGTCATCTATCCTATTGTAAAGTATTTGTGATTGTATGATTTTTAGTCTTCTACCCTATTGTAAAGTATTTGTGATTGTATGATTTTTAGTCTTCTACCCTATTGTAAAGTATTTGTGATTGTATGATTTTTAGTCTTCTACCCTATTGTAAAATATTTGTGATTGTTTGATTTTTAGTCTTCTACCCTATTGTAAAGTATTTGTGATGGTATGATTTTTAGTCATCTATCCTATTGTAAAATATTTGTGATTGTATGATTTTTAGTCATCTACCCTATTGTAAAGTATTTGTGATTGTATGATTTTTAGTCTTCTACCCTATTGTAAAGTATTTGTGATTGTATGGTTTTTAGTCTTCTACCCTATTGTAAAGTATTAGTGATTGTATGATTTTTAGTCTTCTACCCTATGTAAAGTATTTGTGATTGTATGATTTTTAGTCATCTACCCTATTGTAAAGTATTTTTAGCTGTATGATTTTTAGTCTTCTACCCTATTGTAAAATACTTGTGATTGTATGATTTTTAGTCATCTATCCTATTGTAAAATACTTGTGATTGTATGATTATTAGTCATCTATCCTATTGTAAAATACTTGTGATTGTATGATTTTTAGTCTACAACCCTATTGTAAAGTATTTGAAATTATATGATTTAGGATTATAAGAATAATTTACCAATATCATCTAGATTTAAGTACCCAGGTATTTTGTATAAGCATTCGAGAAAACCTGTCAACAAATTAATCTTACCTGACAACATATCACCAGCATTTCCATTCCCTGCAGCTTGACCGAACAAGGACCCCAAACTCTTGGCATTATCCCCCTGCATCAGGCTCCCAACGAGGTTGCCTATCGCTGCCAGGCCGTTTATGTTATTGTTGTTGCCCCCATCCCCCATATTTTGCAGTAATGTGGATGCTAAGTCTACGAAGGGGTTGTCATCAGTTCTGATGGATGGGATGGCGAGTAGGCAGGCTATGCCCAGGAATAGGCTGTATCGTGCCATGTTTCTGAAATGAGAGAATTTGGATATATTAGTTTTTTTTATATATTGACGACGATTATGATGACGTTTCGGTTTCCTCCAATTACGAGCGTGTTTAAATTCCATGTTTCATGTTATTGGGGTTATCAATTCGGACATAACTTGAATATTTAGTTTTAGTTCTGGGGTGTTACAACTAAAAAGTGAAAACTAAAAATCTTTTTTACAAAGAAAACAAACTTTCTTTTTTGGAAATCGGTCTTCCAAAAAAGAAAAAATGTAAAAATAACGTTAATTTCGGAAGTCGGTGCAATACAAAAACTGACTTCCGAAATTAAAGTTATTTTTCAATTTATATCGAGTGTAAAAAATCAGTTTCCGAAGCCGAAAGCCACCCACCCACCCGTTCTACCCATTATTTGGATATTTTTTTCCTCTAGACCATACGTGGGAATCCACTGGTTCTGGAGAAATTGAAGGTCAAAGTCGCAATTTTTTTTTTTTACTTTTTTACAGAAATTAATTCCAAGTGTTAATACTAAACTATTTGCCAAACGAACATTACCTGAATTTTCGTTTTTTTTTCGAAATTTCAAAATTACGCGTTCGAAGTTACAAAAACGCAATGAATATCAAACGTATCCCACAAGTACCTACGTGGTTTAAAACGAAGGGGCGGGGTTTAACTCCACTTGCCTGGGTTCGCGTTACATTGCGCGCAATAAAAAATAGTTTTTCTTTTCATACCTAAAAATAAGAGTCGCATCCCAGGAATAATTTTTGCGCAAAGCTACTTTGCTAGACGTACAGTATGCGTAGTTAACGGCTTTGTGATGTGTATTTTTACTCCCTGTGTTGTATTTTCTTTTTTGGAAGCCGGTTGTATTATTTGTAAAAAAGTTTTTTGACGTACAGCTGCTTCGTTGGTCTGGAGGTCTTGGGTTCGTCTTATTGGGGTTTTCCATGTCTGGAATTCCTCAGTATCAGCCAGGAGTTTAGATTTTTTCCCGGTTGATGGCAATAAGTTCGCCCTCTATGACATTAGATGGACATAATAACGTTCCCACTGCTGGGACATAGACCTTGTCTCTGTGAGTGGGCCTTAATCCACCGCACGTTGGTGGATGTCACATGTTTTAAAGTTTCGGTTCTAGGACATGCCGCTTTCCTCACGATGTTCCTTCACCGTTTTGAGAGCAGTGGTGATGGAATAATTTATACATAGTAATGCGCCTGCCTGAGTTCGTACCCAGGCAGGCGCTTTGCTCACGGCCTACACTTGTAGGCTGCGGCCGCTACCACTGGGCCACCACTGCTCTCAAATATTAAATATATCTTCATGTAACTTCACCAAAGCATTTTTTTGTCTAAGGATTTTGTGTTTTGTACGAAATTTTCCAAGTAGGTAGGTACATTTTATAAGTTGGGCGACTACTACTCTACTAACTGAGCTTACTTAGCCGTGACAGTTTTTCTTCAAAGTTACATAATAGCATGTGACAAAAAACCTGTCCGATCCTGAATGGTATTATTTGGTATCGTACTGCGTACACATATAAGTAATCATATAATAGATACGAGAATATTATTTGTCCCCAATGAAAATAATTAAATTAAAAAAAAAAAAACTTATCAAAGGCAACAATGAGCGCTCGACAAAGTTCACCTACACTTTTGTGTCAAAGAAGCCGACTGAGCGAGACGGTTTTTTTGATCCTTTGTTAAGGCGTATATATCCGCCAAGTGGCGCCCTCATTGAATAAAAAATCGTAGTAAAGCGTAGAAAATAAAGATATAGAATCCTATGTTGCGTTTGTTACAAAGAGGGTAAGGTATTTTTACGTGGTTAAAACAATACTCAAACTGTTTCGTATCCAAAGTAGTAGGCAAAAGTACCAAAAACGGCCGTTTTTGACGCTTTTGCTTACTACTTTGGATACGAAACACTTTTTTTTTTTTTTTGGGGGGTGGGAAATCATCCTATGACTTCTTCCGCTCTAGGGTGGAGCGGAAGGGTGTGTCAGACTCTTACTGACTAAAACCCACCCCTGTTCCTCCCTGCCTCGAGTGCCCGGGGGCGAGGTAACTCTTTCGAATTTATCCTCCACCCCCGGGCAGATACGAAACACTTTGAGTCCTGTTTTAACAATGTAAAAATACCTTATCCTATTTGTAACAAATGCAACATAGGACTCTTTAATCTTTATTTTCTATGCTAAGATACGAATTTTTATTCAATGAGGGCGCCACTTATGGGGAGGAAGGCCCTTAAAGAGTGCCTACAGCGCGGCTATTGTTGGGCGATATGAAAAAAAATTTTTACTGTTCAAAAAGTGAAGATTCATAAAACGACAGTTTCTTAGTTAGACCCAATAACTGTTATGGGGTGTGATTTACCCTTTCAAACTATTATACAATTCGAGAGGCTCTCGTTTGACCATTATCCCACCTGATGGTAAGCGATGATGTGGTCGACGATGGAGCACGTTTGTCTCGAAGTAACCTTTCACGATAGACTCAAACACCGCAGGTTATAGCCAGTGGCGTATTCAAAGATTTGGCGCCCCGGGCCAAATATTTATGCTGCCCCATAGTTAACCAAAAAGGGAATATTCTTTTTTGCTATTGCTTATTTAGAATTTGAGCTACACGATTTGGATAGGTAAGATTTCTTTGTGATAGACAAGAAGTTAAGGGGTGGCAAGACAAGTAGAAATAGTAGTGCTAATCCAACTTGAAAAAACGGCAGTGGGTAGCATTCCCCGCCCCTGGCAGTCTGCCGCCCCGGGCCATGGCCCTCTTGGCCTAAGGGTAAATACGCCACTGGTTATAGCTATCGGGATCATAATCTGGCAGGATATTCCACTCCTTCGCTGTGCACACAATGACAGTATACCGAACACGTTGTATGCGTATGATTTTTGTCCACCATGTATCGCAACAAAAGTTGTTGCTAGCCTGTTGGTTTTCTATCGGTTACATTTTGGGGAGTGTGCGACGGAATTGCATAATTTGATTACGCCAAGCCCATTCCATCAACGGACCACAAGACGTACGGCGATGCATGGTGAACATCCCATTCACACCCAGAAAACGTTTTGAGAACACATTCATTGTGCGTACAGCTAGGGAGTGGAATTCCCTGCCGGAGTCTGTGTTTCCTGATAGCTACAACCTGGGAGTCTTTAAGTCGAGAGTAAATAGGTTACTTCTAGGCAAGCGAGCTCCGTCTTCGACCACATCTTCGCTTACCATCAGGTGAGATAGTGGCCAAACGCGTGCCTATCAAGAATAATAATAAAAACAAGTTATTTTTTAAAATTTCTTTGTATAGGCAATTAATAGATAATTAAAGGAACATTTTCAAGGTTTCGTGTAGGTTTTATGAACCTCTGTATAATTAAATCGAAATAAATTCAAATTAACATAATAATCACGTTCTCAAACGTCTGACGGGGAGCAAGTGATACCTTTTTGAATATTAAATAAATAACAGAATACATTCCACAGTTGTGTAAATGTTTAATTTTAATTATCTCCATTTCGTTTCAAGTAGGTTGGCAAGTAATTATGATTCTATAGCTGCTTGGGCATTCAGGGCAGGGAGGAACAAGGGTGGGTTTTAGTCAGTAACAGTCTGACACGCCCTTCTGGTCTATCCTAGAGCGGAAGAAGTCATTGGATCATTTCCCACCGACAAAAAAAGCTGCTATGGATCAAAAAGGTATAAACAACGGTGATCATAAATAAAAAAAAACGAGCAAGCCTTGCAGTAGTCGCATATGATGTAACATTTGACATCTTACCTTAGTACTAAGCAACATTTAACATTCTATAATTAAAAATAAAACATTTAGTTCCGATTTCGACCGTGCGCGCGTTCTATTATCTTACGGCCAACTCTCCGCGCGCGCTCATTGGTCGAAACAAACTCAGACGTCAAAGTCTCTTTTAAAAAAAAAAATGTCTGTGTATAAAACAATAATAATAATAATAAATTTTATTAACAGTAAAGTAGGTACAGCTAATCTATCCTAATCAAGAACACAAGATGCATTTTACTATATTTTTTTGTTGAAAAAAGCATAAAGCATAACGAAAACATTGGCTCATGTACATCACTGGAGCAGCTCAATCCCAAGCCTTTTTATCCTCAAGGTAATCTTTCATTGTATAATAGTGTATTCCCAGGTATAAAAAAAGGTATGATCTAGTGGAAACAAAATGATCCGAATAATTGGTAGACTAAGTGGCTTTCGGCTTCGGAAACTGTCTTTTTACACCCGATTTATGTATCTACTATACTTCCTGTTCATATATAAATACTATATATTCACAAGGCAATTTTATGGTTATAGCTCAGAAGTCGCGTTTATGACGGTCTGTCGTAATTCAGGAGTTATGGTCACCATAACCGGTATGAAATCTATGGTTGTAGCGAGCAACAAAGGAAATTTAACTTTGCCTTCGAGTTCTGTAGTCCATAGATACAGTATATTGGCGTCAATTGATTATGACAGATTTATGTTTAACTAAAACATAAATCTTTAACAGCAGTTGACTTATTATTTTCAAGGCACCATTAATGGTTTTCAAGGCACCCTCAGATGGATCAATTGTTCTGAAGATAGAATCATCATCTGCCTCATCTGCCTAGCCTTTTCCCAACTATCTTGGGGTCGGCTTCCAGTCTAACCGGATGCAGCTGAATACCAGTATTTTACATGGAGCGACTGCCTATCTGACCTCCACAACCCAGTTACTGGGTAATACGATACCCCTTGGTAAGACTGGTTGTCAGACTTTCGGGCTTCTGACGACTCGTAACGACTGTCAAAGATCCACGATTGACAGCCGGGACCAACGGCTTAACGTGCTATCTGAGGCACGGAGGAGTCACGGTATGTAAAGATGGTCACCCATCCACAGACCAATCCCGGCAAGCGTAGCTTAACCTGATGGATCAAGCCGTGCGGCTGTTATTACTAAGCCACGAGCTCCGTGTCCATGTTCTGAAGATAGAATAATTTCATTAAAATTCGTCAGGACATCGTCATTGCATTATGGCATTGCACCTGTCTGGGGCTTTATACTGGATTCACTTTGATCAGAGAGCCATGAAGAAGGATCGTCGGTCTGTAAAAACTTATTGGACTGCGGTAGTCCTACGTAGTGTTCCGGTTTTCTGTGATTTTTTTCCAATTTTTCTCTTCATAACAACCCTGTTGAGACTACAAAGGCTGGTTTAAAAAAAAATCATCCAAATTGGTTTAGCTGTTCTTGAGTTTTGCGCTTAGCAACACATTTAGACTTTCATTTTAATTTATATAGAAGACTAGCTTCTGCCAGCGGCTTCGCCCTCATGGAATTAGTATTTCCCCCGTTATAAACTTTCAACCCCCATTTCACCTTATCTGGGGTGGAATTTCCAAAAATCTTTTCTTAATGGATACCTACTCTTCACAAAGAATGCATCCCTCAAATTTCATGTTTCTAGGACCAGCGGTTTAGGCTGTGCGCTGATATATCAGGCAGTCAGTCAGGACTTTGAATTTTATATATACAGATAAATGTACAACACCACTTACACAGGAAACAAAAAGTATTTTTATCAAGTTCAATGACACTTAAACCAACGGGTAATAACGTATTCATGAATGTGATAACTAGAATAGCAAATAGGTACATAATAAATATCAAAAACTCTATGGACAACGAGCTATATATTTCGCTTCGCTTTATTTTATTTACCTACCCATACTATATAAAATAACAATTAGAGAGTGGGCCAAAGAACTGATTGATTAATTAAAAATGATACCATCACGGTTGATAAGGGAGAGCGGAAAAAGAAAACGTGTTTAGCCGAAGAAACAATAGATATTGCAATCAGATGTTTAATCTAACCTTATGTAAAACTGGTAAACAGAATAAAAGTTTGTCAAAACGGAATTGAGAGAAGTACAATAGGTATTAAAAGAAAAGACTGAGAAAAATTAAAAAACATTAAAAGTAAAACTAAATTCAAGAATGCATACATAACATACAAACAACTAAAGTGGCGATGGACAGGACATATGATAAGAGAGAAGAAGGAAAAATGGACAAGACTTATTACAGAATGGTACCCGCTAGACTGCAAAAGGAACAGAGGAAGACAAACTAAGAGATGGGAAGATGATATCAGGAAAATAGCGGGTCCAACATGGACTCGAAAGGCAAGGGATAGATTTGAATGGCGATCTTTAGAGGAGGCCTTTGTCGGAAGACAAGTTGAGGAGTAAATACCGTTTGTCGAAGTATACATAGTATAGTTGTAGGTAACCGACATAGCCCGAAGAATCGTCAACCAAAAGTAGCAGTGGGCAGGGCAGGTTGCTCGCAGAACAGATGGTCGATGGAGCCGAAAAGTTCCGGAGTGGCAACCGCGTACTAGAAGACGCAGCGTTGGAAGGCCTCCCACAAGGTGGACCGATGACCTGGTGAGGGTCATGGGTAGCCAATGGATGCGAGACGCATAGGACCCGTTGTTGTCGCGACACTTGGGGGAGGCCTATGTCCAGCAGTGGACGTCTCTCGGCTCTAATGATGATGATGATGAAGGTATGTGGACGTTTCCTGTGGAATCTGGACAATTTCAACACAATTTAAATCGGTTTACAGCAGGTCCATACTCAGCAATAAACGCAATGTCCCGTGGCTTTGCGTGTCAGCCAAACAATGTAACAGCATACATAGGTAGTCAGAAAGTTAATAAATGAATAGATAACAGCATTAAAATGTTCGTACAGAGATGAAACTCTGCTGCAGCAAATACCGTGGCTGCAATAAACATGAATGATTTTATCAGGTTTGGTCACGATATACCTACCTACAAATTGATAAATGTTACTAGTAGAATATACCTACCAACAAATCTATGCCTTTGTTTTTGTTTTTGTGTGGAAAATCATGAAATGCGGAATTGATAATCATGCAAAAACTATACAGTTTATTTTTATGAAACCTTCACTATTCCAAAGATCATTTAATTATTAATATTTTAGTATACGTGTTTTAGTATAATACCTGTTGTTTTATGTATAATAAATTAATAATGCGTCTAATTTCGGACAGCGCTCCTTGATGGGCGAGTCCTATTACTGGGTGGACGTACGACGCGTTAGCCACTCAACCGCCATAGCCCAGTTTGTTGCAAAGTTAGAAAACTCTCAAGCGCCCTAGTCACATTTAAACCGAAAGCGGGAATTTCCTTCAAAATCCTTTGGATTTTAGAAAGTGTGTGGGTAACGTCATTGGGATTACGGTATGTGTTGTTGTTGGGGTTAAACGGAAAACATATGATGCAGGAAATCTTTTGAGCGTCAAAGTCTTAGTTAAGACACTCGCAGACCTCTTTTTGTTTTTTGTGTGGTGGAAAATCATCCAATGACTTCTCCCGCTCTGGGTGGAGCGGGAGGGCGTGTCAGACTTTTACTGACTAAAACCCACCTCTGTTCCTTCCTTGCCTGAGTGCCCAGAGGCGCGGTAACTCTGTTTCGAATTGACACTCGCAGCCCTGACACTATCGGCATCCAAAAAAACTGACCACTGCATGTGGCATTAAACATTATGAATAAAAGATAGTACGAACGTCTCGCTTCAAAAGATCCGTGTTTCTCCGACATACCTCCATCGAGTGATATAAAAGTGAAATCTGTATCAGATAGCGTACCTGAAGTAGAAATTGTAATTCAGGCATCGTTAAACGTTTTGCCCAGGGGTCGTGGATAAATTCTAAACAGAGTTACCGCGCCCCTAGGCACTCAGGCAGGAAAGGAACAGGGGTGGGTTTTAGTCAGTATGAGTCTGACACATCCGCTCCACCCGGGCGGGGGAAGTCATAGGAAGATTTCCCACCTCAAAAAAAAGGCATCGTTAAGTGTTTGAAGTGATTTTCACACTAAGTTCAGTCTTGAGTAGGTTTGGATGTCTATTACTGTCACTCACGTGTCCATCTCTCTGTCTGTCCGTCGTATCACACAGGTTTTACAGCCACACGGTTGCAGCTACAGTCTTCAAATTTTCTCAGTATAAGCATCTTGTTGACCCAAGAACATTCAAATAGTCAAAATTACAGTTGGTACGGAACCCTCAATGTGCGAAGTCTGACACGCACTTTGCCGGCTCTTTTACGCGATTACTCCGTCACTAGTGAATAGATTTTGATGATTATTTTTTTGTTTGTTAAGTCATTCTTCAGAGGTGGTCCCTTATGATCTAAATATTAATAACTTTAATATTTAGTTTTAGTTCTGTGTACAACAACTAAAAAAACTTCTTACAACCGACTTCCAAAAATGAAAATACTATAAATGATGAAATTAAATTAAAAATGACTTCAAACTTTCGGAACAAAAATGCGAAACACATCTGTCATTTCGGTTCTACAACAACTGTTTATATTCCAAGGACTATGTCGTGTGGTTGTAAATATACAGTGGTTGTATATTTACAAGTACACGTCTTAGACCTTGATATATATTTATTTTGTCTCAATCAATATCAAGAGTATGATCACTTACTGTGACGATTTAACCTATAAATGATTTTTTTTTATTTTTCGAAAAGAAAAGAATAAACATGTGTTAAGCATGTACTAGTGTTGAAAAAAATAAAGAGAAATAATATAAATTATTTTACAATGTTTGATAAAAAAAATATTTACCCTGACATCATGCATCAAGCACATATTCCTATTTTATAGTCTATTGAAACTACCTATGTTGCTGTTTGTCTATATTTTTTTTGGGGTTCTTACCCTATACTTAACCATCCAGAATTTGTACACAAAACTTTGCACCATATATATTTTTTTTGGGAAGAAGCCCACCACATTATTTCCAACCACTGAAAGCCAGAACCAACAGTGCTCGACGAGTTCCGGAGAAACGATTAAACTGTCTTGGGTCCCACAACGAAATTAATCAGAAAAGAACAGCAGAGGAATAAGAAAAACGAACATAATTTCCACATAATTTAAACGTATAAATGAGACAGAATGGATTTCATGTGTAACAAAACCGATTACACTCACCAAGCAAGTGAAACCAAAAACGAAAGCTGCTCTATTATAATCCTTGCCTTCTCCATTATTGTAAAAACACAATAGATCTTAAACCACTTTATAATAAGTAAGTAACTAACTCTAAAATCAAAGCACAATAGAAAAGCAACCTTGCTTCAAAACAACAAGGTTGGAATTAAGTTGGAGCGTTGTAATTATTAGGACGAGCACATAGGATGACGAAGATCCCAGTGATTTGAAGAAAGTACTTAATGGTACCTCTGTGTATTAAAACGGGTACCCAACGGTACTTCTGAACTGGTACTAATTGCGTGTGTGGTTTAATAAATAATGAGTGTTTCAAAGAGATTTTGAAGATGGTAGAGCCCGATATAAAATTTCTTAAATAATAAGAAGCTTAATTATCTACTAACTTGGTGACCCGGCAAACTTCGTACCACATCAGAATCAATAAATACTGTGTAAACTCGAGATATCATCAAAAAAGTCGTTCGATACAAAATCTATGACAAAATGAATTTCCTTCATACATTTTGATTTCGTGAATGTTTTAGCTATTTTAATAGTTATTCTGCCATTCGGGCGAAGACAAAGCCAGTCAAGCCAATCAAAGAATATAAAAATTGTCAACCATTGTTGAGTTATAAAATTTTGTAACTAACTCGATTTTGTAGAATTGGTATAGATTGTAAAAAAATAAAATGAAACATGATTTATTTTGGAAAGATGCTGGTTGGTGACTAAAATAGGTACGGTGATAGAACTTATACATAGGAACTCCTTGGTAAAATGAGATGGATGAAGTCATTCACAAGATCTTCGTAGATATCTGACTGATACGTTTCTTCTATAATGTATAATATGTAATGGAAACAGTCGCTTGGCTTATGTTCATTATGTCTATGATGAGATTAGGACTAAATTTTGTTGTGAAATATGTATGTAAAAAACTCAAGTGAGTGACTTTTTCCTCAGAGAGAGGATAAGCATTGTCATATAACGTGGCAATGCCGCCAGTCTTTGGGCACATTACCGGTCGACAGCGCTGCTGAGGAATTTTTCGACGCCATGTTTTAGATTATTTTTAGGGTTCCGTACCCAAAGGGTAAAACAGGACCCTATTACTAAGACTTCGCTGCCCGTCCGTCTGTCTGTCGGTCAGTACGTCTGTCACCAGGCTGTATCTCATGAACCGTGATAGTTGGACAGTTGAAATTTTCACAGATGATGTATTTCTGTTGCCGCTATAACAAAAAATACTAAAAAATAGAATAAAATAAATATTTCAAAACGGTGAAGGAAAACATAGTGAGGAAACCGGCATGTCTTAGAACCAATAATTCGAAGATATGTGACATCCACTAATCCGCATTGGGCCCGCGTGGTGGATTACGGCCCACACCCTCTCACAGAGAGGAGGCCTGTGCCCCAGCAGTGGGGACATTAAATGGCTGAGACGAGATGAGATGAAATATTTAAGGGAGGAAAAATCAGTTGTATGGGAGCATACAACAAACGTGATTTTTATTGCCGTTTTAACCCTTCGTGCGCGAGTCCGACTCGCACTTGACCGGTTTTTTTAGTTGTATTTAGTCAAATGTTTACCTATATTTTTTTGTGTAGGTATATGTAGTTAAGAATATTTTTGTTTCATATAACAAAATAAATTGTTCTTACATCGAATAAATGATATTTTCATAATTTTTTAGTCACCTCTCGCATTACATTCTGTTTCCCTGACTCACGTTCTAGTTTACCTATTTGCAGGGTATTCATTCTAATCAGCATTATCGTTTTTCTGAGAACAACTTTCTTTAGTTTTTATCGAATTCTCGTAAAAGTTTTCAATGGAATAGTATAGCATGCGTCACCGGTAGCATTCCAAATATGTGCGTCGCGTTCGTCGGGGTACGTCTGATGGTATGGGTACATGAATAACGGTGTGTAACATTTTGCATTATGTACTTACATTTTATACTTGACTAGCACTTCGCCCGCTCATAATAAATACAATTTATAGTCTATAATACCCACAAACAATATAGCTTTCTACCAGTGACTTTTGTTTTAGAATTGGATCATTAGTTCCGGCGATTAACCCCTACATACAAACTTACAAAAAAAAAAATCCCTATATAGACTAGCACATTGACTCCGTCCGTCCTACGTTTCCTATTCATTTAGATATCTGGCCTTGATCAAGCCTTGATCCTACATAGTTAAGGGACATCGTCGGTGCCAGCTTTTTAACCGACATTCGAAAAAGGAGGAGGTTCTATGTTCGACTGTATGTTTTTTTTATGTATGTCCGCCGATGTCTCCGTCAATTTTAGACTGATTTACAAAATCCTTTTTTCATCCGAAAGAATATACTGCTGAGGTGGTCCCATATAAATTTTATCGAAATTACTTCAGCGCTTTTTGAGAAACTGAACTAAAACGAAAAATACGTATACCTCGATGACGTTATGGTGTTTTCCAAATGTTTAAATTCCACGTTCCATGTTATTGGGGTTTTTAGTTCTGGGGTATAACAACTAAAAAGTGAAAAATGAAAAACTTTTTTACAAAAAAACAACCGACTTCCAAAAAAAAAAATACACTAAAAATTAAATAAAAGCACAAACTCTTGATTAAACAAAAAACCCCGACTTCCGAAATTATAGTTATTTTTTAATATTTAGTGTATTTTTTTTTTGGAAGTCGGTTGTTATTTTTTAATCAAGAGTTTGTGCTATTAGTCCATCAATGAATGAGTTAGGTTAGAGATTTCGTTTTAAATGTATTGATTCCTATTGCCTAATTGATATGTATTTAACGTAATCGTACTGATAAATAATAATTTATGAAATGAGCGTAAAATGTGCCATTTTCGGACAGTTTTGCATGAGCAAAGATGTCATCCGAACCAGTAAAAACCGACCATGTGCGTGTTTGACTTCACACATTTAGGGTTCCGTACCAAATGTATTTCTGACTATTTGTATGGGTTTGGGTCAACAAGATCCTTAAACTGTGAAAATTGAAAAGCCCAACGCGCTTAAAGAAGTTTTCACTTTAAAAAAAAATATTTTCAAAAAACCCGGTTGTAAAAAACAACAAAAAAATTTCAAACAACATTACTGGGCGTGAGCCACGTGACCGTTCTCTGTCTAACGCTTCGTGCAAAACGTCGTTGCCATACATTTTGCACGAAGCGTTAGCGTTAACGTTAACAGAAATGTATTTTGGCTAAGGGGGCTGATGGTAAGCAATGCATTAATCGTCAAAGTATTAAAGAATGCGTCATGTCCATCGCCAACACGTGCCATAACGGTGACGCATTGCCCCGATTTGCGATGTCGCCTACATTATTGCACGATAGTCAGACTTTTTGTTTATGCGACACTATCTCTTTGGTCAAGCATTGCTGACTGCTTGTTTTTACCCCATCACTAATCTTTTTCTTTTCTCTTATCGGGACGAAATGATTCATTCCTCGTATCATAACCAGTCCGTTGTCCATATCGGCGTCAAAAATACCTTCATATCAGCCTTTTGATATTTTTATGACATTTCTATTTTGAATTTATTGCAATTCTTATTTTTAGCGTGATTTTATTTATTTTTTTTGATTACTCGGGACCCCGAGGTCCCCTGGAAGCCGTACGACGAGCTGAAGCCAACTCGCCGAGGCCCCTTTAGACGCTTTTTGTGAAATGAGGCACAACTAACTATTATCCCTGTATACAGGGTGTAACGGAAAGGTGTGGTCACATTTTAAGAACAGCATCTGCCCATCGGTATGAACAACTTTATTCATGAAAAAGTGAGGCAAAATCACTTTGTATGCAAAATCTAATTTATTTTTTTGGGATTTTTTTATTTTTTCTTAGAGAAAGTTGTTCATTTCCATGGGCAGAACCGGTTCTTAAAATATGACCACACCTTTCCGTTACACCCTGTTTACAGGTGCACCCACGGACAACCCACGGTTGGTGTAAAACTATTGCAAGATAAGGAGAATAAAGATATCAGGCTATGGTTTTGGGAGGCTAAATAAATGATGTTTTTTTTTACCTCGCCTTCACCCGCCTGGCCTATCCTACAGGAACAGTGATTTTTTCCGGGAAATAAAGTAACCAGGAGAGGAGTACCTGGACGGACTTGAAAAGGAAGGAAGGACATCAATGGCTACATTTATAAAATGTCCTCAGAGATGCTGTAGCTCGGATCGGATTGATCGTTCTGTTTAGGGTTCCGTTAGTCCGAATAAAAAACCGAACCCTTGGAGGATCACTCATGCATCTGTCTGTCTGTCCGTCCGTCCGTCTGTCACAGCCAATTTACTACGAATGTTGGAGACAAACATAGCACCGCCCGCCACGGCGACCACAGGAGCAGGACGGCAGCGAGCGGGGAACGGGGGACGAGGTGCTGGCAGCCGCTGACCCGACTTCACTTAAAAAAATAACGACGGACCAAGAGGCGCGCATCCTTATGTTCAATATACGAACCAACCTATTTTTATTACAAAAAAAAAAAAAAAAAAAAAAAAAAAAAAAAAAAAAAAAAAAAAAAAAAAAAAAAATTCACTGACGTTTAGCATTAACATGTGTCGGTTTTGGTGCGATTCCACGATCGTCTTAGGGTGGTTGTCCACCCCTTCAAATCAACTAAATCAATTCGTACGGAACCGTGTTAATGAGATTAAAGAAAGCACCAGTGGTCACACGTGGAGCTACGTGCCGTCCAAGGAGAACCCGGCGGATCTTGTTTCTCGCGGGGTGAGGCTGATATTATCAGCGAAGCCTCGTTGTGGTGGTCGGGCCCATCGTATTTGCTCGAGTCAGATCATTGTTGGCCAAAAATGCCTAATGAAACCCAGAAACAGGACCTACCGGATCTCCAACCTTGTCTTGTTATAAATAACGACGTAAGCAAGAACGATGATAATAAACTATTTACAAAACTTATAACTAAATATTCACAATTTACACGTTTACAAAGAGTTATAGCCTATATACACAGATTTATTTATAACTGTAAAACCAAAACGAACAGACTCCGCGATCATCTTTCTTGTGAGGAATTGCAAAATTCATTTAATTTTATTGTGCACAATGCACAGTTAGAAATGTTCCCAAATGAATACCTTATCTTAAAATCAGGTCACGCATTACCAAAGAAAAATAAATTAATATCATTGACCCCATTTCTAGATGCAAATGATATCTTGAGAGTAGGCGGTAGACTTGATAATTCACCTTATAGCTATGATACCAAGCATCCTATATTATTATGTAGCAAACATCATATAACGAAAATCATATTTCTTATGCATCACTTAAAGCTTTTACATGCGGGACCTCAGTTATTGTTGTCCAATATTCGTCAAACCTTTTGGCCCTTAGGAGGAAGGAATCTGTCTAAATCCATAACGAAAGGTTGCATGAAATGTTTCAGATTTAAAGCCAGCAATGTTCAGCCCATAATGGGACAGTTACCTGCATCCAGAACTACACTAGAATTTCCTTTTTTACACTGTTCGGTGGATTATGCAGGTCCAGTCATGATAGCTAACCGTAAAGGTCGAGGTTGCCAGCTGACCAAGTCTTACTTGTCCATTTTTGTCTGCTTAGCTACAAAGGCCGTGCATTTGGAGCTCGTCACAGACCTTACTAAAGAGGGATACATGGCCGCTCTAAACCGGTTTGTGGCTCGTCGAGGGAAGCCTCAAAGTATAACCTCTGACAATGGGACTAATTTTGTAGGCACATGTAACGAGTTACATCGTTTCTTGCAGGATTCAAGTTCACAGATTAGTTCTGAAGTCGCCCAAGAGGGTACTTCCTCTTCATTCCGAGCTATACCCCCCATTTCAATGGTATGGCTGAATCTGCTGTCCGTTCTACAAAATATCATCTTCGTAGGCTTCTCCAACTTACGCATTTCACTTATGAAGAAATGCACACTTGTCTGACTCAAGTGGAAGCCATCCTTAATTCGCGTCCTATCACCGCCTTAAATTCCGATCCTACAGACTTCACACCTTTAACACCCGCTCATTTCCTAATAGGACGACCACTTGTGTCTGTTCCACATCCACAGCTGACAGAAAGAATAACAAGCCTTGAGCGATACAAACGAATTGAGTTCGTCAAACAACATTTCTGGAAACGATTCTCCAACGAGTACGTCACCACTCTGCAGCAAAAGACGAAGTGGCCTACTGCATTAAGCGAACTCAAATTGGGTTCCTTAGTCCTTATAAAGGACAAAGCGTTACCTCCATTACGTTGGGCCCTGGGTCGCTGTGTGGCCGTTTTCCCAGGAGCTCAGGATCAAGTCGCTCGAGTCGCCGATATAAGGATCAAGGGAGGAACCATTATTCGAAGGGCGTTTAATAACATTTGTCCCCTTCCAGAACCTGCTTGTTGAATCAGCTGCCTACCTACCTACTTCAACCCGGGGAGTATGTTGGAGACAAACATAGCACCGCCCGCCACGGCGACCACAGGAGCAGGACGGCAGCGAGCGGGGAACGGGGGACGAGGTGCTGGCAGCCGCTGACCCGACTTCACTTAAAAAAATAACGACGGACCAAGAGGCGCGCATCCTTATGTTCAATATACGAACCAACCTATTTTTATTACAGTCCGCTATTTTATTTATAACACCTCTGAGAATCACCAACAACGAATCTACTCGACCGATTGAGTTGTAATTTGGTGCCACATGAATATCTGTGACCCAAACACGAAAGTGTAACATAAATAAATAGATTTGGAATATGCCCCCATATTCCAAATCTATTTAGTGGTGGCACAGTGGTATTGGCCGCGACTTACAAGTTGTAGGTCGTGAGTACAAACCCAGCCAGGCGCTTTACTTTGTGTAAATTATTTCATCACCACTGCTCTCAAAACGGCGAAGGAAAACATCGTGAGGAAACCGGCATGTCCTAGAACCAAAAATTCGAAGATATGTGACATCCACCAACCCGCATTTTGCCCGCGTGGTGGATTACGCCCCACACCCTCTCTCAGAGAGGAGGCCTGTGCCCCAGCAGTGGGGACATTAAAAGGCTGATGATGATGATAATGATGATTAATTCCTTTAATTCCTTGATTTATACAGTGTGAGTCTTTATAATGTGCACGATATGTGCAGATTATAAAGACTCACACTGCGAAATTATGAATCTATGCTTAATTTTATCGAAGGAAAAAAAAATATTAAAAAACAAATGAAAACAAAACGTTGTAACTTTTAAACCAAATGATCTATCGCGATGAAACAAACTCCATAATGATTGGAAGTAATTAGGCGTCCTCTTATCACTACATAGTATAAAACAAAGTCGCTTTCTCTGTTCCTATATCCTTATGTATGCTTAAATCTTTAAAACTACGCAACGGATTTTGATGCGGTTTTTTTTTAATAAATAGAGTGATTGAAGAGGAAGGTTTATATGTATAATTTGTACCCGAGCGAAGCTGAGGCGGGTCGCTAGTATAATGATAATTGTAAAAACTACCCTCAACAAACATGTCTTTTTTAGCAAAAATCTTTTTGATTTTTCATAAGTTTAAAAAAAAAATTACATATTTTTTTATATTTTTTCCGTCGATAAATTTAAGCATAGATTCCCTTATTTCGATATGTGTACATTATTGAGACTCACACTGTATACCTCTGCATCGAAAGCAACAACAATTTTAACTCTTTACAATTCAATATTGTAAAGAGTTAAAATTGTTGTTGCGTTTAGAAAAAGTCTTACTGACCAAAACTACAACCTCCTAGCTAGCTGTGGTTGTGTCGGTACCCTACATAGCGGTACAGCTCTGACGTCACATAACCTGCGCGAGTCAATGACCCACCTGTCTTGGTACTTGTCGTATTATAATCGCCACGGCCCACGGGCGATTTTGTGCGAGACAATTTAGTGTTAATGTCAGTCTTACGTCATGAATGTCATGATGACTACTGTTACATTCATTTGTAGGTTAGTTCTTGAGTCTACGTGAGTTTTCTTCTGTTTTATATACTAAGGAATGTTATAAACATGAGATATTCATTCCAAAGGTGACCTAGAAATTCTTTATATTTCTGCGATGTGTTTTTTAAAGATTAAAATTATCATCGTAGTTTCAGTTGCTTTTCCTAAGTTATTGTAGTTTTTGTTTATGATGTCGATTTATAAAATTTACAAAATAGACCAGACGAAGAAGACCAAAAAAACGATGGGTGGCATGTGTAGAACCTGATTTTTCTAGACAGGGGAAAACGATATAATATAATAGGTACAATTAGTTTCGGCGAGAAAGGGGGCGGGAATGGTCATTTTTCATCTACTTTCTTAAATAACTTCGAAACAATATAATATTTTAAAATTACGAAAAAAAAATCATTCGAGAGCTCACAATGTGCTTTCATTTCATATGTCGCATGGCACAGTTTGAAAAACTTTATTTGGAAATTTTCCGATTTTCACCTCGAAAAGTTCCCCCATATTCCAAATTAATTCATCTACTGAACTCTATTGGTCTAGCAGATTCGAAGTAAACTGGCTGTGATACACAGACACACGAGTGATCCTTTATAGCTTATGCGTTTCGTTTTTCCATTCGTATTTCGGAACCCTAAAAAAAATGCAACACCAATTGTCTGAATAAAGGCTTATACAAGTATTATATTAGCCTTTATTCAGACAATATTAGTAGTATATAGGTAATATATCTATACATATAAAATGCTTTGTCCTGAATGACTGACTGACGGATCAACGCACAGCCTAAACTGCTGATCGTAGAGACCTGAAACTTGGAGGGTGTGTTCTTTGTATGACGTAGGCATCCGATAAGAAAGGATTTTCCGAAATTCTACCCTTGAGGGGGTGAAAAAGGGGGGCAAAGTTTGTATGGGACAACGTGATTCCTTGGTCCAATCGACTTCAAATTTTGCATAAACCTTTTTCAACAGAATTGATGGAAGACGTGTTTCGTATTTTATTGAAATTCATCGCCTGACGGGGTTATAAAGGGGAAGAAAATACTTTTGGCGGTGATTTGCTTCGAAGGTGGTATCAATACTCCTTAGTGCTTTTGATGTAAGTTACATGTTATTTTGACTCATGTTTTAAAACTCAATCCGATTTTTAACCGACTTTCGAAAAAGGAGGAGGTTCTATGTTCGACTGTATGTATGTTTTTATTTTTATATGTATGTCCGCCGATTTCTCCGTCAGTTGTGGACCGATTTTCAAAATTCTTTTTTTATCCGAAAGAATATACTCCCGAAGTGGTCCCATATAAATTTTATCGAATTTGCTTAAGTGCTTTTGGAAAAACTGAACAAAAACGAAAAATACGTTTACCTCGATGACGTTTTGGCATACTCCAAATGTTTAAATTCCACGTTCCATGTTATTGGGGTTTTTAGTTGTGGGGTATAACAACTAAAAAGTGAAAAATAAAAAACTTTTTACAAAAAAAACAAACCGACTTTCAAAAAAAAAATACACTAAAAATTAAAAAATAACTTCAATTTCGGAAGTCGGTGTCAAATAACGAAGAAGTAAATTACAAACACCGACTTCCGAAATTAAAGTTATTTTTTAATTTTTAGTGTATTTTTTTATGATAGTCGGTTTGTTTTTTTTTATTCAAAAAAGGTTGAATTTAATGTGTATTGTTGTTCGCAATCATCATCATCTGCCTAGCCTTTTCCCAACTATCTTGGGGTCGGCTTCCAGTCTAATATTGTTTTTCGCAATATTTTTACATTTATAAATTTGTCTGGGTCTATTTTTAAAAATGGGAGCAGAGTTGGTTAACATCAATGGGAAATTAATAAACCTTACTATTGTACCAGTAGTGGGGGATGGCGCATGTCTAGGCCTTTTTCGTATGCTTACTTATTTGTTGTACGGCACACAAGAACGCTCTATGGATTTACGTAAAGAAATTGTGTGTCATATTATGATGAAAAATTGAGATGAATTTGCTGTTATGTCTCATGACCGTCATGGCAACAATCATATGACAAAAGAAGAGTATACATTAGATATTTTACAAAACTCTACGTATGGCGGATTCTGCGAGTTAGTCGCAGCCGGTCAAAATACCCATTTGTATTTGAAGTGTAAATTTGGTACAGCAGACCAACCTTAAGTACATAAGCAGAATGCAAGTAAATACTGGCGGAAACACCTTGAAATGTACAGAGTATCACAGTTACGCTAAGAACGAAATCATGAAGAACAGCGAGTTGAAAGACGTCTAGGACTGAGCCTTTTATGATAACATAGCGTATGAAAGTGATAACACTGTTGTTTTGGGACCGATGAACATCGAATGCAAGTGGTGTAAAACTCTCAAGTACAAAGATGAGTCTGTGGGAATGTGCTGCGATTCAGGAAAGGTCCAGCTCGAACCTTTGCAAAAGAAAGAAAAGAAAGAATGAAAGAAAAACTGTTTATTCATGTGAAAGCGACGCACACACATTTCTTTACTATTTCATAAAAACCCCTGAGCATGATCAATTTATGGCTGGCATACGGTGTTATAACAGTTGTTTTCAAATGACCTAAATTGGAGCTAAAAAATGGATGGTTTTATGCCTACATTCAAAGTGCAGGGCCAGGTGTATCATTTTGTTGGAAGTTTGTTTTCGCCACCCCACAATGAACCACAGTTCTTACACATACATTTTGTTGGTGAGGACGATAGAGAAGTTCAATTGAAATGCAATAACTTTCTTTAAGTAAAACCTGGCTTGGTAAGGCAGTTACAAGAAATACTAGATACTCATAATGTATACGTAAGACAGTTAAAGCTAGGACTTGGACCCTGGACAAAGTATCTGCTACGCCAAATACATTTAAAGTTGTTATAAATGCTGAAAGAAAGCCTACAAATGACCACAGTGGACGGTATAATCAACCTACGACAAATGAAGTTGCTGTAGTTATTATTGGACAGCAATTTTATAAGCGGGATATTGGAGTTGAGAGCCATGATAACACATTGCACTTAATAAGTGAAATTCATCGCTCATACGATGCATTACAGTATCCACTTTTGTTTTGCTACGGCGAGGATGGACACTCCATTTCTATACCTCATTATGATCCTAAGACCAAACAGCCGCTTAATTTTTTTATCTTCTGCAAGTTTTATTTCTTACCGTATTAAGATAAGGAAAAAAGAAGATAATCATCTGCTATATTTTCGTTCGCTGTTTAGCCGGAAAAATGGAAAATATTGTTTACAAAAAATACTGCGGCAGGTGTGTAGTATTTCGATTTCGTTGTAAAAAGATAATACCACCGTGTACCTTTCACTAGATCAAAGGCCGAGCTTCGTGTTCACAAAATATAACAAAATTTTATTTTATTTTCATGTTTATTTAACCTTTAAATAATGATACTACACAATAATCAAGATTGTTATATTTTATAAGTATTCAAACGTTTGAACGTAATAATGTATATGTTATAACAAAATTAACAACGTAAAAAAACAATTAAAAATTCTATTAGAAACATTTTCGACTTCTACGCGGACGAAGTCGCGGGTAAAAGCTAGTAGTTTATATATGTATACAGTTATATTCAGTTGTAAATAAATTATTCTTCTTCTTTATCTTCTAAAAAACCGGTTAAGTGCGAGTTTAACTCGCACACGAAGGGTTCCGTACGATTTTATTATTTCTTGTTAAAGCAGCAACAGAAATACACATTCTGTCAAAAGTTCTACTGTCTACCTATTACGGATCATGAGTTACAGCCCGCTGACATACAGACGGATAGCTGAGGCTTAAGTAATAGGGTCCCGTTGGTTACCCTTTGGGTACGGAACCCTAAAAAGTAGGTACTTATCTAAATAATATTTTACATTAAAGCACGTAATAGTCTAACTAAAAAATTTTGATCGTATCAGCAATAATATGATTGAAGTTTATTATGATTACTAACTTGTTTAATTTTCTGACAATCAATTCACGGTTTTGCTTACAACTTTAATTTATAAGTAGG
The DNA here is from genome assembly GCA_951329385.1 of Polia nebulosa. Classification (NCBI taxonomy): domain Eukaryota; kingdom Metazoa; phylum Arthropoda; class Insecta; order Lepidoptera; family Noctuidae; genus Polia; species Polia nebulosa. The sequence goes on along the minus strand of OX589610.1, from coordinate 5,004,997 downwards.
TAATTGTGTCAATGAGTGCCTACATTTCACGCTTGTAATTACTGATAGGAAATGCAGAAGTACTAATAGTAGAATTTCATATTACAGTTAACTATTTATTTACGTATTTTAATTAAAATGTTACCTATTATATAAATATTGATATTTAATTCAGTTATTATTTTATTTACCCTTGTCCGTGCGTCACTGCGGGGTGCCAACTGAAAACCAGCGCTGGGTGTCCAACGCCCAGCAAATGCTGAGATGGTAACCCTTTCGGTATGGGCACGCTCACCACAATTTTATTGTATCTTTGTGTACCTACTATTATTTTCTTTACCTTTTGTTTGTTGCTGTTGTGTTGTGTCTATATCGAATAAATGTTTATTCTATTCTATTCTTCTTATTCTATGTGATAAAATCGTTGATTCGAACATTTTGTGAATATGAGAACTATGTAAGACTAGCTAACGTAACAAAATTATAAAGAAGGCGTTAGTAGGGTTGTAAGTAGTACGCAAAAAATAAAATAAAATAAAATGGTATTTGTTATTTTTTTAGTAAACAAGAGAAGTTACACGACAATTACCTACTTAGCCTATTTCCTATTTCCTATTCCTGTGCAGGTGTACCCCCGCCCAGTAAACAATAAAAGGACTATCAATTTTGCACCTATGCGATAGCAAATATCTATGAACTATCAAACGCGCGAAGTTTAAATAGTCGTTAAGTTTTCTGAATTTTTCTAATTTTCCGCGAATCTTTCTTTATTTTTTTCTTTCATACGAACCTCGTCCTGAGAATAACAAACACAACAAAAAAAGAATTAACGAAATCGGTTCAACCATTCACGCGTCATGCCGTGACCAAGGAAATAGGGAATCATTTTATAGATCTCCCGCTCCACCCAGAGCGGGAGATGTCATTGGATGATTTCCCAACCCGCCAAAAAAAAAAAAAACAAAGATAATATTAGGGGTAGATTTCATGATTGTCTGACAGTTTGAGTACTTTTAGCGGCCTACCCTCTTTACTTGGGTTTTGTCCATCGGTTCTTACCTATTACTACATATTATAAAATTCTAAAAAAAAAGTATTGGTAGATGGATGTTTGTAACGTAATCACACCAGAACGGCATCGCGGATCTGGATGAAATTTGGCACAGATATAGATTATAATAAGGCTATAATTTTATAATGGAGTAGTACTATGTTATTCTACACGGGCGAAGCCGATGGCAGAAGCTGGTGATCTCCATAAGTTCCAAGATAAGGCAATGGTTTTTGTGTGATTTTCAATTTTTTATTCGCGTTAGACGTAACTTTACAAATTAATTACTCAATGTCATATAAAAATATAATTTTAAATATTCACATATCAAATTACAAAAAAAATTGTTTAAAGTAACATATATTTTTCAAAGAAATAAAATTAGTCGTTTAGACGTGATGTTCAATTTAAAATCATTAGAAGTCGTATAGTTACGCCTTAAGTAACACAATATCTGATTTAGATCCACTGTGTGGTGGTTTCCTCAAGGACCACGTCAAACATTATCCGACATGGTTCTCATCATCTGACCGCCAAATTCAAAAGAGACTGACATCGGAATTTGTTTCGGTGTCAAACTCAAACTCATTCATATCAAGGTGCACAGTTTAAATTGACGGAAAAATGTTGACGATATTTGACCAATGATGTTAGTTAATGTCATTTAAACATAGGTACGATTTATTTGCAGACGATGCAGCTTCCAATGCTCTTTGGCATACCCCAAGGTGGATCTTTAGCGAATCGACGGGCGCTCTGCAGTCTCGACATTGATAGCGATCGCTACGTCCTAACGATTGGTCGCTACGTCGAAAAAATAATTGATTTTCTTGAAATATGTACAGAGACCAGCAGATCAGTTGATCAGTTTTCTAGAAAAATAGTGTTTGCAAGTTAAAATTTACCCTGTCTCTGTACAAGAAAAATCAAATTTCAAATCAAATTTCAAATTTTTTTTTTTTATCAAATTTTTTTTTTTTTTTTAGTCAAATTTTGTTTCAAGAAAATCAATTATTTTTCCGACGTAGCGACCGATCGTTGGGACGTAGCGATCGCTATCAATGTCGACACTGCAGGCCCAGGCCCAGGGTCTACAGTATTGACACTGATAGCGAAACTTACGTTAGCTATCGCATCGCTAAATTACTAGGCGTTAAAAAATTCTCTCATTTTCATTGTTAGATCATAACCTAACAAAATTATAGATTATGGTGGATCCTTTACTGTTCGTGCTGTACGCCTTTGGAACTCTCTTCCACACACTCTAAGGGATAGCCCATCGTTGGAGGTGTTCAGGAGAGGAATAAGGGAGCATTCCCTGTTAACATGACCCATAATAATATGTTTTTATAGAATTTCTTTGTTTATATTATAGGTATATATTATGTTTGTGTATCATATATTTGTTTAGTTTATTTAAGCAACAATATTAGATTTTGAGTTTCTTTGTGCACTTATGATAATCCTAAGCAATTATGTATTTTTCACCTTGTGGTTTGCTGTAAGAAAACCCAAACGCTGGGTTAAGCTCGCCTTTGTAATTAACTGTCCCATTGTGTTTTTTTGTATATGTTTTATGTGTACAATAAAGAATAATAATAATAACAATAATATGTACAGAGTTGCCGTAAATTTTAACTTTCAAGCACTATTTTTCATGAAAAATTTAATAAAAAAAAAAAAATGAATAACTTGTACGGCTCGTAACAATCAAATTAACTTGTCAAAATATTAAAGGACATAAAAGTTTGCCTCCTTGCAACATTAATTTCTTAGCGAGCGAATTCGGTCGTTACACGATCATTTATATATTAACTCCCTTTTCTTTCATATCACTGTTCACACAATCCAGTCAAGTTTATCCCTTCATTAACATTATAATTATAATAAAAAAATATACCATAAAATTTCAAATGCTAAACTACATCCAGTGATGGATTATTTTTTATAAACATATTAGTAAATCCTAAGTAAATCGATAAAATACTTCATATTTTGCAATAAATTGCGAGCATTTGTCGTACCGCATCTCTTTCTTTTCTATGCAGTCCGAGAGTGACCGCGCTCTAGGTGATATCTCGGCCTTAAATATATTTTCTGTCTTTTCTTTTTATGCCTCGATGCACTGTAAAAGTTTTCGATCGACAATTCGTGACCAGCCGTTCAGGTTTCCATAAAAAAGATTAATTCGTCTACCTAACTTCAAAATGTATACTGGTAGCACTCTTGCTAAATTTAGAACGATTATAACCCACCATCCCGCGCTTGGATATCCGTATAGCTGTAACTCTGTAAGTAATAATGTGCACAGAAGCCAAGTATAAAATTAGCATCAAATTTTTTGCGAGTTCCGATAACTTATTGTGGTTTGCGGTTCTAACTGTACTAACTTTACCTGACCTATTTAGCAAAGAAAATCTAACAAACTTTACCGAGATGTGTAATTTATTTTTGATAAGTTTTTTAGTTGCGAGGTAATTTTGAATGAAGGAATGTTTTAGCTGTATAATCGATTTATGAAGTGTGAAACATTAGCCGTTTATCGGAAAGATTATTTATTTAGTGGCCAATGTGTAGAAGTAGATTTCTGTTAAAGGCTATGTGGAAAAAGTCACATAACATAAGAGATCGCATGTGTTTAGGAATAGCATAGAGGTTTCCTTACAAGACAACCACACCCGTGAACTAGACTCAAATCTAAAGTTGAAAAATCTAGAAAGACAAAGTAGAAGAAGTCAAAAGCGTATGTGTCTGGTTATATCCCTTTTCCTAGCTAGAATACTCATATATATCTATTCCTTTCCTTCGGAATAAAGTATGGAATCTAATCTTATTCCTTTCCTGAGGAATAGACCATTGAATCTTATCTTATTCCTTTTCTTATAATAGACAATTGATTATAGAATCTAATCTTGTTCCTTTCCTTAGAAACAGATAGAATATGGAATCTAATCTTATAACTTTCCTTAGTGATGCTAATGACTGAGTTGCCGATAGTTTCGTCAACCGCCTTTTTAGGTGCCTACATAGGCTTTTTGGGTGATCTGCTAGTTAGCTAGTATTTGTTTTTAGTAATTTGTATATCACCAATATTTCTTCACGATCATAAATATATATAAGTTCATAACAGTAGGTATACATTTATGGGCTGATATAAAAAATAATGAACGAACTGGATAACCTGATACATAAAGAAACAATTGTCAGGTTCTGTAAGTCGCAAAGGTTCTGAAGGGCAGGTCACCTGGAAAGGGTTAGTCACACCAGAGTGGTTAAATCATCTACGAGTGGACTCCGCAACAGAAAAGATCAAGAAGAAGACCAAAGAAGCGGTGGAAAGTTTTTTTTTTTTTTTTTGGTTTGAAATCATCCAATGACATCGCCCGCTCTAGGGTGGAGCGGGAGGGCGTGTCAGACTCATACTGACTAAAACCCACCCCTGTTCCTTCCCTGCCCTGAACGCCCAGGGGTGAGGTAACTCTTTCGAATTTATCCTCAACCCCAGGGCAGGCATCGGCCATGACGGGCCCTGTCGTGTTTGCTGACAACTCTTTGAGGCGCGCGTGGAACACTACGCGCCATCGACTCTCGGGCCTGGTGCTGATCGGACGGCGAGTTACCCACTACTCGCCGTCCGCAGGCCCGGGTTGGAAAGATTGTGTCGAGGAAGATCTAAAAAACTATGGAGGAAAACATCTTGGCGAAGGGAGGCCAGAGACAGAATGAAATGGAAGAAGATCGTTAAGGAGGTCAAGAACCAAGGAAGTAAGTATAAAAATAATGATTTGACTTAAAAAAATCTAAGTTTGAACACACAACATTATATTTTCTTAAATAATTAACTTTCTCCCATCTAATCAAATATGATTTTTTTGTTTCATTAATATTTAAAAAACAAAACAAATAAAAAAAAATTGAACGATACCTACATACAAAAAAAAAGAATTAAAAAAATTCTCACAATTCTTTATAAATAGCTGGTAACGTGGTGTCAAAAACTGGAGCAACCTTACCTTTGTTTAGATATCCTAGTATTGACAAGCACCCAACACACACAGTCACGAATGTGTTATGATTATAAATAAGTAATTATCTTTTTTATAAATTACTATCGGAGTTCACGATTTCTCACTGTGATATGACAGTCCATGACTATTCACCGGGTTCTGTAAAAACACGTATCCATTCAATGAAGCAGAATGTTGCTACACGCGAAAATATTAAAATATATTTTATTACGCTATAACACTATAAAAAAATAAATGGAAGTTTGAATTCAAATATGTACCGCGTTCGGCGTACGAGCAACGACTCCACGATCTTTTTTGGTCCAACGCGAGACCACGTCGTTGTCCTTATCATTTGTATATATCGATCTCTCTCACGCGCCGAGTGCATTCGTCCTTGACTCTGAACTCCAGTACCATAAGAAAGATGTACCGTTTCTATTTCTTTTCTCTGTCGTTGCTATGGGAAGTCGTATGTGTGCGAAAGGGATGGAGATATAATTACCAGTTAGGTGTGAAATCTGGCTGTCAATGACCGCGAAGGATCAAAATAAGAAAACATTTTAGGACTGTTATATTTTTACTGTTATTTCAGGTCCTTTGACCTTTTTGATGACGTTGTGTGACAATATATGGGAGATAAAGGCTTTTCGTGACAGTTTCAGTAAAATCTTGTTGATTCAGTAATTGAATTTATTGTAGTGAGTTGTCTGGTGATATCCGTAGACATTTATTTTATGTAAAGCTAAAACTAGGTTTAAACTTTTATAGTGTTTAGTACTTACCTCTGTACCATGTAAATGATTATAAAAACTGGTCAAGTGTGTGTCGGGCCATGCTCAGTGTAGGTTTCCGTAGTTGCCCGTTATAACATGTGGATTTAGAAGGGGGCTGCGGACGGTCAAACGGACAGAGCAAACTACTACGTCTAAAGTCCCATGCTACTTAGTAGCATATAAGCACGCTAGTTTCGAGCAAATGCTACGTAGTAGCATACAATAAGCACGTGTCTAAGGGCTAACAACTAGCGTACTTATGTGTTCTTTTAGTAGCATGTGTATTCCGGACTTAAAGCGCTATTAACTGTCAATGACTTTGAGTGGTTAGCTTGCGTGTTCTATGCTGAGCTCACGTAACGCGTCGTACGTCCATCCAGTAATGGGGCTCGCCCATTAAGGAGCGCTGTCTGAAATTAGACGCATTATTAATTTATTATACATAAAACAACAGGTATTAAAATAAAACACTGAGATTAGATTATAAATAATTAAATTATCTTTAAAATGGTGAAAGTTTCATAAAAATATGCTTTATAGTTTTTGCGTGATTCTCAATTTTTTATCCGCGTTAGATATAACTTTACAAATTATTACACTATGTTATAAAAATATAATTTCAAATATTCGCATATCAAATTACGACGAAAATTGTCTAGAGTAACATATATTTTTTTCAAAGAAATAAGACTAGTGTTTTAGACGTGATGTTCAATTAAAAACCATTAAAAATCGTGTAACTGCACCTTAAGGATTACTTGATAGGACTACGGGATCCTAAAAACGTAGTTTACCTTTTTTACGCCTGTTCATTTAAAGTAAAACCTAACCCACTGACCAAATGACCAAAATGTTTATGATACAATTTATAAAAAGAAGTGAAATGATTATGTAGAGACTTACACCAGCAAAACTGTTACTTACGTAAGTAGATTTATCAACAATTTTCAATTGAATAAGCAGGCGTAATAAATGCTTTTTGTTGTCTACTTTTTAGGGTTCTGTACTCCAAGGGTAACCAACGGGACTCTGTTACTAAGCCTCCGCTGTCCGTCCGTCCGTCCGTTCGTGCATCCGTCTGTCAGTCAGCGGGCTGTATCTCATGATATTTAGTAGGTAGACATTTTAAATTTTCATAGAATGTGTATTTAAACAGTAAATAATGATAATAAATTAAAAAATAGTAGGGACTATAAACGTGTTTTTTTTGGCTTTTTTTGCTATAGCTTAACAAGTAGACGCGTATAATCTTGTAAGATGGTACGGAACCCTCAATGCCCGAGTCCTACTCGCACATGGCCGGTTTTTTTAAATAATATTCTTGTAAAAGGTAATATTTGAAAGTAGTATCCGATTCCGCTTACGATAAATTCTTTCACCGATATAAACGTATCTAACATATTGCTGAATATCATAGGCTACTTTTTAACCGGCTTCAAAAAGGAGGAGGTTCTCAATTCGTCTGTATGTTTTTTGTTTGTTACGCGATTACTCCGGCACTTGTGAATAGATTTTGAAGATTCTTCAACATCAGAGGTGTTCCCATGTAAATTATATCGTAATAGATTCAACGATTTTTGAAAAAATCAACAAAAACAAAAAGTGTACAGAGATGGCGTTTTGGTTTGCTCCAATCATGCTCAAATTACATGATATTGTGACTGTAGATTCGTGTATAAAGTTCTGGGGTATAATAACTAAAATGTTAAAAATAAATAACAACTTTTCAACAAAAAATACAACCGACTTCCAAAAACGAAAATACACTTAAAATTGCAAAATAACTTTAATTTCGGAAGTCGGTGTCAAATAATGAAGAAACAAAATACAAACACCGACTTCCGAAATTAAAGTTATAATGCAATTTTTAGAGTATTCTCGTTTATGGAAGTCGGTTGTATTTTTTGTAAAAAGTCTTTATTACTCCTGAAAGACACGGTTCCTTGTAAAAAGCAATAGGAGCACAGCCAAGGGGAAAAAAAACTAGTTTACTATAAGTATGAAATGTATCATGAATACAATCTTCTTTTCCTATCCGGGTCATTGATACTTGCCTAATAATATAATTAGCAATGATATTCTAATGTAATATTGTGACGACCTTATGTTGGTAACCTTATGGTGGAGACTGGCACGTTGGAAGTTTGGAATATTCTAGAAACTCTTGGAACGCCGATTGAAAATTTAGAAAAGAGAAGACTTTTGTTTTTGGGTTGACTTCTAGTAGCTCGTCCGAAGAGAGCACTTGTATTATTTTTATTATTTAATATAACGTAATAGTGCACCATCTCTCTTTTCTTTATAACGCAACACACATAAGCAGTCACTCTTGTACACCACACTCTCGCACCGCCAGCGAGTAAGACAAACCCCCAGGAACGTGAAAGGAATCTCCAGGGACCTAGCACTAAGAGAAGCTGCTCCAGGTCCCTATAAGTGGCGGCGAGCGCCGGTTAACGAGCGCCGTATGTAAGAGTGACGGCAACGGTAACGGTGTGCGGTGGACAAACTGAGGACTGATGCAGTGACAGCCACCAGGATAAGAGGAGTATAGTCCAAGCTGAGTGGTTCTGTTTTAATAAGTGTTAAATAATATAAATAGAGCAAAATGCGATACTTTTCGGGACACACGTATGAGGTGTGCCTCGAAGAATTTATCGACGAGTTTGTGTCGATGGCCATTGCCAAGGGGTGGCGAAAAAGCGATTATTCGTTAATTCTTGGTATTTGGTTAAAAGGAGCTGCGCATTATTTTTTTAAATATACGTTCCAGTATGAGATGGAATTTGACACGCTGTGCGCGGAGCTTAGGAGAGAATTCCCATGCAAGTGTGTGTCTTGCAAGCAGAGAATCAATCAATGTTTTTATAATCTTGAGAGGCCGGACGTTGTGTCCGAGGCGGATGAACAGTCCGAGGATAATGTGAGCGAGGATAATCAAATAATATTATTTTCTAGCTCAACAATTAAAGCAAAGGAGGAGGACGATGATGACCAGAGCTGCGCTGATGCCGGCGCCTAGTCAATGATGTCCAGGAATGTGAAGACTGCGGTCTAGGCGATGATGACCGAAGCTGTGAAAATGAAGATACAGAATCGGGTCGGTTAGTTACAATTATTCCTAGTAATAATATTTCAGAGAAACAAGAGATAATTGTAGTAAAAGAAACATTTGGCGAGCACGAGTCGAATGAAAATTTTATTTGTTTGGGAGTTGTTTCGGCTGATGTCGTCGGCATGGAAAGCTGTGAGGTGGAAGTTCCGTCGGAGACGCATGGTTCTTGTGACGATGATTTTGTTCAGGTTGAGTATGTTTCTGCTGATGTTTGTGAGCAGGAGAGCTTCGAAATGGCGGTGGAGTCCAAAGAGCTGTGCGTACCAGTGGAAGTCATGCAAAATCCTGCTATTATTGCTCCAATAGGTGATGGTCCAGCGGATATCTATCGGGATGAAAACTGCATCATAAATATCACTTCACAACATCACAACATTTCACAGCAAGCGGAACGGCATTTTTCACTGAATATGCTGGAGGAGGAGATATGTGCCCTCCCGTATTATACGAAGAAGGATAATTTCCATTTCTTTGCTAAACATAAAATTATTTTTGTATCAATTTTATTTATTCTAGCTGACATGCATTGTCATAGCAACGTGACAAACAAGTTTTCGACCATAAATATAAGGTATGGACATAGTAATTACGATGACCCAAATTCTTCGATAAAAATAAAAATATGCGAAAGAGGTAAAGAATTGCTTGTAAACTATTTATTAAAGCAATATTCTGTAAATAAATATAAGTGTTGGAAATTTAAGAAAAAATTTATAAATTGTTTGTTGAAAATTATTTTATTTTTAAAAATATTTTTAGAGAGAATAGACAGTGGTGTCAGATGTCATTTGACATGACAAATAATTGTCAGATATCTGGTACGTCAACATTAGTACGGTTGACAATATAGTAAAAGTTTAAATTTTAACCGACTTCAAAAGTAGGAGGTTCTCATTTGTTTTGTTTTTTATGTAATATTAATCGTTGTGTTTTTGTGTGTTTCATGTAATCGATATGATGAGCTGCACGGACGTGACTGAAAACTGATGGGAGATGTGACCACATACCATGAGAAAAAAAAAATTGTTAGGCGATTATTAGTGAGAAATAGGTATGAGTTTCTCCAGAGTGCGATTTTAATAAAGATGTTACTACGGTTAGGAGGTAGAGGGAATTGCGATCCTCTCTCCTAGGGAAAGATGTGTCTGGGTTTTTTGTCGGTTTATACCAGCTTTGTTTATGGGGTATAATGCCTTCGCAAAGTGGGATCCAGTTGATTCTGTATGGTGTGACCGAGCCCGTGACAATTTTTATGTATTATTCATTTAGAGAGTATACTTCAAGTTATATTTATGGAGCACTCTGGGGGAAGTTCAGGAACAGTGAGTAGGTGTTCATAACAGTGGTCGTTTTTTCTCCTGGTCTTCATAAGCGTCCAATGGAGTTAAAATTATTACAGTTTTGAATTTTATTTTTGTAAACCCCTTCTGGGTAGATGCTAACTAGAGCATCTTAGGTCAGAAAATTTAGCAGAGCAGTGTGGCTTTTTAGAGAGGTTTTTACCTCACTGAAGCCATATGCATTGCCGGGATATGTGGTGCGCCGAATGGCTTAATTAATAATAAGAAAGAAGACCACTTTACTCGGGGTTCATTTTTGGCTATCCATAGGTGGACTCTGTTGCGACATGTACCTCTCAAAGGTAGGGCCTTCGCAGTAGGTTTAGGTAGGTCTCAATTGGCTTTTCAAATATTTAATTGAATAGAAGACTTACTAGCGTCTGCGCTTCTATTCGTAGGGGCGTAGCTCATGTGACGACCTTATGTTGGTAACCTTATGGTGGAGACTGGCACGTTGGAAGTTTGGAATATTCTAGAAACTCTTGGAACGCCGATTGAAAATTTAGAAAAGAGAAGACTTTTGTTTTTGGGTTGACTTCTAGTAGCTCGTCCGAAGAGAGCACTTGTATTATTTTTATTATTTAATATAACGTAATAGTGCACCATCTCTCTTTTCTTTATAACGCAACACACATAAGCAGTCACTCTTGTACACCACACTCTCGCACCGCCAGCGAGTAAGACAAACCCCCAGGAACGTGAAAGGAATCTCCAGGGACCTAGCACTAAGAGAAGCTGCTCCAGGTCCCTATAATATCTACAGACTGGCAACAATATTTTAGTGATGGCAAAATGTGTGTTGTTACTTTTCGATATAATGTAATATGTTTCAATCGCAGTGACCCTTTGGCTTGGCAATGGATGGTTGTATTGTACCTATTTAGTTCGTGGATTCGAACCTCGGTAGACTTTGTGCCAATTAATAAAAACAAGTCTAAATTGTAAATATTTATTTAGTAAAAGATTAATTTGTTACATGCGAACCATTCCGTAAGAACAGCCAGTCTCATGATGACATGGAAAATATTTATATTACTTCAATCTATTTAAAAATTAGAGATGTCTTAGTAGATAATTTTATGGAAGGTCATTAATATAAATCTTTTTACAAAAAAAATACAACTGACTTCCATAAATAACACAAAAAAATACAGTATAACTTTAATTTCGGAAGTCGGTGTTTCTAGTTTTGTTTCTTCGTTATTTGACACCGACTTCCGAAATTAAAGTTATTTTGAATATTTTTGTGTTATTTTTTAAATATTTAGTAATAATTTATTTCAGTTTTCATAGTCAGTTTTCTTAAATTGTTACATATTTTTAAACTTAACTAATACATACTTATATGGTAATTTACAGGGTTGACAAATTAAGTGTACTAAAACTACAACTGAATTGGTGGTGTGGTGCTGCTCTCCCAGCTAGGTTATAAAGTAACCTGTATAAGGGAGTACAGTGCCAGTTCCCATTGGGCATTATAATTAAGTTGTACACATGTGGCTTAACATTAGTCTTCTACTACAATTTTAATATTATTGGTAACATATTATTGTAACTAAAGGTATATATAATACATGAGGAAAAATTACATTATAAAAAAGATGGAAGATTTTATGGAAGCCGGTTGTATTTTTTTTAAAGTTTTATTTTTCTGTTTTTAGTTGTACCCGATAACTGAAACTAAATTAATAGTAATGTTATGCCCGAATTGTTAGCCCCAAAAATATGGAATTTGAACATAGTTGATGAAATAATGGTGTACGAGTACCAGGGTGAACTGTACAAATCTGTCTTCGGAGCATATTAGCGTGATGTTATGTAATTAAGTAGATTAAATTATTTAATTGTATGTCTGATTATTAAATCAGACATACAATTAAATAATTTCAGCAATTCCGGAAGGTTTACTATAATTTTTCTTTTAAAAAATACAACGTTGCTCCTCACTAGGAAATACTTCTGTATTGTGGGTGCATAAACAAACATGTAAACTGACATGCACAAGACACCCAGACCCGGAACAACTATCTGTAGGCCATACAAATATTTGTTCCGTGCGGGAATCGAACCCGCGACTCGCAGCGCCGCAGCCAAATGCACAACCACTGCGCCAAGCGTGTCGCCGGAAGGTTAGCTATCATTTATTGAAAAGTTCCATTGTGTATCTCCCCAAAGTTCTTCATCAGATCTTCACCAAATTTAAATAGGACCACATAAGAAGCTTTAAAAAAAAAAGACATCAAAATCGGTTAACCAGTTCAAAAGTTCCGACGCAATAACATAAAAAAAATACGTTTCAATTGAAAACCTCCTTCTTTTTTTAAGTCTGTTGAAAATAGTAAAAGGCTGAGAATTGAACCTCGAGGAACACCATTCTTAAAGTCGAAGACATCGTCCAGTTAACATTACATTTTGCAGCCAGTTTGTTAAATAGGAAAAACAAAATCAGCATTTTGCCCATGAATTCCATAGTGATATAATTCAGATTAGATTAGATCAGTGTATTCTGGTCAACACAATGAAATGCTTTCGAGAGGTTAGAAAATATGTCAATCGCTTCTTCACCCCGTATTCGAAACGAAACAGAAAATCTCTTTGTATGTATATCTTAAAATATAATCATGTAAGTATAGAGAGTTCATACAAAGACACACTCGCACACACACACACCATCACCACACACATACCCACACACACACACCATCACCACACACATACCCACACACACACACACACACCCACATTCTTTACAATTATTACCCAAATACGTAAACCCTACGAACCCTACATAAAATTTGCACTATCTAGAGGAATCACTGACTCTGAAGATACAGACATTGCCTAGTTTCAGAGCCAGAGTTCTCAACTTCGGTATTTGCCCCATAATTACTGTAAGCCCAACCTCATAATAACATGTTACAATGTATACCTACCAGTAATGTGACCTCCACATCCACTGTACACTACAATTCTTTAATGTTCTCAAATCTGTTATTTTTTTTAAATTATTAAAAAAAATTATATGTTATTATTCCAAAATGTGACTGACGAGTTTTCTGGTTTACCATGATTTATACACAGGTTTTATTAAATTTTGGAAGCACATAAAAGTCTAACTACAGGAATTACTCCTACTTCCCGATCGATAGCATGTTTAATCAAGTCTTTCTCTGACTTGATTAGTACCGCTTTCTAAACATTAAAATAAATAATTATATTTTTTTACTATTGATAGGCACGCGTTTGACCACCATCTCACCTGATGGTTTATACCTGTAAGGACCGAAATAACTGTGTTAATGATATTCTCAAGAACTTCAGGTGAAATTTTTTAATAGCTGACCTAAAGGTCGGAGTTAAAACTCCGAAGCAACAAAATAGAATAGAATACTCTTTATTATGTACACCATATAAATTACAGAAATGAAGACAACATTACATAGGGTACAATAGGCGGCCTTATCGCTTTTAGCGATCTTTTTAAAACATTTGGATGGATTTTAAAGAGAAAAAGAAAAGACAATACTGTAGGTAGTCTTATACCTCTACTATTTATATTAATATACAGGGTGTAACGGAGAGGTATAGTCTTATTTAAAGAACTGCAACTGCCCATCGTTATGAACAACATTCTTCAAGAAAACCTGAGGAAATTAACAAAAAAAATTTTTACCTCCCATACGAATATTGATCAGCTGATGATAACTTTGTATGGAAACTCCAATTTTTTTTTTGGGCATTTTCACTTTTTTCTTAGAGAAAGTTGTTCATATCCATGGGCAGAATCGGTTCTTAAAATATGACCACACCTTTCCGTTACACCCTGTATAGGGTGACTGGTAGCCAGTGACCGATACTTAAACACGTGATTGTACTCATGATTACAAACAACTTTCCCAAATAAACTTTTTTTTTTATACGTATTCACTTTTTTCACAATAACAACAGTTTGAAATTGGCGCGCGCGTGAAGGCAGTGACCGCCGCGATCAGCTGTTAGCACTGAGGCAAAGAGAGCAGTGTGGGTGGCGGGGGAGCGTGAGACGATACTACTAGTACATTTGCCCTTTCCCGAGGTCAGACTATCAGCTGATAGATCGTGCCTACTTTTAATGTTACGGCGAGCGCATTCTTAGATATTTTGTAGGCATGCGGACGTACGTTGCATCTTAAAAGTATTAGTCAAACACGCTGTCTTTGAAAATATTTTTTTAATTTAGCAACAATCGAAACATGACTACAACTACACTGCTTAGGTACACCGAAAACGGCACGTGGTGCCCGGCCGAGCGGGCTTGCGAGCCGTGCTCTGTACGATACAAGACCGCATCTAACAGCTGATTGCGGCGGTGACTGCCCTCGTGCGCGCGCGTATTTCAAACTGATGTTATTGTGATAAAAGTGAATAAGTATAAAAAAAAAGTTTCTTTGGGAAAGTTGTTTATAATCATGAGAACAATCACGTGTTTAAGTATCGGTCACTAATTACCAGTCGCCCTATATACAATAAATACATAATAGATACAATAAATACTATGAAATTTTTAACAGAGCCTAAAATAAAATAAAAAAAATCTTTATTTACTTCATAACATAATAACATCTTTATTTCCTGTAGAAAACTTTTAAGAAGTCTATGGTTTTCAAATAACACATAAAAATTTGATTCATTCCTTTGCGTGCCAATCCGACACACTTGTCCGGTATGGACGACTTATTCTAATTTAGCTGGTTCGTGTTTCGTTTTCTTTCTCGTATCAAAGGGATTCCCGCGACTACCACCAGTTCGTCAACACGTAGCAAGACCACTGTGCAACGAAAAAAATAATAGACGAAATTATTGATTGAGAAGGATTTCTACGACGCGAATACCCGATATCAAAAATTAAGAAAAGAAATGTCAACTTCTCTTGAAAGGAAAGAAATAGAATAGGACTCCGCATGCAAAACTTGAATAATGGCTCTGAAGATAACTTTATCCAAGATTTATTTATCATCAGATACCCAAGCAAGGAAACGTTGAACGCCACAAAATGTTTACAAACCGTCTTCAAGCCTCAATCTGCCTAGCCTTTTCCCAACTATCTTGGGGTCGGTTCCAGTCTAACCGGATGCAGCTGAATACCAGTATTTTACATGGAGCGACTACCTATCTGACCTCCATAACCCAGTTACTGGGTAATACGATACCCCTTGGTAAGACGGGTTTTTTTTTTCCTCATAGGCACGCGTTTGACTACTATCTCACTTGATGGTAAGCGATGATGTGGTCGAAGTTGGAGCACGCTTGCCTAGAAGTAACCTATTCACATGGTTGTCAGACGGCCCGTAACGACTGTCAAAGATCCACGATTGACAGCCGGGACCAACGTCTTAAGGTGCTTTCTGAGGCACGGAAGAGTCTCGGTATGTAAAGATAGTCACCCATCCATAGACCAACCCCCGCAAGCGTAGCTTAACCTGATGGATCAATCCATGCGGCTGTTATAACTTTAGCTACGAGCTCCTCCCACCGTCTTCAAGCCTATTTTGCTAAATAAAGAACAGGAAGCAAAGAAATGACTTCGACCACTTCAGAAATAACATTCACAAAACAGGTTCAACTAAAAAGGTTTTATCGACGAGTTTACCGTAAACAACGATTGTTCAAGCAACGAATAAGTAAACAAATGAAAACATGGGAAGTCAGTACTGTTACAAATACAACTTCAAGCGCACGCACAGTCTAAAATGAACTTGTGCATAGTTTCATTTCAAGCTGTATTGTTGGCTGTTCTACTAGTACAATATCACTATACTAATGAGGTATGTGGAATTCTATCTCTTATTCTAATATATACAAATCGTGAATTTACATTACCTACGAATGGGGTGAATAGGAACGAAGGGTTGAATTGAAACAAAACTGAGTAGGATTTTCACTATGATACCCTAATATTGATTTCTAGTAAATCATCGATTTAGTTTTTATAACAATTCATGAATAAATCGGAGTACTTAAATGCTACAAACAATTACTAATAACGCGAGAATCCCCTTCAAAGTTTTGTTTCTGTTCCTATTTACCCTGTTTGACGGTATTTGATGTGTGTTTCTTGTAATTTTAACACTCATTATGATCGGAGATTCTACACTAGAAGTCGTTGATAGTTATGTTTAACCAAAATCACATAGAAAATATCCGGTAGGATAGAATTAATTAATAAATAATACTCAAAGAACAATGGTGCCGATTCTCTTAATAATTACTAAACTAAAATTAGAGAATCGCTGTGTTTTACTAAAAGGCAGAGCGAGAAAAGGACGGCTATAGCTATGAACTAAGTTAGAGATGTCAAACTAGTTTACGCCTTGCGCATCACCGTGTTTTTAATCGACATGTTTTTACGTGTACACTTCATTTGTATGGAAATATTAGTTCAACTAAAGGAGGCTGGCGAGAATGTATGTAGAATTGGACCCACTGTTAGGAGTAACGTGCAGTATGGAAACTTATAACTAGTGATAGAACTTTATAAAACTAGCAAAAAAGCCAATGGGCAGTAAGTTGTAGAAGATGGGAGAAAAAAGATACGCAAGCTAAAGCGTTATAACCTAAAACTAATCAAATAACGCTTATTAGTATCAAAAAGGTGTTCAATCGGAATAGAAATACACTATAGTGGTTACTGCATCTGACTGGAGAATATATAGGTAGGAGGTACCTATCTAGACTTGCCTACTTAAAATAAAAAATACGTCTGGGAGCTAGGAACTAAAGTTAGAATATAGCATAGGTTTTGAAGAACGAATGAAACTATAATAATTATTGGCTAAAAACTAAGCTGAGACATAGTCTCTAGATGAGACGATGTCCATCCTACGTTATCAAAAATGATCGTTTATAATTATTATTTTTAGTATTGCATATTTCTATTCAAAAATATAAATGTGTTTTTTAACTTTTATATTTAATACTAACTTATGTGTTTTATTTATTATATTTTACATGTATTACATTTAAAAAAAAAGACAAGCGTAAACGTTGACAATAGTAACAACATAAATCATATTATGAGTAGGTTGGAATGTAATTCGAAACATGGTGCGTTTAGTAACTGCCACACAATAACATGGTGCGTTACCGTGCGTTTAGTGACTCATTTTTAAGTAAATAAAAATCTTTTCTAACTTTTGATTCCCATCTTCTAGTGACTCAATACTTTTTATATAATCCTCTTATAAACACTCATTTATAATAAATATACACTTACAAGTGAATGGCTCTTTGTTAATTTATAAATAATGTGAGGCCAAACACGCCATCCTTCTTTGACAGCTCTAATTTACGTCCGTCTCTTTCTTGTTTTATTAGAGAGAAAAAGATAGGAATAGCTTAAATTAAGTTTAGTTTGTACAAAACAGAATCCGCACCATTATCTGTTTTGCACTTTTATATTCGCAGTGTAAATAAAACACTTCGACAACTTTGTAACTTTTCTAAGTCTTTTAAAAATAGACTGCGACATCATAATATTAACAGAAAGTTGGCTACAGAAAACCACTGTTATCCCCATTTTGGAAGGCTACAATTCTCATTGTTCAAAAAACACAAACAATCAGAATGATGGAGTTATTATGTACCTATATGAAATGTTCATTACTGTGCTCCTTTTCAGAACCTAAAGTTATTGATGCAAACTGTCTTCTTTGCAAAGTTGAGAATATCGCTGCCATCTTGGCCCTATATAGATCCCCCTCTTTCCATTACATTGACACATTTTTAGATAGTCTTGATGCTACATTATTACCTCTTTCTAAAACTAAACACATCGCCTTAATAGGTGATATAAATATTGATATCAAAAACAACAATAACGATAAAAATTCCAATGAATATCTTACTTTCACTGCCTCACTCGGATTGTTGCCTGCTCACATATATCCTACTAGATTAAACAACTGTCTAGACCATGTTCTTCTAAAAACGAATCAGTCAGGGACCACAATATTCATTGAAGCACAGATACCTGTATTATTAAGTATTATTTTAGATGAACCCAAACCCAGAATTATCCATAACACCAAAATTATTGACATAACCAGCATCCAAAAAGACATAGAAAACGCGGATTTCTCCATCGTAATTTTTGCCGAAGACGCAAATGTAGCAGCTAATATTTTGATATCCTCTCTATACCAAATTATTAACAAGCACATTCGTTACTCTAAGGTACCCAGGAAAAACAGCATTATTAAACCGTGGATCACGCCCGGCCTACTTCGCTGTATACGTAACAGAGATAAAAGGCACCAAATCTTAAGATCACAACCTGAAAACCCTAGATTGAAAACAACGTACTCTCGTTACCGTAACTTCTGCAACTCTTTGCTTCGCTTGAAAAGGCTGAATTCGCAAAAAGAAAAACAATCCAAAGACTACCTGGGATCTCATAAAAACAACCACGCACATCGACACTAAATTCTATATGTATTTTAGAAACGGACAATTCTGAAGTCCAACGAATTTTAACCAACCTAAAATCAGATTCAGCATCAGGTATCGACGGTATTCCGACCAAAATCTTGAAAGTAGCGTACAAGACCCTGGTCCCTTATATCACACATATTTGTAATCTCACAATATCCACCGGTATTTTTACTGTCGCTTTCAAGATAGCTATAGTTCACCCAATCCATAAAGGCGATGACAGAGACAATCTAAGCAATTATAGACCCATGTTAGTCTTACCAGCTTTGTCTAAAATTCTAGAAAAGATTTTAAACAGCTGTTTGCTTACCTATCTACGAGCCAATAACCTTTTGTCGGAAAATCAGTATGGCTTTAGAGCCGATGTTTCGACGGAAGATGCGGTCATAGCTTTCTCTGAAAAGGTAACTAAGCACATGGATAACAAAGACAAATGGTTTCTTTCTAGATATATCAAAGGCGTTTGACACTGTCTCTGTACCAATACTCATATCGAAACTTGAGCGCGTCGGTTTACGTGGCATTGCTCTGGATATTTTCACGAGTTATCTTTAAAACAGATATCAGCATGTTAAAATCGGTGAGGTCGTGAGTGATAGGGCAAACATTGAATACGGCGTTCCTCAGGGTAGAATTTTAGGCCCGACACTTTTTATTATCTATATTAATGACTTGTGTTCACTTCCACTCACAAACTGCTCCTTGTTTACCTATGCTGATGATACAGCTTTACTAATATATGGCGAGGATCGGAAAGAAGCTGAACGAAACGCTCAAATAGCAATGGGTAAGGTTATGGATTGACTTGCGAAAAATCTATTAGCACTCAATACAAATAAAACAAAAATGTTGTCCTTCTCGATTAGCAACCAGTCTCAACCAAAAAGATGTCTTAGCGTCAAAGCTCATAACTCTCCACGGCGCTTTAACAATAGTTCATGTTCGTGTATGTGTCCGTCGCTAATATTCACACCTAACATAAGGTGCTTAGGCGTGTTGATCGACAAACACCTAAATTGGTACAACCATATAGACAACTTAGTGGCCAGAACGCGGCAGCTGATATACATATATCTTTAAAAAACTACGTCACACGGCTGACTCTGATACCATTATGATATTGTACTTTTCGCTTTATCAATCACTGCTTACATACTGTCTGCCAGTGTGCGGTGGCACCTACAAGACCTACTTTCTTAAATTGGAAAGAGCTCAAAGAGCCGTTCTTAAAGTTATGTCTTGCAAGCCTTACAGATACCTACCCCACAGTGGAGCTCTACAGGGAATGCAAAGTATTGTCAGTGAGAAGACTTTTTGTTCTTCAGTGTATTCTTTGGCCGTGCTGACATTGTTTTCCCACCAATTCCACACAATACTACCTTTATCAGACACCAGTTTGTATACCTCAGTGGAAATTTATATAACAGAGTAAATATGCTCAAAATACACACACTTAATCTACACCAGTGCTGAAATAAATTGACAGCTTGGTTGATGGAACAAAATTATGAAGAAATAGAAAACCTTCTAATTACCCCAACTTAGCAAGACAAGTTCATTTCTCTACACCCTTACCCACACACACACCCTCATATAACTACACACAAAAACTCACTCACACACACACACATAAAAACTCACTCAGCCACATACACAGATACGCATATGCACACCCTCACACACACTGTTATGATTGCAACCATCTACGAGTATGTGATCAATTTCTAAACATACTTATTTGAATGCGTATTACTGGAGGAACTGACTCCCAAGTCACAGGCAATAAACCTAGTTTGGGAGCCAGGGAACCTGTTACTGTGTATAATGTATGTTATGAATAAAGTTATTATTATTATTTCGTTTATTGTTAGGTAAACATATAAACAATATTTTTAAATATTTCAATAGAAAAGATTTAAAAAACATTAAAAAAAATAAAAAAAAACATTTTAAAATATAAAAAATAGTATCCCACCGGTATCGGGAACAGAGTCCAAGCTACCCGGCGGTCAGGGCTCCAGAGAGAGGAACCGCCTGACAATGCGAGCCGTGTCCAGAAGTACTGCTTTCTGAATCAAGCCCTTGATCCACCCGCCTAACGAGAGCCTCCTGAGGTGTTGGTCGAGGCTCGTGGCTATTAAGCCATTGGCTGACACGACTATCGGTACAATGATCGCTGAGTCCACATCCCTCATGTCGACAACCTCGCGAGCCAAGTCAATATACTTGATTTGTTTATCTTTTCTTGGCTTTCACGAGGTTCTCGTCATGTGGTACGGTAATGTCAACAATCATTGCACGCCTCTCGATTTGGTCCACCGCCACTATATCAAGCTTATTGGCTAAAATAGTCCTGTCAGTGACGATGGACCGATCCCAGTACAATGAGATATGACCATTATCGAGAACTGGGTCGGGCACATACCGGTAGTAATTCACTTCCGATTCTACAAGAAAATATTTCAGAGCAAGTTGCTGATGGATAAACCTGGCTACAAGGTTGTGCCTATGCAAGTACTCAGCGTTAACTAGACGAGAACAACCAGAGATTATGTGGTGAATTGATTCTCCCGGACGATGACATGCCCGACATATGTCATTCGTGCCGTCCTTCACAATAAATCTCCGGTAATTTTTCGTCATCATAACTTCGTCCATAATTGCACAGACAAAACCTTCGGTTTCCCCAAAGAGGTCACCGACACGCAGCCAGGCTAAGGACGCTAGTTGGTCTACATCGGGCACATGTAGGGCCCGGAAAAAGCGTCCGTGAAGTTACTCTGCCATACTTTTCTGCGATCGTTAGTGTCAAGCACTAGAGGTTTGCGCCAGTTCTCGTTAGCCAAGGAGAGTGGAGTAAGGCCCTTGTCCACAGCCACTACATCTCGATGCATACCCACGTCAACAGCTAGAAAATATTCCCTTAGACTGCATACCTCGCGGTTGTGGAGGGTTTTAGCATTTAAAAAGCCTCGGCCTCCACATTTCTGCGGAATATACAGTCTCATCACTGACGAACGTGGGTGATGCATTCGAAATGCAGTCAGCAGTGTACGGACACGCCTATCCAGGGCGTCAAGTTCTGTTTGAGTCCATTTGAGTACGCCGAAAGAGTACATCAATACCGGCATGACCCAACCGTTGAAGGCGCGCACCTTGTTTCCGCCCGATAGAAGGCTATTAAATACCTTCTTCAGGCGGCCAAAGAAGCGCTCCTTGAACGATTGCTTCATGTCAGTAACATTGATACCTAACGCTTCCAAAATACCCAAATACTTGTAGGTTTCGGTTGGACAGAGGGATCTCAGGTTTACGGAATCCGAGAGTTGAGTTCCCACGGATTCCACAATGTCCCCTCGCTTTACATGCATGACCGCACATTTGTCCACACCAAACTCCATCCTGATGGCACTACTGAAGGTTTCAGTTACCTTCAGTAGCTCCATCAGTTGCAGATTGCTGGGGGCAAAAAGTTTCAAGTCATCCATGTAAAGGAGGTGAGATATAACCTGACCACCTCTCTTCAACCGATAGCCTAGCCTTGAATTTTCCAGCAGTATGCTTAGAGGATTCAAAGCTAGGCAAAACCAAAGCGGACTCAACCTGTCACCCTGGAATATACCCCGCTCGATCTTCATCGGTTCGCTATTCCTCTGGATTTGTCGACATCCTAGATAGCGAAGAACCGTCCTCCAATGCTCCATACATGATATCAGGAAGGTGCGTAGCGTTGCATCAACTTTATACAATTCTAGCACCCTCATGAGCCATGTATGAGGAACTGAGTCATAGGCCTTCTTATAGTCTATCCAACATGTCGACAGATCCTTTCGCAAACGCCGAACCTGTTGGCTAATAGTCATATCTATGAGGAGAAGCTCCTTAGTACCGCGGGACCCATTCCTGCATCCATTTCGAGAGGCAGACATGATACAGTTACTATATACTTTTTTTTTACTATATATATATTTTTTTTCTATTGACATTTTATTATTATTTTTTTTTTTTTGACTTGAATACTTTGTTAAGTATTATATTTATTTTTATTTTTTGATTGACATATTATTATTACTATTTTGTTTGACACGAATATTTACTTTGTAAAGTATTATATATTTTTTTATTTATTACTTAATTATTGTAAATGTGAGGACTATGTGGGTTATTATTATTATTTTCTCCTCCTTTTTACAGTAATTTTTAACGTTGTCTGACAGTTTGAGTACTTTTGCGGCCTACCCAAATGTCTTTTCTTTGGTATTGTTCGTCAAGTCATTGAGCTCCTCAGTGGTTTTTAAGTTGAGCTATTCGACTATTGACAAATGCTTGCACTGACTGGACAGGTCCACTCAAATATGTTTGGTTCTTTCTTCAAAAGACCACTACAGACACTAAGCTGCATGGTCCTCATATAGAATAATGTGAATGCGAGAACTATGTATGTCGTTATATTCATGTAGATTTTATGATTGTCTGGCAGTTTGAGTATTTTTGCGGCCTACTCAAATGTCCTTACTTTGGTATTGTTCGTCGGTTCGTTGAGCTCTTCAAAGTCCTGAGTTGAGCTTCGCGATGACTGACAAATGCTTGCACTGTCTGGACAGGTCCACTCGAATTTGTGTGTTGCTTTCTTCAAAAAGCTCATCCCAGACATAAACGTACATGGTTCTCATATGATTTAACCAGTACACATTGTATGGATTTCAACACTTTAAAAGAGACTTTGACCTCTGAGTTTGTTTCGGTGTTTCTTCTCAGGGTAGTCAGCTAGGAAACACCGGCCTCATCTAGCTTAAACTGACAAAAAACATTGACGTGTAAAAGTGTTCCTTGTAACCTATTTACTGAATAAACATCATTTATCATTTATCTATATGTGTCGGTAAGCGCGTGATCGGTCTATAATTTTTAGGGTTATTCCTGTAGTTAGAAATTAGGGCCGCGACCCTGACTCTAAGGCAGACTGGATCTGAGATGCAAAGCGGGCATGCGACCTTGTAAACCATTTTATCCAGAAGTTGTGCAGCCCGTCCGGCCCTGGAGATTTCCAGTTAGCTAACGGACGGACTGCACGAACTACATCTTGGGGGCTGATGATAATTGCCCCCATTTCTGGTATTGGATCGCACGCGCGCTTAACTTCCTGAATCCAATCGCCCTCGCTATGACAGACAGGCACCGACCAGATGCTGCGCCAGAATGAGTATATGGAATCATCATCCGGCAGGTGCGTATTAGTCACACCTTGGTCCGGTCGCTCCCAGTCCCTATATACCCACCTTTCATTACTCCGGAATGTGTGATTCTGGGTGTATCGCTCCACCCGCCGCTTATACTTACGGATGCGGTTTGCCCATGCATACACCTTCTGCTTCAGGAAGTCGATGCGCTCTGTGACACGGGACGGGACATATAGTCTCGGGCGCTGACATCAGTCCCCGAAAACGCCCGTCTCACAAAGCGCATCACTCTTGGGCCAGTGTTGCCCTTCCCTGAAGCAGATTAGTTTGCCGATGAGTGCTCTGGCCCACAGCTGGTTTTGGTCGTGTAGCTCTGTCATTAGGGAATTTGACGTGAGCTACACGACATGCCGCTACAGCCGCGCAGTACATTATCGAGTGTGTGTCGGTGAGGTCTTCGCAGTTATCAAAATAATTTGACAACTGCAAATCCAGAGCAGCCACCAGCGCCTTATTCCTATTATGCATGGGCAAACGAGGCAAGCGTGGCCTAAGTTCGGGCGGCATGTTGCTATATTCCAGAATAGCACACTTCAAAGCACTCCTCAATTCGTCATTGCACTGGGTACTTACGTTTGTAACCATGTCATTACACTCCTCGTCAGCGTGGCTGGGAGCATAGTTAAACGGTGGTGCCACCACTGGAACCACAGTCTGCGACGGAGGGGCAATGACATGGCTACCCGTTTCAGTTCGGAGGCGATCAAGTACAGTATCACCCAACATATGGTTAGCCTGGATGACCCGCACCTGATCCGACAGTCGTTGGGCCGAGACGTTGACGGCTGGCTCAAGCACCTGAAACAAAGAGAGCATCCGAACACGGTACGCGGTCAGGTTGTTACCTCCCTCTGTAGCCCCATAGTATGAGCGCATGACATTTTCATTGATGGATTGAGTCCATCTCATGCGCTGCACACTTCCGCCGGGAGCTGGGACCCTATCAGAGGCCGGTGGGCCTCGAGGTCCTAAGCCGCTCGGCGGCCGGCGTCCTCCCCGTCGACGCGCAGGTGGTGTTGTCGTCGGCGGCGAGAGGAACTCGTTATTATTATTATTGTTTACCGAGGAATAACAGATAGTTAAGTCCTTTTTATAACTTCAAGAAAGGGCCAATCGTCGAATCTCCTAATAATCCATGTGTCTCAAGACCAATGACCACACATCCCAGCAGGTGTATTCGCTAACTCAGTTGACATCAATTGAATAGCCACTATGCAGAACATTGCTGCTTTGACGTATAGGAAAACAAAAATGTACTACGTAGTGCCTAATATAATCGATGTCCACCGAGCAAAGCAGCAATGTACTGCAAAGTGCCTATCAAATTGATGTTAACTGAGTTAGCGAATACATCTGCAGGTCGTTGCTCAAGACAAAGCCTTTGACCACTGCATGTTGCCAGTGATGACATACGGCACTGA
Organism: Polia nebulosa; assembly: GCA_951329385.1. Taxonomy (NCBI): domain Eukaryota; kingdom Metazoa; phylum Arthropoda; class Insecta; order Lepidoptera; family Noctuidae; genus Polia; species Polia nebulosa. Next base: position 4,979,599 of record OX589610.1, on the reverse strand, counting down.
AATGTGGTCGCTCGCAATGCGCATTGTCAGAAAGCTGAAAGTTACCCAAGAGCAATGACTATGCTTAGAGATACCCTGCGCGATCGAATCAAATATGAAGAGATCTGCAGAAGAATCGAGGATACTGATATAGCCCGAAGAATCGCCAAACTTAAGTGCTAATTAATGTCAACAACGTACTGGAAGGCGTAACTTTGGATGGCCTTCTACAAGGTGAATCGATTACCTGAAAAGGACCGTGGGAATAATAATTATTTTTTTACTAAAACATTCGCTAGATGCGAGAAGCACAGGGCCGGTTGATGCGGTGACGCTTGGGGGAGGACTGAAATGATATCTGAAACGATGACGATTTATTTATCATTTTAGATATAATATTTATAAATAAATATTGCAATTCAAACGGACGTATATAAAAGAGCTTCGAGTGTTTAAAATTATTGTTGTGTCAGTTGTTTTCGATACGATATACGATAGATTTTGCAAAATAAGGTTTATAACTGTACTATAATGAAGGAATTAAAATATACAGAAAATGCGATGCAGTGTAGATTTTGATTTGATCTTCTAAGATATATGAAAAATATACAGATGCTGAACTAACAAACTTTGCCTTTCTTGCAGGTGGAAGCCGAAAAACTTTCAAGGTATTCGGATGGAAATTGGTTCAACAGCATGGAAAAAAGAATCGAAATTGTTCAGGTAATTAGTATTCAGTAATAAAATCTATTTAAAAATAAACAGCCAAAGGCTGAATAGTAAACAGAATATCCAATATTTATACTTACTTTTGTTAGAAACCTGTTACGAATAATGCAAAGTAAAAAAAATCTATTCGCTTTTCATCTACGATTACCAAAAGACAAAACGGAATATGAAAACAAAGCAAGTGTAGCCAGATATGAAATTGTAGATTCTGTGAGTTGCTTAACAAAAATGGTGACGTTCATGAAATCCAAAATTCCAATATTATCACCGGTTTATTTAATTTCTATATATGAATATTTAAATAAACTCGGAGTTTAAATTGAAATCATACCTAAACTTCTAAGGTTCACATACAAACAAATGAAACAAACAATAGAATATCTGCTAAAATTTTGTAGGGCAAGATGGATACCAACAATTTAAAGGAAAGGTCAACGAACTTCTTGCATACTCCAGAAACTCGATGCGTGAGGCCATTGGAACGCATGCATATAATAAAGGCACAGTGAATAAAAAATACAATAGAAGTTTAAAACCTCCATTGTCATCCATTCCATCAACTTATGATTTATTTTAAAGTTGCGAGGAAAAGAGAGATCTAGGTGTAAGTAATGTGTTTATTGAAGATAGAGTAAGTTTGACAACGGCTATATAATGATTGTGGGTTGATGACAAACTAGACAATAATAAAATATATGCTGTTATTTATTATTAACAAGGAAGACTTGTTGGAAGGCCTCCAACAAGGCAGACCTGGCGAGGGTCGCGGGTAGCCGATGAATGCGTGGCGCACAGGACCGGTCATTGTGGCGACACTTGGGGGAGGCCTATGTCCAGCAGTAGACGTCTTTTCTCTGAAATGATGATGATGATGAAGATTATTAACAATTAATTCTATGAAAGAAAAGAAATATATATAAAATTATCTGTTTCATTAAATTTTTATTTTATTTGGCTAAATTTATTTATTTGGCTTACATGGTTTCTTACCGAAATTACAATAAAACCAACTGGTGTTATCAAAACAACTATTAACATTTTCCCTTTTTTCAGAATGAAGAAGACCCTGAGGCACAAGTAGTGTTAGAAAATGAAGAGGCTCCCAAAAGCAAGAGAAAAATAATTAAGAAACACAAGAAAAAGATTAGGGCAAAACATGAACATACACCACATGAACAACAAGAAAATATACCACATGAAAAACATGAAAAACACGAACATACACCCCATGAACAACAAGAACATACTCGTATACCAATTGAAAAACATGCACATGTTCTTATACCATACGAACAAAGATTAGACGCAAGTGTCGAACAAGATAAAGAGTATGCTCAAAAAGTTTTAAGAAGAATTCATAAGAAACGAGAAAAAGAAAGAACCCACCAGAGGAAGTTTGTCAAGACGTCCCAGAGAGAATCAAACAGTTCGGAGTCAGATGAAGTGAAAAAAAGAAAGCCTGTTGATATAATCGTACATATTAAAATGAATGAATAGGTTTACAAATATAACTAAGTTTTATTAATTTCCTGCCCGCGGCTTCACCCGCGTGAAAGTAGGAACCAGTCCGTGGGAACAGCAGGGATAAAAAGTATTCTACGAGTATGTTCAATATGCAAGCTAGCATTAATGACATCATACGTCGGGCTCTTGTCACCTTCGGGGTGCCAGCTCTTTTAGAATCCAATTACTTGGCACTTGACGATGGGAAGTGGCCAGACGTGATAACTATAATGCCTTGGAAGAGGCAATATGGGATGCAGTATGTCGACACACTTACGCCATCCCACCTTCTTAGTACGGTGGACTGTGCTGGGGCGGTTACAAGAGGTACAGAAAACCTCAAACGGCGCAAATATAACAACTTAGTTGTTTGACATTGCTCATCGAGTTTTTCGGGATATCACCTAACAGCTAGATGACTCTTCACGTGATCAGAGGGCTGGACTTTTCATTGGCCAACGATTCAGTCAGCATTTTTATCCATCGTGGTAGTGCTGCCAGCGTTCTGGTCACTTTTCCTATTGACAGCGACGTGGATGATTTTTTTGAAGCCCAATTAGTTGTCTTCACACTCGTTTGTGCATATTATTATTATTAGTTTGTACCTATATAGTGCATATTATTGAGTTATCTACTAGTTTAGTTTCATAGATTTATCTTGTAAGCATTTACTTAGGATTTACATCCTATGTCCGAATCTGTGGTCAATCCGTGTCACAGTGTGCCAAGTCTCTTAGAAGTTCTGTTCATCTGTTGAGATTCATCTCATCTCATCTCCGGCTGTTATTCGAAGATCTTTGACAGTCTTACCAGTAGTTAGAAGCCCAAATGTGTGAAAACCAGCAGGATTTCGCACATTAAGGGTTTCCGTACCATATATTCGTATTTGTTAGTAAAGTATACGTAATATTAAACATTATCACCAAATTTAAAGTTCATAGGTCAATGGGAAGTTCAAAATACTTCGTTACAAAATTTTGTGACAGACGACGGACGGACTGACAGACAGACGGACTGACCGACGCGTGAGTGACAACAATAAGGCTCAGTTTGGACTCTTCGGGTACGGAACCCTAAAAACTAAAATTAAAATTTGAATATCGTGTTACTCAGTAACTTGTGGTCAGATAAACAGTCGCTCCATATAAAATAGTATAGCATAAGCTTAATCAGCCTCATAACGTTTGCTCTAGGAGGGAATAGGCCGTAATCGACCACGCGGGCCCAGTGAGGGTTGGTGGATTTTTATTGGGACAAGCCTGCCACACTATTCCCAAACAGAGATTTTGGAGCTAAGTTCCTATATTTTGTATGTATTAAGTTTTTCATTTTGTTTTATTTGTGGCTGAGAAAATAAACGATTTTATTATTATTATATTAAAAAACACTGTAACTTCTGTAAGCCAGAATAAATAGTGGCGACCACCAGACAAAACGCCGAAGCAATAATGCTCGAAGAGTCCCAGAGAAACTATTAAACTGTCTTGGGTCCCGCAACGAAATTAATCAGAAAAGAACAGCGTAAAGAGTAAGAAAAACGTAATTTCCACTTCCTCGCAGTGAAGGTTGATTGATGTCACAAATGTCTTCGATTTTTTGGTTCTAGGACATGCCTCGCGTTTTTTCTGGTGGTCGCCACTGTTGATTCTGGCTTTCAGGAGTTAAGTGGTTTGGGAATAGTGTGGCGGGCTTGTAATCCCGCAGGCCCAATACGAGTTCAATTTTTTCGGGATAAAAAGTAGCCTAAGATTATAATCAGCGGCAGTGTAGCTTCTATTCATGAAATAATTTTTGCAATTGGATCAGTACTTCTAATGTACCTACTTTTTACAAACAAATACAAATTTGTGCTTCATTATCATCAGCCTTTTAATGTCCCCACTGCCGAGGCACAGGCCTCCTCCCTGTGAAAGGGTGTGAGCCGTAATCCACCACGCGGGCCCAATGCTGGTTGGTGGATGTCACCATGTCTTATAATTTTTGATTCTTGGACATGATTCACGATATTTTTCTTCACCGTTTTGAGAGTAGTGACGATGAAATAATTACACAAACTAAAGTGCCTGCCTGGGTTTGAACTCACGACCTACAACTTGTAAGTCGTGGCCTTTACCACTGGGCCACCACTGCTCTCAGTTGGTGGTTAATCAACTGCATTGTAGGAGTGCCTAAGTTAAAATCATAGCAAAAGATTACGCCAAAGCGATACAACTAATAGGAAAACAATCAAAACTGTGTATATTGAATCATTATTTCGAATACTGTCTATCCATCGCCAACAACTAAGTCAATACTTAAGTTAATGGCGACAAATTGAAAGTATTTAGGGCCTTTTTGATACAAATGTCAAAGAGAACTATGTATTATAAAAAAGGTATAGAAAAACGGAAGCAATTACAGTCACATGTAATTGAAAAGAGGAAAGGAAGAAAGGAAACTGGGCCTATTCGAAGTACTTATGATAAATTAAATGTGAAGCAACAGACATTAAGTACTAGAGATAGAGTAAGGAAGAGTCAAGCTCGCCTTAGTCCTCAACTCAGAAAAAAGTGTATTCTAAAAATTAAAGTTTTTGTCATTGGGTGTATAAACCCAATAAATAAAAAAAGGCGGCAAATAAATCTTAAATCCTAATATTCAAAATTTTGTCGTAAGAGGAAGATCACTTTCACATTCGAAACTACAAAAAAAAAACTTTTTTACAAAAAAATAGAACCGGCTTCCAAAAAAGTGCAAAATAACTTTAATTTCGGAAGTAGGTGTTTCTGGTTTTGTGTCTTCGTTTTTTGACACCGACTTCTGAAAGATTCTATTTTTTTGTAAAAAAGTTTTTTATTTTTCACTTCTTATTTGTGTGTGTTCCCCATTAAACTGTGTTAACAATTCATAGACATACGATCGTAGCAATCGCGGTTGATTTGCTGTCAATTTTTGAAGAGTTCCGTTATCTGTCTCCGAAACCCATCATCAGATCTATATGAAATTTAAATGGGACCATTTCGAAACAAACCCCTTTCGAACAAAAAAAGAATTTTGCAAATCCGTCAATATTATGACGGAGTTATGCCCGAACATACATAACAAAAAAATACAAACATCAGAATTGATAACCTCCTTGTTTTTGTAGTCTGTTAAAAAACTAGTGACTGTTACTGTAACCTTTATAAATTTAATAACGAAAAATCGACACCGAGAACCGAACAACTAAGAACAGAACTTTTTGAACCACAACAATTATAAAATGTCTCCCAACACGGCTGGTCCCCGTGGGACAATAAGACCAAAACTGTCCAACTAAAAGACGCAATATAATCAACATTGTAACATGAGTGTTACCTTCCGCTGCCGCGACAACTCGCGGCTCGGCGGACCGAGCTCCGGCAGGATCTCATGGTGACATGGAGAGAGCGACTGTCGCAACCCAGCGCTGGGCACGCCACCATCGAGGCGGTAGTGCCCCTCTTTGAGGAGTGGCTGGAGAGGCGTCACGGCGCCCTCACCTTCCGCCTGACGCAGGTGCTCACCGGACACGGCTGTTTCGGGAGGTACCTGTGTCGGATCAGGGCGGAGGTGACCCCTGAGTGTTTCCACTGCGAGGATCGCCCAGAGGACACGGTGGAGCATACGGTGGAGGTTTGCCCCGCTTGGGCAGAGCACCGCCGTGTCCTCGTGGATGCGATAGGCGACAGCGACCTCTCGCGCCGTGCCCTGGTTCAGGCCATGGTACGGAGCGAGAGGGAATGGGAGGCCGTCTCCTCCTTCTGCGAAGCAGTAATGCTCGCGAAGAGGGAGGCGGCACACGTTAGGGAGGCTCAGCAACGGCCGAGTCGCCCTAGCGCCCCCAGCCGCGACCGCCGCAGGAGACGCCAGGGGCCGCGAGACGATCTCCGGCCACCGTAGACCCGGGCCTGCGGACGGCGAGTAGTGGGTAACTCGCCGTCCGATCAGCACCAGACCCGAGAGTCGACGGCGCGTAGTGTTCCACGCGCGCCTCAAAGAGTTGTCAGCCAAGGGAAGGGGCCTGCCACGGCCGGTGCCTGCCCGGGGGTGGAGGATAAATTCGAAAGAGTTACCTCGCCCCCGGGCACTCGAGGCAGGGAGGAACAGGGGTGGGTTTTAGTCAGTAAGAGTCTGACACACCCTTCCGCTCCACCCTAGAGCGGAAGAAGTCATAGGATGATTTCCCAACCCCCAAAAAAAAAAAAAAAAACATGAGTGTTACCTGTTAGCTACCTGTGCACCCTAAGAACGCAGGCAAGTTTACTCGAACTATGTAGAAAAATCATTAACAAACTTAAACTAAGATATTTTATACATCAGCGAGATGAGAAGACTAGATGGGAGAATTGAAGAACACAAAAACTACATTCTGTACCATAAAGGAGAAGTAGATCAAGGTTAAAAATTCCAATTTCTTGACTGAAGTACATTCTGCAGTCCCAACGTAATGTCCATAAAATATATAACAAACTACCTGAATTAATAAAAAAAGAAGATAAAATTAACATATTTATAAAAAGAAAATTAAACAATTCTTAATAAGAAAATGATAGTATAGTATAAATTAATATTTGAACGACAAAATATAAGTGCTAACATATCCAATAAGTAATAATATGTATAGTAAATAAACTATAAATGTATTAAAAAACCCTTTCTTTATGGGGTGGGATGGGAAATCATTCAATGACTGCTCCTACTCGGTGCACCATGGGTGGAGCTTGGGGGAGGAATTAATCCGCGACCCAGAAAATAATGATATTATTTAGATTTAGTTCAGAAGACTGATAAGCTAAATTTTTTCAAAAGCTTCCTCTCTTCTACTGTTTGCTGTGCCCGACAGGGTCCATAATGATCATAATTATAATTATAACCTACCAATTATGTACACATTGTGGAATGCAAAAAAACAATTAAGTATTCAATACTTAACTGTGTTTATGCATAAACACAGGAGTCACGCAGGGAGATCCATAATTCCCTTTTTTTTTTGTGGGCTGGGTATTCATCTAATGACTTCTCCCGCTCTTGGGTGGAGCGGGAGGGCGTGTCAGACTCTTATTGACTAAAACCCACTCCTGTTCCTTCCTGCCCTGAGTGCCCAGGGGCGAGGTAACTTTGTTTCGAATTTATCTTCAACCCCTGGGCAGATCCACTATTCTCTGAGTTACTCACAGCTGTGCTAGAAAATATCTTTAGAATATTAGACAGCGAGGACTATAAGGTCTCAATATCCTTAAATCATCTCATATTTGCCGATGATCTTATCTTGATGGAAGAAGATCTAATGAAACTACAGGTAATGATACAAACTAGCTAACAAAAGCATGCAGTTTAATGTATGAGAAATAATGAAAACAATTTGATTTTTTAAACTATAATGAGGTAGATATAAAACTGGATTGAAAAAGCCTATAATATGTAAGAGAATATGTTTATTTGGGTCAAATAATAGCTCCCAGTGACCAAACGTCCATAAAAAATAATAAAAGGATATTGGCTAGCCCGGTTGGAAGAAATAATGAGTCCTAAACGAAATCATAAAGAGTAATGAGCTTAGTATCTCCATTAAAAGGAAAACTTTTAATACCTGCATTCTCTTGTTAGGTTTGATTAAAAGCCTAGTATCTGATTTAGTTTTTAAGTTAATTTTATGAGGCAACTTTGAAAGGAATTCGAGTGTTCGACCGGGGGTTTTGAATAACAGGGGGAAAAGAAAGCATTTTTATGGGTCTGAGGTAGTTTGGGGATGAGGATTCTGACTTGGAGCACTGGTGAGGTTCAGATGTGAACACTTGTGGGAATCAAAATAATTGTACCAACGATTGCTATATTTAAAAACACCTAAATTGTCAAGAATAACCGTAAGTATTTGTAGAAAATAAACAGTTGTGTGATTTTTAATGTGAGTATTGTTCCTTGAACAGTTTTCTTAGCTATCCTTGAACTCAATTGCTTGCCTGTACTCTATTTGTCCTAGCCCAGTTGATATTTTGGTAGAATCCAACACTCCCCTGCGTAACATACAGATGCGAGACCAGCAAGTGTATTCGGTAACTCAGTTGACATCAATTTGATAGGCACTATGCGGTACATTGCTGCTTTGACGTATAGGAAAACAAATATGTGCTACGGTTGAATAGTGACACTGGCCATTATTACACAACGATACCAAAGACCACATTTAAAGGTGCCATCATGATTCTGTTGTGAGAAAGGGATGGTGCTATTCGTTCTGTATAGCTCCGTCTCTCTCACACACCGGAGTCTTGATGGTTTAAAGATTTCAACATGACGTCACATTTTTTCGTATTTCGGCCACAAGGTGACGAAATTCTGGAAAAAACTGATTTTACGGTTTAATAAATTTATTCCTCAAACAGAATACAGTTCACTTATTATGAGAAATACAAGGTACTCTTAAAATAGTATTTAGTGTTTAAGAATACTAAATAATAAATAATACTAAGTAGGTTAATAACAATGTGGGCTTTTGTCTTCAAGAAACGATACGTAATGACTTCACAACACAATAAATAATTACGGACTTTTACAATGTTGTGGGTAACAAGAAAAAAGTACATATGTACTTTTTTGTGTACAGAAAAAAGTACATATGAATTATTTATTGTGTTGTGAAGTCATTACGTAAAGTTAAAATATGTATATATGTTTAATGTGTTAGTATGTTTTTGATCTGTAACATCTTTTCTCTCGGTTTCCTGCAATCTGTGGGAGTGATTTCTTGAAATGGGACGGCATTGTGTACCAGGAAGCCGGGGAAGCGCGCGCTATTTGATTTGACCAATGAGCGCGCGCGGTGGTAGAGTAGGCCGTCAGATGGTAGAGCACGTGCACGATAATCTGCGCGCGATTGGAATCGGAACCAAACGTTTTATTTTTATTTTTCAGGATAGAATGTTAATGCTGCATAATACCAAGGTGAGCTGATGTCAAATGTTACACAATCAATCTGCCTAGCCTTTTCCCAGCTATCTTGGGGTCGGCTTTCAGTCTAAACGGATGCAGCTGAATACCAATATTTTACATGGAGCGACTGCCTATCTGACCTCCTTAACCCTGTTACTGGGTAATACGATACCCTTTGGTAAGACTGGATTGCAGACTTTCGGGCTCCTGACGACCCGTAACGACTGTCAAAGATCCACGATTGACAGCCGGGACCAACGGCTTAACGTGCTTTCCGAGGCACGGTGGAGTCTCGGTACGTAAAGATGGTCACCCATCCACGGACCAAACTCGGCAAGCGTAGCTTAACCTGATGGATCGACCCTTGCGGTTGTTATTACTTTAGCCACGAGCTCCTCCTCCAAATGTTATACATCAAACGGAATCCAACAAAGAAAGAGAGAACAAGCCAAATGTACTGTTATTTATTAAATAAATTAAAACATCCCTTGACACACATTTATTATTATTGTTCACTTAATCTACATTGGTTTTGCTGTTGTAATTTTCGTTTTTTTTTTCCCCATCTTTGTTTTTTTCTTGTTTGCATTTTTCTTTTTTTCTTTTTCTCTCTGCAGCTTGCTTCGTTCGTTTCTTTGCAGTTCTTTGTTTAGATTCCTTATCAGCCGAGGTATTGGGCTGTTCTTATTGTAGCTACCACGAAAGTATTGGTGCTTTATTTCGTCTATCAGATGATCGAGAACACTTTCTGTTACTGCCTTAACGTGGCGAGCATACTGCAAAAAAGTTAAGACATCTTATTAATAATATGTATAGTATAATACCGAAAAAAGGCCAGCCCTCTGGTCACGTAAAGAGTCGACTAACTTTCTGTTTTCACGAAAAACTCGATGAACACCCGGACCCCATGACCCCAGGGTTTCAACCCATCGAGTTCTCGTTACATCAGCAACAGTTAGTCGACTCTTCACGTGATCAAAAGGTTGGCATTTTCGGCCAAAGATTCAGAATGTGTCATTCAACGTAGTAAAACTGCCAGTGTTCTGGGTACATTGCCCGCTGTCAGCGATGTGGGAAAATTTTTTGTTGTCCTATAACTTAATTGTTTATAATATTATTTTTAATAATAACCACGTTGTCGATTGTTAAGTTGTTGTTGTTGTTGTTGTTGTGTTGCTAAAGTAATAACAGCCGCACGGGTCGATACATCAGGTTAAGCTACGCTTGCCGGGGTGGGTCCATGGATGGGTGACCATCTTTACATACCGAGACTCCTCCGTGCCTCGGAAAGCACGTTAAGCCGTTGGTCACGGCTGTCAATCGTGGATCTTTGACAGTCGTTACGGGTCGTCAGAAGCCCGTAAGTCTGACAACCAGTTTTACCAAGGGGTATCGTATTACCCAGTAACTGATTTGTGGAGGTCAGATAGGCAGTCGCTCCATGTAAAATACTGGTATTCAGCTGCATCCGGTTAGACTGGAAGCAGACCCCAAGATAGTTGGGAAAAGGCTAGGCAGATGATGATACGTATACAGAGTGTAACGGAAAGGTGTGGTCATATTTTAAGAAATGCATCTGCCCATCGATATGAACAACTTTCTTCAAGAAAATCCGAGAAAACTCTAAAAAATTTTTTTTACCTCCCATACAAATATTGATCAGCTGATGATGACTTTGTATAGAAAGTTCAATTTTTTTTTTGGGAATTTTTTATTTTTTCTTACAGAAAGTTGTTCATTTCCATGGGCAGAACCGGCCCTTAAAATATGACCACACCTTTCCGTTACAGCCTGTATAATACCAGGAAATGATTATCTCACTGCAGAGTAAAGGTCTCTTTTTGATACAGAGAAGGCACTACCATTATAGTGCTTGTCCACCATAGATGTGCGAGATAGCAACACGGTTCAAGAAGAAAAATCTACCAATGGAATCACTTATCCTAGCAAGGCAGTGCAGTACTGGAGGAAAATGGCTAACAGAGCTAGGTATTTTTATGGGAGATGTGTGCGAGAGATGTAGCCCAGAAAAGTGTGCGAGGGATGTGAGCGAGAAATGTGTGTGTCCATGCACAACTGAGCAGAGTCTGCATCTCCGCAGCAATCCACTACACACCGTTTCACAGCTTTGCTATGCATCCTCGCACCGTCTAGCTACCTTGCACATTTTTGGTGGTAAATTACCGTGCACGTGTATGGCACAGCATAAAGCATAATCAGCTTTTTAACTTCCCACTTCTGGGACATAGATCTCCTCTCTGTGCAGCGTCAATAGGCAGTACATACGTATTTATGTGTGTCATTGAAATAAATAAGCATACTGTACCCTGTCGTTCTTCAAAAAATCCTGATTGTTGAATATATTCATAAAACCTTTGAGTTCCTTATCTTTGGATTCCAGTGTCTGTAAAGAAATAAAACCATTAATATAAATTACAGTGTGAAGAATAAAAAAACAGAGAACATTCGCAGTTGGCTAGTACAGAGGTAACTCTTCAATAGCTACTCGTAACTGCGAATGATTATATTAAGTACCTATTTGTTCTTAAAAGCATCATTTAACTAGCCCGTGACCTGAATACCTGTGTATAAGAATTTATACGTATTTATCATTGTCTGCTCCACAAAATTTAATAAAAATACATCTCACATCGATATTGCCAACTCCTTTATTTACACGTGGTTTTATTCCAAGCTTGACGTAAATAAAATGTAGAAAAATATTTATAGAGCATTGAAAAAAGAGAATCTTCTGACTGTGACGGGTGTGGTATCTGGTGGACAACTGGCTAATGGTTGACAGCCAGGTTGTATGTGTGCGAATCACGCGGAGAATTTTAGTAGCAAGATGTAGGATTTGTGTGATGTCAGGTCTATTGTAGTTTGCATGTGGCAGCATAGATCATCATCATCTGCCTAGCCTTACCCAACTATCTTGGAGTCGGTCTTGGGGGCATAGATGCCGCTATAAATACACTTTGATAACTTTTTATTCTTTTCGCTTCGATTTTGTTCAACCATCTAGTACCTGGATAATAATAATAATATTTTTTATATTTTTAAATGTTTTTCTACTTTTTTTTAAATTGAAATATTTAAAAGTATAATGTAATATGAAACAAATGAATAAACGAAATAATAATAAATTCTTTATTTGCGCAACACAAGTTTACAAATAGTGAGACCCTGACTCTTGAGCTAGGTTACAAAACCTGTATTTCAAGAGCCAGTGACTTCTTCCGTTTAGGATAGCTTTGTCTTTGGATTCGTTTTAAGGCCCTACTACCGGCCAAGTGGCGCCCTCATTGAATAAAAAATCGTAGCATAGCATAGAAAATAAATATTAAATAATCCAACGTCACGTTTTTTACAAAGAGGATAAAGTATTGTTACGTTGTTAAAACAGGACTCAAAATGTTTCGTATCCAAAGTAGTAAGCAAAAGTGTCAAAAACGCCCGTTAGAGAAATAATGGTGATTTAAAAAAATATAAACATGAACAAAAATAGAAAAGAGTATTTACACCACAAAAACAATGTTGCTATACTATATTTATTTGCACAAAACGTGCTCTGCCCCATGGACAAAAATAATATTTTTTTGTGATACTGCGCAAAAATTTTGAAATCACACTAATATTATAAAGGCGAAAGTTTGTGAGTGTGTATGTTGGTTACTTCTTCACGCTCAAATGGCTGGATTGATTTGGATGAATTTTGGTATGTAGATAGCTTATAACCTGGATCCTCTCTAGACCCTGGACCAATAGGCTACTTTTTATCCTGGTCTACGCGGGTGAAATCGCGGGGCGCAGCTAGTAAGTTTATAAGTTTCCAAGTGAAACAAAATATCGAAAGAGTAGTGTTATCGAATTGACAAACTTCGGAATTTTAATAAGAACTAATCACTCACTGGTTTTATATGCAATTCCTTGGCAAACACAGAAACAAATAAACTTAAAAGTATAACAAATTTCAAGGGCCCGGCCATATTGGTGTTCATACATAGAATGGGCGACCGTCACTTGTTTTTCGTTCGTGTTCCATTCTGCGGTTTTGATTCGATCTTATTGGTTGCAAGGGATGTTGACAATAAGTTTCCAACTGTTTTCTTTTTCAGCGATAACGTTCAATCGATTTGCGTAGTTTAGATTTGCTATTCAGGTTCTGTTCAGGATGAACTTTTTAGTTTTGTAGTTAGTACTAGTTTTTATGATAAGATTTAATTGATTGGTGGCGTTGCTGATCAGCATAATGCATTTGGACAATTCAATAATATTCATTGCGTTGTTCAGCCGACGTATTTTTCTAAAATATGATTAGCCCAGCCTTTCCCAACCTTTTTTAACTGCGGACCCTTTGGTAGGTTAACGACCACCATCACGGACACCTTGAAAAAAAAAATCCAGAAATATTTAGACTTTCATAGAAAGGACAAGATATTATGTATTTGCAAGTCAATAAATATTTTTCTACGTAAATCTGTTCTTCCGCGGAACGGGTCTACCTTTTATTGCAGACTAGCTGCGCCCCGTGGTTTTACCCGCGTAGCCCGGGATAAAAAAATATGCCTATATGTTAATCCATTGTATAAGCTATCTACATACCAGATTTCACCGAAATCAGTCCAGCCGTTTGAGCGTGAAGAAGTAACAAACATACACACTCACAAACTTTCGCCTTTATAATATTAGTGTGATGTTTTATGTCATAATATTATTTTGCATAACAGCGGATAGCATAAAATTCATTTCGCAGAAAATCGTTTGGTAAACACTCATATACTCGTATCATACAATCGAAACTCTAATTTTGTAAGTCAGAATCATCTCTATGCATAAATTTCATATCCATTCTAATTAAAAAGTAGAACCATCTTATCGCAGAAAGTTCAAAGTCAGAATCGCCTTTTGATATATATTTCATATCGATAGTCATTAAAAGGTAGAATTGTCATATCTCAGAAAACTTACCGTAAGAATCATCTTTTGGCATATATTTCATAACCATAAAAAACGAAGGTTAGACTGTGTGAAAGAGGATATGGGTAAAAATGGGGTGACTACAGAGATGACGACTAATAGAGGATATGGAAGAAAAAGACATGTTGCGCCGACCCCAAATAAATTGGGATAAGGGCAGGAGAATGATGAATAATTAAAAGACTCGTCTATTACGTTACAGAAAATTCATTGTTAGAATAATTTTCTATTTCTTACCATTATAATAAGAAGCATGCAAACAAGCATACACCATGCATGCAGCAAGCATACGGAACGCAAACAAGCATACACACAAGCATGCAGCATGAAAGCAAGGCAAGCATGCAGCATGCAAGCAACCATGCAGCAGGCAAGCGATCATGCAACATGTAACAGGCATGGGGCGCCGGCGTTCCCACACGAGTTTATCGTTGCAGATACGAGTAGTATTAACGCTCACCACCGCAGCTTCGACTTGCTGGTCGGCCCTGCCGGCCAGCCTCAGCCGCGGTGACGAGTACTGTTAAAATCACCTACCCTTCAGCTCACGGTTCGCCTCGCCCCTCCGCGCCTACGCGGGCTTAAATTACACTCTAAAAAAAAAAAATAGGGGTTGGGTAGACAAGACTACGTGGAGTCGGTTTTGCAGAGACTCGTTTCTGTCTCTAACTTTTGTAGCACAACATATTGACTTTAAATACAATATTTTATTTTTCTTTAAGGTTAAAAATGATATTTTAAAATGGAAATATGCGATAAAATTACTCCAATTAAAATTCTGCCATCTTCATAATATGCCAAGTTAAATTGTATCAAATAATCATGGCTCTAGATAAACGTTATGCTAAACGAAATTATGCGTAATTTTAACTTTGCCAAAGCTAATTATGCCAAATAAAATTCTGCCATCTTAGAAGTATGCCATTGTAAATTCGGACATATAAATATTCGGCCAAACAATAATTATATTTAATATTTTTATGCCTTAAAAATATTCGTTTAAAGAAGATTATGCCAAGTGTGGTATGCCAAATAAATTTTGGAGCATCAAGATTCTGCCAGATAGCGCCGCGGACCATTTGACACATGCTCGTGGACCCCCAGGGGTCCGCAGACCCTATGTTGGAAAAACCTAGAAGGTCGCGGGTTTCCTGGACCTGCGGCTCGAAAGCATTTTTTATACAATTTCCAAACAAGGCCAAAATACGTTTAGTTAGTGGTTAGTGACTACGCATGCAAATTATATGTGTGTGTGTGAGATTTTCGTGCTCATTTCTCTTGCTCTTGTATCCCATATTCTTTAGTTTTTGTATCTTTTCAGTGTAAATTGACAAAGAAACTCCTGTTTCTGTATTTTGTCAAAATAAAATTTTACCTATCCGAGGCAAGGTGCTAAAAAATTCGAGCTAGCTTCAAAATCAAAATCAAAAGTCATTTATTCAAACTAGGCTGAGAGCCAGCACTTTTTGAACGTCAAAGTTCTACATAAAGACAGTCCCCCAAAAATGCCCGCCCGTCACCACTTCCTAGTATTTTAGCTGGGAAGAAGAAGTGGCCAACAAACTCCCCAGCAACACATCTGTCTGTTAAGTTTGAAGAACTTGAATCTATATAATTATATACAACAATCTTAACATATGTGTATGTAACGTATGTAAAACAGAATAAAAACAGATACGAGTATATCGTCTAAAATATAATCATAACATTAAATAATCCGCCACTTGTCAATCCACCAATCAATAGGACCGCAGTAATGAAATCGTTAGTGGAGGTAGCTGTTCCTGGTTTCCTCCGATCCCAAGACATTGTCGCAGGGCTAACCTAATCCTAAACCTAGACCTAAACCTAACTGTATCCTGAAGTTATATCTATATGCAGGTAAACGAATTTAACTCATACACAATATACACTCATACTATTATACACTCTCACGCACACTCACACTATTACACGTACTCACTCACACACACTCCAAACCCACTCGCATACATCGCACAAGTGCGCTTCTTTTTGTATTTTCTATTCTTTTATTATTCTGATTCCAATTGCATACTCTGTATAATGTTAAGTGGAAGAGCGGAGTCACCTAACACAAGCATCTTCTTGCTTAAAAGGTGATCTCCGAATCATGTATGCTAAAGCTTTATGCAACTAAAATAAACATTTTTTTTTTTTTTTTTATTTGTTAGCTAGCACACTCAATTATACCATTAAAAAACGAACTCAAGCATAAACATTAAGCCAAATTAAATAAGCCTCCATACGTAACTGTTGTGCCTGCTTACACGTGCAAAGATAGAATCTATCAAAGGGCTGTGATTCGAAGCCACAAGTGATGAACTAGGGCCATCACACTAGAATTAGTAGACAATTATTATATGAACTCATATAATCTGTCATAACCATAAGCTAAATATGGAGAAAGAACATCAAGTGTAACATTGTCTTGCGTTCAACACAGCGACTAACTATTATAATCTTCTGAATAGTCGTTGATGGAATAGTATGCCTTAGAACAGAGACTAGATTTAACTTTAGTTTTATATGCATTAAAAGGCAGGTCAAGAAAAGAACGGGGTAGCTTATTGTAAAATTCGATACCGAGACCCCCAAACGAACCATGAACCTTACGAACACGGTGGGAAGGAACATTTGCCTAATGTATATTATGTTTGCAAAAATGAATTGAGATGCCACAGTGAGAATTCCAATCTCTTTGAAATTTCTCTTAAAGAAACTCTTGACCCTAACCTGTATATTGCTCGTACAGCACGTTTTTGTAAAACAAACATATTTTGTATGTCCGCAGCTTTACCCCACAAAAGAATACCATAAGACATAACACTATGGAAATAACTAAAATAGACTAACCGTGCTGTGTCAACGTCAGTATATTGTCTAACTTTTCTGACGGCGTAGGCGGCAGAGCTGAGCCTTCCCGATAGGCTTGATATATGTGCGCCCCATTGAAGTTATCAACGATTATGCCCAAAAAAACTGCCGATTCCACAGTTTCAAGCACTTCTTTATTTAAGATGACATTAGGTCCTAGATTTATAACATTAGGTAAGGCAAACTTTATACATTTAGTTTTCTTAGCATTAAGAACTAAGTTATTTGTCGTAAACCAATCCGTAACCATTGAGAGAGCGCTATCTACGTTATCAAAAACTTGTCTATTCCTATCTACTTTAAAGATAAGAGAGGTATCATCTGCAAACAGTACTACGTCACAGATACCCTTTAAAAAATGTGGTAAATCATTAATATATACCAAAAACAAGAATGGTCCCAATATTGAGCCTTGAGGCACACCTAAATGAACTGGTAGCCCGGAAGACTTTACACCATTGATATCTACACATTGGAACCTATTACATAAATATGAATCAATTACATTTAGAGCTTCGTTTTGGAGACCATAATGACGCAGCTTACGCAAAAGCGTGTCAATCAAATCAATCAAAAGCTTTGGAGAGATCACAGAAAACTCCGATTGCATTTTGCGAGTTCTCTCATGCGTTGAATATGTGTTTTAGGAGAGCAACACCCGCATCCGTAGTCGATCGACCTTTTGTAAAGCCATATTGATCATTATGAAGGAGGCTATTTACATTAAAATATCTTAGCAGCTTCAGTATTAACTTTTCAAAAATTTTGCTAAATGCAGGCAGGATGGAAATAGGCCTGAAGTTGCCTATGTCATTTTTATTGCCTGATTTAAATAGAGGTATGACTTTACTACACTTCATGAGATCAGGAAAAGTTCCTGAGGTTTACTTGCACACTCAATTAATGAGCTCTCAAAATCAGTCGCTAGCAACTTAATGACGTAGCGCCATGGAGGCAACATAAATGCTGTAATACTTTAGCGTTGAATAGATATTTCACGGCTATCACAACTATCCTAGATCTCGGCAGATGGTCAACTCCTTACCAGCCCTTCTTGGTATAGGTACTTTCCATCCGAATACATCATCAGCTTTGATTTGATATGTTCAGTTCATCGTAAGTTCGGCTAGAAGTCTGGGTTCAGTTGTTCGATAATTTGCCTATCTCAGATAATAATAATAATTTATTTATTCTTCAGACAGCAAAAGGACCACAATGACAAAAAAAAAGAAGAAAGGAAGAGAAATTTATATTTCATCGGCAAAACGTAGATAAGTCTATTTCCTTTCTCCGACAAGAATACTCATGCCCCGCCTGTTTGAATAGCCATGGCCTGTTCGGACTAAATCTTTGTAAAAACATTTTCAGCGTAGCTTTAAAGAGACACAAACAAAAATAACGTAAAAACCGAAGGCATAGTAAAATAAAATAGTACATCAAATAGTAGTTTTAATAAACATTCTAAGATCGTAAAATAAAAATATGTTCCATTGTGATTGTATAGCGAATATTTGTTAGAAGTTGGTGTGTGATAGATTTATTTTATGTTGTGATTCATGATCCTGTTTGTCTTAAGGAATTTTCTGTTTTTTTAAAGATGAGGTTGATTAGTAACAGGTTATTTTCAGCAAAATTAATCAAACACTGGCTCTTATTGTGCCTGCTAGGTTCAGAATCCAGTGTGTTTCACACAAGTGTTTTTTTTTCCTTTTTATCTCTAAGCGTTTAATTCCAATTCAATTTGCCATCGACACGCTAAGAAAAATAAGATTCCAATTCCTTTAATCAGAGTAGTCTTTTGTCAATCGAGCTGAAGCTGTTTTGCAACTCGCCTCTTCTATATAAAAACTAACATGGCGAACAAAAAATAAATTTGCGAACCATAAAGCCATTTCTTACAAATATTTTGATACTAAATATTAAGTCAATGAATTACATTTTTGTTGGTTTCAATAATATTTTTTTAATAATAATATGTACAAGAAAATGGTATATACCAGTCCACTTATGCTTCCCAAAATCATAGCCTTCTTTGTTTTTTTTTTTATCTTACAATAGTTTTACACCAACCGGGGCTTGTCCTTGGGTGCACTTGTATAGGTAACTCTTACAGGGATAATCGTCGGTTGGTGCCTCATTTCAGAAAAAGCGTCTAAACGGCCTCTACGAGTTGGCTTCGGCCCCTCGTACGCCATCCAAAATCGAAAAGTACAAGAAATATTTTTAAAGTTGTATTAAAAAATGATAGTAACCAACGTTAATTTATTACTCTATTAAAACGTTATTCTAAAGGATAAATAGCTAGTTGAACTACAGCTTGCCAAACGGATGTTGGCTAGAATTATTTGCGATGGTTATGGTATCTGAATTGACTAACAACATGGATATAAATTAATAGACACAGCTGTCAGTCGGACATTCTTGTTCCAACCGTCGAGCCTGACGTCTGCTTAAATGTAATACTTAGTGTAAGTCACAGAGTACATTATAATATATAGAAAGTGTAAGTAAAGCTCTTATTTGATAAGTATGATTATCTTGAACTATAAACCTCAGAATATCCTTGTTTCAACAACAACAGTATTTTAGACTTCTTTATACTCATGGAATTCATATCATAGTCGGCAGAAGCACATCTTGTCTGGTGTCGGTGCTATGGGGTCACGCGGGGCGTGACCTGATGACTTGATATTTTTACCTGACACAAGTGAGGGATTTAGGAGGTTTGTTACAATAGGTATCAATAAAACGAGGGCAATAGAACAATAGGCGATCCAAGGTATGTTTTGATCAGACTTTAGGTGATAAGCTAAGATAAGAGTTAAAGAAAAACAAGAGAAAATGCGAAGGAACAGAAACTCGTAGAAATCAGAGGAGTTAAGTGAAAATATTTTGCCAGTAAACTTTGCGTTTATGAAATAAAACAGTGAATTAAGTTTTCATAAAATGCGTATTTCACAGGTGAATGAACTATTTTTAAATAATAAACCAACACGGTTTTGTAAAAAATCACACGATTCCATGATTTTGAAAGTAAGTGCCTATTAACTACATTATTTCTGCTGTCTCTTTGTGTCTGTTCTTGTCTTTTTTTTAGGTTCCGTACCCGAAGGGCAACCAACCACAATTTGTCATTGGGCTGTATGTCATGATCCGTATTCCGTAGTAGGTAGACAGTTGAAATTTTCACAGAATGTGTATTTCTGTAGCCGCTATAACAACAAATAAGGAAAATAAGGGGGCTCCGTCTATGTCAAACCTTGCAGAACAAGTTCCTCTTATCCTACGGAGATTGATTTCGATTTTATGCATTCTTATGGTAAGCACAACCTGAATCGACCAGGATTAACTCCAGATGGAGGAACTCTTCAAAGGTCAACAGCGCAGACACGATATGTATGAATTAAAAAAAAAAGCTATTATCTTATTATTATTCCAGATTATCACACTTGTCTTCATCATTACCAAATCAACGAGATGTTCTATCGTCAACGACTCATTATCGGAGGAATCGACTCGCATGTCTCAGGACTGTCCTAAACAGCGGTACTGCAGGAAAGGCACTCACGTCGAGTGCATGTACCATGATCGTGTAAGTAACCTTTGCCTTAGTAATTAACATGAAACATGAGGTGGGCAGAGTAGTAGTAGTAGAGCAGTGGTGGCCCAGTGGTATTGGCCGGGACTTACAACTTGTAGGTCGTGAGTTCAAACCCAGGCGGGCGCTTTCATCATTATCTGCCTAGCCTTTTCCCAACTATCTTGGGGTCGGCTTCCAGTCTAACCGGATGCAGCTGATTACCAGTATTTTACAAGGAGCGACTGCCTATCTGACCTTCACAACCCAGTTACTGGGTAATACGATACCCCTTGGTAAGACTGGATGTCAGACTTTCGGGCTTCTGACGACCCGTAACGACTGTCAAAGATCCACGATTGACAGCCGGGACCAACGGCTTAACGTGCTTTCCGAGGCACGGCGGGCGCTTTACCTTGTGTAAATTATTTCATCAACTCTGCTGTCAAAACGGTGATGAAATAACATCGTAAAGAAACCGGCATGTCCTAGAACCAAAAACTCGAAGACATGTGCCATCCACCAATCCGCATTGGGCTCGCGTGATTAGGACCCGCACCCTCTCACAGAGAGGAGGCCTGTGCCCCAGCAGTGGGGACATTAAAAGGCCAAGGGTCATTTGGTCCGAAACGAAACTGCAATGTTTCGGAAGAGCATATTCGTAATGGTAAACTACCAAAGTATAATAAATCAGCAAACAATATTAATGTATTTAAAAAGAAGTTATTTCTATTTCTGATCGAGAAGACATATTACTCTATTGAGGAATTCCTTAATGACAGAATATAATCTTTTTATGTGTAAGTGATTGTGAAGTATTGCTTGCTTGTTATAAAAATGCGACTATTCCCTATCTATATGTTGACTGATATTTCTATTTATGTAATCTCTACTGCTTTTATCTGACATTTCCTGTAAATTTAATTGTATCATAATCAATTATTGTTATTATTTTTTGTACACCATCAAGTGGTAGGAAATAGAGATCATATTTACTTGACTATAACACCTATTGTAACCTACAATGTATGTTTGTTGTTATGTATGTTCACAAATAAATGAATTCTCTTCTCCCATCTCTGGGGTACCAGTCAGTGACAATTTTACTCCACTTTTCTTGGCTGCTTCTCATTGTATGCCCGATCCATCGCCATTTAAGTTGGTCTATTTTTGTAAGTACATCGGTTACTTTCGTTTTAGATCTTAAAACTTACTAGGATTTGAAATATGTATTATTAAATAAGTTAGAAATTACTTTATAAAAAGCTATTCACGTCTTTAGCAATTATGAACGAACACATAGCCCTCCACCTCTTCAACGGGTAAGTCTAGGACGGGTTCGGTCGTTCAGGGTTAGTAAATAGAACTACAATATTGGCTATCTTGACTTGACTTCAATTATTGAGCTTGATCACAAGTCAGGATAGTTGGCTAACACTAAACTTTAAAAAAAAATCTATGTTAATCATCAACAAAAGAAAACAAAACCAATATGTAGAGTTGGAATTTACTATAATCTATCTAACTTTATTTTAGTCTATTCTATTTAACAACGCTAATAATCAAACAATCAACTTATAATTCTCACTAATTCGATGTTTGGTGGTCGAACAAGTGAAAAATAAACCTCGTTGCTCGATGATGGACTTCAATAATTGAAGTATAGTATAGTCAAGTATTTCTCAATATTACAATATATTAATTTTAAATATTACTGCCTCTGAACTAATTTTTATAGCAATATTTTTCTATGTTAGACTGTAAGGATGGAGTTTGGACGTATGCATCTTTTTAGACCCATTTTTATATTTTTTGAGATACTTCTCTTTGTTGTAAGGACGTGGGTGAATTTTGAACATTCTTCTTTATTGTAATAAAAAAATATATTAAAAATCAATGCATTTTTTCAAATCCCGGCGTTTCAGTTAGAATCCTGGGGAATGTCCATATTAACATCAACGTATGCGGTCATTGAACCAAAATAGCTTTAGCTACTCCGATCATTGTTAATGACTGATTGAATCGCTTACCAAAATAGGTAACAGTACCTAGGTATTAATTATGGAGGCTCTACGCGGGGATCATGCGGTCCATGGCCCTTTACGGAGCACCGGTGTAGGCGCGTTCGCTAAGGCAGCGATCGACTCGCCGTCTGAACGCGTCCGCGTCCCAAAGGGTCATGGCGATCCGTATGATCCGAGGATACCGTACGATCTCCTGCGAGGCGGCGAGCCTCCATGCCGGATTATCGCCATGGGATCTGGAGGCAAAAATCCTCGCGAACCTCTATGAGGAGCGCGAGGAGGCGAAACGCCGGGGCAAAACTCCGCTGCCGCGACAACTCGCGGCTCGGCGGACAGAGCTCCGGCAGGATCTCATGGCGACATGGAGACAGCGATTGTCACAACCCCGCGCTGGGCACGCCACCATTGCGGCGGTAGTGCCCCTCTTTGAGGCTTGGCTGGAGAGGCCTCACGACGCCCTCACCTTCCGCCTGACGCAGGTCCTCACCGGACACTGTTTCGGGAGGTTCCTGTTTCGGATCAAGCGGGAGGTGACGCCCGGGTGTTTCCATTGCATGGATCGCCCAGAGGACACGGTGGAGCATACGGTGGAGGTCTGCCCCGCATGGGCGGAGCCACGCCGCGCCGTGTCCTCGTGGATGCGATAGGCGGCAGCGACCTCTCGCGCCCTGCCCTGGTTCAGGCCATGGTACGGAGCAAGAGGGAATGGGAAGCCGTCTCCTCCTTCTGCGAAGCAGTAATGCTCGCGAAGGCGGAGGCGGGACGCGTGAGAGAGCACCAACAACGGAGTCGCCCTCACGCCCTCAGCAGCAGCCGCCTCAGGAGACGCCTGGGACTTCCGGCGCCGCGAGACGATCTCCGGCCACCGTAGATCTGGGCCTGCGGACGGTGAGTAATAAAGTAATAAAGACGATCAGCAACAGGCCCGAGATTCGACGGTGCGTAGTGTTCCACGCGCGCCTCAAAGAGTTGTCAGCAAGAGACGGGCCCGTCATGGCCGATGCCTGACCGGGGGTTGAGGATAAATTCGAAACAGAGTTACCTCGCCCCTGGGCACTCGAGGCAGGAAGGAACAGGGGTGGGTTTTAGTCAGTAAGAGTCTCCCGCTCCACCCAGAGCGGGAGAAGTCATAGGATGATTTCCCACCCCAAAAAAAAAAAAAAAGGTATTAATTATGTTTCTGTACTAGTAAAGTCTATTAAATCTTAGGTTTTTCTAGTAAATGTTGGAATTCACTCTCGAAAGGGTTTCATAGCATTTCCATTTTTCTTAGCTGATCTGTCTGTTCTGTGTGCCTGATTATACAATTGTTTTTATTTTCCAGAATTTATTTGGAGCTAACTGTAAGAACCTGGTAAAAGTTGAGGTCACTCCCAATATGAATCATCATATACTAGCAAATGTTAATTAGTAAGTAACTTTTCATAACAATTTCATTAATAAAATTTAAAAAAGATATTATAAAGCTTATCTTTTTCCCACCAATGTTAGGGTCGGTATTTGGTCTCATTCTCGTAAGAATCCATATGTATCCATATTAATATAATAAATTGCGAAAGTAACTGTGTGTTAGTCTGTCAGTCGACTGCACAGATTTCGATGGTACTTGGTACAGGGGTAGACCATGTCCTGGATACACATGGCGTATAGGATACTTTTTATCCCGGAAATATGTTATACTTTTTTTTGTGGGGTGGGAAATCATCCAATGACTTCATGATGAATGAGCGAGGGCATGTCAGACTTTTATTGACTAAAACTCACCTCTGTTCCTTCAGCGGCCTCAGTGCCAAGGGCCGCGGGAACTTTATTTCGAATTTGTCCGCGACCCCATATTTTTCGTCGAAAATCAACCCAAGGAACATACTCAAGCCTTTTAGACAACAACAGACAATTACAGACTTATTTATAAAACTCGCTATCCAAATGGTTAGGTTAAGCTACACTTGCCGGGGTTGGTCCATGGATGGGTGACCATCTTTACATACCGAGACTCCTCCGTGCCTTGGAAAGCACGTTAAAGCTGCGGTCCCACGGCCCGGGTATGGACGGGCCGCACTGCGCCGCGCCGGGCAGACAGGCCGTGGGAACCGTCGCATTCGATGAAGCATGCGGTGGCCTGTCGTCACCCGTCCGATCCATCGCGAGGACCTCACCGGCGCGGCGTGGCGCGATGTATAAATTAATGTGATGATGGATGAATGGCCGCCAGCAGGCCGACACACGTCGTGTTAACACTCGACATGGGCCACGCCGCGACGCGTTAAAACGTGACAACGCCTAGAGAGGCGCAGCGCGGGCCGTCGATTCACGACAGTTGTCAAATACTATTTGACATTTTTTTTTCAAAATATTAGACTGTAGTTTCAGAGATAAAAGGGAATGGTCAATTTTCGTTTATTTTCATAAATAACTTTAAAACGATTCATTTTAAAATTATGAAAAAAAATTGAGACCCTCACAATGCGCCTTTTCATTTGATATGTCGCACGGTACAGTTTGAAAACTTTATTTCAAAATTTTCCGATTTTCCCCCCAAAAGTGAACCCCGTATTCAAAATTAAGTTATTTACAATACGTGTTCCAGTTTGGGTCATGGAGATACACCTGTGTACCAAATTTCAACTCAATCGGACCAGTAGATCCGGAGTAAATTGGCTGTCACAGACGGACAGACGGACAGACGGACAGATAGATAGACAGACGCACGAGTGATCCTATAAGGGTTCCGTTTTTAAATTCGGATGTTCGGAAACCTAAAAAAGATCGCAAGTGTGTTTGAAAATGTAACCGCGGCTCCTGGCACAGGCATCTGATGGAACACGGGTGGGGTTTATTTAGTAGGAGTCTGACACGTCTTCCCGCTCAACCCAGAGCGGGACAAGTTATGTGATGAAATGACGAAGTTTTACAAACAAGGCTGATTAAGTTAAAATAAATCTGTTTGTAATCATCCAAAAAATGTTAATAGATATTCCTTTGTGTAAAAATTGGTCACATCATTATTTCGAGCACATCCTCTCTAGGACCTGTTTCAACTTTCCACCTAGTATGCTGACAATGTGACTGTCATACTGAACTTTGAAGTTTAAAATATCGATGCACTGTATTCATAAAGTTTAAAAGTACGAAGTGAGTTAGAAAGTACGCTATGACGAATTGATTCTTATTATTGAATTAATCAATCTGCCTAGCCATTTCCCAACTATCTTGGGGTCGGCTTCCAGTCTAACCCGATGGAGCTAAATACCATTATTTTACATGGAGCGACTGCCTATCTGACCTCCACAACCTCCTTGGCAAGACAGGCTGACTTTCGGGTTTCTGACGATGCGTAACGACTGTCAAAGATCCACGATTGACAGCCGGGACCAACGCCTTAACGTGCTTTCCGAGGCACGGAGGTGTCTCGGTATATAAAGATGGTCACCCATCCATAGACCAACCCCGGCAAACGTAGCTTAATCCGATGGATCGAGGTTATTACTTTAGCCACGAGCTCCTCTTGAATGCTGGTCAGAATGCTTGTTATTGAATATCGAGTTAAAATTACTAATGTCTGGTATTTCAACATTTAGTTTAAGAGGAAAAGTAGCCATTGGCAGGGAGAGAGGAAAAGATGATCAATTTTTACCAAAAGCATACGGACTGATGAAATTGGTAAGTTTTATTAATTACCTACGCAATAACAGATGTACCAAGTTTACCTCTTTAAGCTTCCAAAAATCTTTGAGCCAGAAAGCAGTAATATGACAAGTCCTTTAGCTCAGTTAAGGTGTACGCGCCAGGGTAGCCCGCGAAATTCAAATTTTCTTACGTTTTTTGCAATTTGCAGGTCAGTGTCAGGTTGTATCTTGGTCAAAAATCGATTCGCGGCGTAGCAAGTATATATTTATAGAATTATAGTCATTAAAATCATCAATACAACTGTAATGTATTTCATGAAATGTAAGTATTTCATGAAATCATGACATTAGTATCAATTCTAAGTGAGACAGTTGTATTGATGATTATAATGATTACGGTTCTGTAAATACTGTTACGATTGTAGACACAGCGTAATTTCAGCGGGCCTGCACCGGCCTTTAACGTGCAGGTAAGAATGTTGGAGAGTCGATGGATTAATTTAGAAGAGTAGGTGTGAATTTTGTTTTATGTCAGACGAGGATTTCTGTTGGCCCGGCCGAAGTGGGCACTTATGTGATTTTTTTATAAAAACCAATATAATATTATTTAAATCGCCCTCAGCTCTTTCCCTTATACGCCCGTAGCGAGTTATCTTTTCGTACAATACTCTCGCAGTAAGCAAGCGAGTCCCCGAGCTTCGAAGGACGTCCCAGGATCCCTGCAGGCCGTACTGGTGCCTTGGGGTCCTACAATACGTACTTGCTACGGCTGTGAATCGTATTTTGACCAACATACAACTTGATACTGACCTGCCAATTGCAAAAAATGTAAGAAAATTTGAATTTCGCGAGCTACCCTGGAGCTTTCACCTTAACTTCTTAAAACGCAGTGGTTGAGCGATTAGCTGCTGCGCTGCGTGTCGGGGGTTCGACTCCCGCATGCACATGTATTATAGTTGTTCCGGGTAGCCTTCAGATAGTTGTTCCGGGTCTGGGTGTCTTGTGTTTTACATGTTTGTGAACGCACCCACGATACAGGAGTCATTCCTAGCGTAAGGCAACGTAACGTTAAAAAAAAAAAAATAAGGAAAATAATCATGCTATTACAGGAATGGAGCAAAGAACTGGCTTTTTCAGCACAAGTATGGGCTAACCAATGTATCGGCGATAGAGAAGATGAGTGCAGAGCTACTGGTAAGTCAACTACATGCTCTTCTGGCATTGTTCACATTACCACATAATCCAGCTTCATCATGAGCTCTGCTACTGCTGGACACACCTTTTGAAGTTATACTTCTTTTGGCGCATTAGGGAAAAATGATGAGAGTAAATTTTTCACAAAAAACCGACACCCTGATATTAGCTAGAACCGACACCCTGAAGTAAGCTATAGTCGGTGGTTCATGAAAAATGATTGTTTTCCTTTTATAAACTTTGTGACAGTTTGGTTTATTAACCGACTTCGAAAAAGGATGAGGTTATCAATTCGGATGTTTGTAATTTTTTTTTTTTTTTTTATGTATGTTCGGGCATAACTGCGTCAAATATTGACGGATTTGCAAAATTATTTTTTTGGTCGACAGGGGTTTATTCCGAAATGGTCCAATTTAAATTTCAAAAGGATCTGATGATGGGTTTCGGAGACAGACAACGGAACTCTTAAAAAATTGACAGCAAATCAACCGCGATTGCTGCTATCGTATGTCTATGAATTGTTAACACAGTTTAATGGGGAACCACAACTAAAAAGTGAAAAATAAAAAACTTTTTTACAAAAAAAAATAGAACCGACTTCCAAAAAATGTGCAAAATAACTTTAATTTCGGAAGTCGGTGTTCTTCGTTTTTTGACACCGACTTTTTTATCTTGTTACGCCAATGAAGTATAACTACTTACGTGCATACATAAGTACACACACACTTTTTTTTTGTTCAAAAAACCTGGTCTTTTGTGGGAAAGATCAAGAAGTGAGGGATTTTTACCTGACTAGAGCCACCCCGGTGATCACCATCAGCACATGGAAGGGGTCCCGTGACCTCTTAAAAGACCTTCCGAACCACCAGTGACCACCACCCCTAGACCTCTCCAATCCTACGCCATTTAAGTCTATCCTTGGAAATGCTGCTAACCTGTGACGATCGCCGGTCATTTTCAGGTTTTTTTTTTGCAAAATAGCTTTAATTTCGGAAGTCGGTGTTTCTAGTTTGGTTTCTTTATTAATTGACACCGACTTCCGAAATTAAAGTTATTTTGCATTTTTTAATATTGATTCTATGGAAATCCGTTGTATTTTTTTTTGTAAAAAGTTTTTTATTTTTTACTTTTCAGTTGTTGTTCCCCAGTCTAAAACTAAATTAATAGTAAAGTTATGCCCGAATTGATAGCCCCAAAAATAGGGATTTTGAACATAGTTGGTGAAATTAGGGTGTATCAGGGTGAACTGTACAAATCTGTGAGTCTGTACAGATTTGTACAGTCTTACTTATACCTTTAGAGCGTATCAGCGTCATGTAATGTTGTGAAGTGGTGAAAACAATATACAGACATGCGATTGCAGCAATTCTGGAAAGTTTGCTATCATTTATTGAAGAGTTCTATTGTGTATCTCCGAAGTTCTTCATCAGATCTTCACCAAATTTAAATGGGACCACATGTAAAGCGCCAGCTTTCACATAAAAGAAATCATCAAAATGGGTCACTTAGTAAAAAGTTTTTTTTTTGGGGCTAGGAAATCAACCAATGACTTCTCCCGCTCTGGGTGGAGCGGGAGGGCATGTCAGACTCTTACTGACTAAAACCCACCCCTGTTCCTTCCCTGCCCTGAATGCCCAGGGGCGCGGTAACTCTGTTTCGAATTTATCCACAACCCCCGGGCAGGCATCGGCCATGACGGGCGCCGTCATGATTGCTGACAACTCTTTGAAGCACGCGTGGAACACTACGCGCCGTCGACTCTCGGGCATGGTGCTGATCGGACGGCGAGCTACTCTCTACTCGCCGTCCGCAGGCCCGGGTCAACGGTGGTCGGAGAACGTTTCGCGACGTCCTACGTCCAGGGTGTCTCCTGCGGCGTGAGGGCGACTCTGTTGTTGAGTTCCCTCACCGGTTCCGCCTCTTCCTTCGCAAGCATTACTGCTTCGCAGAAAGAGGAAATTGCTTCCCATTCCCTATCGCTCCGTACCATGGATTGGACCAGGGCCGGGCGCGAGAGGTCGCTGCCGCCGATCGTCTCCACGAGGAGGCCATTTTCATCTAATGCTTTAATATTTCAGATGAGTTCCCGAACCCCAGCCAGACTATCGCTATTTTTTCGTGCGAGTATCCATACTGGAAATACTTAACAATGAGCGATGATACGAGCTTGGATGAAATGAAACTAATATTTGCAGTAGATGTGTTTTTAAAGTCCTCACATGAATCTAAAAGAGATGTGACAAACGATATTATAATGAACTGCCCACCTTTGCACGAGTAAGTAATACTTTTTAAGAGATTTTTTAGAGACTAGCTGTGCCCCGCGGTTTTGCCCGCGTAGACCGGGATAAAAAGTAGCCTATGTTAATCCAGGGTATAAGCTCTCTACATACCAAATTTCATCCAAATCAATCAAGCCGTTTGACCGTGAAGAAGTAACAAACATACAAACACACACAAACTTTCGCCTTTTTCATATTACGAGTAGTTTGATTCAAAACCGGCAAGTTGTCGTGTCGGATCAATCACAGAAAAGAGTTTCGTAGTTAGCTGCAAAAATAAGCTTGCATTTTAAGCATGTATTTAGCAAAAATAAAATTGAAAAACAGTGTTTTTTATTTTTTTAACCGACTTCGAAAAAGGAGGAGGTAATCAATTCGGATGTTTGTATTTTTTTTTTAAATTTTATTTTTTTCGGGCATAACTCCGTCATATATTGACGGATTTGCAAAATTCTTTTTTTGTTCGAAAGGGGTTTATTTCGAAATGGTCCCATTTAAATTTTAAAAGGTTTCGGAGACAGACAACGGTACTCTTCAAAAATTGACAGCAAATCTACCGCGATTGCTGCTGTCGTATGTAGGGAACCACAACTTAAAAGCGAAAAATAAAAAACTTTTTTACAAAAAAATAGAACCGACTTCCAAAAAAAGTGCAATTTAATTTAATTTTAATTTCGGAAGTCGGTGTCAAAAAACAAAGACACAAAACAGGAACACCGACTTCCGAAATTAAAGTTATTTTGCACTTTTTTTGGAAGTCGGTTCTATTTTTTTGTAAAAAAGTTTTTTATTTTATTTTATTTAACCTTAACTTTTGTGATATTTTATGATTAATTTATTTTACTGAGTCATGAATTTTTGTTACTGACTATTATGTACTTTGATTGAAGTTCCTTTAGTAATTTAGTTTTTATTTTGTATTTTTATTTTTTGTAAATTACGGGTAAAACATGTAGTACGAAACATTAATATTGTGACATCCTACATACTTAATTTGCATATACACGCATATTTAGACAAATATCCTTTATCTAAAGATACGCGCTTCTGAAGCTGCAACCAAATTTATTAGTACGGTTGTTCCTTTAAAAGAAAATTTAAAATCAAACTATCTTATCCGACTGCTGCGCAAAAACACCACACATACACATACACCCATACCATACCACCACACCATACCATAGCTTTCCACTCTTCCCAGTGTTTTGCCGATCAGTTTCTTATAAAAGTGGTCAGATTCGTAAGCTTCCCTTGGCAATGGCTCTGGGCCTGTGCATTCAGCATAACGGTAAATATGACTCGCCCAATCCCACTTCAGGCTTTTTTTGTTTTTTGGGTGTGGGAAATCATGCTATGACTTCTCCCGCTCTGGGGGCTCTGGAGCGGGAGTGTCAGACTCTTACTGACTAAAACCCAACTCTGTTCCTTCCCTGCCCTGAGTGCCCAGGGGCGCGTGTTACCGCGACTCTGGGCACCCCCCCTGCCCAGGGGTCGTGGATAAATTCATCCACGAAATAGAATTTATCCACGACCCGAATTTATAACTGGGTTGTGGAGGTCATAGGCAGTCGCTCCATGTAAAATACTGGTATTCAGTTGCATCCCGTTAGACTGGCAGCCGTCCTCAAGATAATTGGGAAAAGGCTAAGAAGACAGACTCTGTATTTGTATTCCATCTTGAAATCCTCATAGGTAAGTTGCAAGAAGAGCAACTGTCGAGCGTGACGGACAGGGTTTGATACCCGATCCGCTTCAGCAGTGTAATTGGGTTTCAGTTGTCGCCTCTCTGATTGTTTATTTTTCCGATTTGTAATGAAGATGCCAAAAATGGTGGCCGATTTTATGCGACATATGTGGGGGAATATTGTCATGATTTTTAGACATTGTTAATCATATAATTTTCTTGATAGACGTGTAGATGTAAGCCTGAAAAATTACCTGAATCTCATACATGGTGGTACTACATACATTGGATGCGGTGTTTCTGCTTACTCCAGCAAAATAAAAGAGGCTGAATTTAATACGGAATTAAAACTGAACGTAAGTCCTAAGACCTTTACATAAGAAATTGGGTTTGGATTTATTGATATTTTCCAAAGTACTTTTAATGAAAATTCTCAATTTTGGTTGCTGGATAGTGCAGTATATAGGGTGTAAAAAGACATATCACAAATAATGTACGTCTAACAAAGTAGGTTTGCGCAAAAATTATTGCTGGGAAACGACTATAATATTTAGGTATGAAAAAAAAAAACTATTGTTTATTGCGGGCAATATAACGCGAACCCAGGCAAGTGGAGTTAAATCCCGCCCCTTCACTCTAAACCACGTAGGTACTTGTTGGAAACGTTTGATAATAATTATTCATTGTGTTTTTGTAACTGCTCATGCGTAATTTCTAAAAAAAAAATCGAAAATTCAGGTAATGTTTGTTTGGAAAAAAGTTTAGTAATAACACTTGGAATTCATTTAAAAAAAAATTGCAACGCTGACCTTCAATATCTCCAGAACTAGTGGATTCCCAGGTATGGTCTGGTGTAAAAAAATGATCCAAATAACGAGTAGAATATGTGGCTTTTGGCTTCGAAAACTGTTTTTTTAGACCCGATATCTTGTTATATATTAATTTACTACGAGTACATTGTGAATAATAGATACTTACGTTTGACGTAACTAATAGAATTAAGAAACAATACACTGCCTGCTGTTCCTGCTACAAATTTTTCCATAATTCCAGAATATTCAAATAGTCTGCAATTTCTCAGAAGCACCGAAACTAAATCAGACAGTATACAATACAGTTCCTCCAATACCAGGACATGGTTATACCAAACGATGTGGCTGCCCAAAAGGCTACAAAGAAACTAAAAGCTGTCTCTGCGAAAGAGAGTCGAGAAACCTTCGGAAAGGTTGGTTACAACAATGCAATCGCGTATAAACACCATCTCCCACGTTTCATGGGTCACAAGACCGTCAGCAGTCCTTTTTTTTTGTTCCTTCCTTGCCTGAGTGCCCAGGAGCGCGGTAACTATGTTACGAATTTATCCGCGACCCGATACCGTCTCGAGTCCTGAGTTTAATACTCAGGGCAGGCAAAATGTTACTATTTTTATCGGTTGGAAATTCTCCGTATCATCCCGCAGATTTGTCCCCAATTATAGACAAATATTCAATATATTTCTGCCCAACTCCTTGGAGAATACAAACAAGCTTATAATTTTATATATCTATATTATTATTATCTTGTTCTACCAATACCTAATTCTGTTTATTCTATAGAGGGTGTAAAAAGACAAATCACACAGCCGTCAACTACGTATGCTGTACCTACATCTAACAAAGTAGCTGTGCGTAAAAAGAAGACTTTTATTCTTAGGTATAAAAAAAAAACTATTTCTTATTGCGCGCAATGTAACGCGAACCCAGGCAAGTGGAGTTAAGCCCCGCCCCTTTGCTCTAAGCCGCATAGGTACTTGTCGGATACGTTTGATATTCATTGCGTAATTTCGAAATTTCCAAAAAAAAAATCGAAAATTCAGGTAATGTTTGTTTGGAAAAAGTTTAGTTATAACAAATGGAATTAATTTTCGGATTAATTAATTTTTTAAAGCATAAAAAAAAATGCAACTTTGACCTTCAATATCTCCAGAACCAGTGGATTCCCAGGAATGGTCTAGTGAAAACAAATGTTCCAAATAATGGGTAGAATATGTGGGTTTAACAAATGGAATTAATTTTCGGATTAATTAATTTTTTAAAGCATAAAAAAAAATGCAACTTTGACCTTCAATATCTCCAGAACCAGTGGATTCCCAGGAATGGTCTAGTGAAAACAAATGTTCCAAATAATGGGTAGAATATGTGGGTTTCGGCTTCGAAAACTGTCTTTTTACACCCGATAAGTAGTTAGGTAGAAGTGCCGCACTTACTTCACAAATATATCATCATACCAAACCATAAATCATTTAAAAGAGTAAAATTTTGATTAGTATTTAGTAATAAAGATTGTTTGCAGGGCTACAGCTCAAGAATCAACGGGAGGCTGGTCTAAAGCCAGATTCGAGAAGAAACTTGAAAAACCGTTCAGATGATGAGGAAGTTGTCTTTTCAGAAAAAAAAGACAAAGAGACCAATGATGGACAACCACGGCATATAATATTCAAGTTAGTTTAACATCCAATAATAATACTCTTGTAAAAATCAAATGAGAAAATAGCCTATTCTGCGCTTATTTTCTTTATGCATGTCTAGCACGGCAAGCCAGCGTTAATAACATAATTAGTCTGGCTCTTGTCACCACCGGGTGCCAGGTGTTTTAGAACTCAGTGGCTTGGTACGCGACGATGAGAAAGGGACGAAATTACTGTAATGGCTAGGAAGTTTCGTAACTTTTGTATGATGTACATTATGTCGATACCTTGCCTCACTGGGAGTTATATCTTCGATCCGTATGGGTTTGAAACACTAGGGCCGTAGGGTCCGAGTGCCCACATAGTTTTTCAAGAAACGCTAACCAATTTAGTTAGTCAATTTTTAAAGTAACCAGAGGACTGGCCTTTTTTTGACCAAAGCATCAACAATTTTATTAAACGTGATAGTGCTATCAGCCTTTTGGCTACTTTTACCATTGATAGCGATGTGTAAGTACAAATCTTTTGATGCCCCATGAGTCATTCTTCCTTTTTAGGGTTCCATTGCCCGTCCGTCTGTCAGTGGGCTGTATCTCATGATCCGTAATAGCTACACAGTTGAAATTTTCAAACAATGTGTATTTCTGTTGTCGCTATAACAAGAAATAATAAAAATTAGTTAAAAGATAACCGGGATAACCGGGCAATTTTTCTCACCAAATTCTCCCCAGAATTTGGTGAGAAAAATTGTACTTTCATTTATATTTAATAAAATAATCACAAAAATCCTCTAGGAATGCGACGTTGTCAGCCCGCGCGATGAAATAATAATATATATTATTATTTACTTTGAAAAAAAAAAAACAATATAAAAGAGGGAAAGTTACTATTATAGTCCGCAGCAGCACTAACTTATTTTTTATTATTATTTTTTACAGTTCTCGCAATATTATCAAATTCAGATGAAATCTTGAAGAAAATAACAGACGATACGATACTTTTGTTGCGGTAGGTTATATAACATATTGGCTACTTTTAATAATCAAATTATTATGGTACTGCGAAAGCCCGGACTACGGTTAAACCCAAGATTTGCTGGTCAAACCTAATATTTACCACGTCGTACTGGTAAAGCCTGAAGAATCGCCAAACTGAAGTGGCAGACGGTCGATGGGGCCGAAATGTTCTGGAGTGACGACCACGTACTGGTAGACGCAGCGTTGGAAGGCCTCCAACGAGGTGGACCGATAACCTGGTGAGAGTCGCGGGTAGCCGATGGATGTGAGAAGCACAGAACTGGTCGTTGTGGCGACACTTGGTGGAGGCCTATGTCCAGCAGTGGACATCTTTCAGCTGAAATGATGACCAGTAAAAGTCTGAACTGTTTTGTGATAATCGCTAATTTAGAACTTTTTTTTTACAAGCACTGACTTGGTAAATCTTGACACCTGGACATTTAAAGTAGGTTCAGTTGCGGAGTTCCTAAGAAAGGTTTCGTATCTCGGCTATTAAAAGGAACCAGGACCTGCGAGGAATTTACAAAATAGATATTTGAAGAAACTATTGCTATCGTGTTGCCTCAAGCCTGCCCCCGTAGAGTGCGATAAGGACAGCTGCAGCTCAGACCGATTTTATTACAACATTTTTGACGAGATTGACGTTTCGTATTCCCCTTTTTTCTGCTCGAAAACTGAGCCGATTCAATTATTTTTGGGACCAAAATTTTAATAAAGAGTATGTCTAGGCCCCTATTAAATGTTTTACTTTAAAACTTTTCGAATTTGTCTGGGAGTCCTCTAAAATAGCGACGGTAAAAATAGTGTAATTTTTTGTAATTTTTGCAGGGTCATGTTTTCCTTACTTATTAGTTGCTGAAAAAAAGAGAATGACAGGGACGTATCTACAGCAGACCTTGCCTTTATGAAAAAAAAAACTTTTTACACAAAAAATACAACCGACTTCCATAGATCAATACTAAAAAATGCAAAATAACTTTAATTTCGGAAGTCGGTGTCAATTAATGAAGAAACCAAACTAGAAACACCGAATTCCATTCCTTAATGGAAGTCGGTTGTATTTTTTTTTTGTAAAAAGTTTTTTATTTTTTACTTTTCAGTTGTTGTACCCCAGTCTAAAACTAAATTAATAGTAAAGTTATGCCGAATTGATAGCCCCAAAAATAGGGAATTTGAACATAGTTGGTGAAATTAGGGTGTATCAGGGTGAACTGTACAATTAATCTGTATACCCCTTTAGAGCGTATCAGCGTGATGTAATGTTGTGAAGTGATGAAACAATATACAGACATGCGATTGCAGCAATTCTAGAAAGTTTGCTATCATTTATTGAAGATTTTCATTGTGTATCTCTGAAGTTCTTCATCAGATCTTCACCAAATTTCAATGGGAAAAATCATCAAAATCGGTTCACTTAGTAAAAAGTTTTTTTTTTTGTTTTTGGGGCGGTGGGAAATCATCCAATGACTTCTCCCGCTCTGGGTGGAGCGGGAGGGCGTGTCAGACTCTTACTGACTAAAACCCACCCTTGTTCCTTCCCTGCCTGAGTGCCCAGGGGTGCGGTAACTCATTTTCAGAATTTATCCGCTACTCCTAGGCATATAGGCACCAGCCACGGTGGGCCCCGTCAGTAGTGGCTGACACTAATCTCTTTGAGGCGCGCGTGGAACACTACGCGCCGTCGACTCACGGACCCAGGTCCGATCAGTGCTGATCGGACGGCAAGCTACCCACTGCTCGCCGTCCGCAGGCCCGGGTCTACGGTGGCCGGAGATCGTCTCGCGACGTCCTACGCCCAGTACGCCCAGTACCTCTCCTGCGGTGGTATGTGCGGTGGGTGAGGGGCACACCGTTGAGCTTCCCTCACGCGTCCCGTCTCCGCCTTCGCGAGCATTACTGCTTCGCAGAAGGCGGAGACTGCTTCCCATTCCCTCTCGCTTCGTACCATGGCCTGAACCAGGGCCAGGCAAGAGAGACCGCCGCTACCTATCGCATCCACGAGGACACGGTGGTGCTCCGCCCAAGCGAGGCAGACCTCCACCGTATGTTCCACCGTGTCCTCTGGGCGATCCGCACAGTGGTAACACCCGGGCGTTTCCTCCCGCCTGATTTGATGCAGGAACCTCCCAAAACAACCGTGTCCGGTGAGGACCTGCGTCAGGCGGAAGGTGAGGACGCCGTGACGCCTCTCCAGCCACTCCTCAAAGAGGGGCTCTACCGCCGCAATGGTGGCGTGCCCAGCGCTGGGTTGCGACAGTCGCTGTCTCCATGTCACCATGAGATCCCGCCGGAGCTCCGTCCACCGAGCCGCGAGGTGTCGCGGCGGCAGAGTTTCGCCCCGCCGTTTGGCCTCCTCGCGCCACTCCCAGAGCAGCGCGAGGACCCTGGCCTCCAGATCCCATGGCGACAGTCCAGCAAGGAGGCTCGCCACCTGACAGGAGACCGTGTGGTATCCTCGGATGAGCCGAGCGGGTCGCCGCCTCTGGGAACACGCCCACACCGGTGCCCTGTATAGGGCCATGGACAGCAAGATCCCCGCGTAGAGCCTCCGGCAGGAGGCGTTTGGGCCTCCCAGATTGGGCAGGAGCCGCTTGAAAACAGAACTGGCCCATTTCAGTCTGGGAGCCAAACATCGTAAATGCTCGACGAAGTTCCACCGGCTGTCGAAGACGAGACCCAGGTATCTCATCGTCGTCTCGACGCCGATGTGAACCCCTCCTTCCGTTATCCGGGAACCCGACGGTGGTGCGTTCCGAGGACCATGAAAACACATGGCCTCGGACTTGTGCAATGCCACCTCGAGTCCCAGTTGCCGGATCCTCTCAACGACTGTCGCAACCCCTCGTGACATCAAGTCGGCCGCCGCCTGGTACGACTTCCCCTGCGCCAGGACCAGCGTGTCGTCAGCGTAGCAAAGTAAAAAGTTATGAGGTAACAAACAAAAAAAAATATATGTAGTCGAATTGAGAACCTGCTCCTTTTTTTGAAGTCGGTTAAAATAAGATTGCTCTAGAGGCATTATTCAGGAAGAAAAAAGGGGAATACATTTGTATGGAGAATCGCAGCCCCTGTTCCCTCTTAACCGTTGAGGAGCATTCTCATGCGGGGAGACGTTCCTGTGGCTGTGGTCTCAGTGAAAGTCATGTTTATCTATCAGAATATGTGCACAGTTTCGTATTAGGCCCTAGTTTATCACTTGTGGCTTCGAATCACAGCCCTTTGATAGTTTATGTATCAAGGCTTATTTAATTTGGTTTAGTTATGCTTGTGTTCGTTTTTAACGACATAATTGAGTGTGCTAGCTAACAAGTGGCGGATAATTTAATTTAATCATTATAATTTAGACAATATTATGTCTTTATTTTCTGTTTTACATACGTTATATACAAATATGTTAATATTGATGGTTGCATGTAATTATAATATAGATTCAAGTTCCTCAAACTTAACAGACAGATGTGTTGCTGGGGAGTTTGTTGGCCACTTCTTCTTCACAGTTAAAACACTAGGAAGTGGTAACAGGCGGGCGTTTTTGGGGGACTGTCTTTATGTAGAACTTTGACGATAAAAAAAGTGCTGGCTCTCAGCCTAGTTTGAATAAATGACTTTTGATTTTATATCTTTTTTTTTTTGGTGTTTGAAAATCATCCTATGACCTGGGTGTGATCTATGTCTGGGTGGAGCAGGAGGCGTGTCAGCCTCTTACTGACTAAAACCCACTAGAAGAGTACTCTCACTACTGCATCATCAGTTCATGTTAGGGGGACACATAAAAAGGCTCTTTGTCTTTTTAGTGGATCTTGCTAAGTAAAATAGGTATATAACATTTTGTTATAAATGATTTTTGGCTATATGATCTTCAATTTTACTGATGGAATACACGATTTAAAGAAATTTTATTCCAGCAACTTTCTCCAGCTTTTGTTGCCATTTCTCCAATCTGCCCTGGATCTCAGGTCCATCTTTACCGACCAGAACAATGTCGTTGGCAAACAGCATGCACCAGGGTGCCTCCTCCTGTATTTTCGACGTAAGAGGAGAAGCAGAAGAGGTAAGGACATAAAGCCGACCCTTTATGCAAGCCTACTGTCACGCTTAACTTATCGGTGTTGCCACCAGCCGACCGGACGTAGGTACTAGATTGTCTGTATATAGCAGGAATCAACTCAACATCCTTCCCAGCAAACCTTTCTCTATCAAGGCCTACCACAGCACATCCCGAGGTACCCTATCATACGCTTTCTCAAGATCAATGAACACCATGTGTAAAAAAGTCGCAAGAGTTTTATAAGAACGACAAAAGCAATCGGTAAGCGTATCGTAATCGTAAGCGGTGGCAAGAGCGGTGCCCGCCACCACGTGACTTTCTTGAGCCCAAGGAGCACCTGCCTCCTGGTCGTGATTTGAAATGGCCTATTTGGAAAGCTCTGATTCGATTGCGTACCTACTTACTGGACAACCCTAGAGGCCAGAAGGAGCTGTACCGGATTACAAAAGTATGAGAAAGGAGAACGAGAAAATAAAGATATAATCAATATAAAATGTAGGAAAGATGAAACCGGTAGTCTTGTCGAAAGATAACGAAATAAAAGAGCGATGGAAGGTTTATTTTGAAAAGTTGCTGAACGAAGACAATGAATGGAATGGTGTGCTCAAAGTGGTACAAGTAAATATGGGTTTGATGAGAGAAATTAGCATGGATGAAGTAAGAAAGGCAGTTCAATGTATGAAAAATGGAAAGGCCACGGGCCCTGATGGCATACCAGTAGAAGTATGGAAGTGTCTAAAAGAGGATGGGTGTATGTGGCTGACTTTATTCTTCAATAAGTTGTTGTATGAAGAAGTGATCCCACAAGAATGGTGCAATAGTTCGCTAGTGCCCATCTTCAAGAGTAAAGGAGATGTACAGGACTGCAACAACTATCGAGGGATAAAGTTCATGTCGTATACTATGAAAGTATGGGAGAAAGTGATGGAGAAAAGATTGCGAGAGGAGAGTGAGATTACCCCGAACCAGTTTGGGTTTATGCCAGGTCGAGGGACAATGGACGCCACCTTTGCTCTCCGTCAATTGCGAGAAGTACAGATGGGTGGGGCAGGTAGGTAGGTAAGCAAGTAGGTGGAATGTAGGTAGGTAGGTAGATAGGAAGGTAGGTATATACCTATATAATATATACAACATGTAACAAAACCCTATCCTACCTACATACCTTATTTTTATTTTGGAAATCGGGGTATACCAATTCTTAGCGGTGACCAGAACACAGACGCCGACGCGGCGCCGCGCCGCGCTCGAATGAGGCCACGTGCTACCATGAACGCGGGCGTGGGGCGAAGGGCCAGTAGGCGGATCTACGTGCACGATTTCCCCTGCTTCACCCCCTGAAATACCTACACATTTGCTTAGTACCGCGCCTTAAGTGGTTTCTGTCACTAAAACCACAGTTCTTATATCTAACTTCTAATTTTTTAGCAAAGGTATGGTTTCCATCATCAGCTCTGCTTCATGATGTGATGATTCCTAATCGCAAATACCTGATTAAGTTATGAAAAGTAAAAAGAAACACTATTTATGCTCTCAATTTTCGATGGTTTCTATCAATTTTATCAGGATTCCATAATCAGATCCTAGTTTCCTTGACATGGAACCACTCTTGAGATATACCCTATCTAACAAAATAAGAATTATCAAAATCGGTTCATAACTAACGGAGTGAGGGCTGAACATACATACAGAAACACTATTCGTGCCCACAATTTTCGAGGGTTTCTCTCAATTTTATCAGGATTCCGTCATCAGATCCTGACTTCCTTGAGATGGGACCACCCTTGAGGTACACTCTATCTAGCAAAATAAGAATTATCAAAATCGGTTCATAAATAACGGATTGAGGGCTGAACATACATAAAAAAAAGAAAAAATAATATATACGGTCGAATATTATTGAGAACCTCCCCC
Source organism: Polia nebulosa (assembly GCA_951329385.1). NCBI lineage: Eukaryota > Metazoa > Arthropoda > Insecta > Lepidoptera > Noctuidae > Polia > Polia nebulosa. The sequence goes on along the minus strand of OX589610.1, from coordinate 4,938,775 downwards.
TTTTTTTTCGTCGGTTAAAAATAGTTAAGGAAAGAAGTCCAAAGATGAGTGCAAAATGCTGGGACCTTCTGGGCCTTTCAAGAAAATATGAAAGGAAGTCTTCCGATAACACTTAAAAGAAACTCATTGACATGGTGCATCCTGCCCTTCTTAACCTACTACAGTACACAAAGTTTATTTGTTTCATCAATACGTTTTTTTATTTTTATTTCTCTTATGCGATGAATGCGCTTATCCTATATTATTACTAACATCTGTAACTGATTATAAAAAAAAAAACATTCCTTGTGAATTCACCCAGAGTACAATAAAATAGGTCCGCCTCATTAGCAGTCTTGTTGAGCGTGGGAAGTGCACGCGTCAGCGGTGAAGGTTGCGGCATTATGCAACTTCTCTCTCAAAATTTTAAATATATATGAGGTGAGTGCCAGATCCCTCCTAACCCTTAGCAGTCAGTTAGTCAGTTACTGGAAAACAAAAGTCCAAACTCAAAATTTGTCAATGGGCAATGGAGCGCAGCATAGAACAGAACGTCTTAAAATCACCACCTTGCGCTCCATAACTCAAATAGCGAATGTTGGGAAAATAACAGCTCGGCTGAAGAGAATAAAAAAAAATATTTATAAACATCAATCGTTTTATTTTTCTTCAACAAGCTTTCCATAACTACTAGCTAATTCAATCTAAAATCTGCCTAGCCTTTGCCTAACTATCTTGTGGTCGGCTTCCAGTCTAACCGGATGCAGCTGAATATTAGTATTTTACATGGAGCGACTGCCTATCTGACTTACACAACCCAGTTACTGGGTAATACGATACCCCTTGGTAAAACTGGTTGTCAGACTTTCGGGCTTCTGACGACCCGTAACGACTGTCAAAGATCCACGATTGACAGCCGGGACCATCGGCTTAACGTGCTTTCCGAGGCATGGAGGAATCTCGGTATATAAAGATGGTCGCCCATCCAATTATAGTATTTCAATTATTCTTAAAATTAATGTGTGTGTGTGTGTGTGTTGATGTGATGTGTGTGTGTATGTGTGTGTGTTGATGTGTGTGTGTTTTAATGTGTTTATGTCATTTTTTTTTTGTTCTTTTCTTATATATAACTCTAAACAATAATCTTTAGCCTCATCGTCTGATTTTCTTACATGAATACCATCAAGTTTGATTCTATGTTAGCCAATTGCTGCAATTAACTAGAGTTTGATTATCTACTAGAAGATATAGACATTTTAATACTCTTTATTATGTACTTACACACATAAGCTACAGAAAAAAAATTATAATAGGGAATATGCATGAAAAAAATGTTTGTTATCCAACCGGTTTATCGATGAATATTCTAAAATAGAGTATGAACAGTGAAAGAAGAATCAAGATTGATCGAAAATTAAACGAGATATAACACTTTTAAACAAACATATCTATCTAGCTCTCGAAATCGCTGTTTTCTATGGCAGATGTACGGGCGTCCTTTGACGTCAGAGAACACGTCAGACTTCTCTTTTCGTCGCTGATGATGATATTTTGAAAATTCCTTCGTATTAGTTCACTTTAGTTAATAAGTCTTCAATTTAACAAATAAGAAAATATCATCAATATTCCCTATTGCGTCCATATCGCTAATAGCGTTTAAATTCTGCCTTTGGATCAATTTAAAAGGGAGAATAATAGACAACACGGTAGATAGTCTTAGTCATTTATTATAAATACATACATCTATACATATAATAAATCTGTAGAAAAGTCATTTTTGTACATTGAAGAAATTGAAACAAAAAATAGCCAGCGTGTGAAAAGATAAGTAACAGAACCCATTTCCATCATTTTTGAAATTTTTGTCTGTTTGTCTGTTTGTCTGTTTGTTTGTGCGCACATCACGTAAAATCTACGAATTCAATGCTGACAATGTTTATATACAAAAATTATACGCAACTTGAGGATTAACTTAGTTTTTGTTTCATCGAAATCGGTTCACTCTATCAAAAGATATGATTAATTTAGTGAGTTCAAGAAGTAAAATATTACGTTACGCAATTAAGTATAGTACTTGCAACGACATCTTAAGACTAAAAATAGAACTAATGTTGATAGTTGAAATCTAAATCCGATAGATGGCGTTGTGCAAATGACGTCATTTTCTGAATCGCGGTGTTAAGATTTTCCGCGCGAGGATGACGTCCACCGTGTTTACTAGGCAAATTGGGTTTCGTTAGGTGTCTTAAAAGTTCTTGCGTGTGTCGTAAAAGTTCTTTGGTTGCTTGGTTTATCGATTTTCTAAATTGGTCGAAAAAAAAGTATTTGCTTATCTTATTGGTTTCGTTTGGTCAACTTTGGTCATTGGTTTGAAGTACGAAGTAAAGATTGTATTTGATTTACTTCGTAGTTTGAATCCAATAGTGCCAATCGTTATACAGTAAGTTAGTGTTGCCAATTCGTTGAGTCACGACCACGAACAGACGATACGTTGTCACACTAGACTGTTCGACGCACCGATCTTTTAAGTTTGTAGGCTATTCAGTCATAAGTGTTGTTAGTTTTGTTTATTGCTTTAATTTTCCTTGAAAATGCCTCAAAGAAAAAAAACTAACCTTTCGCTGCGTAGCCGAAATGCGAAAAGGATGAGACTTTGTAGGTCTCAGGAATCGGAAGAAGATCGTGAAGCACGGTTATCTGCTAACCGAGAGCACATCGCTCTTTCACGTGAATCGGAAACGTTCACCGAAAGGGAGTCACGTTTAAGTTCACAAAGAACACGGACCGCGACTTTGCGGTCTCAAGAGAGTATCCAGGAACGCGAAGACCGGCTGCCTGCTGATCGGGAGCGCCACTCTCTCTCACGTGAGTCAGAGACATTCACAGAAAGGGAGTCGCGCTTAAGTTCGCAAAGAACTCGGACCGCGACTTTGCGTTCTCAAGAGAATATCCAGGAACGCGAAGTTCGGCTGTCTGCTGATCGGGAGCGCCAGTCTCTCTCACGCGAGTCAGAGACTTTCACAGAAAGGGAGTCGCGCTTAAGTTCGCAAAGAACTCGGACCGCGACTTTGCGTTCTCAAGAGAATATCCAGGAACGCGAAGTTCGGCTGTCTGCTGATCGGGAGCGCCAGTCTCTCTCACGCGAGTCAGAGACTTTCACAGAAAGGGAGTCGCGCTTAAGTTCGCAAAGAACTCGGACCGCGACTTTGCGTTCTCAAGAGAGTATCGAGGAACGCCAAGCACGTCTGTCATCTGACCGAGAGCGACACGCTCTCTCGCGCGAGTCTGAATCTCTCTCCCAAAGAGAAGAACGATTACAAATAGCTAGACATAACTATGTAGGTGTACAAAGAAACAATGAAAGTTATCTTGCATCTGAAAGGGAAAGAATAGATGAACTAAGACGAGCAGAAACAGCAGAACAACGTCAATCTCGCCTAGAAATAGAACGAGCTCGATACCATATGAATAGAGAAACAAATAGCGGAGCTGATGAGTCCATGGAAAATGACGATGCAAATATTTTATTACCTTGGGACAATAGGGAAAAATCAGGGTTCACATATTCGTCTAGAATTAATTATGCTGGCTTTACTTTCGTGGGTGACATGAGAGAAATTTGTAATTTTTGTCATGCTTTGAAATGGAGGAAAGAGACAGATGGAATGTGCTGCTCAAATGGAAAAATTGTTCTTCCAAATTTCCAAGATCCACCACACTTACTTAAAAGTCTCCTGAATGGCGATCATCCCCAGTCGAACCGTTTTTTGGATAATATTCGTTTATATAACAGTGCTTTCCAAATGACTTCCTTTGGGGCAAAACAAATAACGGAAGGACCGTTCATGCCAACCTTCAAAGTACAAGGTCAAGTTTATCACCTTATTGGATCTTTGCTGCCAGAAAATGAACCCAAATTTCTCCAAATTTATTTTGTATCCGATTACACGCAACAGCTCAATGTTAGAAATCACAATTTTCCCCAGCTCAATGCTGAGCTTTTGGGTCAACTTCAAGAATTGCTGCATCACGTTAACCAGTACGTTCGTGAATTCAAAGCTGCATTGGAGTCAATTCCACAAGGCAGCAATGATTTCAAAATTGTTATAAGTGCCGATAGACGTCCTGTGGGTGAACACCGTGGAAGACACAATGCACCCGTCGCAGATGAAGTTGCAGTTGTTTTAGTCGACCAGGAGTGTGAGAGACGTGATATCGTGTTGCGTACACGCGACGATCGCCTTCAACGCATTTTGGAAACCCACCGAGCTTACGACGCCCTGCAATATCCACTAATTTATTGTCATGGTGAAGATGGGTACAATTTTGGGCTGTACCAAGTGAACCCTACTACGAGAGTCACTAATTATCAAAAAAAAATATCTGCTCAACAATACTATTCCTACCTTTTACAAATAAGGCAAAACAGTTTCGTATATTTGCAACGATTTCGTGGTTTGTTCAGCCAATTTATTGTGGACATGTACGCAAAAATAGAAACTGAACGTTTAGTGTATATTCGCACTAACCAGCGACGGTTACGCGCTGAAGAATACGTGCACTTGCGGGACGCCATGCAATCAGATAATAACGTCGAAAACTTGGGTCGATTGGTTATTTTGCCATCCAGTTTCACAGGCGGTCCGCGGTATATGCACGAACGAACGCAAGATGCTTTTTGTTACGTCCGTAAATACGGCCGGCCGGACCTTTTTATAACATTTACAACAAATCCAAAGTGGACGGAGATTTGCCAGGCACTTCTCACAGGACAGGCGTCATACGACAGACATGACATTATTGCTAGGATTTTTCATTTAAAACTCAAAGTCTTGATTAATCTACTTACAAAGGAGAAAGTTTTCGGTTCAACTCTTTGTTTTATGTATAGCGTCGAGTGGCAAAAGCGTGGTTTACCCCACGCGCACATTCTTCTGTGGCTGGAAGAAAAAATTCGTCCCGATGCTATAGACAGTGTCATAAGTGCAGAATTTCCGGACTATAATGCAGATCCGATTTTGCATGACATAGTAAAAACACATATGGTTCACGGGCCATGTGGCCTCTTAAACAGGGAATCACCGTGCATGAAAGATGGTCAATGCTCAAAAAAATACCCCAGAGCACTGAAAGAACTAACTATGGCTGGGGAAAATGGGTATCCGCAATACCGGCGAAGATCACCGTCACAAGGTGGTTTCACAGCTACTGTCAGATTCCGTGGACAAGAAATAATTCTAAATAATAGTTGGGTGGTACCGTATTCTCCAGTTTTGTCAAACGCTTTTCAAGCACACATTAATGTTGAAATTTGTAATAGCGTCGAATCTATAAAATATATATGTAAATATGTTAATAAAGGTAGTGATCAAGCCATGATAGCACTAAGAAATAACAACCAATTTGATGAAGTGACAAGGTATCAATCTGGCCGATACATAAGCTCTTCGGAGGCAGTTTGGCGCATTTTGAGTTTCCCTATTCATGAAAGGTATCCGCCAGTCATCCATCTTGACGTGCACCTGGAAGGCGGGCAGCGAGTTTACTTTCAGCCAGAAAATGTGGCAGAAAGAATGAACAACCCAAGACAAACCACCTTGCTCGCATTCTTTCGCCTTTGCGAAAGAGACAATTTCGCTAAGTCTCTGTTGTACAATGAAGTGCCACATTATTATACTTATAACAAGCAGCAAGGTGTTTTTAATCGCAGGAGACGTGGAACTGCTGTAGAAGGCGAGTCCGGCATTTTTAAAGAACACGTGATTGGAAGAGTATACACGGTGCACCCAAATAATGCAGAGTGTTATTATTTACGCCTTCTTCTTCACACAGTGCGAGGACCTACTTCTTTTGCTGAGCTCCGCAAAGTGGACGATATAGAATATCCCACATTTCAAGCTGCTTGCCGCGCACGGCATTTATTAGATGGCGATCAGCATTGGGATGATGCTTTAGCCGAAGCATGCGTCAGTGATAGTCCACATCGTTTGCGCCATTTATTTGCCATTTTGTTGACATTTTGTGGCCTATCGGACGCTGGGCAGTTGTGGCAAAAATATAAAGACGCGTTTGCCGAAGATTTTTTGAGACAGCAAAATATAAATAGTGAAACTTCTGACCAAGTACGTGAAAGCTGCCATAATAGGGCTTTGCTGGCTATACAAGATATAGTTACAAGTATAGGAGGGAACCCCCTCAGTCAATACGGCTTGCCGACACCGACAGTTGGTGGGGAACGAATTAATAGGGAGTATACATCTGAAATAAATTACAACCCCGAAGAGTTAGCAGAAATATTGCGAAATGGCTGTTCAAATTTGACGACAGAACAACGTCAAATCTTTGATAGAGTATGCTGTAGTGTAGAACATTCATTAGGAGAAATGCTGTTTTTAGATGCACCTGGTGGAACAGGTAAAACTTTCCTCACTAAAGTTATCTTGGCTCAAATAAGGAGCCAAAACAAAATTGCCCTTGCCGTCGCTTCCTCAGGAATAGCTGCCACTTTATTACCAGGAGGAAAAACTGCACATACAACATTTAAAATACCAATCGACTTGGACCGCACAGAAAACCCTGTTTGCAACGTGTCTCGCAATAGTGATAAAGCAAGGGTTTTACGCGATTGCGCCCTTATCGTTTGGGACGAGTGTACGATGGCAAATCGTAAAGCTGTGGAAGCTGTAGATAGAACGTTGCGAGATATAAGACAAAATGACCGACCGATGGGAGGCTTAACGGTGCTATTCTGTGGAGACTTCAGGCAGACACTCCCTATAATACCCAGAGGAACGAGGGCCGATGAAATAGGTGCCTGTTTAAAGAGCTCTATTTTATGGCGTAGTGTCATATTAACTAATTTGAGCTTTAATATGCGAGCATATTTGGGAGGTGACGCAAACGCGCAGGTTTTCTCAAATTTACTACTTCAAATTGGTAACGGCACATACCCGACTCAAGAAGGAGGTAAAGTAACTTTAGTCGAAAGCCTGTGTTCTTCTGTTGCCTCACAGCAGGAACTCATTTCCTCTGTATACGGAGATCCATCAGAGATCTCGAACCATGACGCTGCTTGGCTATGCCAACGAGCTATTTTGGCACCTCGCAACGACCAAGCAGCAGCAATAAATTCTCAAATATTGGTACATGTTTCTGGAGAAAGTAGGGAATATTTATCTATTAACACGGTTTTAGAAGAAGGAGATGCCACCCACTATCCAGTAGAGTTTTTAGACTCTCTAAATACACCAGGTCTTCCAGCACACAAAATTTATTTAAAAGTCGGAGTACCAATCATTCTACTCAGAAATTTAAGCCCACCAAAACTATGCAATGGAACTCGGTTGAGAGTAACAAATCTCCAACGAAATGTCATCGAAGCCGAAATCTTAACAGGTTGCGGCTCCGGTGATGTTGTTTTCATTCCCAGGATACCCATTATCCCCAATAATTTTCCGTTTACTTTCAAACGTGTGCAATTTCCTGTAAGCCTCTGTTACGCTATGACTATTAATAAAGCCCAAGGCCAGACGTTATCCGTTGCGGGTGTAGACCTTACTTTTGATTGTTTTTCACACGGCCAACTCTATGTTTCTCTATCACGTGTTAGCAACCCAAACAACCTTTTTGTATATGCTCCGGGTAATTCCACCGCTAACATAGTATATAGAGAAGCATTAACGTAATCAACTATACCAAAGTCAGGACTCTTATCTAAATCATCAAAAAGGTGATATACTCTTATCTAAACGACGTTGTTTTGTTCTCGACAACCACGCGAACGAAGTCGCGGGCACAGCTAGTATATAATAAATACAAATAGATGTTACCGGAAAACTATATCACATTTGAGCTCGTCTAGGCATATTAAAAATATTGTATGTTTTCATTTATATTTAAGAATAAATAAATTAGTTCAGGAGATGAGAGATGACGATAAATAACGAAGCCCCCGTCATCCCCATCATGTTAGCTTCCATTTCACCCTGCAGACAGAAATAGCAGCCCCGTCGACTTATCTTATTTTATACTATCGTCAGCACATTGCCGGCTGAACATTCGGCATTAAATATAATGCCAAGGCATTCTAAAGAATACCAGACATACAAATTTCCAGTAACATACACAATAAAAATAATGAAATCAAAAACAGAGATACTTATGTAACGCCATATATACGAAAGGTAGGCGGCAGGCGCTTTACTTTGTGTAAATTATTTTATCACCACTGCTCTCAAAACGGTGAAGGAAAACATCGTGAGGAAACCGGCATGTCCTAGAACCAAAAATTCGAAAATATGTGACATCCACCAATCCGCATTGGGCCCGCGTGGTGGCAGACGGGCTACACCCTCTCACAGAGAGGAGGCCTGTGCCTCAGCAGTGAGGACATTAAAAAGGCTGCTGATGATGATGATATACGTATAGGTAGGTAGGTAGGTAGGCAGGGGTGAATCGGGACGAAACTTTGAAAGGGATTATAACGCTGAAAAATATAGGTTATTACCAACAAGGACTTGAATATTTTAACTGAATTATGATTTAAAATTTAGTGTACATGATTTTAAAGTTTCTTCCGATTCACCCCTTTTTTTGCATCCCTATTCACCACGCTTTACCGGTAGTATTTTTTACCATAATTTTAAAATAGGAAGTTTGAGTACGCTTTAGGCCTACGAGGCCCCGTTAGTGCGTTGCGCTGCGTTGTGTCCTCGCAGCGCCGTCGCTACGTCATTTTCCGTATATTTTTTATGACATGCCCCATTAGACCGTTGCGTCGTCGCACGCGACGTTTCAACGGATCGACGGACCAGAGACGAAGCGGGGGCCGGGTGATGCGCTGCGCTGTCGGAGCTCCGATGCGGCGACGCCGACGACGATCAGTGTTCCACTCATGCTATGGCAACTTGGAGTAAAACAAAAAAACCGTTTTTTTATTGAAAACAGCGCAGTCTATGATCTACTCGTAGTTAGGGGAAGTAAAATTGCGGTGTTACCACAGTTAAATTTATTATTCTTGTACTGGGAGTTTCATTACTAAAAATTAAATCAAGAAGTAAAAAATCACATATTCTTATATATAGGTATATAAATTCGAGCATAATGAGGTTTTTATTATTATATTAGTACAATGATGCAGAAGTTATATTTTGATACCTATAGAAAACGTGCAAAAGGTTTTTTTTGTATGACCACACTGGGATTACAAATGGCTGGCTGCGTCAGAGTGCTTTATTTTCCTTTTTGCAATATACTCGTAATTCTCGTTGTTTAGCAAAGCCTAGTGTAGTATTTGTTTAGCAAGATTAGTGCATCTGCAATTGAGTTGAGCTTCCATTCCTCCGTGTTGCTTTGCCGCGTTACAATTCGTTCATACGCTCATTTTGTGTTGTGTTTCATCATACAAAACGTGTGAAGTTACTGTGGACTAAGCATAAGCACTAGTCTTTTAAGTTTGGATCTGTAATTGCGAAGAGTGAACAGTGAACCTAAAACAATGATCCAAAGAAAGAACAGACTAATTGGCACTACCTGAACCGTAAAGGGAGAAAACGGAAAACACAAAATCATTTATTGGGTGTGTAATTTATTTTAATAATAAATTTAATTAAATATAAATACTAAGTAGTTGTTTATTTCATAATCGATTTCCTTTAAAATTCTTCCCTTAAAAGTTGCTTGACATAAAAGTACGTACCTATATACAATACAACGTACAGGTATACAGCGATTTGCCTGCACACACACACATAACGCACTCCACACTACACACACATAGACACACATTAGTTCACCTAACTACTACACATAACACGCAGGTATACTACAAAAGTTTTAACTATGAGTAATCGCCGCCCGCCACAATCCAGAAACGTACCAGTAGGCCAATCTTGTTCGCACTCACAACCGGACTTATCAAAAATTTGTGATGATGATGCGAAAAACAATGCTAGCTGCCGGAAAAGGAAAGAAAGAGAATGCTGCGATGTGCTAATTGCGCTCAATGACTTTCGAGCGGAGATGATCTCTATACTTCAAACAAACTTGAAACCGATGCGTGATGACATATCTACAATGAAAGATCAGATAAATGATATTAAAAGCTCAACCAATACATTGTTGGAAGAACACAAAAACATGAAAGAAAAAATCTCAGTACTTCAACAAAACTGCGCCAACACGGAATCGAAAATATCTACGCTTGAAGTTGAAATTGAAAATATTAAATCTGCCACGTCCAAACCAGGCACATCTGATATTTTTGCTGGTGAAAAGATTATTTCTGAAATCCAGGAAAGGAATAACAGAAGCAAAAATATCATAATTGTAGGCCTGCCGGAGCAGACTCTGTCGGAAAACTCTGCACGTCGAACCGCAGATGTGAGCGCTGCTCAGACTATCCTGCAAAATGTAGTTTCGGAAAGACCTAAGGTGGTCAAGGCTATGCGACTTGGTAAATACGCTCTTGGAAAAAATCGTCCGTTGAAAATATGCTTTAAAAGGTCTCAGGAAGCAAAAGAAATATTGCAGAATAAAAATAAGGTACCAAGCAACATCAAATTATACTCAGATCAGACCCCTACTCAGAAGAATATAATGAAAGAAATGAGCCAAGAGTTGGCTCGACGTAAAGAAAACGGGGAAATGAACCTGACTATCAAGTATGTCAGCGGCACTCCAAAGATCGTAGAAATGCCTCCAAAAAACCTCAATCCCTAATCTCGCCTGTCTTGCTAAACCAAACGTACGAAACTATTACCTATCAACTGTGCCACACCTACCAGGATCTATATTCATCAAAATCTACCTTAAATTTATTTTACGCAAATACGCGAAGTATACGCAAGAAAGGAAAATTTGACGAACTGAAATGTTCCTTACAATCGATCGAAAACACAACCCATGTTATTCTACTCACGGAAACATGGTTGAGATCTAAAGAGGATGCGGAATCATTTCAACTACCCAACTATACACATTATTATAATCTCAGAACAGACACAAGAGGCGGTGGGGTTTCCATATATGTGCACAATAATATAGATCATAGCGTGAGCGAAGAAACCTACACTGGAGGTATAAACTACTTATGGGTAAGACTAGAAAAATATGAATTGAACATAGGTTTAGTCTACAACCCTGGCAATACCAACATAAAAGAGTTTCTTGAAGTGTACTCATCACAATTGATAAACAAAAAGCGAGCTATTGTCTTTGGTGATTTTAACATTGACCTATTAACAAAAAATAGCAGCAGCAAACGATATAGAACTGCCGTAAAAGAGTCTGGCTACAAAATTATTAACCATATCAGCGAAGATCACTGCACACGTGAAACCACTTCCACAAAGACTATTCTCGATCATGTATGCTCAAACTTGAAACATAAGGGCTTCCATATGGCAATTGTGGACTCACCCATGTCCGATCATAAACAGATTTACCTATCAGTGAAAAAGTGCAAATCACCACCTAGAAAACGTACCAAGTATGATGCAGTGAACTACGAAAAACTCTTCGAATATATCAAAAATACAAACTATCAGTCAAAGGATAACTACTACGACAACCTCGAACAATATATAAAGTGTGCAATACTTGAAAGTAAAGTTACTAAAACTAAAGTCCTAAATCCACCCCAACAAGACTGGATATGCAGAGATATAATAACAAAGATTCATGAAAGAAATGTAGCTTGGCACAAATTGAAGCAAGATCCAGAAAACAAAGAATTACATAAACAATTTACAATGATAAGGAACAAAACTACACAAAGAATACAAAATACTAAAAAGAAATACTATAACGAAACATTCGAGAAATACTCAGGAAACCCAAAAAAGATGTGGAAACTAATTAATACACTGTCCAACAACAAGGTCAAAACACATTGTACTCCTCCAAATCTCTTAACCAAAGGCGGGCCTGTAACCGATGGTAATGAAATCTGTGAAACTTTTAACGTCTTCTTCTCAACGATCGGTTCGACACTCGCTAACTCTATCCTAACGACCCAACAAAAACACAATGTAGACACAAAACAGACAACAGTATGTACTCATCAACTAACTACTTTTACACCATGCCAAACGAAAGAAATCTCAAAAATAATTCTTAGTCTTGATCCAAACTGTAGTGTAGGGATTGACGGGATAACCACAAAAATAATAAAATGTTTAAGAACCCTAATATCAGACAAACTGGCCACTTGCATCAATCAACACCTTGCTGAGGGAACATTTCCAGATGCTCTGAAAATCGCTAAAGTTACCCCTATCCATAAATCTGGCACAAAAAGTGACCCAAACAATTACCGCCCTATCTCCGTCCTTCCTGTCGTGTCGAAAATCTTTGAAAAAGTTGTTTATTCGCGATTAGACAAATACCTCACCTCTATTAACTTCCTTTACAAACGACAATATGGGTTTCGTTCTCTGTCCAATACTCTATCAGCCACAGCAGACCTAATAACAGTAACACAAACAAATATTGACCAAAAAAAGATAGCACTAGGTCTTTTTATAGACCTAAAGAAAGCTTTCGACACCGTTAGCCATTCAATATTGCTACAAAAGCTCAGCAACATGGGTGTTTCAGGGGTGGCACACAAAATAATTGACTCATACCTAAAGAATAGGTGTCAAATAGTGAAAATCGGGGAATATCAAAGTAAACCACACAGCACAGGCTCATTCGGTGTGCCCCAGGGATCGGTTCTTGGACCACTATTCTTTCTTATTTACATCAATTCCGTGCACGAAATTTCACTACACGGACACGTTTCCCTTTATGCTGATGATACCTGTCTTTTTTACTATAGCACTTCGATTGACGATATGATCAACAAAGCGCAGGAAGATTTAAACACACTATCTATCTGGTTCCAACAAAACCTACTTACGATTAATGCTGCTAAGACAAGTTATGTCATTTTTAAACACAAAAATAAAAAAATACCAGCTCACCCCCCTTTGACCATTGATAATCAAATAATACAGCAAAAACAGTACGAAAAATACCTTGGGCTACGAGTAGACTGTCAGTTAAATTGGAAAATACAAATTGATCATATCAGATCCAAGTTATCCTCACTTATGGGCTCACTGCGCAATGTTGTTCATTGCCTTCCCCATCGAGTGCGCCAGACTATTTACAACTCGTTAGTGAAGCCACATCTGATGTACCTAGTTGAAATATGGGGCAACGCGCCAAAAACTAACCTGAAGGACCTACAGATCGTACAAAATAAAATTATTAAACTATTATTCCACTACGATTACCTTACACCCACAGTTAAAATTTACAAGGAAACGAAACTCATGACCATTAAACAACTTCATGCATACTGTACCAGCATACTCATTAGAAAAATTTTGAACAAATCCATTCACACACAAATACACTTCACTAAAATACATCAAATACATAATCGTAGCAGTCGTAGAAAGGATCACATTTTGCTACCGCGAGTGAGAACCGTCAATGGCAAGAGAACAATTATTTTTGCGGGAGTACAACAATATAATAAACTACCTAAAGAGGTAAATAATGCGAACTCGTTTAATAGTTTCAAAACTAAATTAAAAAATCACATACTAAATGACCTTACACTAGTGCCATAAATAGACTTGCCCTACTGTTGTGTTGCTTTATTGTGGCACCGGGTTCGCGTTCCTTATCTATTATGAACATTTGCGACCATGCTAATTGTTTCTTTTGCGGGTGAATTGAAAAGTTTTAAGTTCGTACAAAGTGAAATGTTATTGCGTAAGTGAAATGATTTTGATATATAAAAGTGATAGCTGCTTAGTTTGTATGTCAAAGTTCTTATAGTATAAGTTTTAAAAAATGTTCTCAAGTAAGTGAAATCTTTGTAATTTCTTATTGAGAAATAAATTTCTTTAACCATAACTAGATCATAGATGGCACTGCGTTCATCAACTTCGTAATCTTAATAAAAGGGTTGAGTTGCCTGTCTATACCCAGTATACTTATATATATATACTTATATACTTATATAGTCTTTGGTTCCACTGCTAGAGGGGCAAACGCAACGTGCGTGGTGTGTGATCCGTTGCGACAACGCAACGCAATGCACTAAAGGGGTATCGCCCTTACTGACAAAGGCAAGGCATTCCTTATACAGATATGTTTTCTTAATAGGGCATATCCATGTAATTTTTTTTCACTTAAAGCAATAAAATGAAGTACTATAAACTCAAGAAAATTATTTAAAAATAAATTCAAGTACTGAATGTCGCTCAGAAAAAATATTTAAGTTTTACAATTTTCTTCAACACTTCAAACGTTCGTGACTGTCAACGCTGTACTGTGACATCACTTACCTCGATACGCCTTGTTTATATCTTATTTTTTGAATTCAAGTTAATAATTTTACTAATTGAATGTGCTTCAGTCAGGCAGAAATTGCAATTTCAATATTTTAATAACATTTTAGTGACTCATATATTTTTTCGCGTCTACCGGCATTGTGGAGAACGATACGTTTAGAGTTTACGTTTAGTTTCATCAAAAACATGCAACAAAAAACGATGAATTGTAAAATATGTGATGAATTAAAAAATCGTCCATTATAACGTATATTTAAAAAATTAAAAAGTTTTGAATTACTTGCATATTAGCGTTTTAGTAAGTAAGGGCCGATTTCTGAAATGAATAGTTGGAGGTAAGAACGTCTCAAATATTTATTTACTTTGGCAAGGCTAGAGTTTGAACAATACTCAACTTATTTCAGAATTCGGGAGAAGGTAGGTTTGCTCTGCACTGATTATGTTAAATGATTTTAAAGTCAACAATTTTTCTCATTAAAACATAAATGTTTCTCTATCACTTGATTATATCGATTGTCTGGGCTGGTTTATCGATATTCTAAGCGAGTCTATTTGCCTTGGTCGCCGAAGCATTAATTGATGCATTTCGCCGTTCTGAAATTAAAAAATAATATTTAATAGTTTTTAATATTATTTTTTATTCCTGGCAAGCCCGTTTCTGACCTCGGCCATGCCTAATGATTTATGCGATGGATGTGGTCTAAGATGGAGCGAGCGTGCCCAGAAGATGCCAGTTTACTCCTGCTTTGAATCCAGATGGGTCATAGATGGTACGGAACACAGAGGCTAGCAGATAGATCCAAATTTTAGCTGTCCGAATGTTAAATAAGGAGAAAAACACTAAGTTCGACTGGTCGGTATATCAGCCAAGTGCGGATGATATTCTAAAAAAAGAAAGTCTAAAAGTACAATGGCCGCTGCTGCTTTAGTCATTCATAATATTTTAATAATTAAAAAAAATTACTTTGTTCTTCCGACTAAAGGGGTTATTCAATTGTAATCTTCTATTTCTAGTACTAGTTCTTTTTCTTAGGCTTTTAACGTTTTTATCCTTGTCTATTTGTCTGCTTTCTATATTGATATTATTTTTATTGTTTCTTTCAGCCTGTTGTTGTAACTCAATGATTTTATTAATAGCACTCCGTTCTAACTCAACCTTTTCGTTGTCAAAATCATCTAAGTTGTAACCAATTGCTGTTGATAAAATGGTTTGTCGTGCATTATTATTGGTAACTGTTTCTTGATTCTTAGTTTCGGGATTGTCTTGGAGATTATAAGTGTGATCATATTGACGATCTCCGTTGTGCAAATCATTAATCAAAATATGATAATTCTTGTGCTCCGCTATAGTAGTTTCCCTTGGAATAATTTCATACAAATTATCCGGATTTTTAACGTAGTTTCTTCCATGATATGTATCAAATTGTCGAGCCCCATAATTGTCATTCTGATTTGGATCATTTTCAGTTTCGTCGGAATTAGTCCTGTGTTCTTTTTGTGCTGCTTTTGACAAACGATAAATCATTCTCCTCAGCGAAGCAATCTCATTTACAATACTTTCATTGGTTTCACTCTCCAGATGAGCTTTCAGTTCTTGCAAATCCTTTTTGTTTAGTCGTTTATCAAGTGCACTTGGTGATGAAGTTTTTTGGCTTCTATTTACACCAGTTTCATATATTTTTCTCATTTTCAAATCAAATATTTGCTTCAAATCGTCATCAAATTTCAAACTCTTTACTTCTTGCTCTAATGATTCTAGTAATGACAGCAATTTTTTGTGAGCAAAATGAGGATGTTGTTTTTGTGTTCTTAAATGAATAGATTTCTCGGTAACGTTTTCAACGACATTTTCTTCCGCTATATTTAATGTGCTTTCAGTTGCATCTTCCTCCGCCACATACGAACGCACATTAAATATAAGATCTTCAAACGCATTTACAGGGATTGCGGTTTTAAATACTGGTTTAATGTTTTGAGATTTTGGTAGTTTTATTTCTAAATCATTCCTTTCATTGGTTAATCTTGAATTTATGTGTTTCTTTTTAGGTGTTATGGCGCTCGTTATCTGTAAAAGATTTTAAAATTATTAATTTAATTTATTCATTTAAATATATATATATATATTCGCAGCGAAACCTCCCTCTCCAAGATCTGACTCAAGCGGTGCGCTATAAAAGGCGGCGCGCGCCTAGCATTTTTTTCCCCCACCGTCCAGCAGTTCATGGAACGCCTCGCCAAGCGTTTCTTCGAAAAGGCTGCTAAACATAGAAACCCCCTAATCGTATCGGCGGGCCGATACAATCCCTCCCTTATTTCTTACATTCGCCGACCCCGGCACACCTTAATCACACCCGACGACGCTACAACCCTGCTCCAAGAGAGCCGTAGGGAAACTAGCACGTTAAAAAGACGCAGACCACCGTCCTTCCGTCCTCGCCGCCGAGGACCGTCGCGAGACCCCACTCAGAGTCAAGCAACCAGTCCCTTGATAGAGCCAGCCCGCGCCGCTGTGCCGATAGTTTCATGCCCGCCCGCAGTACATATTCACACGACACCGACTCACACCGTGACGCGGCGTGTTCTAAGTTAATATAGGCACGTCGCGGAGCAACCTGACATACACACACCCCGTGTCGTGCGCGGCATGTTCGAACACAGCAGGGGACTTAAGACACAAAAATCCCCCCAGTCCCTTTGCTCAAGCCAGCACGCACCGCTGAGCTGTAGTTTTAAAAATTCGTCCATAAATAATCACAACCTGATTCAGCCGTCCCTTGCGGCCCTCCTCCAGCGACGCCCTGAGCCGAGGCCCGTACCCCAAAGGGGGTGCCCTTAGCGTAGTCGCTTGTAGTTTTTAAGTATAAGTCCTGGCTGGAGGCTTTAATAATAATTAAAACCGCCACGGGCATGTCCGCTTAAGCAGTCGACAACCACGATGGTTGAACTGCGAGTATCATACAAAAAAAAAAAGCATTTTTTTCACTCTGTCGTCGGTCGGCAACAGTTGAACCTTGCTACCCTCGTTTGTACTTTCATATTGTTATTTTCGTAATTAGAGTTTCGGATGTCATAGTTTTAATTTATCATTTGTTGTAATTTCGGTTATTAAATTTTGATTGTTAATTAAATAATTTTGGGAAATACTTGTGCGTTATTTAAAAAAAAAACTGTCCTCACTTCTGGTTTCTAAGATCAGAAGTGGGATAGACCACGTGCTTAGTGTTGTTTGTGCCATCTGTTTTAAGTTAACTAAATATCCGTTAGTGTTTGAATTTGACCTAATTACTGCAAGTTTTGTTGTTTGTGGTTTCGCGTGTATTGGTAAGTAATAATTTTATTCCTGATCATTTAATTTCTGAGATATGGGACGTTCGACAAGTGTTGAAAAACTGGACGATTCGCGTCGACCGCATCGTAATCCTTCTCGAACGTTGAGAAGTAGATCACGTAATCATAGCCATGGTTCCAGAAGGAGCAATCACACTCCTTCACCGCGTGGATACCGTGAGCGTGCTCATGGTCGTGAACGTACCTCTTCTAGATATCGTAATGTGTCCCGTAGTCCACGTAATGGTCATAGACGTCGTGATACCTCATATAGCCGCCGTGATTCTCCGCGTGATCAGGCCTTAGGTCAAATATTAGCTCGCTTAAATTCTATTGAGAGCCGTTTGCCGACTTCGACAACGTGTCGCGTGTTTACGCCTGTTGAGGAGCATAGCCCACGGGGGCAGGAAACTTTCACTAGGCAGAAGTCGCGAACGGTCGACCAGGATAATGAGCTTATCTGTCAAGATAAGCTCGTTGGCGCATTGTCTTGCTTAGTTCAGGCGAAATCGCATAATTTTTATATTGCTCCCTTTGATCCCAACCTGCACGACTTTGACTTTTGGTGTTCAGAGGTAGATCGCGCTCGTAATTTAAATAAATGGGACGATCGCTAGTGTCTAGGGCGCATAGGAAGTTGTTTGCGTGGTGACGCGAAGTCATGGCTTAGTGATTGGATAACAAATGATCGTCCGTGGAGCAACTTCAAGTTAGAGTTTCGTTCACTGTACCCACGTGATGTAGATGTTGCTACAATTTTATTTGAGGTTATGTGTAACAATTCAAATAAATTCCCAACATATGCCGAATATGCTCGCAAATCTCTTTTGCGTCTTAACATTGTAAAGGGCTTGTCTGACGAGCTGAAGGTTGCAATAATTGTGCGAGGGATTACTGATGCTCAAATAAAGGCTGCGGTAACGAATGCGAAACTCCAAATAAAGATTTAGAATAGAATAGAATAGAATAGAATACTCTTTATTATGTACACCATATAAATTACATAAAAATATGAGGAAAACATTACATAGGGTGACACAATGGGCGGCCTTATCGCTAAAAGCGATCTTTTTTTTAGTCGAATTATTGTCGGTATATATCAAACCAAAAACCGAGACGCGCTGTTTAAACAATCCTTCCCACTCAAACAATGTAGGACCGTCATCATCGCGCAAACGCGAAGCAATCAAATCGGGAGATAGTAAGATAGTGTGTCATTATTGTCGTAAAACTGGTCATACGAAATATGACTGCAGGAAAAGACCTAAAGTTGACACTAATGCGCATTAGCAGATACCGTGACGTCAACGCCTTCAACATCGGGTGATAAATCAGTCAAGTTTTGCACATATTGTAAACGTAACGGTCACGTGATTGATACATGCTTTTCGAAACAAAAGTCTGAAACTGAACGTAATCAAAAGAAATCGGCTAAGATAAATTTTTGCTGCAGTGTCAATCGAAACGAGACAACATAATGTCTGCTGTTATTCAAAAGGTGCCTATAGTTAATTTGATTGATAGTGGGTCTGATATTTCGTTGATTTTAGAGTCTGTTCTTAAATATTTCAATTTCAATCGAATCCCAACGTATCGTTCGTTGAGAGGTACAGGCAGCCAAGAGATTGAATCAACGTCGTTTTTTTTTTACTTAATAATTGGTCTCGTGTTCAAAAAGATTGAAAAACTGTTGTAGATATTGTGAAACTTGAAAACTACCTACCTGTTGAAGTTTTAACTCTGGCGGGTTTGACATTGCTTTTTCGGGTGAGTAAGTCAGTAGTTACCATTGGCGACTGATTGTACATGGTCAGGTACGGCCGAGCCCAGGGAAAGTGAATACTCTCGTTCGATCACCGGAATCTACTTACGTTACCGGTCCTGTAGTTTCTGGGGCTTGCAAGCTATTGTCGCTGTTACATTGCAGGCCATACCTCGTAAGACAGCAAGCATATCAAGGCTGCTTCAGCCGCACATACCAACTTTCAAGGTATAGCAACCCTTGAAGGGGTTGGTCCGTGGATGGGTGACTGATTCATTACATACCGAGACTCCTCTGTGCCTCGGATTGGACCTGTTTCAGGATTGTGCTGTCGCTCTGTGTGAGGTGCTGGTGCTTGCCTGCATCCGGTTGGACTAGAAGCCGACCCCAACATAGAGCGCGGACTGCGTGCGGCATTATGCACGGTTGCGCCCTGCGTGATGCGCATGGTGTGCGCTCCGTGGTGCGTGCTGACGCGCTTCATGGTGCGCTTGGAATGCACTATATGGTGTGCTGTGCTGTGCTGCGCTGCATGGTGCGCTGGGTGTGCGCTTCATGGCGTGCGCTGCGTGGTGCGCATGGTTTGCGCTCCGTGGAGAGATGCCGTCTTGATGCTTGTGTCTTTATGACGCATGCTCCGCTTTCTTCGAGGCTGGGTGACCGGAAGACTTCTGTTTGGCCTGAACCCCTGGTTCACGGCTTCTGTTTGGTCTGAGCTTCTGACTTATGACTTCTGTTTGGCCTGAACCCCTGGTTTATGGCTTCTGATAGGTCTGAGCCCCTGGCTTATGACTTCCGTAAGGTCTAAGCTCCTGGCTTATGACTTCTGTTTGGTCTGAGCCTCTGGCTTATGACTTCTGTTTGGCCTGAACCCCTGGTTCATGGCTTCTGATAGGTCTGAGCCCCTGGCTTATGACTTCCGTAAGGTCTAAGCTCCTGGCTTATGACTTCTGTTTGGTCTGAGCCTCTGGCTTATGACTTCTGTTTGGCCTGAACCCCTGGTTCACGGCTTCTGTTTGGTCTGAGCCCCTGGCTTATGACTTCTGTTTGGCCTGGACCTATGGTTCATGGCTTCTGTTCTGGTTAAGTATATTAGTTTTACTACTATTTATTTATCTTGGCTAGTATTCTACCCAGTGGAAGTCCGGAATTCCATTGCTTGGAATGCTATTTAGTTCCATTTACGTTTTAATGCTTAAAATCACTGTTTTTGCTTTGTTACATTTTTTCTTTCTAGTCTGCAGCATTTAAATTTACATTTCAATTATCTAAGAAACCTTCCTGTTTGGTTGGGTGCCTGATGGTGGGAGTGCACGCTCACTGTCGCGTACTCAACAATATTAGTTCAAGTGTTTACTATCCTTTGGCTTCAGACACATAAGTGACGCAAGAAAACAAATGTACAGTGTGTATTACTTTACAGATGATTACGGCGAGTCTGATTATGGCGGCCAGTCTGGTGATGGTGGCCCTAGTGATGGCGCAAGGCAAGATGCGGTCGAGGACACCTCGCTGTCAGGAACGGCCGTCTCAGCGAAACCCCGTCTCCAAGATCTGACTCAAGCGGTGCGCTATAAAAGGCGGCGCGCGCCCAGCCAGCCCGCGCCGCTGTGCCGATAGTTTCAAGCCCGCCCGCAGTACATATTCACACGCCACCGACTCACACCCGTGACGCGGCGTGTTCTAAGTTAATATAGGCACGTCGCGGAGCAACCTGACATACACACACCCCCTGTCGTGCGCGGCATGTCCGAACACAGCAGGGGACTTAAGACACAAAAATCCCCCCAGTCCCTTTGCTTAAGCCATCACGCACCGCTGAGCTGTAGTTTAAAAAAATCGTCCATAAATAATCACAACCTGATTCAGCCGTCCCTTGCGGCCCTCCCCCAGCGACGCCCTGAGCCGAGGCCCGTACCCCAAAGGGGGTGCCCTTAGCGTAGTCGCTTGTAGTTTTTAAGTATAAGTCCTGGCTAGAGGCTTTATAATAATTGAAACCGCCACGGGCATGTCCGCTTAAGAGTCTATGTTACCTCAAATGGCTTAGCATGATCCTCCGTTATGTCGATAATACTGCAGCATTAATTTTGAAATAAATATATGGCAAGGTTGAGGATCAATGTTAAGTATTATAAACCTCAAAAACACGATTCCATAAAATTTTCTCGATAGAAAAAAAATCCAAAGTTACCTCTAAACCGAAAACAATAAACCGCTAGCATTCAAAAAATGCTTAAAATTAGATCATGAAACTTTGCATACTAACTGAACTTACTATAAAGCAGGTCCTATAAGTTTTTTTTATTTTTTAATTACCATTATTTTCACAGTAAAAATAAAATACCTAAACTATCACCTAAACTATGCCGTCTTGAAGCTTGTTCCCTGGCGCCCGACGCCCCCGTTCAGTCTCGCTTCGGCTTTCGAACGGGAGGGCTGTGTCGCTTGCGCTCAGAGCACACATTACGCAACAAGTCTACGTAAAATACAAATCTTGTAGTACTTATACTTATAGTGTTGGTGCAATGGCAAATAACCGTAATAAAAATAAGAAACGAAAGGGTTGGCGCAAAGAAACTGGAAAACATGATAAACGTAATGAAGTAAGTATATAGCTACCTATCTACTTACAGTATTAGTGATTACAAACATGTCACGTTTGGTGCAGTGGCAGGTGATTGGCTGCTGCGTTAGGAGTTGCAGGTGTTTCTGCATGTGAAGATTTGTGTTTGTAAACGCACCTTTCACGATTCAGGCGAAATCCAGGTGTACACTTTTTTTTTTGATAAAAAATGTGAAAAATGGGTGTCCAATTATGTAAAAAGTTAAAAAGTTCCCTAAATAGGTTTGTTATTGTTTTGACAATATACAACAAATAGGTATCTATGTAGTACCTAATTGTTTATTTTTATAATGTTGCCGACTCCAGGATTTCAACTGAATCGGAGACGGTGCGATTACAAACACAAATCTTCACATTCACAAACGCGCAGATCCGACAAAACTATCTGTAAGCCATTTTTTTTTTTTTTTTTTTGGGGTGTGGGAAATCATCCTATGACTTCTTCCGCTCTAGGGTGGAGCGGAAGGGTGTGTCAGACTCTTACTGACTAAAACCCACCCCTGTTCCTCCCTGCCTCGAGTGCCCGGGGGCGAGGTAACTCTTTCAAATTTATCCTCCACCCCCGGGCAGATCTGTAGGCCAATGTAGTAATAATAATAACAGATCAGTGTGTTTTATCTGTAGGCCATAAAACACTGATCTGTTATTATTATTACTACATATGGCTATATAATTTTGACGGCACGGTTGGCGCAGTGGTTGAGCGTTCGGCTGCTACGCTGCGTGTCACGGGTTCGATCCCCGCACGGAACAAATATTTGTATGACCTGCAGATAGTTGTTCCGGGTCTGGGTGTCTTGTGTATGTGAATTTACATGTTTGTGAACGCACCCACGATACAGGAATATTCCTAGTGTGGGGCAACATTTTTTTAAAAGACAAACAAAAATCAAAAAAAAAATTATCAAGCTATAAATTTCCAGTATAAGCTGATCTCACATTGTATAGGAATTCCGTACAATGAGAGGTCAGCTTGTACTGGAAAATTATCCCTCCACCATCAAATACCAATTCACCAAATTTGTATTTCAATAAAAAATGTAGGGTGGGTAATTGTTATTTGTTATTCATAGGGCAAGTCTGCTTCTATGGACGATTTAGTCTTCTTTTGTATATTTTTAGGGTTCCATAGCCAAATCATAAATAAAAATATGTGAGGTCTAGGTAGGTATTTATTTGTCCCGTGTGATTGTTACAGGACCGGACGGACGGAGGTATGACCTCCGAAAACTGTAGAAATAAATTCGGACGAAACAAATCTTCATGTGTTACAAAATATATAATTGTAAGTACCTATCTATCATACGTGTGTGATAATCACGAAATTTGCTGTTCCCCCATGGCACTACCGCTTGGTACTAACGCGTAACGGTACTATCACGAAATTGGCGAATTCATAATAAAATTTTCATAATGTTGGACTTTTTAGGGTTCCGTATTATTTATTCATGTTGACAAAATTATGCTGCCGGGGTCGCGAGTATATTTGAAAGAGAGTTACCGCGGCTCTTGGCACAGGCAACTGAAGGAACAGGGGTGGGTTTTAGTTAGTAAAAGTCTGAGATGCCCTCCCGCTCCGCCCAGAGCGGGAGGTAATTTTTTATATTTTTTTTATTATAATCGTTTATTAGGAACAGAACAACAAATACAGGCAGATAAAAAAACAATGTACAACGATGGTAGCTGCAAAAGTTTAAAACTTTGGCGCAGCCACCAACGCCCATCACGCCAGTCATTGAATGATAACATAACATACCCCAAAAAAAGTGTTTTATAATGAATGTTGTGTTTTCTTGCAGATCACCTGAGAACATGAGCTGTTCACTGAATATACACAATCATTGAAATCAAGCGTCCCATTGCAGCATTCTAAACATCTTTTGACGAAGCTAAGATATAGATAAGATAGAAGTAAATTTTTGGAGAAAAACTCAAAACGGACTTGTCGTAAATAAAAAACATCCTTGGTATATACAAGTGCAAGGACAATTACATATTATCGGTACAAAAAAAAATGTATTTTCGGAATAAGGTCTGGATGCGACAAAAACATCAAAGTCGAAATTATAGAAAGATGACCAATATTTCTGAAATGGAACTAAAATTAGAACATTTTTATAAAACATGCATGTTACCTGAGCTATGCAATTCCAGACATGTTCTAACTATGTAAATTAGAAATTTAAGCGATTAAAAATAAATGTTATTTAATTTTGACTATTTTTAATTACTTTGAAAAAAACTTATGGTATTTATCATACCTACCTACATACCTACCTGCGTACTTACCTACTTATCCTACCTATACCTACCTATCTTATATTTATACAAACCTTGTCCTGAGAATCACGAACACAACAAAAAAAGAATTATGCAATTTGGTGAAGTCCTTCGAAAGATATACGCATACCTACATTTCGGCGATTCATTCTTATATAGATGCATAATAACTAAGAATGTGGTAATACAAGGAGAAAGCTACCTATTATAAGATTTTAAAATGGCACAGCGTAAACTTACTACCAAGCCAATGTACCTACAGAACCCTCAGTGCAATGGTGACTCGCACTTGACTAGTTTTTTGTAGCTCTACTGCTACTAAACCGACTCTAAACCACTGCATAAATTCTACAATTTATGTAGTGGTTTAGAATCGATTTTTCTAACCTATGTATACCATATGTATGTATACCTAGGTACTTGCATATACCTACAACCTACATAATTACCTACATGCGCAAACGGCTGTCACATAACATACATACACTAAAACTATAAAACGCAAACTTACTACAAAACTAATTGGCGGAACCCACAGCGCAAAGTTGGCTCGCATTTGACTAGTATTTTATAGAAGTAGGTAGGTAAAATAAAATAGTGTGCACGGCTAGACATCACCTATACCGTCCAGTATAAGCTGATCTCGCATTTAATAGGCTTTCCGCACACTGAGAGGTCAGCTTATACTGGAAACTGATCGTTTATAGATACATTGAAATTGTATTTGCGATATAATATATAATTTTATATTCATAAAATGACAAGTTAAAATTAAATTAGATTGATAATTTTATTTCTTAGTACTCGTCCGATAATAGTGTAGTTTACTCTAACGAAATCGCTTCGACCTCAAGGCCGCGCGTGTCGCGTCTCTGCGAGCAAAAGTGTGCGAGCGAGATAAAGAGTGCAGTGGCACGCGGGGAAGTGGGGGCGAAATTAGAATTTGAGCTGAGATGGTGTAGGCTCTTAAGCAGTCGACAACCACGATGGTTGAACTGCGAGTATCATACAAAAAAAAAAGCATTTTTTTTCACTCTGTCTTCGGTCGGCAACGGTTGAACATCGCTACCCTCGTTTGTACTTTCATATTGTTATTTTCGTAATTAATTTAGTATATCATTTGCAGTAATTAGAGTTTCGGATGTCATAGTTTTAATTTATCATTTATTGTAATTTCGGTTATTAAATTTTGATTGTTAATTAAATAATTTTGGGAAATACTTGTGCGTTATTTTTTAAAAAAACTGTTCTCACTTTTGGTTTCTAAGAATATATATATTAAATTTTCTAATATTAAAAAATAAATAAAAAAAAAACATTATAAATATAAACATATTATCGCACCGGTATTGAGAACAAGGTCCTAGGACCTTGTTCTCGATAGAGGTTCCTCTTTTTGGAAGTAGCGCTTTATGAATCAAGCCTTTGATCCAGCTGCTTAACGAAAGCCTCTAACATATATCATTAAAGACATAACTATCGGCACAATGGTCGTTTAAACAATCCACAACCACCCGAACCAAGTCCAGGTCCTTGATTTGCTTATCTTTCTCGGTTTTCATGACGTTCTCGTCATTTGGATCGGTTATGTCAACAATTTTTGCACGTCTCCCGATTCAGTCTCACATATTGGCCAATAAGTCCCGTATGTGATGATTCGCCTTACTGTGCTAGTGAAGAAGAATAGAAGTTACCTTCAGTTGCTCCATCTGTATACCTACTGGTTTCAAAGAGTTTTAAGTCATCCGTGTGAAATATAACTCTTCAACCGATAACATAGGCCTGAATTCTCCAGCACTGTGCATAGAGGATTCGAAGTTAAACAAAACCAAAGCGGACTCAAACTATCACCCTGAAATATAATTCGCTCTACCGTGACTGGACCGCTATCCCTAAAGATATATCAGCATCTTGGATAGCAAAGGACTGTCCTCCATTTTGCCCCATACACGACATCACAAAGGTGCGTAGCGTTGCATCAATTTTATATAATTCTTGCACCCTCATGACCATGAGCCAATATCAGGCACCGAGTCATAGGCATTCTTTTAATCTATTCAGCATGTTGATAAATCCATATAAGTGTTATTATTATGAACGTTATTGATAATCTTCTATCCAATGTTGATGTATAAATGGACCAGCAGAATATATTATAGCGTGTTTAAAATTGTAATTATACAAAAGTGTGTTCCATAATTGACTATTTTTACCTTGGAAAATTCGTCGGTGGATTCAATATTTTCAAATATTTTGGCCTCTCGATAATTTTCTTCACTTTTATTTCCGTTTTGTATGATAACATGGCGAGATCTGTTAAATAAAATATTAATTACGAAATTTTTATTTTTTGTCATGTGCGCGGACTCTGAAGTCATATTTGCATTACTGTTTTAAAAGTATTATTATTGAATCTTAAACTCACTTTGAGGAAGTATGTGGTGCTTTAATTCCACTGGTCTGTTTGCCTTTATTTTCTGAAGAACCATGTTTTGCTGGTAGCCTTGGCTGCACTGCTGGCATAGCTTCGTCTTTTTCTTCATCGTTGTTTGGACGGTTTTTAACGTTTTTACTTAAATCTGTCTTTAGCTGATTCATAAGCTGTTGGTCTGCCAAAAAAAAAAAATTGTAGGTTAACAATTTTAATTAAATTCTTCTAAATATATCGTATTAAGCGATATACAAATTAATCATAAAAATAATGTCATTTGGTAATGTAGAGCATTAGTTAGCTAAGAAATTGGGCCAAAATTCCGCTCCTTGGATGACGACAGGGGTTCGTATGGCGACGAGCTTTCGAAAATATAAAAAGAATCGCAGTATTTAATAACGCGTTTAGGATGCTGGTGGGGCTGCCCCGCTTCTGTAGTGCGTCGGGGATGTTCGTGGATGCGCATGTTGATTGTTTTTACACAACAATTACCCACATCATCAATTTTTCCCTTGATGCCGGACAATTTCCATCCCTGTGGTGTATGGCTTACGTTCGTCTTCGTCCACTTCCTAAAATCTATAATCCTTTTCGATCAATTTCCATTGTTCTTTTCCTGTCCAAAGTACTTGAAGCCTACGTCCACAAGCAGATTACAGGATTTCTTTATCGGAATAATCTAATTAGTTCATTCCAATCTGGATTTAGGCCTGCCCACAGTACTGCTTTTGCTGCCCTGAAAGTAACTGTGGTAACCTTGGTATCCTCGATACCAAAGTTACCGTTTTCTGCAATGCCTTTAATACCGTCAGTCACGATATTCTCCTATCAATCCTTTCAAATCTTATGGTTTCTTTCGAGGCCCTGGAATGGTCGCCTTCTTATCTTCGGGGATGTCAGTAGTCAGTGCGCGTTGATAAGAATTAGATGCTGGTGTTCCACAAGGCGGTATTCTTTCTCCGTTGCTATTCTCCATTTTCATAAATTTTGTAACTCACTGTCTTCGGTGTTCGTATCATCTTTATACCGATGATCTTCAATTGTACACAGCTGCGTGGGTAGTAGGTTTGTCAGATGCTGTGGAGGATGTAAACCGGGATTTGGATGTAATTCATGATTGGTCTGACAGATTTGGAGTGTCTGAAAGCCCCTTAAAATGTCAGACCATAGTTATTAGAAGCTCGCGCATGATGGGTAGAGTGGTGGTTCTTTCTCCTGTCATTTTCAATGGCGCCGTCTGTGCTAGCGTAAAAGATCCCGGTTTGCATCTTGACTCTACGCTTGGCTGGCAAAGTCAGATTTCAAGTGTCAGTCAAAGAGTCACCGGGACTTTGCGGGAACTTTGTGCCCGCAAAGACGAAGACTATGCTGGTGCAGATTTTAATCTTCCCTATAATCGACTGTAGTGACGTGTGCTACTTTGACCTTAACACGGTATTGCTGGATAAGCTTGAAAGGCTCCCCAACAAGTATATCCAGTCCGTATTTAATTTGAAGAAATATGACTACGTCTCGAGCTACAGATCTGAGCTCAAATGGATGCTCATTCACCAGAGGAGAAGTTTGCGGGCTCTAAATGCACATTTCTCTCTGGTGAACTCCCAGCACTCCTTCTTATCTAATACTTTCAATTTTTATGTTCTTCACACGCCAGAAATCTGCGTTCTTCTAATAATCTCCTACTGCTATGCCCTTCTCGTTCTTCTGATTTTATTCATTCTTCCTTTCATATACAGTCCATCCTTCTGTGGAATGCGCTTCTTGTCGATACGAGTTATTATGACAGCCACCAGTCAATATGCATTTAAGCGGAATTATTTTCTACACAATAAGTAGAGTCGTCTCAAACACCCCTTTCTATGATAAATGATTTTATTTTTGTAAGTAGGTCATCATTCTCATCATTCTCCTGCCCTTATCCCAATTTATTTGGGGTCGGCGCAACATGTCTTTTTCTTCCATACTCCTCTATTAGTCGTCATCTCTGTAGTCACCCCCTTTTTACCCATATCCTCTTTCACACACTCCAACCATCGTTTCTTTGGCCTTCCCCTACTCTTATAGCCATCCACATCCATACACAAGACTTTCCTCACGACATTTTCTTCATTCCTCCGCATCACATGCCCATACCACGACAACCGATTTCCACACAATTTTTCAGTCAGCGGTGCCACTTTCAGACTTCCTCTTATATACTCATTCCTAATCGCGCGTAACACCACACATCGCTCTTAGCATTCTCATCTCAGCTACATGCAATTGCTTTTCATTCATCCCTTTTGTGGCCCAACATTCTGAACCATACAAGACAGCAGGTCTGACCATTGTTTTATAAATCTTCCCCTTAAGTTTTAGGGGAATGCGGGAGTCACAGATAGTCCCGGTGACCTGCCGCCATTTCATCCATCCAGTGTTATTTTTGTAAGTAGGTTTTAACAACATTTTTACACGTCAAAAAAATTTTTTTTTAGCTACATGAGGCTGGTGTTTCCTAGCTGACTACCCTGAGAAGAAACACCGAAACAAACTCAGAGGTCAATTCTATTACTCTAAATTAATATTTATATTGTATTTGCTTATAGCACAGGAATCCTCCTAGTTTAAGCCCAGTTGCACATGTTTTGTATTTTGCCAATAAGCCTAATTTTTAAATTCATTGTAAATTGGTTTAGGTCTTGAACAAATAAATATTATTATTATTATTTCGTTTATTTATTTGTTAAACATATTATATTATTTTTTTAAATATTTCAATATAAAACATTTAAAAATATAAAAAATAGCATCCCACCGGTATCGGGAACAGGGTCCAATATACTGGCGGTCAGGGCTCCAGAGAGAGGAACCGCCTGACAATGCGAGCTGTGTCCACAAGTACTGCTTTCTGAATCAAGGCCTTGATCCAGCCGCCTAACGAGAGCCTCCTGAGGTGTTGGTCGAGGCTCGTGGCTAAAAGGCCATTGGCTGACACGACTATCGGCACAATGATCGCTGAGTCCACATCCCACATGTCGACAACCTCGCGAGCCAAGTCAAGATACTTGATTGGTTTATCTTTCTCAGCTTTAACGAGGTTCTCGTCATACGGGACGGCTATGTCAATAATCATTGCACGCCTCTTGATTCGGTCCACCACCACTATATCAGGCTTATTGACTACAATAGTCCTCTCAGTGATGATGGACCGATCCCAGTACAATGAGATATGACCATTATCGAGAACTGGGTCGGGCACGTACCTGTAGTAAGGCACTTCCGATTCCACAAGAGAGTATTTCAGAGCAAGTTGCTGATGGATAATCCTGGCTACAAGGTTGTGCCTATGCAAGTACTCACCGTTAGCTAGACGAGAACAACCAGAGATTATGTGGCGGATTGGTTCTCCCGGACGATGACATGCCCGACATATCATTTTATAGGAGATAATAGTACTCTCATAGATTTGATTTGTACGGATATAGGGGTCCGGAATGTACTAGTTAGTCATATCAGTGAGCTTGGCCATCACTCATTCATTGTAATACAATGAATGAGTCAACCGTGCCGTCATTCACAATAAATCTCCGGTAGTTTTTCGTCATGATAACTTCGTCCATATTTGCACAGACAAAACCTTCGGTTTCCCCAAAGATGTCACCGACACGCAGCCAGGCTACGGACGCTAGTTGGTCTACATCGGACCCATGTAGGACCCGGAAAAAGCGTCCCCGAAAACGCCCGTCTCACAAAGCGCATCACTCTTGGGCGAGTGTTGCCCTCCCTGAAGCAGATTAGTTTGCCGATGAGTGCTCTGGCCTCACCAATACGACCCTCGATCCTGGGCTGCCAAGCCGATACGGCTGGTTTCAGTCGTGTAGCTCTGTCGTTAGGGAATTTGACGTGAGCTACACGACATGCCGCTACAGCCGCGCAGTACATTATCGAGTGTGTGTCGCTGAGGTCATCGCAGTTATCAAAATAATTTGACAACTGCAAATCCAGAGCAGCCACCAGCGCCTTATTCCTATTATGCATGGGCAAACGAGGCAAGCGTGGCCTAAGTTCGGGTGGAATGTTGCGATATGCCCGAATAGCACACTCCAAAGCACTCCTCAATTCGTCATTGCGCTGGGTACTTACGTTTGTAACCATGTCACAACACTCCTCGTCAGCGTGGCTGGGAGCATAGTTAGACGGTGGTACCACCACTGGTACCACAGTCTGTGACGGAGGGGCAATGACATGGCTACCCATTTCAGTTCGGAGGCGATCAAGTACAGTATCATCCAACATATGATTACGCTGGATGACCAGCACCTGATCCGTCAGTCGTTGGGCCGAAACGTTGACGGCTGGCTCAAGCACCTGAAACAAAGAGAGCATCCGAACACGGTACGTGGTCAGGTTGTTACCTCCCTCTGTAGCTCCATAGTATGAGCGCATGACATTCTCGTTGATGGCTTATGTCCATCGCATGCGCTTCACACTTCCGCCGGGAGCGTGGACCCTATCAGAGGCCGGTGGGCCTCGAGGTCCTAAGCTGCTCGGCGGCCGGCGTCCTCCCCGTCGACGCGCAGGTGGTGGTGTCGTCGGCAGCGAGAAGAACTCGTCGCTGGAGCTCGACGCAACTGCCGCGGCCGGTGTCACAGCGCTCACGGAGAGGCTGGATTCCGGCGGCAGCGAGGCGGAGCTGAGCGACGAGACCAGAGGTGGTGGGCGTGCTCTCTGTGCTGCGGCTCTCGTCAACATTTTTCTCTTCTCACTGGTCCATTCGTCGTCATTATTAACTTTAACTTGTCATTTTCACTATTGTTTTTTATTATTTATGTACTGTAGGTACTATAGTAGTTTTAGTGCGGTCTTGCATGCATTTTTGGATGTTTAAAATAGGATAATTTGTTGATGAAATTGATAAAATTTGCAGAGATTTTTTTTTCTGTTAGTTCATTTGACAGTCGAGCCACAGATTGAATTATTATTATTATTTATTTATTAATTTAAACTTCGTGTACGATAGCGGCAAATATATAATTATGTATGTTTATTATTACTATATACATTTTCGTTCCCGTTTTCTTTTAATTCTGTCTTAATATATTACTTTCTTTGTTTTTTTTTTTATGCACCTGCCATATTATCTCTCCAACACACCTGGATGACTGGTATAAAATACCTAAGGCATTAAGTCCACCTTTGTACTTTTTTTGTATAAAGTGTTAATAAATAAATAAAATTGGGGATGACCCATTAAGAGGCTGTATACGAAGTTTTGCCAATTTCGCTGATTTACGTGATTTTGCTGTTATAATATAATAAAAAAAACTAGCTCACGCATTAGATCATAATTGAAATGATCTTTCAGGTTGAACATTAAAACCTTTAGAAATACATTATTTTAAACGTAAAATCACGTAAATCAGCGAATTCAGCAAAATTTCGTATTACGGCCTCTTTTTTTTTTTGGTTTGCTCTTGACTCTAGTCTAGGTCAGAGGTGACAAAGCTTCTTAACTGAACACAATCCACCACGTCCACAGCTGGACATAGGCCTCCCCTAAGCGTCGCATCCACATCGATCGGTCTTGCGCGTCTCGCATCCAGTGATCTCCTGCGGCGTCACCATGTCATTAGTCTATTTTGTGGGAAGGTCTTCCAACGTTGCGTCTTACCGCA
The DNA here is from genome assembly GCA_951329385.1 of Polia nebulosa. Lineage (NCBI taxonomy): Eukaryota > Metazoa > Arthropoda > Insecta > Lepidoptera > Noctuidae > Polia > Polia nebulosa. The sequence goes on along the minus strand of OX589610.1, from coordinate 4,906,368 downwards.
CACGGGCAGTCATGTTTGTGACATTCAAACCAACCTTTCCAAAGAAATGTAGACTCTCTTTCACAGAGACAGCTGCGGGTTTCTTTATAGCCCCTTGGGCAGCCACAACGTTTAGTGTAGCCTGTTCCTGGTATAGGTGGGGCTATTTTATATACCGATTGCTTTGATTTCGGTGCGTCTGAGATGTTGCAGACAATTTGAACGATCTGAAATATAAAAAAAATAATAATAAAAATATGAAAATGGAAGATAATTATTACGTTCTGCATTGATTCACCATCACCATTTAGTTTATAGTTTGAGTAAGCTGAAACACCGCATCCTATGTGTATCGCTGCACCACGTATAAGATTCAGGTAAAATTTCAGGTTTGTATCTGGAAGTCTTACAAGAATATAATTGTTTTATCTATTAATACATATTATTATATAGTTTGTTTGTAGCAAGTGCTTCTGAGGTTTTATAAGGTTTATGTCAAGTAATTTGAATTTGAACGTGCATATATACGTCAAAGCTTTTGGATCTATGCTCTTGCAAGCAGTTCTATTTAAGACCCTAAAATTCTGATGCTATTCAATAAACTTTCTAAAAAATCTCTCATAATAAATCTGCTAACTACGCGTCGGACCTAGGGCCTTTAAGGTTCTGTACTATAATAATATTATACACGCCGACGGCTACGGCACACGGCGACGGTTGAAACGCTATTTGATCTAAGCGACATTTTTTGAAAGTTACAGGAGAGCGATTAAAAGTTTTATTTTTCGAAAACAAACTCATTGTAAAATAACTACTGAGTAGATTTTGGCACAAGTAATACAGTTTTCTCATAAGTGCATAACGTAGTTTTTTGAGTAAAATTCTAAAATATACGATCTTTTTTCCCGAAATTAATGTCGTTTAGCAAAAAATGCTTCGAATGTGGAGTAAAGCAAACTGGCTCAATTGCCTGAGACATACGAGTATATTTTAGCTGAAAGTAAATTAGCTCAAATGTTGAAATGGATATGAAGAAGAACGGGGGAAAACGATTTATTCGCCAAGTCTTACAATGAATAGTAAATGTCAAAAATGTAGTAATTCAATGTACAATGTAGTATAGAGCTACTGATACATAAGTCGATCGACTTTCAAACCGAAAAAAAATAAAATGAACTTTTATAATCGTAGGATCAGAATTAGGTTCTTAGACCAATGTTTTTCTACAACATCAACTAAAATTATTAGGATAAAATTAAAACTAAAACCAAGATTAATAGTTTTAAAATTATTATATTTTAAAGATGTGTTGAAATTATATTTTTTGTAACAAAATGTACTTTTCTTTAATCATTGCAAATAGGTTCGTGAACTGTCTGCAAGCATTTCGTGAGTTAAATTTTGCGCTCAATGTTTATACCTTTAGATTTTGTTAAGTTAGTGACGAAAAATTTGCCCGTTATGGTCGGAACTCGTGAGTCCTTCCGCGACCGCCAGTCGTCCACCAGGTCCAGGTCCACCAAACAGGCTATTACGTCCACGTGGTTGCTGTACCTAGTGCCTCCCCTTATAGTGTTGAAAGTTGAGATATCATCCGTGTTGAGGATCTGCAACCCCTCTTTTTTTATCAATTATAGGCACGCGTTTGACCACTATCTCACCTGATGGTAAGCGATGATGAGGTCGAAGATGAAGCACATTTCCCCAGTACTCCACTCCTTTGCCCTTCTCTCGAGTCCTCGTTACCGCTACCCCACCATGTACTTTTTGCGTTTGTGTCTACTCCAATAACCAACCTGCTAGGGCTTACGTCTTGCTCTATTCGTTTGAGATGCTCTAGGTATGGCTCTATGGAATTATCGGGCTTGAAATAGACAGCAGCGTGATCGTCCAGGCTCTGGTTCAGACTCCCATTCCAACGATATTATTTGTGGTGAGTTGCGGGTACTGTAAAATATCCAAATCTTGGTCAAAGACAACTATTGCTACCTTTTTATAGTCCCTTCTCCTCCCTCAAAGCTCTGGAAGACCCTTACGCCATCATCCTTCGCTTCTTGCCGACATAGGGCTCCTCGTGCAACGCTAGAGTAATTTTTCGTTTGTTAACCTCCAACAACTCATTAGTGGCCAGCTGACTTCAATGTACGTTGGCCTGGATCATTTTGTACTGGTGGGTATCAGGGGCAACTTTAGCAATACGCCATTGAGGCTCGAGTGAGTGCATCCCATTTCTTTCGCACCGGGCATTCAATGCTGAATTCATTGTGCTCAGTGTTCCCCACTTTTGTTCTGGTGCAGTTTACGCAGGGTTCCCTCTATCTGGCAGAATCTTGTTGCTCCGAAATTTGTTTGGCATAACACACTTGGCATAATCTTCTTTAAACGAATATTTTAAAGGCATACAAATTATTAAATATAATTATTGTCTGGCCGAATGTGTATATGTTCGAATTCTCAAAGGCATACTTTTAAGATGGCAGAATTTTGTTTGTCATACCAACCTTTGGCAAAGTTAAAGTTCCGCATAATTTTGTTAAGCATAACGTTTATTTAGAGTGACAAGTATTTGGCACAATTTCACTCGGCATACTATGAAGATGGCAGAATTACATTTAGAATAATTTTACTAGGCATATTGCCATTTTTATACAGTAGCATTTTTAACCTGAAATTAAAATTAAAATATTGTCTTAAAAAGTCAGTATGTTGTGATACAAAAGTTAGTTACAGAAACGAATCGCTGCAAAACCGACTCCACGTAGTCTTGTCTGCCCACCCCTAGAGTGTAATTTAAGCCCGCGTAGGCGCGTAGGGGCGAGGCGGCCTGCGAGCTGAGGAGCAGGTGGTTTTGGTACGCACGCTGCCGCGGCTGAGGCAGGCCGAAGCTGCGGTGATGAACGTTAAAACCATCTGCGACGATAAGCTCGCTTGGGACCGCTAGAGCCCCGCAGCGCTGGAGCCGTGACAGAAACCATGCCTGCTGCATGTTGCTTGCTTGATGCATGATTGTTGCATGTATGCTGGTTGCTTGCTGCATGCTTACTGCATGCTTGCTGAGTGCTTGTTGCATGCTTGCTGCCTGCTTGCTGAATGCTTGCTGAATGCTTGCTGCATGCTTGCTGCATGCTTGCTGCATGCCTTCTGCATGCTTGCTGCATGCATATGCTTTTTTGCATATTTCTTGATTGCTGCATGCATGGTGTATGCTTGTTTGCATATTTGGATGCTGCATGCATGGTGTATGCTTGTTTGCATGCTTCGATTGTGAACATCTGGTTTTTAATTGCCTGTACAATTAAACACCACATGTTCACAATCAACTGTTTTATTTAGTGCTAATAATACATGCAGAAAAACAATTAAATAATTAACTAAACAAAATACATAGACAATTTACGTAAATTAAATCAATTTTGTTAGTGTGGTAAGAAATACAAAATTATTCTAATGTGATAGATGAGTCTTGTAATTATTATGGATATGAAAAAGATGATTCTAACTATAAACTTTCTGAGATATGATAGTTCTGCCTTTTAATGACTATAGATAGGAAATGTATGCCAAGAGACGATTCTAACTGTGAACTTTCTGTGATGATCTACTTTTTAATTATTATGGATATGAAATTTACGCCAAAAGATGATTCTGCTTTACAAAATTATGAGTTTTGAACGTATGCTAAATGAGTGTCTGTCAAACGATTTTCTGCGAAATGATGCTTATGTTATCCGCTGTTATGCAAAATAATATTATGACATAAAAAGTTTTGCTATAAAAGGTGGACCCGTTTACGCATGCCACTGCTTTGCCGATCTGGCTGTCCACACTTCAGAGCAGACTGCTCAGTCCGCTCTGAAGTGCGGACCGCCACAGTGGCTGCGTAAGTCGACCGGATCTTTGCAGAAGCGTTTCCTGTGTACAGACTGTTGTCAACATTATCTAACCCACCCTAAAATCAAACGACTTTGGACCCTCTGCCTGTAACATTAAGGTTTATTTAATTTTATGAGCTTATCAGACAAGTGCACCAGGACTCGATGTACAAAAACACAATAATAACACAGACACGCAAATTTGATCTTTAACACGTAACGTTAAGGTAAACCCACCCAACATAGTCGGAGCCACCGGCATTATATATGTTTTTGTTAAGCTATTTTAATCATTATCTCGTTAACATTAAAGTTGAAAAGCTTTTAAGTCACACTACATAATTACAACCCAATCTTTAATTTCGCGTATTCCCAACAAGTTCTTGTGGCTTAGCGGTTTGATGCTGGATAGACGACGAACAGCATGTGGGTTCGAAAACACAGTCCACCTATACATCAGTTTCTTTTTTAATTTGTTTTCATTTCTACAATATTGCTTGCAATATTAAAGAATGACCAATATTATTTTCGCCTAATAACTTATCTTGTAAACGGGTGGGTTATTTAAAAAACTTTAAGTTCACAGTTCTTTATAATGAATACGAATATTTATTTTTCAACTACCCACTTATTACAAGTTATGTGAAAATATTACCGTTTTAAAAAGTTTATGTATAGTCTGTAGTGCTTTACAATAATTCAAGAAATAGTTTTGGAATATAAATTCTATATTGAAAGCAAAACAATATCTTTGTCGCAGGATTCGATCTCGAACCTTGTTTTTCTCAGTCTTATACACAGACCACGAGACCAGAATTACTTGAACTCAATCATTAAAATAAGCTATTAAACTTATCATATTATAATAAATAGTTATAAAATATAACCTGATGCTAACGTTTTAAAGATCAAATTTGCGTGTCTGTATTATTATTGTATTTGTTCATCAAAGGTCCAAATTTGTTTGTTTTTAGGGTGGATTAGATAATGTTGACAACAGACTGTACATACCCTATGCAACGGGTACACTGCACCGGTAGCGTCTGATTCTCGACGCGTACGTTTTGGAGGTAGATTCGGATCTTTAATAATTCTTAACTCCAGATTAATGGGGATACACTGATACTCGTACTTAAATGGGGGTTGCGCGTCCTCCTTCGGAACTTAATCACCGTCCTTTGGTCCTCGCCTCCGAGGCCGTAAAAGAGTTCCTGATCCGAGGCCGTAAAAGAGTTCCTGATTCTTATTCTGGGTCTTCAGAACCTCCTCCTCCTCACTGTGTACCAGCAACAAGTCCCTCAGAATCAGTAGCGTTTTTTACTTCTCGAGGAAGTAAAAATCGCATTTTTGGAGACAATTACGGAGTGCAGCGTCGCTCGTGGGGTGGGAAATCATCCAATGACATCTCCCGCTCTGGGTGGAGCGAGAGTGCGTGTCAGACTATTACTGACTAAAACCCACCCCTGTTCCTTCCCTGCCCTGAGTGCCCAGGGGCGATGTAAATCTGTTTCGAATTTATCCTCAACCCCTGGGCAGGCATCGGCCATGATGGGCCCCGTCATTATGCTGACAACTCTTTGAGGCGCGCGTGGAATACTACGCGCCGTCGAGTCTCGGACCTGGTGCTGATCGGACGGCGAGCTACCCACTACTCGCCGTCCGCAGGCCCGGGTCGTCCCATAGCCTGAGCTCCGGTTTGGCTATTGAACGCAGCAGCCACAGACGCGTAAGTTCTCTCCTCATTCATGTCCCTTGTCGCCAGAGTGTCTTTCAGGATTTCCATTTTGTTTAGGTTTTCTTATATTAGGGCATTGTTTCACTCGAGTTGTTGCACGAGTTCTTTACTTATTTCGGTTGTAACGCTGCGGGAGGGCAGGCTGGTCTCATCGGTAGTTGAGTTTTCTCCGACTCTTTGACAATCTCAAAGAAGCGGTTTATCGCCCCCAAAAGTTTTGTTTTTATTTCGGTCTTCGAATGGCGAGAGTAGCTCAAATGAAGCTTGGATTTATTTAGGCAAACTCTCGCTTCCGCCGTGAGGTTGGGTTATTTATTTTCGGGCGTTTGACGGTCCGGCAGCATCTGCAGAGGCCTGGCACGTTACCAGAGAGCCGGGGATTTTCTGCACTAATGGTGGTGTGACATCAGGCTTTGGGTTAGCCGGGGACTTAGCCTTAGGCTCAGCTCTCCCGGCCTCCCATTCCCCAATGCTGCGTCTCATGCTCGGCAGCGAAGTTCCGGCTTTGAGGCACTGGGTACCGCGTCCTTCCTGGCTAGCATGCGGATCATGATGGAGTCTAAGGATTAATCCAAAATGTCAGAGGACAACTTTTTGATTATTTGGCTTCCTAATACGTTGTTACCTATACATATTAGAAAATTTGTCTAAGACCAGGTAGGCTACAGTGCTGAAAAACGAAATTTGAAAATTTGGTAAAATCTCAATGTTTACAATTGGTAAGTGACAAACGGGTGTGTGGGCAGGCAATTTTTTGACTTTCATGTTAGCTAGGCTCGCGTGTCTAAAGACGCGTCTCCGCAAGCTCTAGCGAACTATGCAGGATCAGAATTTACGCCGAACAAAAATGTTATTTATTCAAAGAAACATTTTGACAAAAATACCTGGACTCGGGTTCGCATAACACTCTCCTGAATAAAAATAGCCTTAACTGAAAATGATTCAACCGTCAATACATTTAAAAAAATTAAGAAGTTAAAATGGTTTACGCGACTTGTGAATTGACGAATGCAAAATCTTTCAAGCGACATAACCTTCTATTCTGATAGAATGCAAAATGTTTCAACCGACACAACCAAGTATATAAATGAAAAGCCAAAGGTCTTAACGCGCAAAATATTAGGAAAAACGATTCAACAGACAAATAAAAAAAAATTGGAAGAAGTTCAAATAGCTTAAGTAACCTATTAACTAAAATGGTTAAATTTGATGTCGGTTGGCACAAAGGTCTTCAAAATGAGAGCAATTTACGTGTGTGGTTCAAGCACCAAAAAAAATCTCATAAATTTTTTAAACCTACTCGTAGATCAAAAGACGCAGAAAAAATCGCTGATTCCAAATATGTATATAACTCAATATCGCAAAAAATGTCGCTTGGACCAAATAGCCTTTCAATCATCCATATGTCGAAGTTATAAACGCCATCCATTCATACGCAAAATTAAGTTTACTATTTATAGAAAAAAGAAACAATCTCGAAATGTTTCAAGTTTTCTGAAATATTATTGTTTGTTGGTAAATCTGCATATTATGTAGTATATTTACGATTTTCTAGTTTCTTTGTGAAATGGAAATTAAAAGAATGGTAACAATATTTTGGAAAATATGCTGACTTGGCTCTTCAATGTGATGTGTGGTGTTACGCGCATGGATAGAAATAGGAATATGTACATAAGAGGAAGTCTGAAAGTGGCACCGCTGACTGAAAAGTTGTGTGGAAATCGGTTGTCGTGGTATGGGCATGTGATGCGGAGGAATGAAGAAAAATTGTGAGGAAAGTGGATGTGGATGGCTATAAGAGTAGGGGAAGGCCAAAGAAACGATGGATGGACTGTGTGAAAGAGGATATGGGTAAAAAGGAGGTGACTACAGAGATGACGACTAATAGTGAAGGATGGAAGAAAAAGACATATTGCGCCGACCCCAAATAAATTGGGATAAGGGCAGGAGAATGATCATGCTGACTTGGCCCGTCATGACTTGGTTTTGAAAACAAAAATACTCAGTCTCAAGCTCTAAAAAGTATATCTTACTTGCTGGGGTAGAACCATTTTTCTTAATGCCCCCTCAAAAAATTACGAACAAAGTTTTGGATATACACATTATTTGGCTTTCGGTCAATAAGATAGGTAGGTACATAGTGCAATTAATATGAAGAATGTAGCTTCAACAGTTTAGCCGCTAGACTCTTGTGACAGTGAGACAAATAGACGGATGGATGGATGAGCGAGGGCAATGGCGCTCAGTTTTAGCTTTTTGGTTAAAACAAAATTAAAAACAATACTTACTCCTGCAAAGATGGGCAGTTCATAATCATTTCTTTCGTCACTGTTCTTTTTAATGTATGTATAGACTTGAAAAATCTATCCACTGCAAATATAAGTTTTTCTTCATTTAAGCCTTTTTCAGAATGATTTGGTTTTAAGTATTCCCAGTCCGGATATTTGTAACGAATAATTGCTATGGTTTGGCTGGGGTTCGGGAAACTATCTGAAAAAATATGGCTTTGTATTAATGGCCCATTAAAATAAATTTGTCTGAATAAATTAAAATAATTTAAATTACTCAGACAACCAGTGATCCATTGCATAATAAATTTACATTAATATTACAAATAAATAAATGCAAATACGTTTACTGGTTCAAAACATAATGGAGTACAACAACAAAACTCTGTCACTGAAAATAGGATTCCCTATGCTATAAATGACAGTAGACATCGCAGTTGGCCTAATTTACTATTATAGTTTATCAGTCCGTATTTATTTAATTATAATGTAAATAATGAAAAAGAATACAAGTAAAATATCAAATTTGGTGTAAACAATTTGAAGTTACTAGTTTAATATGTTTGATTAAATATATATGTGTGTGTGAGTGCATGAGTGCAAGTGCGAGGGAGAGTGTAGAATTGCGAGGTTGTGAGTGTGTGTGCGTAAATGAAGAATGGGGCATGTATGATTCGTGATTGTTAAATGTTTTAATTTGAAATGTCTCAGACGGGTACATAAAATAGTTGTTCAGTTTCTGTGTAGTCTAATAATTCGAGGAAGGCTTTTATTGGTTTTCTAAACTTAAAACTTGTTAATTTGTACAGGGTAATTTTTTTACTGATGTTATTGTATATACAAGGAGCTGCAATGTAGGGATGACGTTTGACAAATACTGTGTTATGCGGTGTTATTTGGTGTTATATTGTTAGTATGAGCTTAAAAACTATGTTAGTACCTAACAATGTTAGAATTATGAGGTCGTGACATGAGTTTAGGCTGACTTTCTACAAGAAATGTGTGAGATAGCTAAGTGGCTAAGCTGAGAGAGCTACAGGAGCGAAGAAATTAAGATCTATATGGAAGAAGAAAACAAATAAAGTGATATTCGCAGAAGGTTTCTGAGTTAAGCGGCAAAGCAAGCCTTCAAAAAGATGTGTTGTTTCATCAAAACATAGCTCGGCTGTGTACGTAAACGCATTCTACATTAGATATTTTGCTCTATTGAACAAGAACTAGGTATACTATAGAAATCAAGTGATCCTGCAAATCTCTGCGCAAAAAGATGTCATGTACCGAGCTTACCAAATCTGGATACCCGGGCCTGCGGACGGCGAGTAGTGGGTAACTCGCCGTCCGATCAGCACCAGGCCCGAGAGTCGACGGCGCGTAGTGTTCCACGCGCGCCTCAAAGAGTTGTCAGCCAAAGGAAGGGGCCTGCCACGGCCGGTGCCTGCCCGGGGGTGGAGGATAAATTCGAAAGAGTTACCTCGCCCCCGGGCACTCGAGGCAGGGAGGAACAGGGGTGGGTTTTAGTCAGTAAGAGTCTGACACACCCTTCCGCTCCACCCTAGAGCGGAAGAAGTCATTGGATGATTTCCCACACCCCAAAAAAAAAAAAAAAAACCAAATCTGGATGGAAGTAACGGCAGATAGAGTGTAATCGTGGGTTATCGAATGGGCCAGCAGGTATATACTATTGATTGATGATAATTATGGTAATCTGAACTTTGATAGAAGAGGCACTTGTCTTACCAGTGGCCCTGCAGAGATCTCCTCTTCCTCCAAGACATTGGTTAGCCAATACTTGTGCTAAAAATGCTAATTCTTTGTCCCATTCCTGTAATTGTATTATTTCAATATATAACAGTTGACATATTTATACGGGATAACATATTTTACAAAAAAAATTTTTTGCATACATCATGTGTTTGTTTGGTACTTTGCTTGATTATTAGCTTGAAAAATAATTGGTTAGGGATAAAAAAGTCTTGTATTTTATGTTCTGTTTCACCAATAATTTTATTGGTTTCATTGCAGGTCCAAGCACATTTGACTGTATAATTAGTGTTTAAAAAACTTACCAATTTCGCAAGTCCGTATGCTCTCGGTAGAACTTCATCATCTTTTCCCTTCTCCTTGCCAGTAGCTACCTCTCCTCTTATACTTATATGTTAAAATATCAGGTATTAGAAATTTTAAAGTTTCAATATAAGCATTGTGGATTTCAACACAGTAGACTAAAGTACAATAGAGTATAAAGAGGAAGTCTGAAAGTGGCACCGCTGACTGAATCTGTGGAAATCGGTTGTAGTGGAATAGGCATGTGATATGGAGGAATGAAGAAAATGTCGTGAGGAAAGTGTATGTGGATAGCTATAAGAGTAGGAGAAGGTCAAAGAAACAATGGTTTGACGGTTTGAAAGAGGATAAGGGTAAAAAGGAGGTTACTACAGAGATAACGACTAATAGAGAACTATGGAAGGAAAAGACATGTTGCGCCGAACCCAAATAAATTGGGAAGGAGAATGATGATGATTTCAATACTGTGAAATCTGGTTATGTAGGCCCAGGATATGTTAGAATCCTCTATTGCTGATAGTTAAAGTTACATTTACACTTTTTCATTGAAATATTTATGTTACGGAGGTAACAGAAGTATTTGGCATTTAGTGCATTCAGAAATATTTTACTCAACGCCAGAAAAAATTGGGTAATGCCATCAAAATACTTCATAGAAATGTCCAAAAAAGACTTTAAAACCTTAAATTATCGGGGTCAAAATCGTTGCACTCTAGAACGTCCCATTTCAAGGAATACACCCAAAGTCAAACTGGAACTCAAAGCATTTATTTCAAGGGAACCATTTACAGGCACTCGGTCAGTCAAAAAGATGAAGCTAATTGCACATTCCAAAGCGTAAATCTCTATGGAGAAGAACGTGTAAGAAACTCCATGGACACTCTTTTTAACCTTATTATGTGTTACAAAAATTTTGGTTAGATTTTTCTTGTTGCATCTGTTATGCGAGAACAATAATAAAAAAAAACAATTCAGAAAATAAGAAAATAAAGATATTGAAAAAAGAGCTTCAAAATTTTACAATACAATGGTTCAAAAAAGTAATAATTACTACATAATCCATAAACAAACTATGTCAAGAAAAATAAAAGGGAGAGCATCTCTTCAAAAAAATATAAATATGAAAAAGAACTAACTAGTGGACCCAAGTGGCTGTGAATCTGTGAATGTGGAGCAGGACCACTAACCCAAGCATTTTTATCAATGATAATAATCCTCTAATTTATAATATGCTTCTTACATAGTGTGCGTTAACATGCATGTTTTAAATTTTGTTTCATTTAGTTGAAGAATGTCTAGTGGTATTTTATTTTACAATTTTACACAGTACCCCATTAAAGAATTGTGTACTTCAGCCAATCTAAATCGAAGTTGATCTAAATTGTTTCTTTTTCTAGTATTAAAATTATGCCTGTCCTGTGATTTTTCCGAACATACGTAATGTTTTAGTATATTTGTATTGAAAAGGTATCGTCATGATCATTATATTCTTAAACATCATTTATCAGAAAAGGTACCTACATCTCTTTCGGTATCATCAGCCATGATATTGACAATACCTTGACTTACATTGACCGACGCATTCCTGACATCGATTTTTGACATTCAATTTTAGTAATTCAGAAATATAATAATATTATTATTACAATATTATATTTCTGAATTACTAAATTTGAATATCAAATCACCCACTACGTAATATTCCCCGAATATTTTTTTTATCCTATGTAATTTTACCCGCGGCTGATAAAATTTTCGTTTGTCTTAAATTATCCTAGTTTACCCCCGAATATAATCAATATTTTTGTTTGTTCATTATTCAAACCTGGAGTAAAAAGACAGTTTCCTAAGCTGAAAGCCACAGATTCTACCCATTATTTGGATCATTTTTTTTTACTAGACCATTCCTGGGAATCCACTGGTTCTGGAGATATTGAAGGTCAAAGTAGCAATTTTAGTTTTTACTTTTCTATGAAATTTTTTTCAAAGTGTAATTACTAAACTGTTTTCCAAACAAAGATTATCTGAATTTTCGATTTTCTTTTCGAATTTTCGAAATTACGCATTTCAAGTTACAAAAACGCAATGAACATCAAACGTATAGTCATTTTTTTCATACCTAAAAATAAAAGTCGTTTCCCAGCAATAATTTTTGCGCAAACCTACTTTGTTAGATGTACAGTATGCGTAGTTGACGGCTATGTGATGTGTCTTCTTACACACCATATAGTCAAATGATATGTCGAAAATCTACTCACTCATTAATATTCGCCAGTATGTTCTGTACCATCTTGGGGGTGACTTCAACTTTTACTGGGTTTCCACAGTGAGGACCAAAATCCTGATTCTAGTGAATAAAATGAATTGTATAAACTGGAAAATCGTCAAACTTTTCTGTCCACGACCACTCATTGTCATGTGAGGTAATAGCGGCCCGCACCCCATCTTTAAGAGACTTCATCGCGCGCGTGCTGACAACGTCGCATTTCTTGATGCTTTTTGTGATTATTTTATTAAATATAAATGAAAGTACGATTTATCTCACCCAATGAACTAGATCGTTGGTATTTATAAGCATAAAAAATTAGATTACAGTCAATTATTTTCTTATTGCAGTCTTCTTTATCTTTTCGTTTCGGTGGTACTTTTTGCAGTATTACCACGTATTATGACTAAATATTTTAGACTAAATGTTAAAAATAATGATTAAATATTATGATCTGGTTAATTGGGTGAGAAAAATTGTATAATAAAATAAGCACGAAAAATCTCTAGAAATGCGACGTTGCCAGCCCGCGCGCGATGATCGCTCTTAATTGGATTTTTCAACTGAAAATTTAAAATTAATGCAAGTTAGGTACTTACGTGGTCATAAAACATGCACACGACATGAGTACCTTCTCTGCAGTATCTTTGTTTGGGACAATACTTGGAAATATGAATCGATTCCTGGTTTAACGCGTCATAGACGATCGAACATCTTGTTGGTTTTATAATAACTATACAAACCAGTGTGATGATCTGGAAAAATAAAATTATGATACTCATTGTGTTACGTAACTAAATGAAAGTTACAAAGTAGAAAAGACGACATTGAATCACAACTCAACCGATCCTAAATACCTTATGTCTGCAAACTGTGGGCCCCACTAGCATAGAACTGACGCTCTTAGTCAGCAAGATGGGATTGCGTCAAGTCACGATAGCGTGAACGATAATGTATAGGTAGACAATTTGGTTGGAAGACGAGCTGGCTTGCACGAAGGCTTTTGCAAAAGAGTGGTAAAACGCGGCTAGCAAAAATAGACATCTGAGTCGAAAGACGAGTACAAAATGCTTGAAAGCTAGGCCGTCTAAGCATGTCTTTCTGGGTCTTCCAAGAACGATTGTAGGATTTTTTTATAACAATAATAAACAGAAAACAAAGCGTTATGTATCTAATGTCGATCGTAACAATAGTGCATAAAATGTGATCTAGAACTTTTCTTTTTCTTTTTTTTCTTTTTTATTTGAACTTTTCTGTTCAGTAGAACAGAAAAGTTCAAACTCATGATTTACCAACGGTCAAAGCAACGAGGCGCAGCATGGTATGTCAGCGTCTATAGAACAGATCGCATTAGAATCACCACCCAGCACTCTACAGATCAGTGACTGATATTGGAAAAAAAGTGAAAGTGGAAGTGTGCTGGCAATGTCGTAAGATTAGGATTTATACAAAGTTGATACGACAGAGGGGCTTTCCTTTAAACTGCCTACACTAGGTACTATTTTCAAGCTCTGTACCAAAAATCAATTAAATCGGAGCAGTAGTTTAGTCACAAACGATTTTTTAAGTTTTGGCCTCGTTTGAACTCGATGTATCTTTCCTAACAGCTGATTATGTCTATACGCACAGGTCATGCACCTTAAAACGATAAATCTGAGTATAACCTACGATACGACGCGTTGTTCCCGTTCTCACGCAAGTCACAAGTACATTTTCGCTATAAGATGGCAATGCAAACAAGGATAATGGGTATAAAGTATGGTATAAAGGGTGGTTGCGTTTTACTCTGAATTGTAAGCTATTTAGTTTGTTTGAAAAAAAAAAAACCTCATTTATTATTATTTTTATTTTTATACCGTATCGAATTAATACTAAACACGTATAGTATACGTAGTTTAATTTAATGCCCCTCTGTCACATCAACGTTGTATAATAGAAAAATTGAAGATTTATCCAACTCTAATATTATAAATGTGAAAGTTTGTAAGGATGTATTGATGTTTGTTAATCTTTCCGGTAAAAACTGCTGATCGAATTTGGATAAAACTTTATAATAATATAGCTTATACATTAGAATAACATATCTTATATATAAAAATGAATCCCTATTTACTTAGGCACGGCATCACGCGTGAGCGGTTTTTTTTTTTTTTTTTTTGGGGGGTGGGAAATCATCTCATGACTTCTTCCGCTCTAGGGTGGAGCGGAAGGGCGTGTCAGACTCTTACTAACTAAAACCCACCCCTGTTCCTCCCTGCCCTACGTGCCCGGGGGCGAGGTAACTCTTTCGAATTTATCCTTCACCCCCGGGCAGGCATTGGCCGTGGCAGGCCCCGTCCTTTGCTGACAACTCTTTGAGGCGCGCGTGGAACACTACGCGCCGTCGACTCTCGGGCCTGGTGCTGATCGGACGGCGAGTTACCCACTACTCGCCGTCCGCAGGCCCGGTTCTACGGTGGCCGGAGATCGTCTCGCAGCCCCTGGCGTCTCCTGCGACGGCTGCTGCTGAGGGCGCTAGGGCGACTCTGCCTCTGTTGAGTCACCCTAACGTGTGCCGCCTCCCTCTTCGCGAGCATTACTGCTTCGCAGAACGAGGGGACGACTTTCACTCCGACTTTCACATTCCCTCTCACTCCGTACCATGGCCTGGACCAGGGCACGGCGCGAGAGGTCGCTGCCGCCTATCGCATCCACGAGGACACGGCGGTATTCTGCCCAGGCGGGGCAAACCTCCACCGTATGCTCCACCGTGTCCTCTGGGCGATCCTCGCAGTGGAAACACGCAGGGGTCACCTCCGCCTTGATCCGACACAGGTACCTCCCGAAACAGCCATGTCCGGTGAGGACCTGCGTCAGGCGGAAGGTGAGGGCGCCATGGCGCCTCTCCAGCAACACGCGTGAGCGGTTAGACCGATTTCGCTGATTCTTTTTTTGTTGTGTTTGTATTGTCAGGAGAAGGATCTTAAGAAAGAAAAAAATAAGAAAGATGTGCGGAAAATTAGAAAATTTCAGAAAACTTAACGACTATTCAACCTTCGCGCGTTTGTCATAGTTCATAGCTAATACAGGACAACGTCTGTCGGGTCAGCTAGTAGGCTATTATTTGTAATGGGGGTAAGTATTAATTCCATACGTGCGAAGCCGCTAACAGAAGCTGGTATAAAAATAAAACTATCGAATCAACTTGACTCTTGAATTCAATCCTGTCCTGTACCAATCATGCAGATACATCTTATAGACAGAATGGGGTATTTTCCAAAAAAAAAAATCTAATTAGTCCGTCAGTTAAATAACCGGAAAATATTGGACAAGTATTTTTTGCTTTACCAACCAATAAAAAATGACAAAGATAAAACGCATCAAAGTTCAGATGTGTGGGTTCACGTGACTTTGGTGGTAAAAAGTGTCGCGCTTTGTGACGTCACGCGACATTTCGTTCGTTTGCGTAAGCTTGTTCTTAAAAGATAGGTAAAGAGGATATAAAGAATATGAGATATAAAACATTTGAAAAAAAAAAAATATTAGACATGGGTTTGCTCTTGACTCTAGTCTAGGTCAGAGATGACAGAGACAGAGTCGACGATGAGCGAGCCTACCCAGAAGAAGCCTGCTCACTCTAACTTTGAAGAGATTAGGTTATACTTACATATTTTATCATCATTGTTATATTTCCAAGTACAAAGCAGACATACTATCGAATCTTCCAGAGACCTTCTGATGCCTCTTACAATTAATCAGGATTTTATAGTTGAATTTGTTTAAAAAGTTGTTAAAGCACAATATTATACATTTCATTACATTTTAGGAAAACAGGAGTTTGAGTAAAGTACTCTTATTTACGTTTATTTTATAGTTGAACAATTAAAAATATACTTAAATAATTAATTAATTTAATATCGCAGTTTCTTGATTGTCTGTTGATTTTACATTTCACAATATTATTACGCACTGTGTTTATTTTCTATTTTATTTCACAGCCAAGACAAGGTATATTTCCAAAACATTACTCGGCGCTTCTGATTCACACCGTGCGTTTCTGTGCCTTTGTTAGTTTTTATTTCTTTAATTTATCTAAACCTTATCTACTTTAACGCCTTATGTTCAGTTCAAAACATGCTATTTAACGCTCATTGTTCTACTGCCTTCATTCGATTCTTTCTTTTATCTATATTTTCGTCTTTTTGTAAAACGTTGTGCTTAGATGTACACCAGAATTGGTTTCTTGCAGACGCTTACCGGTGATACTATTAAAAATTATGTAAACTTAGTTTCACAGGCATTTTAGGTTTTCCAATCTTCAGAATCGACATTGACTGTTTTCTATTATACGTTACTATAAGGATAATAAGAATAGTATGTAGTTACAATATATGCAAAGGCGATTTAAAAGAAAATATCTTACTCAATAAGCCCATTCTTGACTAGCTCAACATTAAAACCAGAATCTCCATAATTTGCTACCAACGAGTCCTAAGTTACTTTGATAATTTCGCCCTGAGACTACCAAAAAATTGGCATTCACATACCTGCTGGTGAGACCAGATCAAGGAATTAGCAGGACTCATGGTGACCATTGCCCTGAGAAGATCCGAAGACAGAGTGGCTTGAAAGCAGCTCGTCAGAGAGTCCGTGAAAGCTTTCCAAGACGGGCACAACCTTCAGCAATGAAGGACACGAATGAGAAGAAGATCTTAAGCAACATTTAAATCACTATTTCTCTTTTCCCTAATAATCAATGGTAACTACAGACTATATATCATGCCCCGAGTGGTTGAACCTTGCCACAGGATAAAAGACCTTGCGTTATAGTAATAATAGAGGTTTTAAAACGCGTGAGTCGACTGGTACAAAGGAGAAACCCGTTTCTGGGCCTAACTGTTACACGAATCAGATATGTAACAATAAAATCGTCTATTTAGGTTAATTAACCCATTTAAATCACAGCCTCAATAACAATGGCCAAGTGTAGAAAATAAGTACCTAGATTTCAATTTTTTTGTTTTTAACGACCTTTGTAAATCGTCACACACTTATTTCATTATACGTCACTAACTTCACAAACGCTGGCATTAGGTATATCAATAAAATATGATCGATTTAGTGGAAATCCATACTGTTACAGTTACAGATAATTAAATAATGCACCATTGTTTTAATATTATAGTTTTTTTTAGGTTTTAAAATCAATGTAAAATAAAAAAATCCGGAATCTAATTGATTTTAACGTAAGCACCATTAAAACAAATAATCGATAAAATCGATTGCATCACGGATTGCACTAGTCAACAGCAACTCCCTTTTTAACCGACTGCAATAAAGGAGGTTCTGTATTCGACCCGTATGTATCTATGTATCTTGATTGTCCGCGATTTTCTCGAAAAATACAGATCCAATTTGGATGGGGTGTCCGTTATTCAAATGCATATTTTTAACTGACTTCAAAAAAGGAAGTTCTGTATTCGACCCGTATGTATGAATGTATCTTTTTAGTCCGTAATTTGCTCGAAAACTGCTGATCTGATTTGGATGGGGTATCCTTTTTTCAAATGCATATTTTTTAAGGACGGTTTAAGTACGTATATAATACATTAGGATCTGATGAAGATCTTCGAAGATAGACAGTGGAACTTTTCAATATCTAACAGCAAATGACTCGCGATTGCTGCAATCATATATCTGTGTGTTGTTACCACAATTTGATGAGGAACGTACGTACGTTACGTAGGAAACAAAGCTTCAAAAGTAGAAAAGTAACCTAAAATATAGGTGAACACTGTCTGATTTTACCAATTTGGCCATTGCTGGGAGACGTGAAAATTGAGGTCGTGAAACCTTCCTAGATGCTCTAATTTATGGCCAAATTCCAGCCCTGTAACGCCAGGCCCAAGTTTCTATGGAGTTTGGGTTTCTCCTTTGTACCAGCGGTGTCAGATACCGCTGGTTGGGGCATTCTGGTACATATTCATACCAGCGGTGCCTGTTCATCAAAAATTACCAGATATTTTTACATAATTAAATTATTCATACTTCGCAATTTTGCAGGTTATCGACATCACCCAAATCTTCACAAGTTTGCTGGCTAAACATGCGTTAGTTTTTTGTCGTGATTTTCATCAAACATTCGTAATTATACAATTCATAATTTATTAGGTATCTCACTATCAAAGTAACAAATAAATCTGTTTTTAACCGACTTTGAAAAAAGGAGGAGGATCTATGTTCGACTGTATGTATGTTCTTTTACGTATGTCCACCGATTTCTCTGTCAGTTGTGGACTGATTTTCAAATTTCTTTTTTTTATCTGAAAGAGTATATTCCAGAGGCGTTTTAAAAAAAATCAACAAAAACAAAATATATGTTTACATAGATGATGTTTTGGTTTCTTCCAATTACGAGTATGTTGAAATTCCATGTTCTCTGTTATTGGGGTTATCAATACGGGCGTAACTTTAATAATTAGTTTTAGTCCTGGGTTATTTTTTTTTTTTTTTTTTTGTGGGGTGGGAAATCATCCTATGACTTCTCCCGCTCTGGGCGGAGCGGGCGTGTCAGACTCTTACTGACTAAAACCCACCCCTGTTCCTTCCTGCCTTTGAGTGCCCAGGGGCGAGGTAACTCTGTTTCAAATTTATCCTCAACCCCCGGGCAGGCATCGGCCATGACGGGCCCCGTCTCTTGCTGACAACTCTTTGAGGCGCGCCTGGAACACTACGCGCCGTCGACTCTCGGGCCTGGTGCTGATCGGACGGCGAGCTACCCATTACTCGCCGTCCGCAGGCCCGGGTCTACGGTGGCCGGAGATCGTCTCGCGGCGCCGGAAGTCCCCGGCGTCTCCTGAGGCGGCTGCTGCTGAGGGCGTGAGGGCGACTCCGTTGTTGGTGCTCTCTCACGCGTCCCGCCTCCGCCTTCGCGAGCATTACTGCTTCGCAGAAGGAGGAGACGGCTTCCCATTCCCTCTCGCTCCGTACCATGGCCTGAACCAGGGCAGGGCGCGAGAGGTCGCTGCCGCCTATCGCATCCACGAGGACACGGCGGTGCTCTGCCCAAGCGGGGCAAACCACCACCGTATGCTCCACCGTGTCCTCTGGGCGATTAGTCCTGGGGTATAGCAACGAAAAAGTAAAAAATAAAAACTTTTTAGAAAAAAGAAAAACCGACTTCCAAAAAGCAAATACACTAAAAATTTAAAAATAATTTAATATTCAAGAATTACCACGACACGTCCTCCTAGATGACCTCACAGAAAAAATCAGGTTCTGTCAAATCTTGTGAGTTTGGCGGTCAATTGATAAAAACACTGTTGATCAAAAGGGCGTTTTATAATTCACGTTAGAACTTTAGAATACAATTACCGAAGTTAATACAGCGGTTATGGTCTTAAAACTATACAAAAAAAATTGCAGCTCTATTTATCTAAAGAAATATATCAAACAATAACAAAAAATGCCTCGAAATGGTGACAAAAAGGTGGCATATATCGTATTTGACCATCCTATTAGTAGTGAATACTAAATCTGCAAATGCTCATTTTTAACACTTTAATTAATAATAATTATATTCAGACAACCATTGATTCATTACATATACATTTACATTTATATTGTTGGTATGAGCTTAAAAATTATGTTAGTACCTAATAACTAAGAGAGACGTAGAGACGTCATCTCTGTAGTCACCCTCGTTTTACCCAATATTTTTTATATACACTATATTTACAAATACTTATAGTTAACGTACGGTTTTTAGACAGAAATAGTTATTGGTATAACTTTAAAATACTGAAAGAAAACAACATACTGTGGAATAAGAGCAAGTTATATATAAGTTTTCTCTATTCCGTATATTCAAACGGGTCGTTAATTTCTAAACAGTGATCCTCACTGACACGCTTGGTTTGTTTGAAAAGTTTTGGCAACGGCCTTCGAGAACGCCAAGGCGTTTCGGTGATTTGTGAATGCGATGACTTCTCTTAGATGCAAACTGCCTAAGCAGCTAGCATTGACTAGGTTTGTCCTTCAAAATAACACTTTTGTCCAGTAGAATACACATAAAAGAGTATCACAAAATGAAATCTTTGTCACTCAGCAGTGTTGCTTCGTTATTGTTCAATCACAGTATTGCTCTATTTTTCTTTAGGTATTTCTTTTTATAAATTTCCACTCTATTTGTTTCATAGTTTTGGGTCGTCGTCGGCAGCGTTGGTCGTTCGTTCTCGGTCTGAAATTACTGAACATTTCTTTATTGGATAGTGGTATAGGTTGAAAAATAATTAAAAACCGAGAGAAGCAGTCTGTTATACACTAACCTTTTGTTTCATTTTTAACATAAAAGTAGTTATGAGGGTCTATGTGAGAAATTAAAAATTTGTGATATATTGTTTATTGACACAATTATCGAGATGTTTGTTTGTTTGTTGGTAACTAAGTTTCATTTAAGAATTTTTCATTTACTGACAGAATTACCGCCTTTTTTTTGTGGGTTAGGAAATCATCCAATGACTTCTGCTCCGGAGCGGGAGGGCGTGTCAAACTATTACTGACTAAAACCCACCCCTGTTCCTTCAGTTACCTGAGTGCCCAGAGATGCGGTAACTCTGTTTCAAAGTTATCCACGACCCCTGGTCCCTTTCTTTAGGCCCTAATGCTTCAGAACACTCCATTGTTTAAACTTAAGGTTCTAGTTGAAAACTTATGCTAATTGGTGAACTCTTTCGTACTTACTTCAAATATTCGTCTAAAACCAGGAGATTTAGTTGTTTTCTTTACTCTGTGCTTAGGATATGGAAACGTTCTTCTACCAAAAGTTTTGTAAGCTTGATTTATGTTATTTGTGTGCATCTGTCTCTTATAATACAAATTATTGTTATTTAATTCGTGATTTATTTTATTTACACTGTAATGTGATTTAGTAACGGGTGAACGCAATTTTTTAAGGTTACGTATATTGTAATCACTTCTCCCTTTTTTTGATTTTATCACATCCTTCTCGTACTTGTCAATCTTTTCTTGTTTTCTAGGTACCGGATACTTAGAGTATGCGTCATTTTCATCATGGTGACCGTCCGTATCACCGCGCTTACTAAAATAGTTATCTCTATGATGATGTTTTTTACTCAAGATCTGAATTAATCTTTCATCTATACCATTGCTAAAGTCATCTTCATCGTTATCTCTTCTATTTAAATAACCATACTCATATTCTCTATCACTAGGTACACTTTCATCTACAAACACGGAATCAGATTTACGTTTATTTGTATGTTTCAAATAATCCGTCAATTTTTTAAATTCTTCTCCAAGTTCATCTGATTCATGCTGTGCTTTTGATTTTAGCGCGGCTTCATAAATTCTTCTCATTTTTAAATCAAATATATCTCTTTCTTCGTCTTCAAGTTCAATATTCTTTACTGCTCTTTCTAAATGGTCAAGTATAGTCAGAAATGAATTTTCTTCTTCTGAGTAATCTGCATGCTCATCGTTTGCAGCCAGTTTATCGTCATAATCGCTGATTTGCCTTGCACTGTGTTCAGCAATGTTAGCATCAACACCCGTGTATGCATTATCATAATTTTCTGCTGTCCTTTCAACACTGGCTGCAACATTGTCATGTCTTAAAAAAAAATTCTCGCGCTGATCTCGTGCTCTGCGATATTCATGATTTCTGATATCATTTTTATACGTTTTAAGAAATCCGCTTTCTGTCTCCGGATAATTTTCATTGTCTAATATTTCATTTTCCTTTCCCTCTACTGATGTCTGAATGAAACTCGTGTTGCCGAATCTGTGAAATTTTTAACGTTAACAATATTTATTTATTTTAAAATGTTTGTACTCATATAGTTTTCTAAGTATTTATTGTTTCTAAAAATATTAACATAATAATGGAAACTTACGCCTGATGGAATTGCCTTTCAACATCATTTTCTGGTTCATAGGAGCCATTAGGAGCGTCTTGTATTTCAAATATTGGTAGGACCACCATATTTAGTTCACCTTCGCAGAGCCCGTTAGGATCGGCACAGGGTTCCATTTCGTGTGACCGGCTTCGAAGTCTCGTGTCTATTAAAAAAAAGCAGAATTTTTGTCTGAATGAATTTGGGTGTTTCAATCATACTACATACCAAATGACATCACAAGATGACTTTTAATGATTGTCAATGTCGTGAATACCTTTAGAACTTTTACTGCGGGACCTAACATGAAATCGCAAGAACCCAAATCTGCGGCTCCCGCTTAGTAGAGTTTACCAAATGTGAATGAACCACTTTTTTCATATTTTAGAGTTCACAGTAATAAAGTTTAAAAACTTTTTAAGTATATGTAAGCACTTTCGCTCTTTCAAAACTTGCCTTAAATTCCTAGGGTAAGATCAGCAGTGAACTTACCTGGAAACAATCTTTAGTTACCAACACAGCTTGCAGATTTAGAGTTATTCATGTTTTGGTGCTGACCAAAAACACAAAACGTTTAAGGCTTTAACTAAATAATACATTACCAAAATATCGTACCATATTTATTCACATGCCGAATCTCTGTATCTGCAACCAAAAAAAAACCATTACTGAAAACAGAAAATATGGATTTGTTTTGGTCTTAAATTTAATACTTGAACCATAACTTGGTGCGTTCGAATTTAAATGACAATTCTGGATTTTACGCAACCTGTTATTCAAAAAAACAAGAGCTGTCATGATACACCCGGTTGGAACGAAGCTATGACATCCTATAGCAAAAGTTTCGTGACGTAAGTCATATACTTTTGAAGTGAAAACTTCTTTAGACGCGTTAGGCATTTTTGTTCCAGTTTTCACTTCTGTCGACTCTCCCGGAGTGCCACTCTTTTTTTTTTTGGTCTAGCTCTCATTTGCCAAATGTTTGAAGTTTTATTTGCGATAATTGATTTTTTCACAAAATAAATTGGCAATTAAAAAAAAGTAATACTAACTTTTAATGTTCCCGTGGGTGTCCCTTTCGCACAGGCATCCAATGGAATCCCTGTATCCTTCAGGACAGCCACATTTTTCAGTAAAACCTGTGTCTGGTATCGGTGGGTCTGTGGTGTACACTGGCTGGGACCCCTGCGGCCCGTCCGACACGTTGCACACCAGTTGAACGCTCTAAAACCATAAATGTATGAAGAGCCGCTTTGCCTTTGCCCATATATATAATAGGTTTTAAGCAGTCACGCCGATCTACTTGAAATGTCACCACGTTCTCGTTAATCGTCCCGGTGACGGCGGCGGTGGACAATCGCACTTAGTAGATCATTAATGTGACGCAAGAGCAATGTTGATGAGAGTGTGGACCCTGAGCGACTCCAAATGATTCCATAGATTACCCTCCACATCACAAAATTTGCACTCTCTCATAATAATATAAAAAAAAAATATATAAAAGATGAAATTATAGAAGAATAAGAAGACAGAAAAAGATAGATTTACTAGTAATAGTTTAGACTAGCTCATAGACTTATAATTATATTAAATGTCACTGTTTTTTTACAAGAAAAGCGGAAAACCAAAGAAATAAAGGATGAAATGGTTTATTAATTTATGATATATGAAAGATGATTATGGTAACAAAGAAAGTGATTATTGAGATGACAGCTAATATACCTAGATATTTGGAAGAAGTCATGCTGCAAGGTGTGATAGTGAGGTATATAAATCTTCTTACGTTATAAGTATGCTGTGATCCACTACTCAAACTTTGGGATCTCGTGTAGGCTGATATGCCGCATCCAATGTGAGTTGCTTTCCCTCGGATCAGTTTTAGATAACTTCTTGCTCCTTTATCTGGAAGCCTGAAATTATCAAAAAGACAGTAAATAGTTGATCAACTCATACATTTATATGTGTATACATAAACTAGACAGTTATAAAATTAATTCACTTACGCTTCCAAGATTGGGCAACTGTTGATATCATTCGTGCTGATCAGTCTCTTGATTCCGTGCAAAGACTTCAGTGCTTTGTCTATCGAAGAACTGACCTTTTCTTTATTCAAGCCTAGTCTTGTAGTATTTCCAGTTAAGTATTCCCAATTGGGGGCGTTGAAGTTAATCAACGTTATGATCTGGCTGGGATTTGAGAATTGATCTGAAAAATTTATAAGTCACATTATCTCAGTCCACTGCTGGACATAGGCCTCTTCTAAGTTGTGTCACAACACCCATTCCTATGCCTTCCGCATGCAGTTTTTTATCTTTGTTTATCGTTGGTATAACTAGTAGGAGAACAAAGGTTACCGACATAGCCAAAATTGAACTAGAAGTGGCAGTTGACAGGGCACATTACTCGCAGAACAGATGATCGATACGGGGCGAAAAGAAAGGGCTGGAGTGGCCACTCATCGAACGTCGCAGCTTTTGTGAGGATCATGGGAATCCGATGTTTGCGAGACGTTCCGAACCGATCATTGAGGCGAAGAGGCCTACCGAAAGATTTCCACTGCACAAAGTGGAAATCTTTCGGCTGAAATGATGATGATCTAGCTGAGGGATGTCCCACGCACCGTTTGCCAATATGTGGCCTCCTTTCTGGGATCCGTCCATCAACCATAGGTCCTTCGACAGATACGCTTAATCCGATGGTAATTATATCAATCTATTATTTTTCCTATTCAGGGAAAGTAATATCGTTAATTTGCCTTCTTATTGGTTGTTGATAACTTACCAGTAGCTCTGCAATTGTCTTCCTTCAGACCGAGACATTGATCTGCTAATACTTGTGCTATTGTAGCCAGTTCACTATCCCAATGCTGAAATACATGTACGTTGAGATTGATGTAATTAATGTTAACAAAATAATTTTAAAATTGGACCATAAGAAGCGTACCATTCTCATCATTCCATATGCTCTGGGTAACAGACGATTATCTTTTCCGGTTTCTTTACCATTTGCTAGATTCATTCTTATTCTGAAAATAGAAATCTGTATACAAGGTGGAGAGGACAGTACAAGAATAATGGAAGAATACTCATCATAATTAACAATTTTAACTATGAGACCAAACCTAAGGGCACACCTCTCGAGCACCACCTCTGAGGGAGGCTCAAAAACCGAGTCGCCCTCACGCCCTCAGCAGCAGCCGCCGCAGGAGACATCAGGGGCTTCCGCCCGGGTCTACGGTGGCCGGCGCCGAGAGACGATCTACGGCCACCGTAGACGGGCCTGCGGACGCCGAGTAATAGGTAGCTTGCCGACCGATCAGCACCAGGCCCGAGAGTCGACGGCGCGTAGTGTTTCACGCGTGCCTCAAAGAGTTGTCAGCATTCATGACGAGGCCTGTCATGGCCGATGCCTGCCCAGGGGTTGAGGATAAATTCGAAACAGTACCTCGCCCCTGGGCACTCAGGGCAGGGAAGGAACAGGGGTGGGTTTTAGTCAGTAAGAGTCTGACACGCCCTCGCGCTCCACCCTGAGCGGGAGATGTCCATTGGATGATTTCTCACCCCATAAAAACAATACAAAAAATTAGACCAGTTATTAAATACGACTTCTAATGACTTTTAATTGAACATCACGTCTAGAGTTCTAGACAACTACTTTTATTTCTTTGAAAAAAATATAATTATGTTACTTTAGAGTATTTCCTTCGTAATTTAAATTTTAAATTTTAAAATAATATTTTTATGACATAGTGTAAATTAATTTGTAAAGTTATGTTTAACGGGGATGAAAAATTGAGAATCACGCAAAACCATAAAGCCTATGAAATTTTCAATATCTTAAAGATCATTTAATTATTTACATTTTAGTATACGTGTCTTATAGGTAATACTTGTTGTTTATTGTATAATAAATTAATAATGCGTCTAATTTCGGACAGCCTACCCTATTACTGGTGTTGTGGACTGTATTATAGATTATATTGTTGATTGTCCCTCTTGTTTATAAAAGCGACGCTCGTTCGTAGGTAATGATGTAATATACCGTATACCACCGTATATATACTGTATATAAACCGGTTTGTCGCTTGTGACAATAAAACAACTAGTTCTCGGGTGTCTTGATTGTATTTCCCTGTTAATCCCGGAGATGTTGCTTGTAGGAGAGCTGGAGTAGCTAACCTAACCTAACCTAACTAGCATACTGGTTATGAATTACGATACAGCGTACCTGACCTAACTATACATGCAAGTTCCTGACCTATCTAATATGCAAGTCATGATACAGCGTTCCTGACAAACTGTCATACAAATCCTCACCGAGCTTAGTCATAATTCAAGCTAAGACCTGTCTAACATACAATTCATCCTATAGTATTCCTAGCATCTGTCTTACATCTAAGTCAACATAGAGCTTAGTCCCGATTCAAGCCACTATGTGACCTATTCAAACATACAAATAGTAGGACATATATTTCGTAAAATACTATAGGTGAATACATAGCCGATCGTCTTCGGTATTCCTACCATTAAATACCATTGGACATAGTTCGCCTTGTACGATCGGCGTCCGTTTCTTTGTTCTTTGCCTTACTTGCGCGGACGGCGCCCTGACTATTCGTAATTCACCACGTGGGGAGATTCACAACGAATATCGTTCATACATCATTATGAATCTATTTTGCTATTTACTGTTTAACATTATACAATTCGTGAGACATACCTATTTATAGAATTCTAACATATTCTAGCCTACACGAATTATCCTTTGTCCTTTTTAATAGTCGCCGCGTTCCGCCAGGGCGCGATGTGTGCGGCGGCCGGAGCACGCGGCTTTACTTCCTATGCACTATAAACTATACATGATTCTGATAGTGCAACTGAAGATCTATTTAAATGTCCATACTTAGTTCATTACCCTAATCACTTGTTCATTGTCATTGTTCACACGTTTCACACACACATATTCCAGGCGGGCTCGGCGTCGCCTACAACTGGGTTGATGTTGGGTTGATGTTGTTGTGTTGTTTGTTGTTGTTTGTTGTTAATAAATAATTTTTCTTTCTTTCTTTCTTTTTTTATGTTACGTGAGCTCAGCACAGAACACGCAAGCTCAAAATCAGCTGTTCATTATATTTTGTCGAGTTAGAAAAACAAAAATGTATGAGGCAGCTGTTTAGCATTGCTAGTATATTCATATATTGTTGTATCATCGTGTCCACCTTTTAGTATTACGGAACTAGCGGTGGGTGCATAAGTCTATGTTCAAAACCAAAACTGACGAAGTGTTCCTGCCATTTCGATGATCTCATCAACCTAACGTGCTTCGAATGGCTACTTACTTATTAACCCCTTCAAGTATTTGTTGCACCATTTGTGGAGTTATTGATACCTTCACATAGTTTTTGCAAAGCGCTCCTACCGTACGATGCTGCAAGGGAAACATAATGTATTTTTAAATAAGTTACATTACTCTAATTAACACTGTATTAAACTCTTTTTAAGTAATAAACAGAGGTCGCAATTAGGTAGAGTTATTATTTATGTACTTGCATCGAAATGTTGATATTAATATAGATCTTCCCGTGATTTATAATGGACAATCCCGTGTGGCCAACAATATTACGAATAAATAATAATAAAAACCTCTGTTGTTTTTTTTTGTTCTCACAGTTAATGTTGTGTGAACTACAAATGTGGCAACATAGTGCGTGTGCGGACTGGAATTTTGCAACTTCGGATGTCGTTGATTTAAATTGTGTAAAAGTACGAGTAAATAGCTTTTTTATTTAATAAATCACGGGATTTTTCTGCTCTTTAAAATTAAATTCGGGATTTGAGGCATATCCACTTTATTCTTTCGCTGTATGAAATCAGTGTAAGTACATAAATAACTCTACCTAATTCCGACAATCCGACTCTGACTCCGACGACTCTGGTAATAAAAGGTTTAACGTTAGTGAATATATTGCCAAAGTTTGTGACAAAGTTGCCTGTGAATGTAGTCAAATAAGATATTTATATTTGACTACATTCACAGGCAATACACTTCAAAAATATGCGTTCATTAGCGGTTATAAATAATTATCTATTTAGTACTCGTATCAAGGTCATGATGAGATTACATAGAATTGACATTGTTTAGTAATCTTAGTAAGCCAAGGACATATCCTGAGGAGGCCAGAGCAGTACGTTGTGACGTCAGCTCTGACCCACTAGAAAGCTAGAGAGGCCGAAGACGATCTCCTTTGACATGGTGGACCAGTATGACAAAGCTTCTTAAGAAAGAAAAACTTCCAGACCCGACATCCCTTGATAGAACTTCTTGACACCGTGAAATAAGGAGTCGACCCCACCTAAAAAGGAAAAAGACTAAGAAGATGAAGAACAAAACTTACATGATTATAGTACTGGCAAATAGCATGGCTTCCTTCTATACAGTTTTTCATTGCTGGGCAATAACTGGACACGTACAGAGTATTCTGAGACATTGAGTCGAGAACCAGTGAACATCTTGACATCTTTAGTAGGATGAGAATCAGGATAACCTGTGTATGTTAGAAATCCCGGGTATTTTTAATTGCGTTAAGAAAATGGAAACTTGAGAGTTTTACTAGTAAGCAGACTGCGTGTCTCAATTCTAGCTGACAGGATCATTTTGAATATTTTTTAGATTTTTATCTTGCTTGATTTGTGGAAAAGCGTGGTTTTTTTCCTTCATGTGGCGTCCCTTCCAGAAACCTCTACCTCCATTGTTACTTTGTTAGGAATATACTGCTAAAAGTATGGAGTCGAGAATCCATATCCTCGGCTGCGTACTTATAGCAGTATATTTCTAACTATGAACAATCAGAATTCTACAGTCACCAATCCGTCTACCGAACATAAAAAAATACCTTGATATTCACACCCTCAGGTTGTATTACAATATGAAAGAAACACATACATTTAAAATCACACATGGACTTACATTTAAAATCATCTTTGATTTAATTCCCAAGTACTCTGTTGCTTGATTTATTAATTTAGGTCATGTCATTTTCTCTGTTTTGCTTGGTCCAAAATGAAACTGTTTACCCGTTCACTTTGATTTATTTAATTTTTTCCTTGTTATATTTAAAAGTAAAGCCTAGACGTTATATTTACATAACTTTATTATTTTAAAAATTTTATTTTTCTCGTTAATGCAAATTAATTTTACTTGTCGTTAACATTACAATCTATTTCGTTCGATAGTATTTTATATGTTTATTAATTATTATTTAATCTTTACAGTGTTAATTATGTCCCATAAATGTTCTTGATTTGCTTCAGTTACAGTTCCTTTGCGTGTTCCGTTATTTGCTTTATTTGCTGCAAACTCGGTTCAAAACAATCGAACAATCTTTTTTTCCTAGCGGAAACCGATATTGTTCCTATTCTTTGCTTTAGTATTTATGTGTGTTTCTGTACACTTATTTTTTAGCTTCTGTATAAAGTTGTCCTTAACTAATGTTAGAAATCTAGGACCCAATGTCATCTTAAGTAATAAGTAAAGAGGTGCTTGAAACTGTGGACCCGGCTACTTCAATGGGACATATATCAAGCCTATCGGGAAGGCTTCCAGCTCTGCCGCTTACGCTCAGAAAAGTTAGACAATATACTGATGCTGACACAGCACGGTTAATCTTTAGTTATTTCCATAGCGTTACGTTTTACGGTATTCTGTTGTGGGGTAAAGTCGCGGACATATAAAATATATTTGTTTTACAGAAACGTGCTGTACGAGCAATATACAGGCTAGGGTAAGGAATTTCCTTAAGAAAACTTTTGAAAGAGATTGGAATTCTCACGGTGGCATCTGAATTCATTTTTGCAAACATATTATTCATTAGAAAAAATATAAATTTATACACCAAAACCAGTGATATCCACAATTTTTACACCATAAACAAGCACACGTACATGCTCCTTCCCGCCGTCTTCGTTAGGTTCATGGCTCGTTTCTGGGTCTCAGTATCCGCTTTTAAAACAAGCTACTCCTTTCTTTTCTTGACCTGCCTTTTAATGGATTTAAAACTAAAGTTAAATCTCCCCTTAATTAGCTTATGATAGGCTATATGAGTTCATATAATAATTGTTTACTGATTTTGCTGAGAAGGCAATTTATCACTTGTGGCTTCGAATCACAGCCCTATCAATAGATACTTAGTTGCACCAATTATGTATGGAGGCTTATACAGGGTGTAAGGTACATGAACGCACATACGTGTACCTACTAGTGATTCAGTACATGATTCTGGACCCCCTAGCGTTGGAATTTTTCGTCGGCTTTTTCCAATTTTTTTTTTCACTTTAAACTGTATAAAATCGTTATACCTATCCACCCCAAAGACATTTTAAATGAAAAAAATTAATTAAATATTTTTTCATTTTAATTTTTTTTTTTTCCCTTTAAACTGTATGAAATCGTTACACCTATCTACCTCAAAGACATTTTAAATGAAAGAATTTAATTAATTATTTTTTCTTTTAAAATGTCTTTGGGGTAACGATTTAAAGCGAAAAAAAAAAAAAAAAATTTCAAAAATTAGGAAAAGGCCGACGAAAAATTCCAACGCTAGGGGGTCCAGAATCATGTACTGAATCACTAGTACACGTATGTGCGTTCATGTACCTTACACCCTGTATAATTTCGTTTAGGTATAATTAAACTGGCTTATTTATACTGCTGTACGAGTCGCTGCACAGGGATGAAAAAGGAGAGAGGGGTCTCCAGGGCATTATTAAAGTGTTGAAGGAGACCGACCCAGACGACGTGCCGACTTTTGTGGCGAAGGATTTGCGCAAACTGCCCCCCGTCACATTCTTCCATGTCCACGTCACCAGACTGCTGCGGGACATCACAACCCTCTGATAAATTCTTGCCGAGATGCAGTTGAGGTTCGAAGCATCGCAATCTACCATCAGTGATCTACGTACCGAGGTAGCTGATTTACGCAAAACGGTATGTAGGTCACACGAGCCAAGTATCGACATCAACTCAAGTCACGGCACGCTCAATGCATCGCAGCTGAGTTTCGAGTCAGCAAAACTTGATTCGTCGCCGGCCGCCGTCACTGCAAGCGGTGCACAAGCGCGCCCCGCCCTCCCCGCGTCCCCCATTATTGGGGCGCCGACGAATGTTAGCACGTCACGGGCTTACTCGGTTGCCGTTATTGCTACTCTTGCAAAAAAACAGCGGCAACCAAAGCAAGCGAAAGGTGCTCAGGGGCCCTCCGATTACGTTCGAAGCTCGTTACCTGCGGTAACAAGTCAAGGACAGGCCGATGAAGAAGGCTTCATTCGAGTGGTGAAGAAGAAGAAAAAG
Organism: Polia nebulosa; assembly: GCA_951329385.1. Classification (NCBI taxonomy): domain Eukaryota; kingdom Metazoa; phylum Arthropoda; class Insecta; order Lepidoptera; family Noctuidae; genus Polia; species Polia nebulosa. The sequence continues at coordinate 4,874,926 of OX589610.1, read as the reverse complement.
CCTTCTTGTCGCAACAGTGCGGTACCGCATTGACAGGCCCGAACTTTATGCTGCGTCCTGCTATTCCATCGACGCAGCTGTACGTGTCACGTCTGCATCACTCCACGAAGGTAGAGGAGGTCGTGGAGTACATCAAGGTGAAGACCAAGTTCACCCTGAGAGTCGAAAGGTTGGAGTCGCGTCACAAGATTAACTTCAAATCTTTTGAGGTGCGGGTTTTTTTTTTTTTGTTGGGGGGGTGGGAAATCATCCTATGACTTCTTCCGCTCTAGGGTGGAGCGAAAGGGCGTGTCAGACTCTTACTGACTAAAACCCACCCCTGTTCATCCCTGCCCTACGCGCCCGGGGGCGAGGTAACTTTCGAATACCGACTCAGCATCTAGAGACTTTCTTGAAGGAGGAATTTTGGCCTACGGGTGTTGTGTTTCGGCGTTTTCGCGGACGGGTACATGATACCACGACTCAGTGCAATACGTCGCCGACCTAACGTAGTTGTATAGGTTAGATTTTATGTTTTTTTTTTCAATATTACCTATGTATTAGTTCATTATTTTTTAAGGTTACTTATGTTGTGTATTTTATGAAAACTGAAAATAAAGAATTATTATTATTATGTCGGTTATTCATTTTCTATACATATATAAATAATAATTTTAAATATTTCTTACAAATCATATAAAAAAAGAAAAAAAACATTTTAAATTATAAAAAAAAAAGTAGCGGTGTCGGGAGCAGGGTCTAAGCTACCGGTGGTTAGGGCTCCAGAGACGAACTTCCTCACAATGCGAGCCGTATCGAGGAGTACTGCCTTCTGTATCAGGCCCTTGATCCAACCGCGCAACTATGATTGGTTGATGTGGTATGATTGGTATGGTTGGTTGTGTTGGTTGACTGTGGCGGTTTCTCAGCTTTCACGAGGTTCTCGTCATGTGGGATAGTGACATCGATTATCACTGTGCGGCGTACTAATCGGTCTATCACCACTATATCAGGCTTATTGGCAACAATAGTCCTGTCAGTGATGATAGACCGATCCCAGTACAACGTGACATGGTCATTTTCGAGAACTCGGACGCACACACTTGTAATATAGTACCTCAGAATCCACAAGTTTGTATTTCAAAGCAAGTTGCTGGTGAATCCTGGCCACTTGGTTACGCCTGTGCAAATACTCGCTGTTAGCAAAACGAGAACAACCAGAGATAATATGTCTAATGGACTCGCCCGGACGATGGCATGCCCGACACACGTCAACCGTCCCATCCTTCATAATATGTCTCCGGTAGTTATTCGTCAAGATAACTTCGTCCATAATCGCACAGACAAAACCTTCCGTTACCCCGAAGAGGTCGCTGAAACGTAGCCAGGCCACGAACGCCAAGAAATCTACATCAGCCCCATGAAAAACCCGATAGAAGCGCCCGTGAAACTCCTTGCTTTTCCATATCTCCTTGCGGTCATCAGTAGTGAGTACTACAGGTTTGCGCCAGTTCTCTTTTGCCATGGACAACGGGGTGAGTCCCTTGAGATGGTGTTAGCAGCGACGGCTTGCAAGTTGAATAAATTTACATAAAGTCTTATCAATATTTTCTCACACATTGAGGAATTACTATATAGTATTTTTGGCACTTCATCACAGTTTTACTGTTTCAAAATGTTTCACCAGGCAAATTTTAAAGAGGCGAATGGATACACTCTAAAACTTCAAACAGCGCCATCTATTGGTACAAGAAATATAAATACCAAAGGATTCGTTCCAATAAACATCTAAATTTGAATTAGGAGCCAATTATTCCACAATTATATGCTTAGGGTAGTTTATCAAATAAGAAAATACAGTTAGTACCATATTCTTTTTTTATTCGAAAGGGGTTTGTTTCGAAGTGATCCCATTTAAATTTCATAGATCTGATGATCCGTTTCGAAGACAGACAACGGAACTCTTCAAAAATTGACAGCTAATCAACCGCGATTGCTGCGATCGTATGTCTATGAATTGTTAAACACAGTTTAATGGGGAACCACAACTAAAAAGTAAAAAATAAAAAGCTTTTTTACAAAAAAATGGAACCGACTTCCAAAAAAAGTGCAAATAACTTTTACTTCGGAAGTCGGTGTCAAAAAACGAAGACACAAAACCAGAAACACCGACTTCCGAAATTAAAGTTATTTGCACTCTTTTTGTTAGTCGGTTCCATTTTTAACCGACTTCAAAAAAAGGAGGAGGTTCTCAATTCGACTGTATTTTTTTTTTTTTTTTTTTATGTGTGTTACCTCATAACTTCTTAGTACGTGAACCGATTTTGAAGATTTTTTTTTATTTGAAAGCTGTTGCTTCACATTTGGTTCCATTTTAGTTTGGTGAAAATCTGATGGAGAACTTCGGAGATACACAATGGAATTCTTCATTAAATGTTAGCAAACCTTCCAGAATTGCTGTAATCGCATGTCTGTATATTGTTTTCACCACTTCATACCATTACATCACGCTGATGCGCTCTAAAGGGTTATACAGATTTGTACAGTTCACCCTGACACACCCTAATTTCACCAATTACGTTCAAATTCCCTATTTTTAGAGCTATAGAAAGAAAAAAAAATGAAAGAAAATATGTTTATTTACGTTTTTTTAGCTATCAATTCGGGCATAACTTTACTATTAATTTAGTTTTAGAATGGGGTACAACAACTAAAAAGTGAAAAATATTAAACTTTTTACTAAAAAATAAATAACTTTAATTTCGGAAGTCGGTGTTTCTAGTTTGGTTTCTTTGTTATTTGACACCGACTTCCGAAATTAAAGTTATTTTGCATTTTTTAGTATTATTTATGGAAGTCGGTTGTATTTTTTTTGTAAAAAGTTTTTTTTTTGTATAAAAGTTTTTTTTGTCTTCGTCGTTTGACACCGACTTTCGAAATTAAAGTTATTTAGCTCTATTTTTGTTAGTCGGTATTATTTTTTTCCAAAAAAGTTTTTTTTAGGTATTCTAGAATAAGTTATAGTTTTAATATTTTTCCAAAGTAGTTTATTGTTATTGACTGTTTTAGCAAGAAGTTCTTTTTCATATTTTTTATGTTTAAGTTTTTTAATGAGATTATTGCAGTAATTCCTATATCGCATATAAGTGATTTTTAGAACATCATTGTGCGGTTCATTTTTGAGACATTTTTGCATATTATTGCGTTATGTATACAACGTAGGATACCAGGGGTGATCCACGGTTTAATTATCTACTTATGAAATGGCATTTTTACAATATCAGTGCTTACTTGTTTAGACTCAGATAATTTATGCAGGAAAATATTAGTTAACAATATATGGTCGTCACAGAAGAGCAGTTCTGCAATTTTGTGTTCTTGGAGATATTTTAAAGCATTTTCGAAATTTACAGTTTTTCTCATTTTTGGAGCAAATTGTATATTCTTTATTTTAGATACAGCTATAGAAAAGTGGACTTATGATCAGTGCTTGTAGTGTGTAAGATACCAAAAACTGCTGTCATTTTATTTTTATTAAATTTCAGCATAAAGTGATCCAAACAGTTATTTTCCCTTGTAGGCTGAGTATGTCCAGATAGTATGCCTACCGTAAGAAGACAGCATATTAAGGTAATTAATCTATTTTTACGCTCTTGACTCGGTTCAAAATCTTTTGGTCTAATATTAAATTGATATCTCCCGTTATAATAATGTTTTTTTGCATGAGTAAAGAGTGAAGCTGTTTGCCAAGCGAGTCGAGGAAGTTATCAGTACTAATATTTGACAGCGACCGGTAGATGCACAAAATAATGAAATTAAGAACGTCTAATTGAAGGCACGATGCATGAGTTAACCTTACTTCCCTAACTTTACTTTTAAGTGTAATTTTATGTAAACAGCACATTTTCACCTAATTAAATGTTATTTTTCTCTTCTTTAATGTGATTGTTATCTAATTGTTTCCATACATTATTCGGATTTGCGCCACCAGGTGGCAGAGTCTTCGTTGTGCACGTTCCTTATGCAAGGTTTAACGTTCCTCAACTTTTTATTTCTTCTTCTACTCGATATGGGTTTTTTTTATGTAAAATAATAAAAAAAGAAACGTATACAATAGGAATAATTATTTTATATGCCTAAATCCCGCTACCTATGCTATTTTTTTTGTAGATACCAAAAGCCATTTATGTGAAGTTTCACAAACTAATTTAAAAAAAAGTTGTATATGTTTGGATAATGATTCACACAACTGTCTTCAATTGTGCACAAGAACATTATTTAATTGTTTGAGTAGTAATGTTTTAATTTCATGAGTTATATGAGGAAACTGAAATAAGCCCGGTATTCATACGCTTCATTTATTAGTTTAATCAATCTGCAAACCATTTTTATAATATTACATAAATAAATTAAAAACCTCTTATAGCACCATCTAGACTGATTTTCACGCTGATTATACAAAATATCTATAGTGTTACGGAAAGTTGTGGTCATATTTTAAAATAGCTGCTTCTGCCCATGGATATGAACAACTTCCTCAAAGGAAATCAAAAACACTGGAAATAATCAACTTGCTCAAACGAAATCATAGAAAATTGCCAAAAACAAATTTCTCTTTCCGTAGAAACTTTTCATCAGCTGATCAAAATTAGTATGGGACGTGCAATATTTTTTTGGGAAATTTACCGTGACTTCCTCGAAGAAAGTGGTTCAGTGTGATGAGCAGAAGCAATCAATGAATCTGCCTAGCCATTTCCCAACTATCCTGGGGTCGTCTTCCAGTCTAATCGGATGCAGCTGAATACCAGTTTTTGACATGGACCGACTGCCTATCTAACCTCCACAACCCAGTTACTGGGTAGTACGATATCCCTTGGTAAGACTGATTGTCAGACTTTAGGGCTCCTGACGACCCGTAACGACTGTCAAAGATCCTCGATTGACAGCCGGGATCGGCTTAACGTGCTTTACGAGGCACGGAGGAGTCTCGGTATGTAAAGATGGTCACCCATCCATGGACCAACCCCGGCAAGCGTAGCTTAACCTGATGGTTCGACCCGTGTGGCTGTTATTGCTTTAGCCACGGACTCCAGAAGCAGTTATTAAAATATGAATACACTATTTTCTAACACCCTCTATATTTTATTCTTAAAATTTTGTAATATTTAACATTATGACAAAGTGGCCTCAAGCTCAGCTTATACACCACTGAACCAACTTTATTAGTGAGGATTGCGTTTGTAATTCCGGTATTATCAGAACCCATGTAAAAATCTTGCTCTCTCTGGCATATAGAAATTGTCAGCTTGCGATTTCTGTCTCGTTCTTGGAGTTTCTCGGTTTTTTGTGTGCATCCGTCGCAGGGATCGCTCGTTCCTGGGCTGAAATTTTAATTAAAGTTAGTGTATGAAATGAAAACGAGATGAAAAAATGAAATGAAAACGAGATGAAAAATGAAATTGTGTATTTTCCAGGACAGACGGCGATTTTTGGTGGGACACAACAAAAAAAATAATAATGGTTCATCCGACATGTTTTTGTAGAAAAATGTTGATGCAGGATTATTAATGTTTAACGGTGTAAAACTTCAAAATAAAATAAAAACTAGTCAATGCTTCAATGTCAACGCCTTGTTGACACTTCGCGTGACCCAAAGGCTAGTTTTTACCTTGGACAGAATATAAGCATTACCATACAACGTGGTAATGCCGCCAGTCTTTTGGGCATATTACCAGTCAACAGCGAGGCGGAGGATTTTTAGCTAAGTATATTTTTATTTCATATTAATAGATAAATTTAAATAATTTGATAAAGTTTTAATAACATCGAAAAAAAATTCAATGTTTCTCATTGTAATAGAACGATACAATGTATTTAAAAAAGGAGGAGGTTATCAATTCGGATGTTTAATTTTTTTTTTCATATACGTTTGGGCATAACTTCGTCATATATACGGATTTGCAAAAAATGTTTTTTCGAAACGTTTATTCCGAAATGGTCCCATTTAAATTTCATATAGATCTGATGAAGAGTTTCGGAGACAGACAACGGAACTCTTCAAAAAAACAAACACCAAATTAACCGCGATTGCTGCTATCGCATAAATTTATGCATTGTTAACACAATTTAATGGGGAATCACAACTAAAAAGCGAAAAATAAAAACTTTTTAGCTTTGTTTGATGGTCATTAAAAAAACTTTTTTTTTTTAAATAGAACCGACTTTCAAAAAAAACAAAATTCTGGATTTATTCCTTCGTTTTTTGACACCGACTTCCGAAATTAAAGTTATTTTGCACTTTTTGGAAGTCGGTTCTATTTTTTTGTAAAAAAAGGTTACTGTTAAAAGTTTTTATTTTTCACTTTTTAAAAAAGGTTTTTTAAAGTTTTTTTTTTATCTTGACATGGGACTTTAATTGTTTTATTAAAATTGAATCATTATTATTGTTACAAAATTTGCATGCCGAATTTAGTAGGCGGAATATGAAGAACTATTGTGTGAGTGTTGTAAAATCTGTAAAATACCGTATTTCAAGCAAATAAATGAATCTAATCTAATGTAATCTAATGACGATCAAACAAAGTTACTGCGTCATGCCATCGCTATGTGACCGTCATGAAAATCAGAATTCCAAAACACGTTAAGAATCTGTTTAATTATTTAGAGAGTAGCATGAAAAGCTTCAAAGATTGAATAAGAATGAATAAGAAATGGAAAAGAAAACAGTCTTGAGGCCCTACTCAATTCGGTTGTTAACTAAATATGGTTCACAATGGCTAAGACTTTTAAAGAAAATTCGAGAGACGGTAACAGGTTATTATATTTCTTCTGGAAGGTTTCTTTGTTCAGTACATCATCTGCCTAACCTTTTCCTAACTACCTATCTTGGGGTCGGCTTCCAGTCTAACCGGATGTAGCTGAATATCAGTATTTTACATGGAGCGACTGTCTATCTGACCTCCACATCCCAGTTACTGGGTAATACGATACCTCTTGGTAAGACTGGATGTCAGACTTTCGTGCTTCTGACGACCCGTAACGACTGTCAAAGATTCGTGATTGACAGCCGGGTCCAACGGCTTAACGTGATTTCCGAGGCACGGAGGAGTCTCGGTATGTAAAGATATTCACCCATCCACGGACCGACCCATGGGGCTGGTATTGCTTTAGCCACGAGCTCCTTCTTTCCTTCTTTGTTCAGTACATTAATTAATATTGAAGCAGCATTTATTACTTGATGTTCTGTCAAATCTTGGCAAACCGAAGCATTAGCGGTTAGATAATTCAAGTTATTCATACTTAAAAGACAGATTTGTTGCTGGGGAGTTTGTTGCACTACTTCTTCTTCCCAGCTAAAACACTAGGAAGTGGTAACGGGTGGGCGTTTCTTAGGGACTTTCTATAAGTAATACTTTAACGTTCCAAAAGTGCTGGCTCTCAGCCCAATCTGAATAAATGGCTTTTGATTTTGATACTTACCAAAGTGTTACATTGCTTACTGAGCAAAATTATACTTACGTCATTATTACCCCTGTTTCTCCGACGAAGTTTCCTTTTTATATTATCAAGTTTATCTTGGTAATATTTTCTTCTTTCAAGACTTAATGGGTCAGCAGGATCTTTGCGTGTATTAAGGCTTTTAACTCTGTTTCTATGTTTTCTTTCGTTCTTTTTTCTTTTCTCTCTATCTTTGGTTATCAAAGGAATATCAGGAGTGTCATGGATGGTAGCCTTTAAGTCTTTAAATCTATTGTTTCTAGGTGTATTATCTTCTTGTGAGCTACGTTCAAGTTCTCTAAAGACAGCTCTGTCAGCTACATTTAAATTAATGTTACTTCTAGCAGCAGGTTCGTCATCATCATTTTTTCGATCTAAATCGTAGTGATATTGATGATTATTATCACTCAATTTAAGTTGAACGTCGTCATCATATTCGTGATCTAAATGATTTTCACTATACTTTTTATTTATGTTTTCTTTATATTTACGATCTAAATCATCCATGTGTTTGTAATTAATGTCACCATATGTAGAATCTAAATTCTCATTGTATTTGTTGTCGATAGTATCGCCAAGGCTAAAACCATCCATATTTTCTTTTTCCTTTTTTCGGTCAAAGCTATCAATAAATTTAGTCTTCCATTTATGACCCTGGGTACCCTGGATGGATGGATTAAATTTTTTTATTCGTCCAATTCCTTTGTCAACCTTATAACGTTTTGTTTGTACGGGTTCTTTTTGAACAAGCTTGTCATTAATTCTTGTTTCTCCAAAATCAATTTCAGGAGTTTCTTGATCAACTGTACTTAGTAGGATTGGTTTTGGAAACTTTAAAAGTGCAGTTTTTCCTACGATAGAACCGTAGATTTTTCTTATTTTGGCATCAAATAATTCTTTTTCGCTTCCGTCGAGTGCAATATTCTTTACTTCCCGCTCCAAAGTATCAAGAAGTGTCAGAAGTTTGTGATCATTGTCATCTTTAATATCGACTTCCTTGTCATTATAGCTGCTGTTATTTTTTTGACTTAAGTACTGGTTGAAATTTATTACTGTTTCTTCGGCGTTGTTTAAGCCAGTATCAATTATTACTGCCTCTGTCTGTGTTCTCTCTTCTGTGCGCGGTTCGACTTTTTCTTTTGGCTTGTATTGTTCACGATTGTTATTGATTATTTTATATTCTGGACGGTGTTTTAGATAATCATCGACTACTTTATTTATGTTAGAAAAATCTTTTCTCGGTGCAACATCTTTCTTAATAACTTTAAGTGACGATGACATGCTTCTTCTTTTCGGCAATTGGAATTGGGCTACTCTGGTGAAAATGCTGGCTTTCTGAAAGATATAATAATAATTAAAAACTAAAATATTTTTAGATATATTAAGTAAAATATGTACTTTAAATTGGTTATTGAATAAAATTTTATTATTATTTCTGAGAGAAGAAGTAAAAAAAAAAACGAAGAAAACTGGCCCAGAACGAGTTGAACTTGCACAATTAGCGTTCCGTTATTTATTAATATTTTGTACCAAACTACAGTACCCAGAATTATAATTTTTGATTTTTTGTTTCGGAATTTTTTTAGCCAAAAAAATCTTAATTTTTGCCAAATTTAATTTACTTGTCAGTGTCAAAAAAATATTCCACCTTTTCATTGTGTGGCTTAGGAACAGTTTCAAGTAACATAGGACTGCGTATTTGATATTAATTTCAACTTGATACTCCACGTATACCTGGGAACAGGATTAAGAAATCGAATTTAACCTTTGTCATCCCACGGCGTTTAGACGGTAGTTTCGGTAGCGGTCGACTTCTCCTGTCATAAGGAGCAGTTGGTCTGGTATCTTTATGAGCCTTTAGTGAAGGAGGTGGTGGTGGTGGTATTCTTGGCGGCGGTGGGGGCGGCGGTGTCGGCGGCGGTGGTGGTGGTGGTGGTGGCGGGAGTCGAGGACGCGGTAACGAACGTGCGGGGGTCGCAAGCTTAAGTGCAACCTTCCGCGGTGGTGGAGGTGGTGGTGGTTTCGAATCCGAAACATGGTATATAAGCGACGCTGGTTCCCTGCGTCTACAAAATTACATTTAATTAATAGATTCATTAGGATCTTCTACAGAGGATACGTAGATATGATGTGTAGTCAAGTTATGAAAATTCGTAAATATTGACAGCTGTGAAGGAACAATTGCCACAGATACAATTTATCAAGATTTTGATACTATAGAAAAACAAAGGTGTTAATATCTCAGCACTCTTCCATATTTCGATCACTTGTTACGATACTTACTTAGAATACAATGGTACAGGTGATGATTTGGCTACAACCGGCTCACTTGCGCGCTGCCAGGGGCCATTCTACAAAAAATTAAAAAATAAGAATTAATCGTCCAAACTGAATCGCCAATGCATCATTGCATTTATGGTCAAAAATGTAATTATCTTACAACTTTTGAAAAAACTGGTATTCGGAACCTTTACACGCGAGTCGTACGCACTTGGCGTACGAATCGCGTGCAAAGGTTCCGATCGAATTATGTTTTTATAATATATATTTTCTTAAAACCATGCACTTCTTATAAGTTTTCCTAGATTATCGGAATAAGTAAAAAATCATGTTCTACATTTTTTTTAAATGTTAGACTCAGTAGTTTCAGAGATAAGGGATGTCATTCGGAACCTTAAAAACTACCAAAAATGTTATGAAGTGCAATAGAAAATCATCTAAATGAAGCTTTGTGGAGGACCTGCCCGGGGGTGGAGGATAAATTCGAAAGAGTTACCTCGCCCCCGGGCACTCGAGGCAGGGAGAAACAGGGGTGGGTTTTAGTCAGTAAGAGTCTGACACACCCTTCCGCTCCACCTTAGAGCGGAAGAAGTCATAGGATGATTTCCCACCCCCCAAAAAAAAAAAAAAAAAAAAAAAAAAAACCGCTCAAAGCAGTTACTACTACATAATACTTTTTAAAGCACCAACCTCTCCTTCTTTTTCATGTAAGAAGTTCAACATCTCCATCTGTGCTGGTGTATTTCCCATGTTGCCATGCCTTTCGATGGCATTACTCGTATTGTCTACTCTGGAATGAGGAGTTAGTGAGTAAAATCAATCACCAATTCAGACTGGTGCAGTTTTAAGATGCTTAGACGTTGAAGAACCAATTAAAGTTTTTTTATATTATGACCGTTAACCGACTTCAAAAAAAGAGGTTCTGTATTCGACCCGTATCTTTGTACAGGTATGTTTGTATGTATTGTGCGGGATTTTTTCAAAAAGTACTGATTTAATTTGGATAAAATTTTTGTTATTTAAATGCATATTTTACAAGGAAGTTTTTTGTACATAATACATTATAATCTCATGAAGATCTCCGGAGAATACAATAGAACTCTTCAATCACTAAGAGCAAATGACTTGCGATTGTTGCGATCGTATATCTATATATTTTTATAACACAATTTCATGCGGAACCACAACTAAAAACAGGTAAATATTTTTTTTTACAAAAATATAACCGGATTTCAGAAAAACTATAAAAAATAAAAATAACTTTAATTTCAAAAATTGGTTTCAAAAAACCAAGAAACATACGCATAGGCTTAAAAAATTAAAGTTTTAGTGTTTCAATTATTTTGGAAGTTGGTTCAATTTTTTAACCGACGAAAAAAAAAGGAGGAGGTTCTCAATTTGACTGTATTTTTTTTTGATATACTTGATTACAGCAAACACTCGCTTGAACACATGTAACTAAAAGAGTTATGAATATAAATGTGGATAGATGGAGAGGGAGAAGGAGGCCAACGAAAGTATGGATGGATTATGTGAGGAGTGATATGAAAGAAAAGGGAGTTAGTGATAGCGTGACGGCTGACAGGACAGAATGGAAGAAAAAAACGTGTTGCGCCGACCCTAAGTAACATGGGATAGTTACAGGAAGGATGATGATGACTTGATTACAGCTTTAAATATAAGAAACACATAAAAACGTTTTAAAATATAATAAAAATGTAGCTAACCAGTATCGGAAACAGAGAATAAACTACCGGCCGCCAAGGGCTCTAAAGAGGGCAACCTCCTAACAATTTAAGCCGTGTCGTGCCTTGTAAAACCTTGATCCAGCCGCCTAATGAAAGCATTCTTAGGTGTTGTTACGACCCACGAGCTCAGTATTTAAAAAGTTTCGGTCTCCATATTTTCGCGTAATATACAGTCTCATCATCGCCGACCGTGAGTGATACATTGGGTATGCTGTCAGCAGTCTACGGACCCGCCTATCCAAGAGTCAAATTCTGTTTGATTATTATTACTGACAGACTCGCGTTTGACGAGAGAACGCTTGTCTAGAAGAAGTAACCTAGACAAAAGTTACCCTTACCTTTGCAAAATGTAATTCTTTAAAGGATCTTTTATTTCTTCAGCGACTTGGTACAACTTTTCTGGTGGTGCGTCTTCCATTGTGAATATAGGCAGCAAGACTAATGTAGAATCGCAATCATTTCCAGAATTTTCACCAAAAGGACACGTAGGCTCTGGAGCTGGGATGTTTAAAGAAAAAATTAAATAAACTGCTTGGAAACGGTTTAGAAGTTGCAAGTATGACTACTGAGCTTGCGATTTTGGTTTGATTCTCAGGTACTGGGTTTATCGACTAGGAATTTCTCAGTGTCAGCCTGAAAATTTTCATACCCAGTTGATGACAATTAGACTCGGCCATTATTGCATGGGACTTAAACATTATTTTTTTAAATTGGTTTCACTATCCCACTGCTAGGCAAAGGCTTACCCCATTTTTCCTTCCATTCTTCCTTTCATATTCAGTCCATCCTTCTGTGGAATGCGCTTCCTCTCGATATCAGGACGGTCACCAGTCAATATGCATTTAAGTGGAAATTGCGGAATTAATTTCTACACAAAGAGTTAGTAGAGTCGTCTCAAAAACCTTTTCTATTACTTTATATTAATAAATATATATATTAGTAGGTAGTTACTATATTAAATATATATGTATGTTTATTATTAGTATCTATATATTTTCGTTCCCGTTTTTTTTATTATTTTTACTTTAATATCGCTCTGTTTGTTTTTTTATTGTTTGTTTGTTTTCACCCTTGGTTGACTGGTAGAGAATGCCTAAGGCATTAAGTCCGCCTTTGTACTTTTGTTGAATGAAGTATAAATAAATAAATAAGTCCTTCCAGGAACTCTTCTCTCGTGGTTTTCCAAACCAGCCCTAACAGTACGCGTCCGGCTCGTATCGACTTTTGCCCAATGGTTGCCTTGCATGCAGCTGACGTGACTAGCCTAATCCCATTTGAGCCTGGCTTTTTGCCTACGTCTACTATGGCCCTTTTGGACGCAGTGTCATCATCATAATCATCATCATCAAGCCTTTTTAATGTCCCCATTACTGGGCCTCCTCTCTTTGAGAGGATGTGGGCCGTAATCCACCACGCGAGCCCAATGCGGGTTGGTAGATATCACATGTCTTCGAATTTTTGGTTCTAGGACATGCCGGTTTCCTCACGATGTTTTCCTTCACCGTTTTGAGAGCAGTGGTGATGAAATAATTTACACACAGTAAAGCGCCTGCCTGGGTTTGCACTCAAGTCCTACAACTTGTAAGTCGCGGCCAATACCGCTTGGCCACCAGCGTTTTTCGAATTTTGCTAAATATATATGGTAAATACACCTCTGACGACTCTTTGGTAATACAAACGTGATGCTATGTTATCATTATCAGACTGGTCTTTTCCGAACTCTGTTGGGATGGGCTCCAATCTAACCAAATGCAGCTGATGGAAAACCAACATCATCATTCTCCTGCCCTTATCCCAATTTATTTGGGGTCGGCGCAACATGTCTTTTTCTTCCATACTCCTCTATTAGTCGTCATCTCTGTAGTCACCCCCTTTTTACCCATATCCTCTTTCACACAGTCCAACCATCGTTTCTTTGGCCTTCCCCTACTCTTATAGCCATCCACATCCATACACAAGACTTTCCTCACGACATTTTCTTCATTCCTCCGCATCACATGCCCATACCACGACAACCGATTTCCACACAATTTTTCAGTCAGCGGTGCCACTTTCAGACTTCCTCTTATATACTCATTCCTAATTCTATCCATGCGCGTAACACCACACATCGCTGATGGAAAACCAACAGATATACGGTAATACAACAAGAGAATACGCGAGAAGTTATCAAGAAGAGAAGAGCAACAATCGTCAAATTGGCACCGCCAAACCTATGAAATAAACTACAATACAATAAAAAATTAAATATAATTTTCTGGTGTTTCAAAAAAGGAATATTTTGTTTTTTTTAGTATCGTGTTTTGAATATGGTTTGTATGCTCTTTTTAGAAAATTATGTATGGATTATTTTGTTAATTATTACTAAGAATTAATTTTGAAGAATTCAAGGTTCAGCCTATTGCGTACGCTTTAGCCTTTGGTTGAAAAGAAGTGAAAAGAGAACTGCTTGCATAAGTCATAAGTCTTTACTCGCTCGCACTAAAAATGAGTTTTTCTTGTAGTTGGAAGAAGACAAAGTAATAGCGATAGGTGGGTCAACTATCTCCTTTAAACATACAAGTGTACTGGAAATTAAAACTCACGTGATGGGGGCTTCACCTCATTGCAGAGACAGTCAGCATCCTCCTGGGAGCCAGGTGGACAGCCGCATCTAGGGCTATACCCCCGGCCGGGTTTTGGAGGATCCATCTCGTAGGATAGCGTCCCTTTACGGTAACTGTGCGATAAGTTGCACACCAAATGAATAGTCTGCAGAAAGTAAACAAAAATATTGTTTTTATTGGGTATGTAATTGGGAACACAACACTATTTTCAAAACCCGGGCCTGCTTCCGACCAGCACCAGGCCCGTGAGTCGACGGCGCGTAGTGTTCCACGCGCGCCTCAAAGAGATGAGTGTCAGCCACCACTGACGGGACCCATCGTGGCCGGTGCCTGCATGCCTAGGGGTAGCGGATAAATTCTGAAAATGAGTTACCGCACCCCTGGGCACTCAGGCAGGGAAGGAACATGGGTGGGTTTTAGTCAGTAAGAGTCTGACACGCCCTCCCGCTCACACTACACACCGTCGACTCACGGGCCTGGTGCTGATTGGACTGCGAGCTACCCACTTCTCGCCATCCGCAGGCCCAGTCGATCTACGGTGGCCGGAGATCGTCTCTCGACGTCCAACGCCCAGTGTTTCTCTTACGGCGGTAGCGCCCGCAGGTGTGAGGGCCACTTCGTTGAGCTTCCCTCACACTTCCCGCCTCCGCCTTGGTACAGAACCCTTAATTTGCGAAATCCGAGACGCACTTGGCCAGTTTTTTTTTAGAGACATTTGTTCATTTCTATGGCCAGAACCGGTTCTTAAAATATGACTACACCTTTCCGTTACAAACTGTAGATATAGCCTCTTGTGCTTCGCAGTTAGCAGTTGTATTTGGCTTAGCAGTTTAGACGTCTGCGAGATGGGGTGTAAAGTCCCGCAGACTTTTATTGAAAAGGGAGTATCCTCCGACCAGACGGATGTTGTGTCTGGTCTGGGGTACTACCCGATCGTTGATTTCGGACTGTTCCATATGTTCAAATCACACGGAATTTCTGCTTGCACGATGCAAAATTTACGTGTTTAGTTCGTATGTGGCGTCATAGGTGTCTCTACAGTAGCATGAGAGTAAAATTTTACTTACATTAAACATCCCATTGAATTTACTTTGTTGATAAAAGTATTCAGAGTATTGCGATAAGCCACATCCCATATGAGTGACAGTTCCTTGGATCATGGATAGGTAAAATAAAGGATAATCGCGCAGATCAGTCATGTTTTGTCTGAGGATAAAGATAAAATGCTGAAATGATTATAAAAAGCTTGTAACCTAGTGTGACTGTTCCTAAATTATCATAGATCCTTATTTCTTAAGTTCTTTATGGTGCGTAAAATTGTATCGTGTATAAAAGGAATGCTATTATTTTTTTAGGTTTTTTGGACCTTTGCCTCGCACAGTTTTTAACCGACTGCAAAGGAGGGTTATGTGTTCATCAGTTTATTTATTTTTTGTTTCTTTGTGGCGCTTTAGAGACAAAACGCGAGAGCCATTCTTTGGTCCATTGATTCGTCTTAATCTTGGAAGTGCTACTAAAGACATGACAGTAATAAAAATACAATAGGGCGACAACTAGACGCCATATTGCGAAAAAGAAAAAAATGAAAGTCGACGTACTATATTAAGTGGGGTATCAAAATAAAGGGTTCGAGGAGGCGATTACAAAAATATAACTCTCTAAAAGGTGGAAAAAAAGAATATTTTCAAAAAAAGGCCGACTGTAAAAAACAACTAAAAAGTTTCAAACAAGTCACTTTTCAAGCCACTAACTGCATCACACTGCAGTTAGTGGCATGAAATCAATAACTGAACTGAAATAACTGCAGCACTGTGTCACGGTACGGAGGGCGGTGTCAAGTTGCAGAGGAGGTCGTAGGAGTGACACGCAGAGGAGGACGTAGGAGTAGGAGGACCGTAGGTAGATGAGGAATTGGATGAAGGAATCACACACGACAAGTTAACACGTATATTTTATTACTTACAAAAGTAGGCATAAATATAAGAAGCACTCATTAAAGTACAAACACATACACTGTGACTTGATACGTAATTATATTGTATAATTGCACAACTCTTGGAAACTGGTAACTGACAGTTGAAGAGTCGAAAAATGATAATCAAGAGCTTCTACTAGCTCAGCTGCAGAATTAGAACTGATTTTAAATATCAAAACAGAGACTTGACAGAGAAAACTAAGTAATTTTGAATTTGAATTTAAAAAAAGGTAGCAAAGAACGTAATTTTGGAATAGAGGTCAAAAAATAAACAAGGCTTTAACACTGCCTTGTTACAACTGACAGTAATCAAAATCCAATATGGCGACAATCAGACGCCATATTGTGGTAAAGAAAACAACAAGTCGACGAGCTGTAATAAGTGGGTTATTTTTGATAAAAAATCCGACTGTAAATAAAACAACTAAAAAGTTCCAAACAAGTAACTTTAAAAAAAAAAAAGCATTCTAATGCAGTTGGTGGCAGTTATTTTAGTTCAATTACTGATTTCATGCCACCAAAATATTTTTTATTTTTTATTTCTTAACTGTATTGTGTAGCAGAAAAGTTTCAACTTACGCAATAACAAAATCGGGGCAAACTTGAACCATATGCTTTGTAACCTTAGACTTGGTCATGTACCAGGCCTTCAGGCCTTGAGTCACCGCGTGGACTAACTTCTGATCTGTCAAATGAGGAAGTGTATCGGCCTTAAAGCTCTTTTGCTTCCAGTCCGGGTGTGTGAATCGAAGTATGTTAGACAGTTGACTGGGATTCGGGAATCTTTCTGTAATAAATATGGAACAATATATTAATTCTAAATAGTATATGACTAAAGTCGCTGTCTGCCTGAGTATGTTTCTCCGCTTACTTCTTCTAAAACAGGTATCGGATCGGTCCATCAGCAATCATCACTGACAGAACTATTGTAGCTACTAAACCTGATATAGTGGTGGTGCACCGAATTGAGACGCGTGAAATGATTGTTGATATTACCATCCCACATGACGAGAACCCCGTGAAAGCCGAGAAAGATAAGCAAATCAAGTAAATTAACTTGGGCTGCGAGGTTGTCGACATCTGGGATGTGGACTCAGCGATCATTGTACTGATATCCGTATCAGCCAATGACTTTATAACCACGAGCCTCGACCAACACCTCCTCGTTAGGCGGCTGGATTTTTTCATTTTTTTTGGACACGGTTCTCATTGTTAGGTGGTTCCTCTCTGGAACCTGGAAGCTTAAATCCTGTTCGCGATACCGGTAGGCTACTATTTTTTATATTTTTAAATGTTTATTACATATTTTTTGGATATATTTAAATTGTATGGAATAAGTTAAAACAATGGCTTCGATGGCGCCGTCCATTTAAGCAGAAATGAAAAGGACAGTATTAATGTGAGTACTTACTAGTTGCTCTGCACAAGTCGTGTTTTTGCATACACTGATTGGCATAGACTTGCGCGAAAGTCGCCAGTTCGCTGTCCCATTTCTGTAAAAAAAAACATCAACAACAACGAACCATTGATTTTAAAAAAGAAGAGGATTTGCGAAAACATATAAAATTAACACATTATCTGCATATACGGTCTATGTTGGGTTGACTAGCAGTCTAACTGGATGCAGGTGAAAAATATCTCAATCTGTTAATCGGCCTTACCCGGCATCCAGTCTAGCCGGATGCAGATGAATACCAGTATTTTACATGGAGTGACTGCCTATCTTACCTCCACAACCCAGTTACTGGATAATCCGCGATACCTATTGGTATGACTGGATGTCAGATTTTCGGGCTTCTGACGACCCGTAACGAATGTTACGAATAAAAAAGGAAAAAGATTCACGATTGAAAGCCGGGACCAACGGCTTTACGTGCTTTCCGTGGCACGGAGGAGTCTTGGTATGTAAAGATGGTCATATCCATGGACCAAACCCGGCAAGCGTAGCTTAAGGCATATATATCCGCCAAGTGGCGCCCTCATTGAATAAAAACTCGTAGCAAAGCGTAGAAAATAAAGATATAGAATCCTATGTTGCGTTTGTTACAAAGAGGATAAGGTATTTTTACGTGGTTAAAACAATACTCAAAATGTTTCGTATCCAAAGTAGGCAAAAGTACCAAAAACGGCCGTTTTTGACACTTTTGCTTTTGTTTGAGTCTTGTTTTAACAATGTAAAAATACCTTATCCTATTTGTAACAAACGTAACATAGGATATTTTAATCTTTATTTTCTATGCTAAGATACGAATTTTTATTTAATGAGGGCGCCACTTATGGGGAGGTAGGCCCTTAGCCTGATGGATCGACCCCAGCGACGAGCTCCTCTGAAAACTATCTAATATTTTAATACGAGTATTATAGTGACTGCCTATCCGATACCTCAAAAAAAAAACATCCCAGTTACTGTTTGTTAACATTGGCCATCAGATTTTCACGTTCTGATTACCGGTACCTAAAATCTACATATACGCAGATACGTATTTCACATGTTATAGATAAATATATAATTATATATACAATAATATTGCGTAGAGACGATACTATCTTCTTTGGGGCTCGTTATGGAAATACAGCGTTAATTTTGTGTCCATAGAATGGCAAAACAAAAACATACCAATCGAAACAATCCATAACCTCTCGGTAACAACTGCCCGCCATGCCCCGTTTCTTTGCCCAAGGCTATTTTACTTCTGATTCTGCAAATACAACATTGTTATATTGTAATAATAAAGGTAAAGACGGGATATAAAGATTACTTAGCGTGTTCGTGGTTTTTGATGTGTAACATCTATCCTCTCGCTTTCCTGCAATCTGTGGGAGTGATTTCGTGAAATGGGACGGAAGTGTGTAACAGGAAGCCGTGGAAGCGCGCGCTATTGGATTTGACCAATGAGCGCATGCGTTGGTAGAGTTGGCCGTCAGATGGAAGAGCGCACGCAAGATAAGTCTGCGCGCGGTGGAAATCAGAACTAAACGTTTTAATTTTATTTTTCAGGATAGAATGTTAATGTTGCTTATTACTAAGGTGAGATGTCATATGCGACTACTGTAAGGCTCGCTCATTTTTTTTTCCTAGTCTACACTGTCCCACTGCTGGGCAAAGGCCTCCCCCAAGTCCTTCTAAGAACTCTTCTCCCATGCTTCCTCAAAGATGCGACGAGCCCTCACGGTACGCGTCGAGGTCGTCTCGCCACCTCTTTTGTGGCCAACCTCGGCGACAACTTCCATCCTCTGGCAACTATTGCGTGGAGACTTTTGCCTAGCTGTGACCATGCATGCGGCCCGCCCAATCCCAAAAATAAATCAATTGCCCCATACATTGAAATATGATCATCACATTTCTTCCTACCGTTCTCAGCTTGAATGGCTGCCTATCCGACACAGGAGATCCCTCAGATCCCTCTGCATACTATGAGCGATCCTTGTGCTACTGATTATTTTAAACAACATTTTAAAGTATTAGGCAGTTCTCACAGTCTAAACCTTCGAGCATACAAAAACTTACTTCTACACATTCCTTCTCACCGCACCGGGTTTATGTCTAACTCTTACGTTATTTCATCTATTAAACTCTGGAACGTGCTTCCCTTTGATTTTTGTTTAAGCGTAAAATCCGGAACTACTAATTAAAGTTCTCTCAAACGTAGTTTTGGCTCTCGTCGAAGTCACTATTTATTTTGATTTTTTTTTTTAATTTTTTATTGTAATATTTGGTATTTATATAGTTATTAATATATTATTTTTGAATATAATTATATGTATTTTATTATTAGTAGATTTTTATTTTGTTTTATTTGTTGTACACCATCTTTTTTTTTTGTGGAATGGGAAATCATCCAATGACTTCTCCCGCTCTAGGGTGGAGCGGGAGGGCGTGTCAGACTCTTACTGACTAAAACCCACCCCTGTTCTTCCCTGCCCTGAATGCCCAGGGGCGAGGTAACTCATTCGAATTTATCCTCAACCCCCGGGCAGGTCTGTTGTACACCTACCACAGAGTAGTCTATTTAACTCAAAGGTTAGTCAACCTTTGGTTACCAGTCGGTAGAGAATGCCTTGTTGCATTAAGTACACCTATGTATGTACCTACTACTACTGTACATGAAGTATAAATCAACTTATTTTTGCATAACTTGACAAAATGTACACAACGGCTGATTTTTTTTTTCGCGATCAGTGTTGGTCTCGTAAAAAAAGTTCTTCATAATTTTTTGTTGTTTTGTTTATCTCCACATCCAATATATAAAAATCTCGTGTCACGGTGTTTGTGGTTGGATTCCACCAAAACGACTCGACCGATTTTAATGTTTTTTTTTTGTATATTTTTTAAGTATGAGAATAGGTCGAAAAGTATTTTTCCACCCCTATTTTTTAATCACAGAATAACGTTTGCCGGGTCTGCTAGTAGTATAATAAGTTATAATAATAATAAATAATAATTTAGAGGTCGCAGGAATCCGCTAGATCAGATGTAAGAAACACAGGACCAGGTGATGTGGCGAGGCTTTGGGGAGACATATATATTATGTTTTTTTTTCGGCTGAGAAAATACAATGAAACTTACGTGTTTACTACTTCAAGTATTTGGCCCGCTACGTCAGCAGTGATTTTGACATTTTTGTGTGGTTTGTAGCAACGAGGGCCGAATTCTTTGTTCTGTAAGAAAAACAAATAAATAATTTTAGGGAATCCTATCTATATGCTTGCATCTACTGGCTAGAGTGTCTCCACTGCGGGCGCTGAATCCCAAATTAGCTGTTAGCATCGGTTGTTGAATTGCATTTGACCGGGGCGCTAGAGTGCTTGCGCATTTTATCACGCTCCCCTGGCTAGGTATTGGCCTTTAAATTTATGTGGTACTCGTCACCTTCTGAGGATTCAATCCTTCCAGTTCCTCTAGATAGGCACGCCACTGTCTCGAGTTTTGTCTGTTCAAGTAACAGACTCTCCAAGTCTGTTACCTGCAGGCCACATCATAGGGGGGTCGTTCCATATCGTAATCGGCCGGGAATTTCACTCCTTAGCTGTACGCATAACGAATGTGTTCTCAAAACGTTTTATGCATTTAGAAGTGGGAGCGATTTTCTATGACAGCGAGCGCTATGAGCTTATTTATGCACACAGAAAAAAACCGGCAAAGTGCGTGCCGAACTTCGCACATTTCAGGTTCCGTACCAAATGTATTTTTGACTATTTGTATGGCTTTGGGTCAACAAGATGCTTATACTGTGAATTTGAAGACTGTAGCTCCAACCTACAGCCAAACGGCTGTACAACCTGTGTGACAGATGACGGACAGACGGACGCGTGAGTGATAGGGCTCCAGTTGGACCTTTCAGGTACGGAACCCTAAAAATGTGTACACACACGTCCAAGAGCAACCCCTCTCGATGTGATAGAACAACTATACCAGTGTTTTCATATTTTATCGTAGTATCGTCTCCACATTGTGTACCAGAGATTACACGTGCCGTTTTACTAAATAAACATTTTTTTTTGTTTAGCTAAACAATCTGGCACACTTGTAATAATATCTTTTGTCTGAGAAAAGCTTTTTTGACAAAGGTGTTTTTTTCTGGCTTGTTTTATTTTTGTATTACTTTTATTATTATTTTCACAATATTTCAAATTATTATGAAAAGAACTAATATTTTTTAGACATATGAAACTGTGAAATGTATTTGTTGAATTTAATTGTGAAGTGAAGGAGAAATAAGGAAGGCGTCTGCACTTTATTAATATATTATAACAAGCGTCGAGCTAACAGGCCGCTTTCTCCCTAACGCTCTCTAGGTACCTACCCACCTTAGGGTGTGTTACTACCTGGGCCTGCGGACGACGAGTAGTGGGTAGCTCGCCGTCAGATCAGCAACAGGCCCGAGAGTCAACGGCGCGTAGTGTTCCACGCGCGCCTCAAAGAGTTGTCAGCACTCATGACGATGCCTGCTCAGGGGTTGTGGATAAATTTGAAACAGATTTACTGCGCCCCTGGGCACTCAGGGCAGGGAAGGAACAGGGGTGGGTTTTAGTCAGTAAGAGTCGGACACGCCCTCCCGCTCTACCCGGGAGATATCATTGGATGATTTCACAACCCAAAAAAACAATGGGTGCGTTACTACTGAGGCGGATACATTTGTATTCACATAGATGTGATGCTAGATGAGAGGAGATGCCTTTTTAGGGTTCCGTATCCAAAGGTTCTAAAGGAGCCATATTGTTGTCACTCACGTGTCCGTCTTACTCTCGGTCCATCCATCGTTTGTCACAAAATTTGGTTATGAAGAATTTTTTAACTTCCCATTGACCTGGTGATAATGTTTATGGTTACGTATACTTTACTAACAAATACCAACATTTGGTACCGAACCCTTAATGTACGAAATCCGACACGCACTAGGCCAGTTTTTTTTTTGCGGGTAATCCTTCTAAAGGCGCCTGGACTTACAAGGAAAAGACCAGGGACTAAAACCACCCTGGAGATCACTTACAGTACACAGGTGAGTTACCTTTTAAAAGATCACTCCGGAACCTGTCAAACTTTCGCATTACAGTAGGGTTAAACACGTTTTTAATTAGAAATGCTCAATCCATAGACTGGCTCTTACGACATACTTGGTTTGTATCGAAAAGTTTCGATGTTCTGTGCAAATTACAATCCAATCCATTCGATTAGACTGTAACTAGACTTCTGATGGTTCTAACTGCAGCCAGGCGATTACGCATCGATCTGGCGGCTGATATCGACGACTGAAGGGGAGTGTGTTTCTGTAACCCGCGAAATCTAATTTTTCTTATATTTTTTGGAGTAACGAATCAGGATAAATAAACCACTAGGAAGCTTGTGTGCTTCTGGGTGAAGCTAGGCTGGCTATGCAAGCCTAGAGTCTCAAGTGTGCAAAATGCAGTACAAGCATATAAGCCATATACCGGCCACAAATCCAGACTATAGGTTGCTATTGGCATTTTGGCAATTTTCAGGTGCAAAACCAATAATTTGCTTTGCTTTACATGCTGCCTGAGGCGTGAAGGAGTCTTGGTATGTATATAGATGGTCACTCGATGGGATTTGGTCCTTGGATGGGTGACCATCTTGGCAAGCAAAGTTAGCCACAAGCTTCTCCAACTTTTGAAGCCAATCCTCATTTAGAGAGTTAGTTGTATATATTATTTTACTTCTGTAAATACATAGTCTTTGCGGTGGCAGAATGTTCTTTTTTTACGATTAAAACCTAAAAATAAAATCAATTTTGAATTTCGCAGGCAGTTTGCCTTAGTGCGTTCGCCTTAATTCAGTGTATATTGGCTTGATATTGAGCAAACCATGCAGTAACATGATTGTGCTCTAACTAGAGCACAAATTATGCTTCTGCATTTCGGGACGTCGTTTCTTTGGGTTGGTGTGAATGTAAAAATAACAAAACGACGGAATAATTTAAGATGTTTCGTGATTTTACTAACCGACTTCGAAATAGGTTCTATGTTCGACTGTACGTTTTTTTTTTTATGTATGTCCACCGTTTTATGTCTCAGTTGCGAACCGATTTTCAAAATTCTTTTTTTATCCAAAAGAATATACTCCTGAGGTGGTCCCATATAAGTTTTATCGAAATTGCTTTAGCGCTTTTTGAAAGATTGAACAAAAACGAAAAATACGTATACATAGATGACGTTTTGGTTTTCTCCAATTACGAGTATGTTTAAATTCCACGTTCCATGGTATTGGGGTTTTTAGTTCTGGGGTATAACAACTAAAAAGTGAAAAATAAAAAACTTTTTAACAAAAAAAAAAAAAAACAATCGAAGTCGGCCGGACCCCCGGCCGAACGCCCGGCCGGGTCAGGGGGTCGGTCGGTCGGTCGGTTGTTTTTTATAAAAAAGTTTTTTACTGTCCGAATGCGCAACAGCAAAAACAGGCGTATGTTTTTCACGCGTATCGGAGTTTAAATGCAATATTGCCTCGAAGTATCTTAACGGCTGGATGGGTTTTATTCGACCGATTCTTTGGGCTTTGCCGGTAACCTTTGTTCTCTTGCGGATGTCATCATTCCTGCTTCGATCACGTATGGAAACTCCAAGTATTGCCCGTTGGGTGACTTTAAGCCTTCTGATGAGGCCCATTGTGAGCGACCACATTTCGGTTCCATATGTCATCACTGGCAACACGCACTGATCATATCCTACCATATCGAGTGGATAATCACTAAATAGTCATATCAAAATCAAGATATTTCCTAGACCATTTAACAGCTATAATACTCTATTTAAGAATGACATAGTCTAAAAGTTTTTAAGGAGAATTGTAAAGTCGTATTTTTTTCGTGTCAAAGTCTACATGGTCCAACAATAAAGGGCGTGCCAAACATGGAATCATACTAAAGGAATAAAGAACAAAATCCTATCCTGATAGCATGCGATGGATAGAAATATCTAGGTTCAGAAGAAAACAGAAAACGAGAACCACAGATATTCGCAAGAAAACGAAGGTAACAAACAGAAGTCTTCCGACTTCTGTAACAAACTATACTGAAAAGCATATTTCGTATTATGGCCTGCTCATCCCGAGCAGGCCATGTAGTGATGTCATCTGCCTAGCCTTTTCCCAACTATCTTGGGGTCGGCTTCCAGTCTAACTGGATGCAGCTGAATACCAGTATTTTACATGGAGCGACTGCCTATCTGACCTCCAGGCCATATAGTGAGGTATAAAGATAAAAGGTGGACCCTTCACACAACAAAATGGCGTGTTCCAGCAGGAAAAAGAATGTTGAAAGGCAAAGAAAAAGATGGGTAGATAAAATTATAATAACATCAGGAAAAAACTAGATGAATATTACAGATAAGGAAAAATCGAAAAAGATGGTGGAGGCTTTTACCCTTAGGGACCAGTAATGTGGAAGAAAGCTATAATAATAGTAACCCACTAAAATGGAGGAAATAAAATAATGATAAACCGGCCTAGTGTGTGTCAGACTTCGCATATTTAGGGTTCCGTATCAAATGTATTTTTGACTATTTGTATGACTTTGGGTCAACAAGGACAAAATATTTAATTTTTATTTTTTTGATGATGTTGTAAAAAAATGTGTCTTTCTGTGCGAGGTACAAAATAAACTTTTTATTTCTTTCAAGGTTCTTATACTGTGAAACTATGAAGACTGGTGCTCCAACCGTTTGTCTGTAAAAAGTGTGTGACAGACAACGGACGGACAGTCAGGCAGAAGGACGCGTGAGTGACAGCAATAGGGCTTCACGGAACCCTAAAAATTGACTTTCTGCCAGTTTCAAACGATTTTTGCAAATCCTTCAAGTCAGGTGATAATTAAGTGAACTTATGACGTACATACAACTATTTAAAGAAGATCTGGGCCACCCTATTTATAACAACGAGGGAATATTAGAGAATAATATGATCTTAGAATAGATTTATCCAAAACAAGCATACTTATATTATTATTTCCTTGTTCTTCCCACGTTGTCTTCATAAGTAAACAATGAAAGTAATTAGACGATGTCACAGATATTATTTTGAAAGGTTTCGGGCGGAAATAACGAAAATATCTGACTGTGACGTCAGTGGAATATTCTATTTTCATATTTACTTATCTACACATAAAGAGGAGGTCATGGGTCGATACATCAGGTTAAGCTACGCTTGCCGGGGTTGGTCCATGGATGTGTCACCATCTTTACATACCGAGACCCCTCTGAGCGTCGTGGTCCCGGCTGTCAATCGTGGATCTTTGACAGTCGTTACGGGTCGTCAGAAGCCCGAAAATCTGACAACCAGTCTTACCAGGGGGTTATCGTGTTGCCCAGTTACTGGGTTGTGAAGGTCAGATAGGCAGTCGCTCCATGTAAAATACTGGTATTCAGCTGCATTCGGTTAGACTAGAAGCCTACCCCAAGATAGTTGGGAAAAGGCTTGGCAGATTGACTTACCTACAACTATAGAGTAGTTTCGGTATGTAACAATGACGAAACGACTTCGGCAAACTTTGCTACACGACCAACAATTTGAAGACTGAACCGTGCGGCTGGTATTATTGAGCCACAAGCTTTTCTGGTCTAATTACTGGCATAAATGAGACATTTCAGTATTGTCTATGGGAAGATATCTGATAAGCGGCAGTTACTACCAACCATCAGATCAACTCGGTTCGATTGTAGACAATAATATAAACAAAAAGCTGAAAGTCAGTTGGCAGCAGTCGGCTTCCTCTGGAGATCAGGACGGCTTCTAGTCGGTACGCTTTTAAGCCGAAATTGCAGATTTATTTTCAAAAACAAATAAGTAGAGTCACATATCTCAATTACTATTTTCTGTTACTTTGTAATTGTATATATATAGGTATTAAATATAATTATATGTACGACTATTGTAGAACAGTAACCACCTAGTTTTTAAATTTTGATATATTTTTAAATATTTTATACTTCCAACAGATTAACGATGCACCTGTTTTTTTTCTTTTTTTATATGCACCTACCATGTAATCTCTTTACCAGCAATGGTTTACTGGTAGATAATGCCTAAACCATTATGTAAGTCTTTGTATCTTTGTGCATGAAGTTAATTTTATGAATTATCATCACCGCAAATTAAAAAAAAAAAGTACATTCATTAGAAGCAGGCAAGCTTCTAATGAATGTACTTTTTTTTAATTTATTTAATTAATGAAATTACAATAAACAGGTGTAACTTATTTTTAAACTCGCCAAACTTTTACGTTTGATGGCGATACTTGGGAGAGTGTGCCTAAGAACTCCACGACCTCATCCCACCGGCCCTCTTCTACCATCGGACTTCTAGACGCACTGCAAGTTACCATCCCTACCTTGTTGCTATTGCACCAATTCACACTAAGCGTTTCCAAACGTCTTTCATAATGCGCACAGCAAATGTTTGGAACTCTCTGCCTGCATCTGTGTTTCCGAACGCATACAATCCTAATCTCTTCAAAGTCAGAGTGAACGGGCTTTTTCTGGGTTGGCTCGCTCCATAATCGACTTTGTCTCTGTCACCTCTGACCTAGACAAGAGTCAAGAGCAAACCCATTTCAAACAAAAAAAAATGTAAGTCTCCAAAAAAGTTGTAAGTCTACTTACAGGGTTATAGTACATGCACATGATGTGTGACCCTTCCCTGCAGTACTTCATGTTGGGGCAGTAGTCCGATAAGTGCAGCCCATTCTGTAACGCACTGTCAATGACCAAAGAACTTCTAGAGGGCCTGATAGTCATGAACAAGACCAGTGGTAGCAGCTGAAAAGAGAAAATAATATATTCAAATAGGGTATCTAGAGGGCCTGATAGTCATGAACAAGACCAGTGGTAGCAGCTCTAAAGAGAAAATAATCCATTCAGATAGGGTATCTAGAGGGCCTGATAGTCATGAACTAGACCAGTGGTAGCAGCTCTAATGAGAAAATAATACATTCAGATAGAGTATCTAGAGGGCCTGATAGTCATGAACAAGACCAGTGGTAGCAGCTGAAAAGAGAAAATAATACAGTCAAATTGGGTTTCTAGAGGGCCTGATAGTCATGAACAAGACCATTGGTAGCAGCTCTAAAGAGAAAATAATACATTTAGATAGGGTATCTAGAGGGCCTGATAGTCATGAGCAAGATCAGTGGTAGCAGCTCTATAGAGAAAATAATACATTCAGATAGGGTATCTAGAGGGCCTGATAGTCATGAACAAGACCAGTGGTAGCAGCTCTAAAGAGAAAATAATACATTCAGATAGGGCATCTAGAGGGCCTGATAGTCATGAACAAGACCAGTGGTAGCAGCTGAAAAGAGGAAATAATACATTCAGATAGGGTATCTAGAGGGCCTGATAGTCATGAGCAAGATCAGTGGTAGCAGCTCTATAGAGAAAATAATACATTCAGATAGGGTATCTAGAGGGCCTGATAGTCATGAACAAGACCAGTGGTAGCAGCTCTAAAGAGAAAATAATACATTCAGATAGGGCATCTAGAGGGCCTGATAGTCATGAACAAGAACAGTGGTAGCAGCTCTAAAGAGAAAATAATACATTCAGATAGGGTATCTAGAGGGCCTGATAGTCATGAACAAGACCAGTTGTAGCAGCTCTAAAGAGAAAATAATACATTCAAATAGGTATCTAGAGGGCCTGATAGTCATGAACAAGACCAGTGGTAGGAGCTCTAAAGAGAAAATAATACATTCAAATAAGGTAGGTATCTAGAGGGCCTGATAGTCATGAACAAGACCAGTGCTAGCAGCTCTAAAGAGAAAATAACACATTCAAATAGGGTAAATATTGTATATATATATAAATATTGTATATATATATAAATATTGTATATATATAAAAATATTAAACATGTATTTTTTCTTTTGTCACGTAAACCAAAAATGAGGACGATACAGTGCGCTGAAATTTTGCGTGATGTTACGGTGAGTGACACTATTTGCCACAAAGTGACGTAACCAGCCCCCACAACTTTAATGCATTTTATTTTTGTAATTTTTTATTGGGGTTTGGTATGCATAAAATACGTGTCGAATATTTTTTGTTAATCTAACATACGGACTAAATTGAATTATTTTTTTCATACCCAGGACCTAACTACCCTATTCTAAGTAACTTATTTCACATATGCTTTTTTAATATTCATAATATAGTGTTAATGAGTATGAGGGGACAGTGCAGACTTGGCAACAAAGTATTTAAAAAAATCTTTTTTTTTTCAGATTCTTCCTTCCCTACACCTATAGGTTTTGAATGAAATACTACACATTCTGCATTTTGTTCAAAATTGGCGCAGTGGTTTCGGAGAGAAGGGGGGGGGGGGGAATGGTCAAGGGCAAGAGTAGCTTAACCAGATAAATCGACCCGTGTGGCTGTTATTACTTTAGCCACAAGCTTCTCCGTGCTACTGGTACTAAGCATCATAAAATATGCATTTGGTGCTTTTCATATTGTCGTTTAAGGATTTGATACGTCCGAATAAAAAAACTTAACCCTTATAGAATAACTCATGTGTCTGGCTGTCTGTCAGTCTGGCACAGTCAATTGTCTCCGAATATGCGGAACCAATTCAAAAACTTTGGTACACATAATGAATTTTTGGGACGCACTTTTGGGGGACAATTTGGAAAATTTTAATAAATATCTTTGAAATTATATCATTTAATGGAAATAACTTAAAATATATATCTACAAACTGATAATAATACCTAATATATACAAATGCGTATGAAAACAACTCATTGGGCATCAAAACATTCATCCACATCGCTGTCAATGGAAAAAGTGTCCAGAACGCTGGCAGCATTGCCACGATGAATATAAATTATAATAATAGTTTGGCACCCACTAAAATGGCTTAAATCTAGGAAAAAACTTGTATATTTTATTTTTATAAACAATCACTACAGTAAACAAACCGTGACAACTTACCTTTACAATCATTTTGATGTTTTTGGTTTTGAGATGCATTACTTCGATAACTTATGTCTACACATTTTTGTCCTTTTGGATGTAAGAAACACGTTTGATCACGTTTTTTTTTGGGAATAAATAATTAAATATTATTTTTGTTACATTAAAGCTAATATGAATTTATACTTAAATAATAAACAATTAATGCTTAAATATAAGTTATAAAAATGAGATACAACTTTTAAGGAATTTTGAGATGCTGAAAATGTTTTATTTTTTATACGAATTATTATACTTTATATTTCTTCAATTATAAAAGGCACAAAAGTTTGTATCATTATAAATTATTTATTTATCTATCGAACTGTACCTAAACATTGTTTAATGTATGTTTTGGTACAATACTATATGTTTAGTCAAATAAAACAAAACAAAAGTGGCGACGGAGCACTGAAAAATTACCTACTAATTAAAATCATATCCGCCATTTTTCAATACCAACTTTCTTTTCAAAAACATGGTAATTTGAACAATGGTGTTTACAGTTACTACAGTAGTTATCGACTAGGATAGTTTATAAAAGTTCTACGTTAGTAGACCAGCGCTCATAAGAAAGTTCAGATGTCTTATAATGTACTTGCAATTGATAATTTCTTCGGTGTTCATTAATTTTGTATCTGCTGCTGATTTACATGTAAGTTACTTTTGTTTTTTTGTCTTTTAGCATCTTTCTGTTGACTTCATTAAGGATACTACTAGCTTCTGTCAGCAGTTTAGCCCGCGTGAAAGTAAAAAAATATCCCAGAGATAATAAAAAAGGGGGAACATATTGTTCTGTCGAATTAGGTCAGCCTGGAGGTCAAATAATTTTTGGTTTTAACTGTTTCAAAGTCAAAGTCAAAGCATTTATTTCAAATAAACCATTTACAGGCACTTTTGAATTGTCACGTCGGGGTCGGTCAGACAAAAAGATGTAGCTAATTGCACATTCCAAAGCGTAGATCTCTATGGAGAAGAACGTGCAAAAAAATCCATGGACACTCTTTTGAACCATGTTATGTGTTACAAAAATTTTGGTTACATTATTCTTGTTGCTTCTATTATGCGAAAACAATGTAAAACTAAAATAAAAACATTTCAGAAAAAAAAAAGAAAAAAAATATCATGTGGGAGTTAAGAGAAGACCAGTATATACTGACGGCGCCCGTTCACGACCATGACGCGTGGATTAGCACCACTCAGCTCAACCATTTTGAAGGGAACTGAATGACCCAACACACGCGCCACCATCAGCGAGATCTTTGAGTGAGCATGACAAACCCAACTGCCATGCTCATTCATTTCAAAATAGCAGTAAATGCTCCATGGTACTCACATTTACAAAATTAGAAAATGCTTCGTTAAATTCTTTATCAACTATGTACACGATACAGTTAAAACCAAACACTTAAAGTTAATGTACGGCTTCGAAATATTCCTTCGCATCACGAAGTCAACTGGAGGTGTGGCCAAAAGACTGGCGGCATTGCCACGTTATACGGCAATGTTTAACTTCTACCCAAGGTAAAAACCCAACCATTGGGACACGCAAAGAGTCAAGTAGGCATTTGGATAGATCTTTGAATAATGCTAATCACTCGGACCCCGCGGTCCAAAAGTTTCAGCCCCATACGGCTCGAAAATGTAACTACTGACTAGGTTGTTATATTTCCACCACTTGAGGATCTCCGCAGCAACATTTTTTTAATCAGGTTTTCTTTACAACATATTATTGCGTGTTTGAAATATAAAATACTGAACAGCTGACCCTTATTCGTATTTTTAATACGTTCAGTATTAAAACAGTGGAGGTCGCTTTCCAGAATTTGGAGATCCGTCTATTGAGCTGCCGGGTATTTTCACGCATCGTCTGAAGAATGCAGAATCATCTCCTGCCTCTCCTTCACGAGTTTTTTTTTTTTTGGTGGGTGGATGGGAAATCATCCAATGACATCTCCCGCTCTGGATGGAGCGGGAGGGTGTGTCAGACTCTTACTCTTAAGAATTTATCCGCTACCCCTACGCATGCAGGTACCGGCCACGATGGGCCCCGTCAGTGGTGGCTGACAATCATCTCTTTGAGACGCGCTTGGAACACAACGCGCCGTCGACTCACGGGCCTGGTGCTGATCGAACGAACTGAACAAACTGAACGGCGAGCTGCCCACTACTCGCCCTCCGTTGGCCCGGGTCTACGGTAGCCGGAGATCGTCTCTCGACGTCCTACGCCAAGTGCTTCTCCTGCGGCGGTAGCGGCCGCGGGAGTGATGGTCACTCCGTTGAGCTTCCCTCACCTGTCCCGCCTCCGCCTTAGCGAGCATTACTGCTTCGCAGAAGGAGGAGACGGCATTCCATTCCCTCTCGCTCCGTACCATGGCCTGAACCAGGGCCGGGCGCGAGAGATCGCCGCCACCTATCGCATTCACGAGGACACGGCGGTGCTCCGCCCAAGCGGTGCAGACCTCCACCGTATGCTCAACCGTGTCCTCTAGACGATTCGCGCAGTTGTAACACGCGGGCGTTTTCTCCCGCCATATCCGAAAGAGGAACTCCCACAAACAACCGTGTCTGGTGAGAACCTGCCTCATGCGAAAGGTGAGGACGCTGTTCTCCTCTGCAGCCACTCCTCAAAGAGGAGCACTATCGCCGCATTGGTGGCGTGCCCAGCGCTGGGTTGCGACAGTCGCTGTCTCCATCTCGCCATGAGATCCTGCTGGAGCTCCGTCCTCTGAGCCGCGAGGTGTCGTGGCAGCGGAGTTTCGCCTTTGGCCTCCTCGCGCCACTCCCAGAGCAGGACCTTAGCCTCCAGATCCCATGGTGATAGTCCGGCAAGGAGGCTCGCCGCCTCACAGGAGACCGTGCGGTATCCTCGGATCATCCAAATGGTCATGACCCTTTGGGACGCGTTCAACCGGCGAGATGGTCACCGTCTCAAGGAACGCGCCCACACCGGTGCTCCGTAAAGGGCCATGGACCGCACGATCCCCGCGTAGAGCCTCTGGCAGGAGGACCCCCAGATTGGGCAGGAGCCGCTTTAAAGCAGCACTAGCCCGCTCCAGTCTGGGAGCCAAACCCCTACCGTTATCCGGGAACCCGACGGTGGCGCGTTCCGAGGACCATGAAAACACATGGGCTCGGACTTGTGCAATGCTACCTCGAGTCCCAGTTGCCGGATCCTATCCACGACTGTCGCAACTCCGCGTGTCATGAGGTCGGCCGCCGCCTCGTGCGACCTCCACTGCGCCAGGACCAGGGTGACGCCGCTAGGTGCTCAGCACCCAGTCGTACCCGATGTTCCAGAGGTGGTCCCAGGACCCCACCCCGGGCCACTGCATCCCTCGTCGTGAGGGCTCGTACGCGCATGATGGCGTCCACCGTGGAGTGCCCCCTGCATAAACCATACTGGCTCTTCGCCAGAGCCGGCCTCGCCACACCAGCTGCCCGACGAGGTGGTCTGCATTTGCACTTTCGAAGAGCTTGTCCACCTCGTCGAGCTGCAAAATGGGCCGGTAAACGGACGGAGAGTCCGCGGGGCGCCCTGGCTTCTTGATCAGGACCAGCTTCCCTCTTAGTCGAGGCCTGAGAGCCTCCTCCAAGGCCAGGACCCAGACTTTCCCATGAAAGCCATCGGGTCCTGGGGCGGTGTTTTTGGCATTCAGCTTACGCACCGCCGAACTCAGCTCTACCTCGGTCACCTCGGCAACATCGTCGTCGTCGGGATGGTCCGCGTCAGGCACCGCAGGAGGCAGAGCCATAGGCGGGGGAGTATGTTCCCCTCTCGAAGCGAATAGAGCGCTCACTACGCCCTCTACGAGCTGACGCCGGAGACTGCGTCAGCAGAGGCACCCATGGGTGGAGTTTATCCCGCACCACTTTGTATGGGCGCCCCCACGGATCTCTGTTCAAAGTCCCCAGCGATTCCTCGCGGGCCAATTTTTTGGCCCGATGGATCTCAACTCGGAGGGCGGTTCTCGCCGCTCTGTACTCGTCGTACAGCTCCGCCTCGATGGCTTCCGTATCAGGCGGGTGGTTACGGAGCATGCGGTGCCTGGTGTACCGGCATCGCGCGGCTATGTACGTTTGACACAGGGCCGTCAGCTCCGGCAACCACCAGTACACCCGGACCCGGGCCATTGCCACGTCGCAAATCTCGGACATGGCCTCCTGGAACCATTCTGCCTGTACGATTGAGGCTTCCAGGAGTAGCTTCTGGTCCAGCTGCTTCAGCGACCAACGCGGACCACTCGGGGTCTGGGCGGAGACGTCCAACCGGATATACCGGTGATCAGAATACGTCTCCACCATGACGCGCCAGTCAACGACACGCGGTGACAGAACGGGGCTGGCGAACGTGATGTCCACCACCGAGTCACCCCGCATCCGCACACACGCGGGGACAGAACCCCGGTTTTGGACGATCAGGCCTGTCTCCAGAGCCCAGTCCTCCACCATCCTGCCCCGTGTGTCCGTGTACCAGGAACCCCAAGCCACGTTCTTGGCATTGAAGTATCCGAGGATAAGCACAGGGAAGGAACGGTACCCGACGATGACATCTCTCAACTCCGCGAGGGAGTTGTGGAACTGGGTGAGAGTTCGGTTCAGGGAGAAATAAACCTCCACCACTAGGCTATCTCCCCGAACCACGCTACCACGCAACCCTGTCCCCTCTTGATGTCTTCGAGGGATGGGGTACCGGCGGCGGCCCACGAAATGAGGGTATCAGTACCCTCATTTCGTCCAGTTCTTTCACCCAGCCATCCCTGGGTGGGACAAAGTACGGCTCAGCGACCACGGCGATGTTAATCGACCACTGCGCCGCGCTCTGGAACAACAGGTCCTGAGCAACGGCGCAGTGGTTGATATTCGCCTGGAGGAGGCGTAATGGTGCCGTTACTGTCATTCCATTACTACGTCCTCCCGAGCCCCCTGTGAGGATCCCGCCGCCGCGGTGGTTACGGCAGTGACGACAACAGCTGTGGGGGCGGCAGCGGCGGAAGCGGTAGCGGCGGCTGCTGCGGCGGTGACGGTGGTGGCGGAGGGCTTGGCCCTACCCCTGGCCTTGGCGGGTGGAGCGCAGGAACTGCTCCCTGCCCGGTGATCGGCAGGCTTGCCGATACGATACAGTGCGGCGCGGCGTTATACGAGCCGGCCTTGTGACCGGGCTGAGCATAGCGGAAGCAGTGGTCACTGTGGTACACCTCCGAGATGCACTCAGCCACCACATGGTTGCCTACATGGCAGCGGAAACACCTCAGAGGCTTGGGTTCCAGCAGCTTGACCTGCGCTGAAACCCAGCCCACCAATAGCATACGGCCCTCCGCGGTGATTTTTCTGGCCGCTGTCACGGGGCAGCTCACCGTAATGGTTTGCAACCCCACGATGTGAGGTCGAATGGTGCCCGCCCTTACCTGCTCGGCAGGGCACCCTCCAGTCCTGGCAACAGCGGCCACCACCTCACCCTCCGTCACGGAGTCATACAGTTCCATAATGCGGATGTCAGCGCATTTCGTGTGCCTGGACACTCGAGCCTCGTCCACCAGTAACGCCCTGATCCTTTCGGCCAGGGCGTCAGCGGCTGGGCCACTGGAGATGCCGCGGTTGGCTGTGGCGGCCGTCCCACCGCTTGGGCTGGGGCCTTCGGCGCCTTCGCCGCAAGTGCAGCCGCTTCACCCGGCTTGGGCGGCGCCTTTGAAGCCTTCGACGGGGCCGACCCCGCGGATCTCAGCACAGACCCGCGGTTGGCCTGTCCCGCCGAGCCCGGTTTGGGCGCAGTAGCCCCCATCAATTATTTGCAATTACACCATTAGACTTTTAAATGGCAAAATATAGACAAATACGTAAATAAAGCAAAAGGAGAATATAAGAATCGTGGGAGATAGCGTTCTGTAGTGCTAACGCAGTAGTTGACAAAAGTGTGCGTTTTGTTGTAACAAAATGTAAGTTGTATACGCAATTACTGTGTTAGCACACAAGTTCCACACAATAATGTAATCGCATTGTGTAATACTGAAATACGAACATTTCATGAAATACAAACGTAATGTCCTATGTAACTAGAGATTTGTTGGGTGCTTTTGTTTGTGGTGGTTAATGTAGAGTAAAGCTCTTCATCTGAAGTCTGGTGTTTCATTAAGTTATGTATTTCGACATGGCAAGGCTTGGAATACTGAATACACAGAGCAAAGAGACACCTCGGTGGCCATTGCATTTCAAATGTTTGTATAAAAACCTAGCGTGTCAATAATCAGACCAGCAGCAACTGCGACTGGAGAGAGGCAGTCTGCAATCGGTGACGGGGACCATCACAAAGTATATTTTTGCGATTGATAATCTCCTCCTTTTTGAAGTCGGTTAAAAAAACTTCCACACAACAGCCATACCGGATAGTCCCCTCTGCAGAGCATGCATGAAGGGAAAGGAAACGGTTGCTCCTTAGGTGTCGCCGATACCTATACGCCTAGGAACACTATGACCACTGAATTTCCTCATAGACACTCAATAAACTGGGAGGTTAAACAGCTTCTGAAGAAAGGTATAGACTAGTAGGTAAGGACTGGTTGGAATAATGGCAGCTATGGCCTACGTACAATGGTCCACCATGGAATAAGTACGGAAACCAATTCCAGATAGATAAATAGACCAAGCGTGTCAGTCAGTGTCACCGATCGCAGCACGCGAAAATTTCTGACTATGGCTTGACAGCCGAATCTTGTATTGAGCGTAGATTGCGTAGGCATGGATACTGATAATGGCATCACTCTCGTCGGCGATTCCATGCTCTGTGACTGAAATGGCTCTAACAGCAGACACGTCAGTAGTAACAACACCAGTATAGTCGTATTCTATTGAAACTTAGTATCACACTAGACCAGCTCAAGGTTTAAAGCCTCTGGTACCCACTGTATTAACTTTGAAATATTAAAAAAGGTACCATAAAAATATTGTAATACAAATAATAATTATGTAAAACAAAATAGTTTGGGGTAAACTAAACGTAGAGAAATGCATAAATGAAAAACTTTATTATATATCTTTCAACATGCTATCCAAAGAAATAACAACACAAAATGATATGCAAAACATTAACGGATTATTTTTTAATTCATTTCAGCACGTACCCAACCAAGATGGTAAAGAGACGGCGCTTATGGGTCCCATCGGAAGAACAAATACGGTAAAACATTAATTTTCCTACAACATCATGCAGACGCGACGCTATTTAGTTTGGCCACAGTTGCGCTGCAAATTAATCGCTTTGTATGTTTAATATATGGCTGTTATTAACCTTATCTTTCGCACTCTTTGTCTCGTAGGAAAGGAAGTCACCCACGTACCGCCTTTGGAATCATCAGTTCTGGAAGCCTCATGATGGAGTAATTAATATTTAATAATACTAAGTTTGTATTAGTTAGTTCTAACTAACATCTCACTACAGGGTGCAACGGCAAGGTGTGGTCATATTTAAAAAAAAAAAAGAAAGATATCGACTTTTCGTACAAAGTTATCATCAGCTGTTGAAATTAGTTTGGAAGGTACAATTTTTTTTGGATATGATCTAAGACTTTCTTGAAGAAAGATGTCCATTTAGATGGGCAGAAGCACTCTTCAATTATGACCACACCTTTCCGTTACACCTTGTATATTCTGTTTGTTTCTATGGGATGGTTTTCTTTGTCTCTAATTTCAAAATACTTAGCACTGGATATATTATTATCATATTTTTTTTTCTTTTGTTCTGAAAGCCACTGTTTTTTGTTAATTAATTTTTTTGTTTATTTCGTTTTTCGTGCTCTAACTGTGGCCAATAAATGTATTTGCTTTCTTTCTTTCATTCTAGCTTTGTGCCATATAACTTGGGATCAGCGCAACGTTATCTTCATTACTGTACTGTATGCGGTTGATTATTGAAACCGTCTGATATTTTTTCGTAGCTAGGACACTTTGTTTGATTAAAAACCGCCCAAGTGCGAGTTGGACTCGCAAACGAAGGGTTCCGTACCATTATCTATAAAAAAGCCACAAAAAATACGTTTGCTGTATGAGAGCCCCCTAAATATTAATTTTATTTTGTTTTTTAGTATTTTTTCTTATAATGGCAACAGAAATACATCATTTGTGCACTGTCTAACTATCACGGTTCATGAGATACAGCCTAGTGACAGACGGACAGACAGACATACGAAAAGACCGCGGAGTCTTAGTAATAGGGTCCCGTTTTACCCTTTGGGTACGGAACCCTAAAAAAAAGCGGCGATATGAGCACATGTTTAAATCTTGTTTTAAAGATTTGGATTTGTTTTGAAGATTGATTTCTATAATTATCATCACGTTACAAATGCTAGACGTGGTAACGCTGCGGTTTGCAAACCATACAGAGTTTTATTTAAATTCTTAGAAATCGTGTTAAGATACAGAGGCAAGTTTTAAATATATTTCCGAAAGATGAACTTCTTAGAATTAATTAATCGTTAAATGGACACACAAATCATCCTTGAAACTCATTAAAGTTGCCAAACTGTGGCTTGTCTGTTCCCAAATTCCGGAAAAGATCCTTCTCTTTCTAATAATCGTCCAATTAGTCGCATTTCCGAGAAAACAAGATTTATGTAAATTAATTACGTAACTTTAGACCTTTGCAATGACAGTGTTTTGTACTCGACTTAACTCGTCAAGTTTGTTGGCTGTTATGCAGTTAGACGGGTTTAATTTTGTAAGGCGCTGCAGCCTAATATTGTGTTATAAGAGCACTTCGTTTCACATTGACCTAGTATTAGTATATTATATTGGTATTTATTAGCATGTATAACATCTATTTAGACTTATTTATTTAGGTTTATATTGTATATTGGATCCTACCCTCGAATGTGATCTCTGTCTATCACTCAAAGGTTTGCTGGGAGAAAATTCAATGTTGAGTTAAGCTCACCTTTGTATAATCACAGTACCATGTTATATTTTGGTATACAATAAATAATTAAGAGATTGTGATCCACCGTCGGAAACTCTGAAGTACTGACTTAGACTTTAGATTTTAGGTAGTATTGTCTTCACCGGCGAAAGTGTTGGAGTGCGCTACTCATAACAGCATTTTTATGCAAGTGAGAACGCAACTCTCAGATGCACAGCACGGGTTTCGACCAATGAGGAGCACAACCAGTAACTTACTGAGTTACATGGCTCATGTGCTGCCGATTGTAGACAGTGGGGGGCAAGTTGACGCTGCTTACTTCGATTTCAAAAAAGCATTTGACCTAGTCGATAATGACGTGTTGCTCAAGAAGTTAGCAGCCGTTGGTTTCACTCCGCACCTACTTCAATTCTTCGCCAGTTACATGAGGGATAGGCAGCAATACGTAGAGTACGAGGGACACAAGTCAGAGCCGTACTTTACGTGGTCTGGTGTAAGCCAAGGGAGTAACCTCGGACCTTTGCAATTTATAATTATGGTAAACGATTTGCCGAAAGTCGTTAAGGATGCAAATTGTTTATTATTTGCAGACGATCTTAAGTTATCCATTGCAGTGAGGGGTGATGAGGACTGTGAACGCTTGCAGAAGGACATAGATAGCGTAGTTACTTGGAGCAAGGAAAACCTTCTGCAATTCAACGCCCAAAAATGTGTCACCATCAGTTTCTCGCGTGCACGTAGTCCTATTGTACATAATTACAACGTTGATGGGATGCCGATGAACAGGGTTACAGAGGTTAGGGACTTAGGAGTTAGTCTTAGCGCGGCGCTGGCGTTTCGGGATCATATAGTCAAGTGCTGTAAAAAAGCCTACAGAAATTTAGGGTTTATCATGCGTACAGTTCGCAGTTTCACAAATATTGCTGCGTTAATCGCTTTATACAACACTTTGGTGAGAAGCCAATTAGAATGCAACGCAGTCATCTGGGCCCCACATGAGACTAAATATAGTCTCATGTTGGAGCGAATACAAAACAAATTTGTTAGATTTTTATATTTGAGGCTCTATGGAGTATACCCTTTTTACCCGCTTATGTATCCAACCTTGTTTATATTAGGCATGGTTGGATACAACGAGCTGAGAGTGAGGCGTGAGTTCGCACTTGTCTCATATTTATTTAAATTAATTAGAGGCAAGATACATAACGCCAACATATTAGAGTTAGTGTGTTTGAGTGTGCCCGACAGATATGTGTGGCGGCGACGGCGGCCTCAGCTGCTGGCTGTACCTCAAGGCCGCACTAATCTGTTGAAAGAGGCGCCCCTGACGCGGGCACTTCGCACTCTTAACCTTGTAGCAGAGGAAATTGACATTTTTGATTGTGCACGGAGTGAATTCACAAGGATAACATTGTATGTAATAAGTTTTAGAAAATAAGTTGTTAGTATTAAGTTGGCTTCACTATTGCATTGGGACAAATATAAATAAATATAAAAAAAATTTAATACTGGGTACTTACGTCACATTTTTGTTTCAGACTCCCTTCAATCTGACATACATAGACAAAGCAGAGAACTTAATCCGGCTACCAGCGATTAACAAATACGAAGAGAAGAAATCCAAAAAGAAAACATACAAAAAGTCACCAAAAAGAACAATACAGAAGATTATAAAGAAGAACAGCAGGTCAAAGATAAAGAAGTTGTATGTGGCAAAGATGACGCCGAGCCCAACTAAGATGCCAAATTATGACATCGATAATGATCAAGATGATTATTCAGCCCGGAATTCAGAGATGACGACAAGGCCAAATCAGCAGAAAAAGATAAAAAAATACAACGTAAAGCAGGTCAAGTTACCTCGGTACCCAATGCCCTACCGACAGATGCAGATAAAAAAGAACATTTACAAGAGACCCAAAAGGGAAGCACGAGACATCTTTATATTCAAAGACTTTGATTCCATGCAATTTTAAAAAGGAAAGAAAGAAGACGAGGATGATTATAACGTAGTAGTGGATGCTCATACTAAGAACTATTGGTAGATGGTTAAAAAGTTGAACTTCTTTTTTTGTTGAATTTTTAAATCTACCATTGCTG
This sequence comes from Polia nebulosa, assembly GCA_951329385.1. NCBI lineage: Eukaryota > Metazoa > Arthropoda > Insecta > Lepidoptera > Noctuidae > Polia > Polia nebulosa. The sequence continues at coordinate 4,834,375 of OX589610.1, read as the reverse complement.
GGGTAATCGTAAGTACCTAAAGCCGCTCAGATTGTTTAGAAATAGTAACTTGTAAGCTAAGTACCTATTATTAGAAGAGTAAAAATATTTATTTAAAATAAAATAAATTTTTATTGCCTTTTCTGTAATGTTTTAAAAAGATTTCAGTTTACACTATCACACTACTATTTAAGGGTCCGTACCAGAAGGGTTTAAATGAAGCCCTATTGCGGTCACTGACGTGTCCGTCGTCTGTCACACAGGTTTTAGAGTCAAACTGTTGAAGACACAGTTTTCAAATTTTCACAGTATAAGCATCATGACCCAAAGCCATACAAATAGTCAAAATCACATTTTGTACGGAACCCTAAAAGTGCGAAGTCCGACACGCACTTGGCCGGGTTACTTTATTTTAATTTTAATAAGTTCCACTGGGTAAAGGCCCCCTGTCTCCTTCCAAACCTCTCTGACTTGCGCAAATAATCGTTTTTAAATATTGATGGTCGGTAAACTTTCTTGGAACAGGCAGGGCATACCCATCGATGAAGGTCTCCAACAGAGAGATAAACAAAGAGATAGGGAGAAGTCTGAACTGTCTCTCGCCCTCCTAATTTCATACTTCTTTCTTTAAAAAAAAGCGTTGCTCCGCTCTAGGAATTACTCCTGTATCGTGGACACAAGACACCCAGACTCGGCACAACTATCTGTAGGCCATACAAATATTTGTTCCGTGATGAAAGCGAACCCGCAACACGCAGCGCTGCAGTCAATCGCTCAACAACTCTGCCAACAGTGCCGTCTAATGCATGCTGAACCTTCTTGAAGCTTCTCTTTTGTCATCGAAACGTTTCACTAGTCGTCTTTTGTTTATTTTAAACCTATTTCCTTATTATTTTGGTTCATTTCTCTTTTTAAAAATCATAAAATTGTCCTCTAGCTTGATTCCGGCTATGATGGCTAATTTTTAACCGACTTTCGAAAAAGGAGGAGGTTCTATGTTCGACTGTATGCATGTTTTTTTTTTTTTTATGTATGTCCGCGCATTTCTCCGTCAGTTGTGGACCGATTTTCAAAATTCTATTTTTTCCGAAAGAATATACTCCCGAGGTGGTCCCATATAATTTTTATCGAATTTGCTTTAGCGCTTTTTGAGAAACTGAACAAAAACGAAAAATAGGCATATCTTGATGACGTTTTTGTGTTCTCCAAATGTTTAAATTCCACGTTCCATGTTATTGGGGAATTTAGTTCTGGGGTATAACAACTAAAAAGCGAAAAATAAAAGGCTTTTTTACAAAAAAAACACTAAAAATTTAAAAATAACTTTAATTTCGGAAGTCGGTGTTTGTATTTTATTTCTTCGATATTTGACACCGACTTCCGAAATTAAAGTTATTTTTAAATTTTTAGTGTATTTTTTTTTGGAAGTCGGTTGTTTTTTTTGTAAAAAAGTTTTTTTAACGTAATGCGATGCGTGATACATATATGTCACTCACATAATCCGATGGGACAGCAGTTCCAAACTCTGGGCTGCCCAATGACATTTTGTCAGACCCAAATCTGGAACCCCATCGTCCTGCGTACCTTGAAGGCGGGAGGCCTTCAAGGTACGCAGGACGATGAAGGTGGACCGATGTACTGATGAGGGTCCCGAGAATACGATGGATGCGAGACGCACAGGACCGATCGTTGTGGCAACACTTAGAGGAGGCCTATGTCCAGCAGTGGACGTCTTTCGGCTGAAATGATGAGTCGGCATCTCAGTAGTCACATCTTTTAACCTGACTGTGCGATGCAAGGGAGGGTAATGTGTTTATCAGCCTATGTAGGTATATATGTATGTTTGTTCCTTTGTGGCGGCCAAACGCGTGGGCTGATTTTGATCATTCTTACGTCTATTGATTCGTCTTAATCTTGCGAGTCTATAGACATGACAGTAATCAAAATACAATATGGCGACAATCAGACGCCATATTGTGAAAAAGATCTACCTTACCTTACCTTTCTACTCTTCTTTCTGTAATTGTTCTTTTTTTACCTTCTATGTGTTTTGTGTGTACATAAATTAATAAATAAATAAAGAAAAAAATGAAAAACGGTTTTAAGTGGGGTATCAAAATAAAGAGTTTGAGGAGGCAGTTCCAAAAATATAAATCACTAAAATATAGAAAATTTAATATTTTCAAAAACCAGACTGTCAAAAACAAATAAAGAGTTCCAAACAAGTCACTTTTCAAGCAGTCTGATGCTGTTGGTGGCATGATATCAATAATTGAACTAAACTAACTGTATAATATCCTTACTCTCTCCTCTCCTGTAATTAATAGTCTTCCTCTCCATCCCCATTCATACTTAAAACTTATCTTTAAAATTTTCTTTCAACTTCCTAAATCTTAGTTTGCTTTTGCGAACCACTTTTGTCTCCGGGCTCTCATGAAATAGGAGCGTCGCTACTTTCTGCTTAATTAATTTTATATAATGACACATTTCAGCAAAATTAGCAGTCTCAAAGAGACGGCGAAATATTGCGCAAGTTGTTAATTATGTATGTTTATTCAAATTAATTTAAATTATGATTCGTGACGGATATTCCAGGAAGATAACGAGAATTTATGCCCTTTTAATTAATCTGCCAACAACGAGTGCTTTTAAGTAAATGCAGCTGAAATTAAAATACCCAGCTGATTAATATTTAACTAGATCCAAAGTAGCATGTCTGAAGCAGAGAGAGTAGGTACCTACACTTATGAGTTCGAAACAGAGTTACCTCGCCCCCGGGCACTAAGGGCACAAAGGAACAAGGGTGGGGTTTAGTCAGTAAGAGTCTGTCACGCCCTCCCGCTCCACCTAGAGCTGGAGAAGTCATTAGATGATTTCCCACCCCACAAAAAAAAATACAAAGTTATCATCAGCTGATTAGTATTTTTTTGGGAGGTAAAAATGTTTTTTGAGAATTTCTTTACATTTTCTTGAAGAAAGTTGTTCATATTGATGGGCACATGCAGTTCCTAAAATATGACCAAACCTTTCAGTTACCCTCTTTATAAAGCATGTGTAGGTATGTGTATGAACAACTTTTATCATGGGACCAAAACCCGAAATTGCGAAACAAGAATCTGGACTGATTGAAAAGTAACTTGTTTGGAACAGTACGAGTAACTTGGTTGTTTTTTACAGTCGGGTTTTTTGAAAATATATTTTTTTCCACATTTTATTGAGTTATATTTTTGGAATCAGCTCCTTGACCCTTTATTTTGATACCCCACATAGTTTGTCGACTTTAATTTTATTCTCTTTTACAAAATGGTGTCTGGTTGTCGCCATATTGTATTTTGATTACTGTCGTGTCTTTATTAGCACTCGCAAGATTAAGACGAATCAGTTGACGTAAGAATTATCAAAATCGGCCCACGCGTTTGGTCTCTAAAGCACTATAAAGAAACAAACATATACACATACATACTCGTACATAGGCTGATACACACATACTGCCCGGGGGTTGAGGATAAATTCGAAAGAGTTACCTCACCCCTTTTTTTTTACCTCACCCCTGGGCATTCAGGGCAGGGAGGAACAGGGGTGGGTTTTAGTCAGTAAGAGTCTGACACGCCCTTCCGCTCCACCCTAGAGCGGAAGAAATCATTGGATGATTTCCCACCCCCCAAAAGTCGGATAAAAATAAATAATAGTTGATGGATGTGTATGAACCTTGAAGAGCTGACAGGTAAGATAAAATTGAGATGTTTTATGTCCCTATGATTTTTGAGCACAAAAAATGATTTATGAATATTGGGTACTGTTGTGCTTTTAGGAAATAATCGTAATCTTTGATTACATCTAAAACCACATTCTTAAAGTTGACCTTAAACTTTCTTTCGTGTAAATTCTTACTTAAATCAAAAGTTAAAGATAGTGAGCGTTTCATTTAGGTGGATCTTTGAGAGTCGTTACGGGTCGTCAGAAGCCCGAAAGTCTGACAATCAGTCTTACCAAGGAGTATCGTGTTACCCAGTGACTGGGTTGTGGAGGTCAGATAGGCAGTCGCTCCATGTAAAATACTGGTATTCAGCTGCATCCGGTTAGACTGGAAGCCGACCCCAAGATAGTTGGGAAAAGGCTTGGCAGATTTATTGAAAGCATCAATTTCATAATTTATCATTTGCGTGCTGTGTTAGCTTAGTACCTCATATTTATAAATAAAAGAGATATATTTACCATTATTATAGTCGCTGTAAAATTACTTACATATCCGCTATAAACGTCTGTTTGTTTGATCTATACCACTCAGTAAATTATTTGGACGAAATTTGGCACACGGTCATATTCCATAAGTAATTGTGCGCATCCTGGTAGTATATTCCCGTGGAATACTTTCTGATTTTCACACAGGCAAATCCACTGGCAAAAACCGATCAAAAGGAAGTCGGACTTGCACGCAAAGGGTTCCGAACAAATCATATTTTATTCAGGTTTTGTAGGATTCCGTACCCCAAGGGTCCAAATGGAGCCCTATTGCTGTCAGTCACGTGTCCGTCTGTCCATCTGTCTGTCTGGGCGTCGTCTGTCATACAGGTTATACAGCCAAACGGTTGAAGCGACAGTCTTCAAATTTTCATAGTATAAGCATCTTATTGACTCATAGCCACACAAATTGTCAAAAATACATTTGGTACGGAACTCAAAATGTGCGAAGTCCGACACCTACTTGGCTTGTTTTTTTTGAAACCCTATGCTTCCTGAAGGTTTTCCTGTAATCTGTAAGTAAAGAACTACCTCCTGTATTTTTTAGGCCCATGGGTTTTGGAGATAAGGGTGGGGGGATGGTCATTGTTCATCTGTTTTATCAAATAACTTAAAAACTTTATCAATCAATCAGCCTAGCCTTTTCCCAACTGTCTTGGGGTCGGTTTCCAGTCTAACCGGATGCAGCTGAATACCAGTATTTTACATGGAGCGCCTGCCTATCTGACCTCCACAACCCAGTGACTGGGTAATACGATACCCCTTGGTAAAACTGGTTGTCAGACTTTCGGGCTTCTGACGACCCGTAACGACTGTCAAAGATCCACGATTGACAGCCGGGACCAACAACGGCTTAACGTGCTTTCCGAGGCACGGAGGAGTCTCGATATGTAAAGATAGTCACCCACCCACGGACCAACCCCATCAAGCGTAGCTTAACCTGACGGATCGACCCGTGCAGCTGTTATTACTTTAGCCACGAGCTCCTCCGAACTTAAAAATTTTATAATACTTGAAAATTATTAAAAAAATATTTGAGACCTTTATAATAAAGTTTTAAAGTACGGTAAAGTTTTGAAATCTTTTTTTGATATTCCGATTTTCTAAAAGTGACCCCAATATTCCATTTTTTTTTATTTACGTTCTACCTTCGTGTTTGGGTCACAGATATTCATGTGTGTACCAAATATCAACTTAATCGGTCCAGTATATTCGTTTCAAATTGACTGTGACAGACGAACAGACGGACAGACAAACAGACAGACGGATAGACAGACACATGAGTGATTCTATAAGGGTTTCGTTTTTCATTCGGACTTTCGAAACCCTAAAAATTTGTGAATAACTTATTTTCGTTACTAGCGATAGTTTGTTGAAATTTGTTTTAAAATACTTTTTTTGCTTTTTAAAGCCAATTTAAATGTAAAAACAAAGATTTATTAAAAAAAAACACTTTATTCACATGTACAAAAAAATAATTTACATCACTTACTGACTACAAAGTAAACAGTTAAAATATTAAATTAATATTTTAAAACTATTGCTACAATGTCAAACTTGACACACGCGAAGATAGATACTATCTTTTATAACTTTTACATAAGTACCACAGCTTACTTGAGTAGTCACTAAAAATATACATTAGCTGTTTATTATTATGTAAATTGAAAAATCTTTCTCCAGTTAATAAAAAAAAACAAGCAGAAAAAACGAACTGAGCCAAACTTTTCAATATAAGCTATTAAGATTTAATAGACGCAATTTGAACTCTTTTGAATCTTATAACATCGCTATAGCAAGACTTAAGTCAATAATGAATCTTTTGAAATACACGTCCCAAAAATCTCGATATATATTTTAGAATCGAGTAATCTCGACAGCACTTAGATTCAGACAGCCTTTCAAATCACTACTGTATTGAGTCTAAAAGCTCAATCATCAATTTGATTTGACACACATTAATTTAAAGTAAAACACTTTGATTTAATACTAAACATACGGTACGAGCTGAGCAAAGTACGTGAAACGTGAGAAGTGATTTAGAACATAAATATCTTGAAGCAATGGCACGATGTAAAAAATGAACAAGTATGGTAAGAAAATGATTGATACTATAGAGAGTGACAATGGAAATAATGATAACTTATCAAGCAAAATATATGAATTCATAAAAAAATATTTCCAGATGTGATACTAAGGTAGATAACTTTCTGATAAAGAGCAACCTCAAATAGCAATTTCAGCTTTGTATGTGGCGTTTTGACGGCTGGCCATAAATCGAATGCGATTAATGTACATTCTAAGCCTTACATGAACTGCAAACTGCAAGTCCGTCGGGAATTTATAGCTTGTTTGAAATCTAAACTACGCAAGTTACAACACAGTTAACAAAGTGATTCATATAGTGATCACTGAATTCTGTTTCTGTTTATAGAGTTGGTTTAAAATTATTAGATTCCACACGAACTTGATTCGTCTGTGAATGAGAAACCACAAAACCTTCGCGAAATACCTTCTGAAGTAAAGCTTCTTTGCAGTATAGTTAATTAAGAAAGCTAAATTAAATTAAATACCTTGCTTTTTAGCAAGTTTTACATAATATAGAGATACAACGCTATGTGTTCTAAGTTGCCTTTCATTTTGTAATCTACACACTGGTATATATGATTGCCTTAAAATATGACTTATAATTCTTAAAAGTAGATACGCCAGCTTTTATTATATTTGGTTCAATCAAAGCATGATTCATTCAAGCATCTTGATTATTTAAAAAAAATTGTAACAGCAGTTTATATGTATCTTGACCAAATATTAAATCTAATGTTATGAAAACTGGATTTTGGTCAGGTAAGCAGCCGATCTATGTGAAATACTGGTATTTATCAGATTGGACTGGAAGCCGACTCCAACACAATCGGGAGACGTTTATATAGATGTTGATTGTACTAATAATAATAAACATTCAGTCTTAAGCTTGTTCAGCCTTAATATCCTCAGCACCCTGCTTGCTTCTATACTCCCAACCCTGGTAAGCGATGTCTTGAGGACTAACGTCGTGCTCCCTGAAGGAAATTCCGCTGGAACCATACTTGTGGCCACCCTGAAATTATGAAGAAAATAGTTAGATGGTTATCTAGGTACAATATATGGTTTGAATAAAAGCAAAATATCCAGAAAATGTTATGGTAATTGTTGGGGAGGATTACATCCACCAAGGTACGTCTTAAGGCCAATATGATAATAATAAAACAAAAATTTAAGGTAAAAGATATAAATAACATTAAGGATACATTAGTGAGTGAGTACGATTGATCCAATTGACAAATTAATACGAACATTTCGATACTGAATAATAAAAGTGATGAAGATGAAAAAAAGTTAGTAATCTTCTTCTAATATATAAAAATCTTGTGTCACGGTGTTTGTGATTGCACTCCTCTGAAACGGCTCGACCAGTTTTAATGTTTTTTTTTGTAAATTTGATAGGTACGAGAATAGGACGTAAAGTATTGTTCACCCTCCTACCCCCAACCACCATTTTATTATCGCAGAAGACCGTTTGCTGGGTCAGCTAGTTATTTATAGCCAGGAATTCTTTTATAAAATCTTGGCCATTATTTTCAAATTTTTCTCTCTAATCTCCTAAAGATATTATAATTGTTATAGTCTTGGTTTGAATGGTTAAATGTTTGCTAATGAATAAAATTTCAACGGCTGAACAAATTGGGACAGAAGTCACACGGGTAGACCATATAGCCTGAATCAGGACAAGGGACACTTTTTGTCTCGGGTCCATGCTCCCATGAGATTGTTATCGACTTTCACACGGGCGAAGACGACGGAAAAGCTTGTTTAGTAAAGAGTCGATTTATCCTGATTTATGATAGCAAACATGTCAATTATATTGCTGAACTTTTAATAACCTGTCATGTGTTTCAGTTAGCTTTTACGAAGACAGTTTTATAAGAAAAGTTTTGAGTCTTTGAAGATTAAAAAAGCGGTCGTTTTATTCTAGCGTACATATTACGTTCGTTCTTTTTTGGAAGTTGCTCAGCTAACATCTAACAAGTTAATTAAAAGTTCTGTCTCCTACAATTTCTAAGGCAAAAAAATGAGAAAGCGATATACGAGTGCCATTTTAGTAGGAAGACTTCTTAAAGATCTCGGAATTCTCAAATGACCACTTCAAAACGTTCTTAAAAGGATTTCTGTCATTATGATATTTTTTAAGGTAACCAAAATAGTATGAGCCACAGTAGTTTCTTAAATTAATTTTCAGAACGAAAAAGGGAAGGTTATAAAAAAAAAATTAAGATAGTTAATTATTATGAAAGAACGATGATAATCATTTTAAAGACAATGAAGATGACCAACAGACAACAATATCACTTACGGGATAGCTCTCAGAATAGTGCGACGGAGCATAATGTGACTGAGGTGGTGATTCCCTGTAGGGCCCAAGACCGATTCCAGCAGGGCTATACTGAGGTCCTGAGAAGTGGCTGGAGGAGAATGGCGAGGAGTTGGGCTTGCAGAACTTGAAGTAGCCGATAACACCTGGAATATGGAAAGAAGTCACGGTTATACCTAGGTATTATTGAATTAAAAAGCGCAATGAGAAGTAATAAAAAATATTCGTTATTGTGAGGCAACTAAGAACCATTAATAAAATACACAACCTAATGGTTTTTCTTACATTTATTCATGGTATCAAGAAATAAGTCACTGAGAATAGTAATTCTTTTAGTTTTAATAACACCAAATTCATCATCTGCCGAGCCTTTTCCTTATCGATATTGAAGTTGGCATCCAGTTAAACCGGGTGCAACCGAATAGCAGTATTTTTTTTTTACTTTAATGAGATATTATTAACATTTATATATAACAACTTTCATAAGTATTCATTTGAGAGGTAAATCTAACTATGCAGCATAAAAAACCGTTGTAAATAAGGTAGAACGGATTTCCCTTCAAAATAAAGAGGTAATGTTTACATGTTTGTGAACGCACCCACGATACAGGAGTGATTCCTAGTGCGGGGCAGCGTTTAAAAAAAAAAAAAAAAAATATATATATATATGTAAACGGGACCTGAGTGAATGACACCTGGTATTCCACATACGACACCTATCAATATTTTTCGCAGGTACCATTAGTGGAATAGTTAATTATTTTAAATTTCATTCCGCAAATGGCACCTACGAATCAGTAGGTACTACGAGTTCAAAATCGACAAAATAAAAAACAAAAGGTTAAAAAACATACCTGGAATGATGAGAGCCATGAATCCGAGGAATTTCTTGAAGCTGGCGAGTCCAAGAATGAGAGGCAGGAACAGAAGAAGCTTCAGCTTGAACAGCTTGAGGATCAACAACATGGGGATGATCAGCTTCTTCAGCTTGTGTTGGCCTGTAAGCAAAATAACATGCGTTTAAATTAAGTTCCTTGCACGAGTGCACCAGGATGTCAGGCAGCAGGGAGACTTGGCAAATGATCATGAGGCGAATCACATTGACCCCTGTTTTGTTTTTTTGGTGTTGGGAAATTATCCAATGACTACTCCCGCTCTGGGTGGAACGGGAGGGCGTGATTTTTACTGACTAAAACCCACTCCTGTTCCCCCTTCAGTTGCCTATGCCAACGGGCGTGCTGACTCTCTTTCGAATTTATCCACGACCCCTAGACAAACATTGGCCCTGACAGGCCCGCTCTGGGTGGAGCGGGAGGGCGTGTCAGACTCTTACTGAGTAAAACCAACCCCTGTTCCTTCCCTGCCCTGAGTGCCCAGGGGCGCGGTAACTCTGTTTCGAATTTATCTACAGCCCCTGGGCAAAGTCAGGTACTGCTGACATCAGATCTCTTTGAGGCGCGCGTGGAACACAACGCGCCGTCGACTCTCAGGCCTGGTCTTTATCAGACGGCGAACTACCCACTATCACATTGACCCCTGCAGAATACTTCGTGACGATCACGAATGCTTTGAAACGAGTGTCTCGACACGGCAGAAGAAGAGAAATGAAGTAAGACTAGATAAAAAAAAAACTTTTTTACCAAAAATGAAACCGATTAATTTCGGTAGTCGGTGTCAAATAACGAAGAAACAAAATGCAAACACCGACTTCCGAAATTAAAGTTATTTTGCAATTTTTGGAAGTCGGTTGTATTTTTTGTAAATTTTATTTTTCCCTTTTTAGTTTTTGTACCCCAGAACTAAAACTAAGCAATAAAGTTATGCCCAAATGGATAGTACCTTTGCAATTTTTAGAAGTCGGCCATGGAATTTGAGCATAATTGGAGACAATCAAAACGTTATCTGTGTATAAATATTTTTTGTTCATAATGATTTTTTCAAAAAGTGCTCAATCTATTTCGATAAAATTTATATAGGACCACCTCTGAAGTATGGAATACCAAACAAAAAAGAATCATTAAAATCTATACAAGTGGCGGAAAAATCGTGTAACAAACATAACAATAAAAACATACGAATTGCGAACCTCCTCCTTTTGGAAATCGGTTAATAATACGAAGATACAACAAAGGTTGCTTGCTGATAGGAACCTTACAGCATGTAGGCTGGCAGAAAATTCTGGCTGGTTTTGAACAGAAGCAATTTAAAAATGTGGAATACGAGTACTTAGCGTGCTGCAAAGTCCAGTACAGTTAGAAGAAGATAGAGCTTAAGGCCCTACAACTGGCCAAGGTGGCGCGACTTTTGCTTACTACTTTGGATACGAAACATTTTGTGTCCTGTTTCAACAACGTAAAAATACTTTATCCTCTTTGTAACAAACGTGACGTTGGATTCTTTAATATTTATTTTCTATGCTATGCTACGATTTTTTATTCAATGAGGGCGCCACATGGCGGGTAGTAGACCCTTAATGTTACAAGAGACGTGATATTATTTTTGGTAATAATACTCGTATTTGAAGTCGAGTAGTCACAGCTTAGACGTTTCTTAATCTGAAATTCTGGTCATGACGACGACCATTACCATTTATTCACCCTCAGTGATAAATAAATTAATAAAAAAAAACTTTACATAATTATTAATATAATTTAATCATACTTGAACCGACTTGAGCTTCAAGACACCACAGATGTGCCTACTAAGAAGAGCCTTGGGATTTATTTTATTTTAATACTGAAAACGTTTCAAGTGGTAAGGCACTTAAATTAATCGGCCTTCTAAATTAAAGTCGAGATTTTTAATTACTATAAATTCTAGTTAATTACAAATGCCTTGTATTTACTAAAATTAAATATCTTTACGAATGGAGTGCCTATTTAGAAGATCTATAAATAAAGTCGTTAGTGAAGTATGTTATATAAACACACTTATAATCTATACATAAAAGGTTATCTTGAAAGAGTTCAAAATTGATTTTTAGTTAACTTTTTATCAACTCTTTCTCATACAAATAAGATTATATATAATTATCTAGACAATTTGTTCCTTTTGATGTCCTATAATTCTAGGGTATTCATGAGACCATTTCAAAGAATCAACTGGCATATGTTTTTGTTTTCTTTTTTGTTTTTATTTTTCATACAAAATAATTCGACAAAGTCACAATTATGTTGTAAAACATACTTACGTGAAATAATTATGATCACGTCGCATTTTCTTAGCTTTAATTATGAATGATTTTTAATTAAAATAATTTACTCTCAAAATAAAGATTCGTCATACGGGTATTATTCGTGATACGGCAAATTTTATATAAACTAATTTTGAGTCGGCACCAAATAATAAAATATAATACATCTAGCCTTCTTCATTTCTACGTACATATAAAATTTAGACATTTAATAATCAGATTGTTGTTTGGCGCCGACTCAAAATTAGTTTATATAAAATTTGATATTTTGTGTATGTAAATAAGCTCAATACTCAAGACTTAATTTTTTGCTTTTTAGTTCTTTTTCGTCGGTTGAATTTTTTGTTAAAAAGTTTTTTATTTTTAATTTTTTAATTGTTTTACCCCAGAACTAAAACTGAAAATTAAAATTATGCCCGAATTAACAATCGCAATAACATGGAATTTGAACATAATTGGAGCAAACCAAAACGTCATCTCTGTTTACATATTTTTTGTTTTTGTTGATTTTTTCAAAAAGCGTTGAATCAATTTCAATAAAATTTCCTCCTGAGCCTCTGAAGTATGACCTACCAAACAAAAAAAACAAAAAACAGACGTCCACTGCTGGACATAGGCATCCCCCAAGTGTCGCCACAATGACCGGTCCTGTGCGTCTCGCATTCATTTGCTACCCTCGACTCTCACCAGGTCATCGGTCCACCTTGTTGGAGGTCTTCCAACGCTGCGTCTTCCAGTCCTCAGTCACCACTCCAAAACTTTTCGGCCCCATCGACCGTCTGTTCTGTCCACTGCCACTTCAGTTTGGCGATTCTTCGGGCTATGTCGGTACCCTTGGTTCTGTTGCGGACATCATCATTCCTGATTCGATCACGCAAGGAAACTCCGAGCATAGCAAACTGTTACGAGTATATTATGTTTTACTTACGAAAAGGTGCTTTCTTGTCTTCAATGATGTCCACCTCATCAGCAATCTGTTCAATGAAGCGAGGAGCGATAACACCACGGGATGTCACTTCTTCGTCTAGTTGCATTTCCAGAGCAGTTGACCTCAAAAACCTGAGATGACGATAAAGATTTTAATCAAGGATGATACTCATCTGACTCCATGGGTTTTCCATCCACTTATGAAGAAACAAAACTTTTTACAAAAACCACTTTTTTACAAAAAAAACAACCAACTACCAAAAATGAAATACACTAAAAATTTAAAAAATAACTTTAATTTCGGGAGTCGGTGTTTGTATTTTGTTTCTTCGATATTTGACAGAGACTTCCGAAATTAAAGTTATTTTTTAATTTTTAGTGTATTTCTATTTTGGAAGTTGGTTGGTTTGTATGGGACCACCTGGGAAGAAACCTCCACCTTCGACCAAAAAAAAATCCAAATCAGTCCAGCCATCTTCGAGTAATCGGGAAAAACACATAAAAAAAAAACGAATTGAGAACCTCCTCCTCTTTGATGTCGGTTAAAAACAACAATGTACAATATTCAAACATAACAGAATCATATGTTTAATAAACAGTAAAATTATTTTGTTATTTCAATTCAATTTACTGTTGTTCATGCTAAAGCAAATTACTCAAATAAAAATATGTTCAACATTAAATCCTACAACCTTTTAGTTTTCAAAACACGTGCAGAATATAATACATTTTCAGCTTATTTAATATTTTAAGAATCGTATTTTACATTATTTAAATTTTGTTTGGAGCCTGTAGCATGCAAATGAAGTTATAGTTTGTTATACGACATTGGCAATGAGGCGGACTATGTTTGCCAAGACTATTTGGAAAATATTCAGAACTAGCTGCGCCCCGCGGTTTCACCCGCGTCACTGGGTCTCATCTCGAACAAAGAAAATTTAGTTCAAATAAATCTCAATAGATGGCGTAATATGCATCGATTTTAATGAAGTTCAAGTAATATCAACATTTTGAAAATAAACGTGGTAAAAACTGTATTTTTTTATTTAATAAACTACCTTAAGCATAAAATTGTGGAATAATTGGCTTGTAATTCATATTTAGACGATTATTGGAATGAATCCATAGACATCTATATTTCTTGTATCAATAGATGGCGCTGTTTGAAGTTTTAGAGTTTGTCCATTTTTAAATTTGAAAAGAGATACATTTTGATACCGTAAAACTGCTATGAAGTGCCAAAAATACTATAAAATAATTCCTCAATGTGTGAGAAAACATTGGTAAGACTTTAAGTAAATTCTTTGAGCTTGCAAGCCGTCGCTGCTAACACCATCTAGCGAGGTGTAGAGGACGGGCCCGAACGAAGAACAAATTAAAGTTACTTGTGCCAGACGAAAACTCGAAGTTACGGCGGCACCGTTTCTTTGTATGGGATGAGGCATCTGTACGCTAGTATTATATTATCTGTACCGCATAGACCTGGATAAGAAGTAACCTATGTGTTACTCCAGGGTATAAGCTATCTACATGCCAAATTTCATCCAAATCGGTCCAGCCGTTTGAGCGTGAAGAAGTAACAAACTTACAAACACACACAAACTTTCGCCTTTAAAATATTTTTGTGATTATTTCTGACTATATTGACTGTATCCAAATACAGTCAGTTAGACTAAAACCTCATCTGTCACGTAGGTCATATGTGACCACGAACAACAGATTTTCTTTTGTGTCTGTTGTCTGACAGATCAGCCATTAAGCCTCAGTTCATTAGTGGTTATATTGGTGCAGTTATTTGATTAGATTTCAGAGAACTTGTTTTTAATCACACCTACGATACTGGAATAATTCCTAGAACAGTGCTACGTAGCATATAAAGAAAAGATAAATTGCCGCCAGGTGTAAATTGTTCTACTTTTTGGTTTTGAATCTTTCAACATAACTTATATACCTTTAGCTAGATGTTGAAAAAGGGTTTAAAAAATGATTTATGTGTGTACGTAGGCTAAGTATACATCATTTTTTTTGTCTAAACTATTTACCAAGATAACAATTTATCCCCGACAGTAATAATGAACTTTTAAAAGCATTTATCAACGGACTCCATTTTGGCCGTTCAAAACGAACCATTTTCTAATATTTACCTTTCAATCTTCCTCATGCCGTATTTGACGAGCGCTTCCCAGTCAGAGTCTTCGCTTCTTGGCTGTGATTCTAGCTGAGGGGGTTCCCGGGACAAAGCACGTGCTTGAGAGTCCACTTTCACTAATACTGCGTTTTCTGATAGCCTGAAATTAAAATTAAAATGTGGTTAGTTTTGGTAGAGGGAATTAATTATATTCGAAATTGCTTTTTGCGCCAAATCTTGTTACCTGTTTACTTAAGAATCTAATGATACTCGTAGCGTCAGCGGGCGGCATTGCCGTGGCCGAAGAAAAGAAAGAAAAGAAAGAAAAGAAAGAAAAGAAAGAAAAGAAAGAAAAGAAAGAAAAGAAAGAAAAGAAAGAAAAGAAAAATATTTATTTTGCACAGATCTGGTAGAGTTAGGTGATTTAATAAGAAAATATTGTTATTTATGCCATCGACTCGCTAAGAAGAAAACAAATTATTCATGTCTTGAGTTTAATAACTGCATTTCAATTAAATTAACAGCGAATGAAGAAGTGGCAGGTATATATTAAGATTGCAATTAAGTACATTTAATAGAATAATAAAAAATAAAATAAAATAAAAATAAGTACAGGTACGAGATTAATTCTAGTGATGTTCTTACTGATGTATTTTTTCAGTAGGACTTAAAAGGTCTATCAGTTAAATGGATTCATAATAATTAATTCCTTATGAAAGGCGAAAATAGATACCAAGATAGATGCTTAGTGTGTACCAAAGCTGTAACACAGATTTTATACAAAATGCAGTCTCACTGTAGAATCTATAAATTCAAACTTAATGCTTTTGAATTGCCAATTCTTTGACAATTCAACAACATTGTTAAAGAGCCGGCCAATTCGACAGAAGTTGAAGCCAGTTTTACTTCCGAAGGCCGATTATGGGCTAAATACTGAGCACTGAATCGAACGTGTAACCAAGTAGGCCGGTGCAAATATAATATGCACCAGCCTACTTGGTTGATTATTGATCCCTCAAACATCCAGTCCGAGTGCGGTGCTCCTGTTCAAACTATGACCCATTGGCTGGAGTGCCCCAGGTGCCCTGCTCTCTAGAAAACCTCAGCAACTCCTCCAACGAGGCTATACATGTGCCCACCTACTGGGCCCAAACAATCAAATAAATCTGCCTAGCCTTTGCCAACTATCTTGCGGTCAGCTTCCAGTCTAGTCTAGCCCGATGCAGCTGAATATTAGTATTTTGCACGGAGGGACTGCCTATCTGACCTCCACAACCCAATTACTGGGTAATACGACACCCCTTAGAACTTAGACTTTCGGGCTGCTGACGACCCGTAACGACTGTCAAAGATCCACGATTGACAGCCCGGAACAACGGCTTAACGTGCTTTCCGAGGCACGGATGAGTCTCGGTATGTAAAGATGTTCACTTACTGGTAAGCCTGTTTGTCAAAGAAGTCATCAAACGACCGCAGCGCTTGAGCCTTGAAGCAGTCAGCCAGGTCTCCATTGAGGCACTGCTGCGTAGACTGCTGAATGTAAGGGTCTTGGTCTTCTCCGAAGCCAAGCCAGTCTAGCAGACCACGACCTTGGGCTTGAGGCTGGAACGTCAGGCAAAATAGATTAGCGAGATAGAAAAGTAGAAAATGTTTTAAAGACGGGCACACTATTTCCAACCGGTGCAACTCCTCAGAAAACAAACAGCCACAAGAAACACAAAAACCCGTAATTTATAAGATGAAGACTATTCCTTAAACATATTTCGTTTTTGAGAGATTGAATCGATTGGGTTAAGAATTATGAAGAGTTATGAATATAAAGTGAATGGATGGAGAGGGAGATGGGAGGCCAAAGAAAGGACGGATGGATTGTGTGAAGAATGATATGAAAGAACAGGGAGTTAGTGATAGCGTGACGGCTGACAGGACAGAATGGAAGAAAAAAAACGTGTTGCGCCGACCCCAAGTAACATGGGATAAGGGCAGGAAGGTGATGAATCGATTGGGTTAAAAATTGAAAATATCAAAAAAACCAGACTGATAAAAAAAATAGTTCCAAACAAGTCACTTTTCAAGCTGTCTGATTCAGTTGGTGGCAGTTATTTTAATTCAACCACAGATTTTATGAACACATACACACATTTTTTACACACATATATCGGGTGTAAAAAGACAGTTTCCGAAGCCGAAAACCACATTCTACCCATTATTTGGATTTTTTTTTCCACTAGACCATACCTGGGCAACCACAGGTTCTGGAGATATTGAAGGTCAAAGTCGCTATTTTTTTTTAAACTTTTTTTACGAAAATGAATTCCAAACAAACACTACCTGAATTTTGTTTTTTTTTTCGAAATTACGAATTTGCTGTTACGAATACGCAATGAATACCAAACGTATCCGACAAGTATTTACGTGGCTCAGAGCGAAGCGACGGTGTTTAACTCCACTTGCCTGTGTTCGCGTTACATTGTGCGGAATAAAAAATAGTTTAATTTTTCACACTTAAAAATAGAAGTCGTTTCCTATCAATAATTTTTGCGCAAAACTACTTTGTTAGACGTACAGTATGCGTAGTTAACGGCTCTGTGATGTCTTTTTACACCCTGTATGCATACATACATACTCTCGAAAAATGTTATCTTCCTTCTGCGACAGTCGGGTAAAAAGCATACAATCACCGATAAATTAATTATCGATTTTTTTTCTTTCCTAACGTTGAAGTTATGAAGCTTTACATATTTGCAAAAACGAACGTACAAGACTTGCTTTTGAGTTGACTCCGTGACTCTTCTTCTGGCAAATACTAGAAGAGGATGAGTTTAACTAAACAGTTTGTCATTTGAGAGTCCTTTAAAAATCATTGAACTGCTTTTTATTTTTTTGTTTTTGGGGGGTGGGAAATCATCCAATGACATCTCCCGCTCTGGGTGGAGCGGGAGGGCGTGTCAGACTCTTACTGACAAAAACCCACCCCTGTTCCTTCCCTGCCCTGAGTGCCCAGGGGCGCGGTAATTCTGTTTCTAATTTATCCTCAACCCCTGAGTAGGGATCGGCCATGACGGGCCCCGTCATGGTTGCTGACAACTCTTTGACTCTCGGGCCTGGTGCCGATTGGACGGCGAGCTACCCACTACTCGCTGTCCGCAGGCCCGGGAAATCATTGAACTGCTATAGCCCCAAAATTGTACGTGTACCTATATGTTTATTAGTTAGTAATGCAGAAACAAAATATCGCTTACAGATCGCCCATGGTCGCCTCCTCCACCGAAGTTCAAGTTTCTTCCTTGGCCTTCCTCCTTCGGTAGCTGATCAGGTAGTCTGATACCGCCCTCACCTCTCGACTGCAGCGTCAGTACGGCTGCTATCAACAGCATTAGCCATCGAGCTTGACTCAGCATTTTGAACTATGATCTGGTGAAGAAAGAGAAAAAATCTGTAATTAGACGAGTACGTTAATTTAAGACGCATTTATATGTCAACGGCCTTGAGTGGTTAGCTTTTTTTTTTATGTTTGATAGGCTCGCGTTTGACCACTATCTCACCTGATGGTAAGCGATGATGTGGTCGAAGATGGAGCACGCTTGCCTAGAAGTAACCTATTCACTCTTGACTTAAAGACTCCCAGGTTGTATCTTACAGGAAACACAGACTCCGGTAGAGAATTCCACTCTCTAGCTGTACGTGCAATGAATGTTTTCTCAAAACGCTTTGTGCGTATGGATGGGATGTCCACCATGAACCGGTGGCACTTCGCCGTACGTCTTGTGGTCCTTAGATTAAATGGGCTTGGCGGAATCAAATCATGCAATTCCGTCACCCACTCGCTTGCGTGTTCTGTGCCGAGCTCACGCAATGCGTTGTACGTCCACCCAGTAATAGGGTTCGCGCCCATTAAGAAGCGGTGCCCCAAATTTGACGCAATATTAATTTACTATAGGCACATAAAACAACAGGTACTTATTATATTAAAACACGTATACTAAAAGATAAATAATCAATTTATCTTTAAAATGATATAAGGTTTCATAAAAACTTTTTTACAAAAAAAACAACCGACTTCCAAAAAAAAAATACACCAAAAATTCATAAATAACTTTAATTTCGGAAGTCGGTGTTTGTATTTTACTTCTTCGTTATTTGACACCGACTTCCGAAATTAAAGTTATTTATGAATTTTTGGTGTATTATTTTTTTGGAAGTCGGTTGTTTTTTTTGTAAAAAAGTTTTTTATTTTTTACTTTGTAGTTGCTATACCCCAGAACTAAAAACCCCAATACAATACAATGGAACGTGGAATTTAAACATTTGGAGAACACCAAAACGTCATCGAAGTACACGTATTTTCCGTTTTTGTTCAGTTTCTCAAAAAGCGCTAAAGCAATTTCGATAAAATTTACATGGGACCACCTCGGGAGTATATTCTTTCAGATAAAAAAAGAATTTTGAAAATTGGTCCACAACTGACGGAGAAATCGCGTAACATACATACAAAAAAAAAAAAAAACATACAGACGAATTGAGAACCTCCTCCTTTTGGAAGTCGTTAAAAATACGCTTAATAGTTTTTGCGTAATTCAATTTTTTTATCCGTGTTAGACATAACTTAACAAATTAATTACACTATGCTGTAAAAATATAATTTCAAATATTCACATAGCAAATTACGAAAAAAATTAAGACGATACAGTGGGTTGAAATTTCGGATGACGTCACACTTAAGTTAAAATTGTACCAATTTTTACACAAAAGTGACGTAACAAGCCCCCACTTCTGTACTTTGATGCGTTGTATATTTGTAATTTTTCATTAATTTGATAAAGCAAAAAATACTTGTCCAATATTTTTTGATAATCTAACTTACAGACTATATAGAATGACGGGCCCAAAAAATCTTATTAATTGAAGTTGTCAATTACGTACATTGTAAAACTTTACATTTAGTACAAAGCTTTAGTCCATCTTAAGTTGGCCTTTTATCCTTTTAGGTTTGTCAATTAATTTCACCAGGTATTACACCGACTGAACATTTCGGTATAGCGGGATCCGAAGTATGCTTAGGTCTCAAGAGAGGTTTCAGATTCTGTGTATGTAGGTACTTGTGGCAAAGGTACCTATGATTTTTTTTGGTTCTGATTTCGTAAACTCTAGAGAATCAGATCGTGTTTCGTTTTAAATTGTATTGCGTTGAGTGTTGAGGAGTTCTCCAATATGTTGAAGTTTGAATTAGGTCTGTGTTTTCCACTTATTTCCTAAGGGGTTAGGGATTTGCGTGTTCCGTTTGATCTCAAGAGGCGAACATTTCTACATGAAAGGTTGGCCTGATGAAAATTTTCGATTTCATTAGTGTCAGACATGCTGGTTTCATGTCAGCAGCTGCTTTTAGTACCTTATTGTTATTTTAATCTTTACAAAACAAGACATTTATTTCTAAAGTCACTTGAAATTGAGACTTTGTTGTCCGTGGAAATTCACTATTTAAAATAAATAATATTTCTATACACAGAATCATTTAAGTCAAAATCTACACGAAAAGAAAAAGCAGAACGAAATCATGATGAACTATGAAAAACACAATATCTAGAATATTGAAATATATTATGTTCAGTTCAGAGGAGCTCACGGCTAAAGTAATAACGGGTCGAATTGTTAGGTGAAGCTACGCTGGCCGGGGTTGGTCCATGGATGGGTGATCGTCTTTACATACCAAGACTCCTCCGTGCCTCGGAAAGCACGTTAAGCCGTTGGTCCCGGCTGTCAATCGTGGATCTTTGACAGTCGTTACGGGTCGTCAGAAGCCCGAAAGTCTGACAGCCAGTTTTACCAAGGGGTATCGTATTACTCAGTAACTGGGTTGTGGCGGTCAGATAGGCAGTCGCTCCATGTAAAATACTGGTATTCAGCTGCATCCGGTTAGACTGGAAGCCGACCCCAAGATAGTTGGGAACAGGCTAGGCAGACTGATTATGTTGAGTTCAGAAGAGGCACAAAATTACCAAAAAATATATAAAATAAGTGAGCAAAAGTACCTACTTATGCTCACTTATTTTATTCTCTAGTCCTTGAATATTCATTGAACATCAAAATATTTCGTCAATTAATTCTACGAACAAGACGTCTTGATTGCTCATAACATTGACGGATATGTCCTTTGATGTATCCTCTTATACGAGGAAAAATATAAAATCTATATAGACTAAGTATTCCAATACACCAAATAGGTAGTTCGAAAGTAATGAAAACACTGAAATTATATTATTAATATAATATTGAATACTAGTATTTCCCGGGTAACTGTCAAATGTTTTTCATACCTGACAAAAATTTCCATGAAAATCATTTGAATTTATTTTGCAAAACGTAGTTGAAGTAGTTAAAAAAATAAACTAAATCGTTATTATAAAAAATAAATAGATTTTCATGAAAATTTAAAGAGGCGGTTCCTGGAGTTAAAGATTCAAATACGTTTAAGTAACTACCAACCCGTAGTGGTCCCGCATGGTGATTTCAGGCTGATTCAGGCCCACTTCTACACACAGAGAGGAGGCTGTGTTCCGCAAGTAAATAGGTAAAGGCCGATATAGGCCGAGTTACTAACAGTCTTAAGCACTTTAGTAGTGAGTAGTCCTGATCGGCAATCCAATGCCGATCAGGACTACTTACTACTAAACTCGGCCAAAATAAAGTAAAATTGTGTTAACCTTTCATGTGGGGTGCCAAAAGAACCAGTGCTGGGTGTCCGACGCCCAGCAAATGCCGAGTTGGTATTGTTGGTAACGCTTAGCATAATTTTATTATATCTTTGTGTACCTACTATTCTTTTTGTTAACATTTTGTTTGTTGCTGTTGTGTTGTGTCTGTGTCGAAAATGTTTTCTATTCCTATTTCTATTCTGCATATTTTTTATGGTAATCCTTAACAAAATTTTATTGTATCTTTGTGTACCTGCTATTATTTTCTTTAACCTTTTGTTTGTTGCTGTTTTTTGTGTCCGTGTTGAATAAATGATTTCTGTTCTTGTTTCTATTCTATGTCATCATCTGCCTAGCCTTTTCCCAACTATCTTGGGGTCGGCTTCCAGTCTAATCGGATGCAGCTGAATACCAGTACTTTACATGGAGCGACTGCCTATCTGACCTCCACAACTTTCTATTCTATGTATATTTCTTTAATATTTATTAGCAAGCCGGTTTAATTGTAACAAATCAAAATCTAGCTATTAAACCTAGGAACATACTCTTATACACGATGTCGGTTTCCTACTTTTCCGAGTCGACGTATTTCAAAGTACTTTCTACTCTGTATTAGTTAAGTATAACTCGACACTGCACTTACTTGTTAAGAACTTGTTCGAGCCCGTGTCCGTAGTATAACTCGTGTGAACTTCATCTTGAGTTATTAGTTGGGTGTTAGGACTATTTACTTATTGGAGAAATGGGATGATGTTTTGTTCAGAGTGACGTCGATATAAGAATATTATAATGAAATAGCTACGAGTAGCTCTTCGCTTATGTGGAATTAGTACTTCTCCCATTATTACTTAGAGCCTATGTGCTATTGGGCACGCCATACTTGCGGCGGTAAGGCCTATCTTTGAGAAGTGGCTGGAGAGGCACCACGGTGACCTTACCTTCCACCTGACGCAGGTCCTCACCGGACACGGCTGTTTCGGGAGATTCCTGTTTTGTATAAGGTAGGAGGAAACACCTGGGTGTCACCGCTGTGTGTATCTCCCAGAGGACACGGTGGAGCTTACGGTGGAGTTCTGCCTCGCTTAGGCAGAGCACCGCCATGTCCTCGTGGAGGCGAACGGCGGCAGCGACTTCTCGCGCCCGGCCTTGGTCCAGGCCATGGTACGGAGCGAGAGGGAATGGGAAGCTGTCACCTCCTTCTGCGAGGTAGTAATGCTCGCGAAGGAGAAGACGGAACGTGTGAGGAAGACGCAACGGAGACGCCCTCACGACCCTAGCATCCACCGCAAGAGACGCCCCGGGCGTAGAAAAACGCAAGCCGATTCCCGGCCACTGTAGTCGCGAGTAATGGGTAGCTTGCCGTCCGATTAGGACCAGGCTCGAGTCGACGGCGCGTAGTATTCAACGCATGCCTCAAAGAAATGTCAGCAGTAACTGATGAGGCCCGGTAGGGCCGATGTCTGCTTGGGGTTGCAGATAAATTCGAGAGTTACCGCACAGGCAACTGAAGGAACAAAGGTGGGTTTTAGTCAGTAAAAGTCTGACATGCAGAGCGGGAGAAATCATTGGATGAAAACCTACTCACCAAAAAAAAAGAAGAAAGCCTATGCACTATTACAGCCTATAATCTATCTCTGTGCCAAATTTTATCCAGATCTGTTCAGCCGTTCTGGCGCAATTAAGTCACAAACATCTATCTATCAATTCACCCGTAGGATAGTAACAATCCTGGTATGGTGTAATTGGTACGGCGTAATTGAGATAATATGCAATCTTGAATTTACACATTGATGATTGAAATTGAATTTTCAAGCACACCACTTAATATCAGCAAGTGTGATAGTGATCAGATTAAAAACTATGAATGTTTCTTTCTAAGTCATAATTATTGGTACCTTGTTCGTTGACCGACTTTGTCATAACTTGTATAAATTAGAAAAATCCATAGGAACTACCATACTTATTGCTGAAGACGATGGTGAACCAAAATGCTAGTTGGCTATAAAAATATGGGAAGGCCAAAGAAACAATGATGGACTGTGTGAAAGGGGCTATGGTTAAAAAGGGGGTGACTACAGAGATGACGACTAATATAGAAGTATGGAAAAAAAGACATGTTGCACCGACACCAAATAAATTGGGATAGGATCAGAAGAATGATGGATGATGATGATGGTGCCATATTGATCAAGTTCTCGAAAGCTGGAGAGAGGTCATAAACCAGATGGAATCTACCAAAGTATTTATGTTAATAACATTTCTTTGGTCCAGTTATGAAGCTTGTCCTTAGCATAACCAGCCTTTTAATGTTTCCACTGTTGGGACACAGGCATCCTCTCTGCGAGAGAATGTGAGCTGTGATCTAACACGTGGGTCCAGTGTTGATTTATAGATGTCACATGTCTTAAAATTTTTGTTCCTAGGATATGCCGGTTTTCGAGAGCAATGATGATGAAATAATTTACACAAAGTAAAACGCCTGGCTGGGTTCAAACCCATGACCTACAACTCGTAAGTCGTGGATATTACCACTGGGCCAACCCTGTTCTCCAGTTATGAGGACCTGCAGTCAATAACAATTGCGTACGTGACATAGCGGCTATACTGAATTCGAAGAAAGTGGCTTATTTTGATCAAGCCATGCGATAAATTGTTCACACATTATCTTTTTTTGTATGGAATATCATTAAAATAATTGGTGATACAGATAATGACCTGGTAAGGTCAATGATCTGATATAAGTTTCCTCTCTACCAGCTGTCAGATCAACTGTAAAAGAGTCACACCCGTCTGGTTGGAGGATCCTCCCTTTTCAATGGAGGTTGTGGAACTTTACACCCTGTTCCGCATACCTCCACAAGTCAACTAAACCAGCAAGTGTTAACACTTCCGTGTGAGTAGTAAATAAAGGTACTGCAAAATATTTTGGAAGAAAACATTATTTATTTATTGTTTCACTGACTAGTTGTTTCCTACTGCTTCATCCTTGTGGCCTATTCCATCGTAACCTTGATTTTTTTGGATAAAAACTCACTTTCTCACAGATCTATAGTGTAATTTTCTTTCAGTGAAAAAAGTTCTGTCATCAGATCAGTACCTCCAGAAATGACCTTTTACAAATATAATATAAACAACAACAAGGCAGCAAAGAGTAAAGCATGGAATCAATTTGAAATGGACTTTGCTGAAAATGGTACCAACCTTAAAACAATAGAGCTAGAGAAAATAAATCTAAGTGAGAAGGACTCTACACTAATAAAGAACACGGACAATGACCGAAGTAGA
Source organism: Polia nebulosa (assembly GCA_951329385.1). Classification (NCBI taxonomy): domain Eukaryota; kingdom Metazoa; phylum Arthropoda; class Insecta; order Lepidoptera; family Noctuidae; genus Polia; species Polia nebulosa. The sequence continues at coordinate 4,809,518 of OX589610.1, read as the reverse complement.
TTTTAAGAAAGTTGATTATTTTGATCAAGTCATGCAAGAAATTAGTTTCGCATTAGATTGGATTGATGTATTGTAATTGACTATAGTGCTGGCGGTTTTTATTTATATGAATGATGGATATTTGTTACACTTAGTAACATTGGAAGATCATTCTGGAAACGGCACTTGGAAGGCATCTATTAAGCATACTAAGACTGTTTAAAATGAAATGTATTGATAGCTTGGAGTCTATTCTTGATCGAAGTTAGAGAGTAAAGTAATACATGGTAAGTAAGAAATAAACCTTATTCTTATCTGTATAAGATGCATTTCATAATTTCATAAAAGACAATATAAATATAAGCGCTTCACACTCTAATAACCAAAGCCAACAAAAGCGAAGAAAACAAAAACACAGTGCTTACATTTTAACACACAACAATTTTCACATAGCGAAACTCAACACGGTAACGACACAGTTTTTAAATGGAACGTTCAGTTCAGAACACATGGTAAGAGCGAGTGAGATACACCAAGTGCGACGCTAGACTGCGCGCGCGCTGGCGGGAAATAACGGTCGTCAGATTTAAGTAGAAAAAAAGTAACGAGGTATTTCTTTGGAAAATTAGGCTATAATTTTATGGTCTTGATAATTTGAAAGCAAAGACAGTTTGTCTAACAAGAGAGTATCAAAATGTCTATTGTTGACAGATTTTAATATGATGTAGTTATATTGCCTAACTAATTACAACGTAACATGTTTGTTGGTTCTAATTCTGTAGGAATTCTCTTCAGTGTGGAATAGAGTAATATATTAATTGAGGGTTTAGGCGCTGAAGTAGAATAATGCCTACATAGTATGAAATTGACATTGAAGGAGACCCTACATTATCCATTAACTAATATTGTTTCGGACTGTGGCTTATATTTTAAGAATATACAGACTCCATAATAAATATTATGTATATTTTGTAGATAGGCTTGCTTTGCGCTGCTATCTCACTTAAATTGAATTAAAAAGAAATCTGGAAAAAATATTTATGCATGAAAAAGTAGGTTACTTACTTATAATGCTACCGTCTGCTAAATAATATTAATTTAAAGTTTTGTTCTTTATCTCTACTCCATTTATTTGATTAAACGATTATAATACACGATACGGAATTTTTCTTCACAATTTTGTATCATCATCGCAATGAAGTCTTTATGAGTCAAACAAAGTCCCAATATGCAATACTTAACCTGAATATCAAAGACGAGACATCGATATTATATAAGAGTATAAGCGAATAGCGGCATATATACCTGCAATAGGTACTGCCAATCTGCCTGCCTAGCCTTTTCCCTACTATCTTGGGGTCGGCTTCCAGTCTAACCGGATGCAGCTGAATACCAGTATAAGTCCTAGAAAGGGATCGCAGAGGATCTGTCAATAAAGGGTACTCACATAGAAAAATATGAGATCAACGTTACGAATGCTAGTATACATACAAGCAGTAGAATAAAATGTGGTGTTAAACGAAATCTAGACAAAAAAGACCTCAAGCAAATGAATTGTCAGAACAGAACCTAAGACCGAACAATTTAAGTCAGGAATATGAAGGAGACCCGACAAAGAAGTCAAGGAAAAAAGTAAATAATGAATTCCATTGACATGTTACCGCACTAAGTAGACTTATTGTCCAATTAAAGGAACATCACAACATTGCCAATAATAATCACAAAAGTGGAACAAACGCATAATTTAGAACCCACCTTATGTTTCTTTTACCATTTACATTTCGATTCCGGCCACGTTGACCCTAATTCGGGTCTCAAAGTGTAAGTGAAGGAACTTAATCATTTGGACTCAATGTGAAACAAAAAACTTATAATGCGTTCGAGACTGTTAGTATGTGACTCGCATACTAAAGTTGCAGGGACAGGGATGTTAGTGGTACTTATGGCTTAGATACGGTATATATTTAACTTCATTAAACTTGACTACCTCGTTGGTTGGTGGTTGCAACTTGCAAGCGATTTTGCTGAGCATGAAGCGTCTTGAGTTCGATTTCCAGTTTGACCAAAGTGTTATTAGGTTTATCCATTTAGAATTTCTTAATAGCAGCCCCGAGTCTATGTTAATGGAATTAGGCTCACCCCTATTATATGGGACAAAAGGTACAACTCTGCGTAACTATTCGGAGTTTATTAGACGTGATGTTATATTAGGTTTTAATTAAAACTTTTACAATTTTGGACTTTTAGTAAACACATTACTAAAAGAGAATACTGAAGAAGTTAAAGAAGAAAATAGCTTTAATTATGACAAAACAATGGATATCATTACTGTTGTAGACAAAACTAATCTAAAAGAAACAAAAAGTCGTGGAAAGAAAATTCTGCAAATACTAACTGAACGGCCATTTCTTTTACGACAGTCACTAATCCACTAAAATCAAATAGAAAACATTCCGACGGTTGAAACGTGAGGTCCTAATAAAAATAGCAGAATGAAAGTTTTTATAGAATTACTTTTGTCAGGTCAAAACATCTAAAAGGTCAAAGGAAAAATCTGGGACTGTTTAGATAGCATTAGATTAATTTGAGATCTTTCTTATAAGCAAAAAAATGTAAAATAAGGATATAAAATACAAAATACTCGTAAATATATAGGGTGAAAAAAGACAGTTTTAGAAGCCGAAAGCCACATATTCTACCCATTATTTGGATCATTTTTTTCCACTAGACCATACCTGGGACTCCACTGGTTTTGGAGATATTGAAGGTCAAAGTCGCAATTTTTTTTTTACTGTTTTACGAAAATTAATTACAAGTGTCAAGAAATTTAGTCATCCCAACAACTGTTGTTTGACCTTTGCCTCAAACCTTACTACGGATGGCTATTGTTATTTTTCATTGTGTTCAAATGAACAGTTTCTAGACACCTTAACATACATTACATTTAACTTATTCAGATTCAAGAAGAAAATCCTATGACACAGTTATGTCACATAAACATGTTGCATTATACATCCATGTTCTTGACCCACAATACGAATGACGCAGGATAACTTTCTACTGGCCATCAAGTGGGCCAGTGTCCTGTCCTCATAGTGTGACTCATCTATCGATGTTAGCAGAAATCGAAGTAGATTGATTGAAATTGAAATCGCCAGATTTTTTTTACAGTTAATTTGAGATGTTGGCTCGTCATCAAAAATGTTTATTTTATTTACTTAATTTATTTATTTTATTTATTTATGTTATAAATGCTTATAATCGGGACTATCTGTAAGTCGTGCTCATGGTTTGTTCGATGCAGGAATCAAACCTGTGACAGAATTGTGTGGTAGCCAATCAGATACTCCAATTTTCATTGAATAGTAGTATTTTTTTAAAGGGTTTTAAATTAAAGTCAAAATTAGAAACATTTGTAAAGTTTGACAAAAATGATAATTATGACAGTATTGATGAAAATACTAAAGACGATGATGACAATATCAATCTAAAAACTGAAAATGCTAAAGACAATCTTTCTAATAAGAAGCTATTAGAACCTAATTATGGTTTAATTTTCAATTAAGTTGTAATAGACCTTTCAATTACCGTTCCAGAACAATAGATTTATTTAAGATTTTCAGTGAGAAAACTGAGATAGCAGTCTCTTCTTCGATAACAATGGTTATATGAGCTACTTTCACTATCCTTAAATAGATAGTTCACTGACTTGTACTCTTAAAAGGAATTGTACTATTCTTGCTGTCTTTAGTATCTGTTATGTCAATATTCTATGGCATATTATTTTTATGTTCTTAGTTGTAAAAAAGCGATGTTTGATTTTTAATCATTATTATGTCACGCACACATAACTGAGCTTTGTGTTTGAGTTATCAAAACTTTTACGCACACCAATAGCTTTGTATATTTTAATATTGGATTCGTCAATGATTAAGAATAATCACTCAAACTTAGTTAACGAAAACAAAAATCCAAAACTTACCTGAAAACTAATTAAGTAACACAAAACTTAGTGATCCAAATATCTAGATCGCGTTCAATGCACTTGGCGATGCAGACGAGAGTGGCTTGGTTAACGCCAAACAACCTTATATAATAACAAAACATAAGAATTGCATAAACCTCAGAAAGGTTTTGTTCAGACGGAGCCACTTTCAGTATTTTTGACTATCTTGACATACCGAGTTTTTTCCGTAGTCCTTTTTTTGTTTGTTTTTTTTTGGGCGGCAACCTTCGAAAGACCTTATTGGACTTTTGGAGAAAAGACTAGGGAATGTGGGACTCTTACCACTTTAAAACCACCCCAATGATCAATCACCATTTGAGAGCCGTTGGTTCCGGCTGTCATTTATAGATGTTTGACTGTCGTTATGTTAGGTATCGAATTACCCATTTACTGGTTTGTGAAGGTAAGACAGGCCGTTGGTCTATGTAAAATACTGATATTCAGCTGCATTAGGTTAGACTGGAAGCCGACCCCACCATAGTTGTGAAAAGGCTAGGCCGATTTTTGGAGCCACTTTTAGTTGCCTGCAATGATTCGTTTGTTGATGTGGATTGGTTGATGTAATAAGGAAAGTGGTGGTCCTGTTGTGTCATTGAACATACTGATCTCTTTAGTACTATGCCTGGTATTAAAGGGTTCATCATCATCATCAGCCATTTAATGTATCCACTGCTGGGGTTTAAAAGGTTGAATATAAGTTCTTTTAGTATTTAGTCATTTTAATATATTATCATCATCTAAGTACCTAACAGTTCCTATCTATGTCGGGGTTGGCATCCAGAATAACTATATGTACCTGAATTCCAGTACTTTACATGAAACGACTGCTTATCAGACCTCCACAACCTAGTAAATGTATAATCATATCATTATTTCAGCCGACAGAAATCCACTGCTGGACATTGATCTCCCCCAAGTGTCGCCACAACGACTGGTCCTGTGTCTTGCCTCCATGAGATTCCCGCGACCCTCAACAGGTCCGTGGTCTTCCGACGCTGCGTCTTCCGGAATGCGGTCATCAGTCCAAAACTTTTCAACCTCACCTATTCTGCGAGCAATGTGCCCTGCCCACGGTCACTTAAATTTTGCGATTTTTCGGGCTATGTCGGTAACAACGGTTTTTCTGCGGATATCTTCAATGGATAATACGATAATTATCATCATCATCATCAGCCTTTTAATGTCCCAATTGCTGGGGCAAAGGCCTCCTCTTTGTGAGAGCCACAATCCACCACGCAGGACCAATGCGGGTTGATGGATGTCACATGTCTTCAAATAATTTACATCATTACAATGTATTTGGTAAAATGTAAAAAATTTGATATAGTGATGTGTACGATGATTTGCTGATTTAAGTAAGTATTTATACTTGTTTTTTAGATTAAACATCTATCGCTAATCACATTATGGGACAAACAGTTATCATTCTTCATTGTCATCATAAGAATGGGGATATTTGCCTGTTTTCTTTTAAAATATTCTAAGGTACAATTTTGCTGGTCCATGTTCCAACTGAAAGTATTAGCATATTAACTAAAACGTGCACTCGTGTAGTAAATTATATCGAATCTGCAGGTAACACCTGCAACCAAAACTTTCGCGTCTCAACACAGCTTTATTTTTCGCTCGATTATACTCACTTACATAATAAAATTTTAACTTTAACTTGATAGACATAAAGTCTATTTTAGAAAAACTTTCGGAGGTTTTAGCAAACTTAACTTTAGCAGTGAACAAATTTTTAACGTCACACGACGTTGAACCAGAAGTGAACGTATTAAGGTTGAATTTTGTTAAGTTATGCTCGTAACGAACTAGCAAACCGGAGTTTGAATGAAGTTAGCGCAACGTGGGATATCCCAGCGAATATTGTCGTGAGTTGACAAGTATGGAGTGCGCTCTATAAATATTTTTTTTTTTGTTGTACACTATAAATAATTTTCTTATTCTATCTATCATTTTCTAGATTAATTAACAGACGTGCTTAACGGATTGATCTTTGCGCTTTTGCGTCAAGATCACATTTTCAAGTTTTTGATTATTTCATTTTTGTGGCCATTGAACTGTTAATTTCAATCTTGTCAAGCTCAAAGTTAAGGTTATTAATAATAGTATCAATCATCGTTACATAAAAACAGTAAAGAATGTTAAAAAATATTAACACGGTCCATACGCATTGTTTTATTAAGAAGCCGTCTCCACAGTAGCTTCACGGCACACTCCAGTTGTTGTGTCCTGGTGCGCTTTCATAATTCAGTTCATGGGTAGCATCAGGAATTCCCTTCAGTATTGCTTGATCATTTTGTAATGACCATTTGTCAGTCTCGACCTTGGGACAAGCAGTGTTATGGTTGTGTGCCAATTTGTTGATATGGGTTTTCCTTCCGAAATTTTGGTTTGCTCTGCTTGATTGCATGATTTAAATTTATAGCTCTACGTGAGACAGGCGTGGTACTAATTTGTGTATATCTGGATAGCGGAATCTTTTCTATTATCAGACATAACGGACTGAGTTACTAAATACAGGTTGTAAAAAGACACATCACAAAGTCGTTAACTACGCATACTGTACATCTAACAAAGCAGCTTTGGGTAAAAATGATTGCTGGGAAACGACTTTTATTTTTAGACACGACAAAAAATAAACTATTTTTTATTGCACGCAATTTAACACGAACCTAGGCAAGTGTAGTTAAGCCCCGCCCCTTCGCTCTAAGCCACATAGTTACTTGTCGGATATGTTTGATATTCATTGCGTGGTGGACTTTGACCTTTAATATTTCCAGAACCAGTGGATGCCTAAGTATGGTCTAGTGGAAAAAAATGATCCAAATAATTAGTAGAATATGTGGTTGTCGGCTTCGGAAACTGTCTTTTTACACCCGATATAATATTTATATTTCCTGTATGTTCCAGAACTATAGAGGCTAAATGATTTTGTGTAGGTTCTGAATATAGCTTGGGGAAACCACAAACTTTTTCACGTGAGAAAGTCTAAAACTACTGAATCCCACAAACTTTGTTAAACAAAAAACCAGCCAAATGCGAGACAGACTCGCGTATGAAGGGTTCCGTACCATCATACAAGATAATACGCGTCTACTTGTTGCCATGATTAAGATCGAGCAAAAATGTAAAAAAAAACACGTTTTTAGTAGGGAAGCCGGGCCCTTTAATTTTTAATAGCGGCAACAGAAATACACATTCTGTGAACATTTTAACTGTCTATCTATTACGGATCATGAGATACAGCCCGCTGACAGACAGACGGACAGACGGATGGATGGACGGGTGGACAGCGGAGGCTTAGTAATAGGGACCCGTTGGTTACCCTTCGATACGGAACCCTAAAAATGAGTAACATCTGGCGGTACCTACTCGGATCTTACTCTATATGAGATTGACAGGCGCTACTGAAATATCATGTCGTATTTTGCGGTGTATTCTTCTTTTTAACCGACTTCAAAAAAAGGAGGAGGTTCTCAATTCGACTGTATATTTTTTTTTTTTTTTTTTTTTTATGTGTAAAAATGCAAAATAACTTTAATTTCGGAAGTCGGTGTCAAATAACGAAGAAACCAAACTAGAAACACCGACTTCCGAAATTAAAGTTATTTTGCATTTTTTAGTATTATTTATTGAAGTCGGTTGTATTTTTTTTGTAAAAAGTTTTTTGTCATCTAACTGTCGCTATCGCTTATAAAATGTCACTTTTACTAGCTCCTCTGGAGACATAAGTTTTTAGGACATTTTTTTTTCTGTTTGGTGTCCCTCTCAACACGATACCTTTATTTTGACTGTACCACTGCATTTGCTTGAAATACTGATGTCGTTACCTAAATTCTGCTTTGCTGAGTTACTCTGTCAAAGCAATATGAATTTCAATTTTCATTCCAATTGCTTTCACTTCAACTTTTATCGCAAAGGAACTGGCAGCGATCTTCTAGACGACTTCATATTCTGAAATGCAGGTCGCGGTACTTCAAGTTGACAAGGTAGTATACATATTCTGAAGTGAATCTCGACGTATGAACCAGCTACCGTAAAACGTAGACTTGGCAAGCCAATCACGGAGAGAAGTGAGCTGTATGAATTTTGTAGTGTGTGGTCACGAAGTTCTTGATTGATCTGTATTTAATTTATAGCTTTGTGTTACGTAATATTTTATTTTGATTTGTGGTTATACGATAGTAATAAAATCGTCGCTTCGCAGTTAAAATTCCTCGGATTTACAGGAAAATTCTTGATGGCTCCAGTAATTGTATTTTCCTTTTTACTCCAGGAGAACCATTTTATTTGATTTTCTATATTTATATACACTATTAACATACTTATGAAATACTTAACCAACTATAGTAAGAACAGGTAGTGTAGATGTTCCTTAAACCGTGGTGTTTATGATAGAATGATAAAGTTGTAGGTAATAATGTGTATCAAAAATTCAACCCGAATTAATTTCGATCTTGGCGGCCATCTTAGCGAAAATTCCTTATCCACACATTCACAACCACGTTAATCTACAGTATATTATTAGGCTTCTTAGGCATGGACAGATTTTGTCTGGGACAAACTGGAACTGCTGTGGGAAAACTTCTATTTTAGGAGGACTAGGAATATGGTGGATGGTCGATGTTGTGTTGCTGATTACAAACAGTTTGCATCCAGAGGATGGAAGTAATTGGAATCCTTATGTTTAGACTTGGTAGTTTTTTTGATGAAAAAATCACAATCATGACAACAAATTTCACTGCAGTTTTAAAGGCCAGAGACTGAATATAATACAAGGTTCATCTAGGATGAGACATCCTTATAACTGCAGAATTCAAAGAGTACTTAATTGAAAATCAGGAGTCTCAAAATGCTACGGAAATAGAGGGAGTATCTTTATTTGGATGTGTCAAACCATTAAGGGTAGAACCTGGCACAAGAATGTGAGGATCAGGACAAGACAGAGGCCTTTTCTTAGCAGTGAGATAAGAAGGGCTGTAGATGATGTGTCGAACCCTACGATACAAGGCCAGTTTGGTATGATAAGAGGCTAGATTGACAATGCAGGCTAGAAATACAAATTCTTATTATTCAGGAATCAAATAGTCTTGCCTTGTTTGTCAAGAAACTTACTTCATTATCATTGTGTTGTGTATATTATTACTTTCACGTTCTTGAATAAAAACTATCCTTGTAAATCAGACATTCATGATTTGATTGTGTGCCAACTTTCAGTATCTTTTTTAACTTAATTTTGTTTGTGATAACTATTTTGTATAAGTGTAAATAAAAGTTAAATAAATGTATGTGTAAATAAATCTGTATCACTAATACTCTAAGTTAATTTTTTTTATTTAATTTACTTCGCTGCATTTGCAGCTTCATGATTTTTCAAGAATATTCATGGAAGTGAAATGAAACAACAAAATTGGAAATTATTTATAGTTTATTATAACTTAAGCCACCAGGGCTGAAGCGGTGCTTGACTCATACTTCCAGTTGGGTGGGAGCACGCTCTTTGTCTTGTAGTAGCGGGCTAGCCTGT